>CM050218.1:7515000-7517500 GCA_027475355.1 Coilia nasus | reverse complement strand
CAGACAAACAAGACCAGATAAGTACAAATACGCATACGGCATACATGCAGTACAGTTACATGCTACATATATGCATATACATACCTACAAACACATTTGGGAACATTGGACTGTGAGAACACAGGCACGCTCCTGGCTCACTAGTGCCTCTAGAGGTACGGAGTGGTACCTTTGGTGGATATCTCTTTTGTTGCTGTTGTTGTTACTTGTTTTGTCTTGTTTTTTTTTGTTGTTGTTTTTTATTATTTTTATTATTTGAGATGAGACATTTTCAATTGGTAAATGTAACTCCTTTTTCAGCAAAGCAATTTGTTTATCTTAGAAGGAATGAAAAAGCAATCAAAGCGCGATGTGTACGGGTGGACATGAGACACCGCAGGTGCATAGGGGCATGTAATGAGTGCCACTGGAGTGCTGGCCACTGAAAGAAATTGCACTGGCGGAGCACGGCCTGAAGGGGGCGTAGGGGGTCGTAAAAACATAGAAAAGGGACGCGTCTGTAGAGGAGCAGAGGTGTGTGTGCACACTACCATGCGGAGGTCATCATATGAGCTAATGGTGCATAGAGGACCTTAGAACTCTCATCATAATCTCAGCAGGACACCCATAACTCAGCACACACACACACACACCATACATACATATACACAAACACACACACACAGTGGCTATCAATTTCATATACACACACCAGCATATTTTATATGTTTTCATAACCACAGGCCACAGTTTAGTTCTATCAAGGACGCTTGCTCCTAACCTCATTCATTCATCATTTTGTCTCTCGTTCTGTTTCTCTGTCTCTCTCTGTCTCTCTGTCTGTGTGTCTCTCTCTCTGTCTCTGTCTCTCTGTCTGTCTCTCTTTCTCTCTCTCTGTCTCTCTGTCTCTGTCTGTCTCTCTCTTTCTCTGCCCTCTCTGTCTCTGTCTCTCTCTCTGTGTCTCTGTCTCTCTGTCTGTCTCTCTTTCTCTCTCTCTCTCTCTCTCTCTCTGTCTGTGTCTCTCTCTGTCTCTGTCTGTCTGTGTCTCTCTGTCTCTCTCTCTCTGTCTCTCTCTCTCTCTGTCTGTGTCTCTCTCTCTCTCTCTCTCTCTCTCTCTCTCTCTCTCTCTCTCTCTAACTCTGTCTTGTCGTTTTTTCTTTCTGTCTTTCCCCCTCTCTTCCTTGTCTCTCGTCTTCTCTGTCTGTCCCCTGTTCTCTGCGTCAGGTTCACGTACCAGGCTAAGCTGGGCGGGCGCTGGTTCCCGCCGGTGTGCGCGAGCAACAAGAAGCAGGGCAAGCAGGAGGCGGCCGACGCCGCCCTCAGGGTGCTCATTGGAGAGGCCGAGAAGGCAGCGCGCACAGGAGAGGTCACCTCCGAGGTACACACACACACACATCTCTCCACACACACACATCTCTCCACACACACACACACACATCTCTCCACACACACACATCTCTCCACACACACACACACACATCTCTCCACACATACACACACACACACACACACACACACACACATCTCTCCACACATACACACACACACACACACGTCTCTCCACACACACACACACACACATATTTCTCCACACACACACACCCACACACACGCATCTCTCCACACACACACACATCTCTCCACACAAATCACATACACACACACACACACACACACACACACACACACACATCTCTCCACACACACACACCTCAACACACACACACACACACACATCTCTCCACACACACTGTGTGCTGCCTTCTACACACAAGAACCTTTCTACACACACACACACACGTACAGAAATCTGCACTAAATTCTCACACACACACACAAAGAACATTCCTGCACAAAAGTCACATGTGCACACATACGTACACACCTCTGCACTCAAATCACGCACACACACGTACACACGCGAACACACACACACAAAGAACATTTCTACACACATACACACCTCTGCACTCCAATCACACACACACAGACACATACCAACATACACACCCCTACACACACGTATCTGTCACACACACCTGGTCAAGTCATGTTTGGTTTCTCATCTAAAATGTGAAGTTTATCTCTGCGGACACGGTCTGGGGACGGTGGCCATGTTGACGTAAATTTTGTCATAGGGACAGCTTATCTTCTTTATGCTGGTTCGCAAAACTGTACCGCAACGATACGGATGCGAACGTCGATCGTTTTTGCCGCAGAGCCCTGTCCGCAGAACCATACTTTCTACTTAACATGGCAAGTATAAGTTGACGGGCAGTTTTCTTTTTCTAATAACTTTAAAGACTCTAATGTCACCACATTGTAGCCTATCTGACTCCCTCCATTATGCTTACAGTTATTCCGGGCGAAAACGTCGCGCAAGACGGCTTTTAAAGGCTTTTAGATGCCTCAAACACTTGAGACGCATTCACCTCCCATTAGGAAGGACTTCTTCCCCCGGCCCGCTCATCCAGACTGCACTGATGCGATGCACTTAAACCCACTCTGGGTGTGATTGGTC
>CM050218.1:7507500-7512500 GCA_027475355.1 Coilia nasus | reverse complement strand
TCCCTCTCTCCCTTTTCCTCTCTCCCTCTTCGTCTCTCCCTCTTTTTGTCTCTCCCTCTTTCCCTCTCTCCCTCTCTCTCTCAATCCCTCTCTCCCTCTTTCCCTCTCCCCCTCTCTCCCTCTCTCCCTGTTTCCCTTTCTCCCTCTCTCCCTCTTTTCCTCTCTCCCTCTTCGTCTCTCCCTCTTTTTGTCTCTCCCTCTTTCCCTCTCTCCCTCTCTCTCTCAATCCCTCTCTCCCTCTTTCCCTCTCCCCCTCTCCCCCTCTCTCCCTCTCTCCCTGTTTCCCTCTCTCCCTCACTCCCTCTTGCCCTCTCTCCCCCTCTCCCTCTTTTCCTCTCTCCCTCTCCCTCTTTTCCTCTCTCCCTCTCCCTCTTTCCCTCTCTCCCTCTTTTCCTCTCTCTCAATCCTTCTCTCCCTCTTTTCCTCTCCCCCTCTCCCTCTCTCTCTCTCTCCCTGTCTCCCTGTTTCCCTCTCTCCCTCACTCCCTCTTGCCCTCTCTCCCCCTCTCCCTCTTTTCCTCTCTCCCTCTTCCTCTTTCCCTCTTTTTCTCTCTCCCTCTCTCCCCCTTTCCCTCTCCCTCTTTTCCTCTCTCCTCTCTGTCTCTCTTTTCTTTCTTGCTCAGGTTTCTCTACAGTGAGTTGATGAAGCACTTGGATGGCTCTGAGGAGACCATCTTTGAGGTGGCGGAGGACAGTAAGCTCAGGATTAAGCCTGAGATAACCTTTCACCTATATATCAGGTGAGTCTGCAATACACACCCACAGGGTGCGCACAACTGTACCACACACTAATCATTACAAACACACAGATATACCTACATCATGGATACGCATCGAAGTGCAACATGCCCAAACATGCTCGTACAATCGAGGCCTGATCTGGCAAATTGAGTCAGTGACCCAGAATGTGATGTTGAAATCGAGCCTCTTCACATGATTATCAGTATGTCAAGATGTCTGCCATTTCAGATACTGTCTCTTTGTTATAATGTGCTGATTGTCAGTCAGTGAAAGAGGAAATTAGCTTTCCTTAGGCTCATTCCTTATTGAGAGCATAGGTTCTGTTTTTTCAGAGGATACCCAAATCTTGTGGGAATACCCAGAAATAGCTACTGAGGTCAGCAGTTACTGGTGGACACTAAATATTCATTTTTGCAGTTTCCCATATACAGGTGCAGCTTGATGAATTAGAATATTGTGGCAATGTCTTTTTTTTTTTTTTTTTCTCAGTGAAATGTGAATGCAAAAGCAGGCTTAACCAAGTACTGAGGGCATAAGTGTGAACATACTTTTAAGAAGTATGACTTTGACTTAGAAGGCTGACAATTCTGTATCGTTTTTTCGAATTGGTTTGATGTTATATTCCAATATTCAAGTTTTGGTTTGTATTATCTCTGCCTGCAGAGGTTATGTAATCATCAGCGTTTGTTTGTTAGTTAGCAACATAACTCAAAAAGTTATGAATGGGTTTGATGAAATTTCAGGGTAGGTCAAAAATGGGTTAACTTAAAAGGCAAGGCAAGGCAAGTTTATTTGTATAGCGCATTTCATACACAACGGCAATTCAATGTGCTTCACAAAAATAAAAGCAAAGGACAATATATAAAGGCATAAAAGATAAAGATAAAGTAAGTGTAAAAGCATAAAAGATATAAAAGCATAAAAAACACACAAAATAAAAATAAATGTAGTAAAAATCATTAACAGAAAGCATCTGAAAACAGTTTGGTCTTAAGTCTAGACTTGAAACTGCCAACAGTAGGAGCATTTTTAATGTCTTCTGGAAGTCGGTTCCAGAGCTTTACAGCATAGCAGCTGAAAGCTGCTTCACCACATTTTGTTCTAACAGCAGGTTCTACCAACAAATTTTTATATACGTGATCTGGTGGTGATCTGAGCTACCCTGGCAGAGGTCTGCGCTCTCTGAGGGCTTTTCTAGTTAACAATTAGATTAAAGATTAAAGCTTCCACAGACTTGAAATGTTTCACTTTGTGTGTAAAGAATTAACATGATTTCACTCACTAAATGATGTAATTGAATAAATGAACTTTTGCACAATTTTCTTTCTTTATTGCATAGGATAGTGCAGAGGTAGACAGGAAATGAATGGGAGAGAAAGAGATGGGGTAGGGTTGGGAAATGACCCAGGCCGGACTCGAACCTGGGTCCCCATGGGCACTTTGCCCGTTCGTGGTACGGGTGCTCTACCAACTGTGCCACAGCACCCCTGATATTCTAAGTCACTGAGATGTACATGGGGGCTATGAGTGCCGAGGAGCAGCTTTTCTGCCACATCTGACCAG
This sequence comes from Coilia nasus, assembly GCA_027475355.1. Taxonomy (NCBI): domain Eukaryota; kingdom Metazoa; phylum Chordata; class Actinopteri; order Clupeiformes; family Engraulidae; genus Coilia; species Coilia nasus. The sequence continues at coordinate 7,510,197 of CM050218.1, read as the reverse complement.
CAATGAAAGTGAACGCTCTTTAATGTAACCAGCCTGCATCTCAGAATTGGAACCAACTCATTTCAGCGGGTTGGGTCACATGTGGATCTATCTATCTATCTATCTCTTTTTCTATCTATGTATCTATCTGTTTATCTCTCTCTCTCTCTCTCTCTCTCTCTCTCTCTCTCTCTCTCTCTCTCTCTCTCTCTCCATCCCAGTACGGCTCCGTGTGGTGACGGGGCGTTGTTTGACAAGTCGTGCAGCGAGTCGGCTACGGAGGCGGGCTCCGGTCACATGCCCCTCTTCGAGAACGCCAAGCAGGGCAAGCTGCGCACCAAAGTGGAGAACGGTGAGCGGGGCCCCTCCCCTAGGGAAATACTACTTCTTACAACCGTATCATCATTACTATATTGTCTCTAAGAAAAAAACATTTACTGACTTCTCATCCATTTCTCCTAGGAGAAAAGGAACAGTGGAAGACTTGATTTTTCTCTAAAAATATTATTATTATCTAAAATACACTAGTTAGTAGAATTGTGTCTTGGTTAAATCAAGTGGTCGATCATGTGGTCATCCAAGACGCATTCCGTCCACACCAGTGTTCTAATGTGTCTTAATGTCTAAGCTATGCACAGACCTCCCGATTTAACCCCAAATCTGATACAATGGAACGTCAGGGCCAGTTTAAATGACTAGTGTGAACCGGCTCTTAGATTGGACTGACATTGGACTTCACTGGACATTGTTAGGAGTTAAATGTAGGAAGTATGAGACAAAAGCCAGATCTTTCTGAATTCTGAATTGTTTATCCTAAAAGCACCTTAGGATACAAAGATATGAAGTGAATTTATAATAAGATCGGATTTCTTTCTGAAAGACAAAATCAAGACAATTCTAAGAAGCACATTTCGAAGAAGAAAATGTTCTTCTCGGTTGGCCTCAAGCCACGCCCCTTAACGCTGGAAAGGACTTGGGACCCATTCACACCAAGAGGTGTAATGATAACTTGAAACAGAATAAGTGTGCCCACAGAAGAATAATATCTCAATATAAATCATTCCTGCTGTGAGTCTGAACAACTAATAGAATTTGACGTCCAGTAAATTCTGTTGTATTCTGCTTGGCTGCACTGCTTTTTATTATCGTTCATCAAATTGCTCTGAAAAGCAATCCCAACAACATCGTTCAACCCCTGTCATTGTCATTATAGTTAATGTGGGAACTCTGCTACCCATTAAAGTTCAGAGTTTTTCTAAAATACATTGTTATAGTTTTCATTATAGTTATCATTCCTTTTGTGAATGGCCCTTTAAATTGCATTGCATTTAGCTGGCCACTCTGATCCAGAGTGAGTTTTTTACTCATTAGGTACAGCGACAGACCCCAACTCCCATCTTCCAGCAATAACATGGGGTTAGATGCCTTCCTCAAGGGCACTTCAGCCATAGATGAGGGTGCAGGAGAGTGCTAGTAATTCACTCCCCCACCCACATTTTTCCCTACCAGTATGTAGGGCAACGTGGGGGATTAGATGCCTTCCCCAGGGGTACTTCAGCCATGGATGAGCGTGCAGGAGAGCGCTGGTTAATCACTTCCCCCACCCCCAGTTTTTCCTACCGGTGCAGGAATCGAACCCATGACCCTTACCATCCCAACATCAAGACCCAACTCCCTCCCGCCATTAGGCCACAGCTGCCCCCGTTACTCTGCCTTCGGGCTGTGCCGTACGTGCTGTAGATACTGTCACTGGGGCTAGAGCAGAGGGTGTGTTAAGCCTCAGGGAGTGGTTAGTGTGTGATTCATGAGGAATGTTACAAACCACAGCAGCAGAAGACCGCGCGCGCGCACACACACACACACACACACACACACACACACACACGCATATATTTTAACACAGAACGTACGGAGTATTGATTGGTGGGGAAGGTGTGTGAAAATTGGCCAGATCTAATTTTGTGGTTTGGGCTTGGCTAGTCATTTAGCGTATCACATTCACCAGCCTGCCCGAGCCTTGAACTGTCTCTCTGAGACACACACACACACACACACACACACACACACACATTCTCAGTCTGCTCACATGTCCCTCTCTGGTCCTTCTCTCTTCCTCGTGTCTCCATTGCTCTTGTGCCTGGCTGTTTCTGCTTCAACTTCATTCTTAACGTTTCTACCCCAACCCTCTCCTCTTCTCTTCTCTCCTCTCCTCCCTTTTTCTGTTTTCCCCTCCCTCTATCCATCATCCTTCCTCCTCCTCCTTTCATCTCTCCCTCGATTCCATCCATTTATTCATCCCTCCTCTGTCTCTATCCCTTTCTCTGTTTTCTCTACCCTCCATCCATCCATCCCTTGCGCTCTCACTCTATCTATTTCTTTCCCATCCCTTTCTCCCTCTATCCAACTCTCCCTTCCTCTCTCTGTTCATCTCTCCCTCTATTCCTCTATTCCATCCATTTACCCCCCCCATTCGTTCTTCCCTTTATCTGTCTCTCTATCTATCTCTCCCCTAACCTCTCTCCTTCTTCTCATCTTTCCTTCTCTGCCATCCCTCGCTCCTTCCATCCATCCATGCCTCCCTCAGTCCTTCTTTCTGTCTGTCTCTGTCTGTCTGTCTCTCTCTGTCTCTGTCTGTCTCACTCTCTCTGTCTCTGTCTGTCTGTCTGTCTCACTCTCTCTGTCTCTGTCTCGCTCTCTTATCTGTATGTCTGTCTCTGT
>CM050218.1:7492500-7505000 GCA_027475355.1 Coilia nasus | reverse complement strand
ATTAGACATTTCTACTGTTTGTACATTAGACATCAAAGGAGACTTACTAATGTTTACGAAGAAAGGTATTAGGGAAAATCCGAAGGTACAAGAATTTTTTCGAAATGTTTTTGAATACATTTTCAATAAATGAAGCATGTTACTGAGGAAAACAAAATAATTGTTTGAATAATCGTGATTTCAGTTTTGGCCCAAATAATTGTGTTTCAGATTTTTTCCGTAATCGAGCAGCCTTAGTGTCAATGTCGGTTATAACATCGGTACTGTCCTTTATGTGTGTTCCTGACTCAGCTTAAGGGTTGTGTGTGTTGCAAGGAAATATCAAACTTCGTTCACTTTAGACAGAACAAAGCAGTGACACTGAACATTATGCTATAAATGTATAACCACGTGTGAAGGAAGGGGTATTTGTTAACAGCAAGCTTTACCAACCATTCAACCCTGACACAAATACGTAAAACTGAAAACAATCCCTGTGCACATCCTTGTAAATGCCCATATTTATCTTATGACACTTAGCCAGAGCGACTTACAGTTATTTAAGTACAGGGTACAGTACCTATAGCAATGTGGGGTTAGCTGCCTTGCTCAGGGGGCACTTCAGCCATCAAAGTCAAAGTCAGCTTTATTGTCAAAAATCCGTATGTACAGGTTGCACACACAGAATTTTAAATTGCAATGCTCCCTAGACCCACAGTGAACATTAAACATCTTATAAACAAGACAGGAAGACATGACGACATAAGACATAATAATATAAACACAACAAAAAGTACAGTAGGCTTGTATATAATACAAATAAGTAAAAACAGTGTTTAGTGTAGTAAAAACTCAAATGGTGCCATTTAAGCAGTGGTGTCATTGGTTGTAGTGCAAAAGTCATGCCATGGATGAGGGTGCAGAACAGCACTAGTTATTTACTCCCCATCCACATTCTTCCTACTGGTACGGGATTCGAACCTGTGACCTTCCGATCCCAAGAGCAACTCCCTAACCATTAGGCCACAGCTAACGGATAGCTGGACAGCTAGCTGGAAGGACGTAAGAGGTAAGCTTTTTATCAGATAATGATTTCAGTTTTCTGTGTTTGTCCTCTTAGGTTACCTGTACAGCCATGGTCACCTGACCCGAGCAGTCTGCTGCCGATTGGCCAGAGATGGTGATGCATTCCTTAAGAGCCTGCCCCCACAGTACACACTGAATCATCCTGAGGTACACACACACACACACACACTCTCTCTCTCACTACATCTCTCTCTCACACTCTCTCTCACACACACACACTCTCTTACACTGTCTCTCTCTCTCTCTCTCTCTCTCTCTCTCACACACACACACTGTCTTTCACTCTCTCTCTCTCTCTCTCATGCACGCCACGCACATACACACACACCCTCTCACACACAAACCTAATTCTCCTCTACTACATAATCATATAATATTCTTTACTTGTGGTGTTCAGATGAGGAATGTGAACATTCACCTGGTAAACAGCAGTACCACATGTGTGATATTGGATTAGCAAAGCACTTGGCATGTAAGCGTGTCACATGTTTGATGCCTTTCAGGGAGTCGTGAGGTGAAGCTAGGGGTCCACAAATGATCTGTAGTCAGTACTCAGACTTCATTTCAATTCCTAATGTTTTAACAAGATGATTGCTGATGCATCCCCTCTTTTCCTCAGTCTATCTGTGCTGATTGACTGTTTTGAATGCTTTGAATGTTTTAATTAGATAATCTTACTTCTGATCATGTAGCTTTGTTCATCAGTGCACAGTCATTAGAAAGAGTCATGTCCCATTTTCATTCATGATGAAAAATGACAAAAATGTTTTTCAGTTTCAATTTGTTTTTAATCGTGACTAAAATGGTGAATGAGTAAGGTCGAAGACTGACAAATGATATTGCATAGCCAATATGAATGGTATTAAATTTGGTTAGTTGGGTAAGACAAAAGAAAAATTCAACTCATTCAAACGGACAAACCACTTTCATGGAAAAACTCTTCACGAAGCTTTGTTTGTTTTACCCAAGTTGTAGCCAGTAATACAGTGGCACCTGCGGTAAACGGCTCCAAGGTCTGTATGTCGTTCTCTAGCCTTTATTTTATTCAGTCGTAAATTAGTCGATTAGACTAATCAATATGGCAAGCCCCAACTGCTGTGCAGTACTTAGCCCCAATGAAGTTCTGTTGTTGGGTCGAAACACGTTGGCTTTTTAAATTACATAACATTACACTTACCAGATATTTTTATCCAAAGCGACTTGCGATAGAGGGCACAAATCAAGCTACAGATATACAGCGGAGAACAGAGCAAGCAAAAGCGTAACAAATTATAGGACAGTCCTGGGAAGTGGAGGTTAGCATTGCTAAGATGGGAAGTGCTCTCGGAAAAGAACGGCCTTTAGGTGCTTGTTGAAGGTGGAGAGGAATGACCCTACTCTAGTAGCAACTGGTAGCTTGTTCCACCATTGTTAAATACGACGTAGCCAGGTTATAATAAAGACTTTTTTAATCTCTTCTCCCCTCTTCGGCGCTGTTTGGAGTGCCTGGATTAACTTCTTCTGTCCCTTTTTATGGACGCTTCAATATATGTAAGAGCACCCTACTTTGTGTGGACACAGTCCGACTCTAAGAGCTACCAGCCATTCATCTTTAAGTGCCGATGTGCGGTACTGTTGTGATGGCTGGGCTGCTAGCCCCGTGCGGCTAAAGAATGTTTCAGTTCAAAGCTGAAGCAGCTCGAAACGCCTCCTTTTATCTGAAACGTCTCCAGAGGGGGAGACGGTACATCATCTGGAGTTGATTGTGTTTTTCCAAGATGGATGCTCTTATCTTGAGACTCACACAGACACACACACACACAAACAACAGATCCTACCCAAGGGTCCGTCTGGTCGCGGTGATGTTAGATTATTGGAAGAAAGGAGACCAAAAATAAATGGGTTCTCTCAGCTTCCCTCGCCCTCATTTTTGAGGTGGCTCTGCGTTTCCAGAAAAGTGTAGTTTTGCCATTAAGCCACACTCCACTTGCATTTGTATTTTGCATCATGTGAAATCTTGCAGGTCTAACGAGCATAGTTTTACACAGAGTTGAAGGCATTATTTAAAAAAACACGAAGTACGGCAGCTTGCCTTAGAATTGGTATTATCGGTACGGACATTCAAATTAACGGAATCTATCCGTTATCGGGTTATAAAGTTAGAGTTAGGTTATCGTTAAGGTTAGGTTTGGGGTTAGGGTTAGTAGGGAATTTCTATCTGATAAATCTGTGGGAACCCTGCCTGAGTATGGTACAGATTTTAAGTTCCGGACCTATAACTTTAAATGTATTGGTCCGGAGGAATATGGCCCAATAAGGTTTCGGAGAATAAGTTCCGGACCAATAGCCATCTTACATCTACTGGTCCGAAATTCCGGATCCGTAGCCACTGCCTAAAAACAAAACAAAAGGACACATGAACTTTTAACCATGACCAGATTCTCTCTCTCGCTTTCTCTCTCTCTCTCTTTCTCACTCACTCTCTCTCTTTCTCTCTGTCTGTCTTGTCTCTCTGTCTCATTCTCTCCGTTTCCCTTCTCCTCCTCCTCCTCCGTCCTTTCCTGGCAGGTGGGGAGGGTGAGTGTGTACGACTCCACGCGTCACACAGGTAAAACCAAGGAGTCGAGCGTGAACTGGAGTCTGCCGGACCTCCTGAGCGTGGAGGTGTTGGACGGCACCAAGGGAAAAGTGGACGGGTAAGGGATGCCGTCTGAAGACGCAACCCACCGATCGGCTGCAGCTTTCGGGCTGTCCGCCGGTCACCCCTCCATTTTGTTCCATAGTGCCGTAATGGTTGTTGATGAGGGTCTGGTGAAATTGGCTCTTGGGAGGGAGTTATGTCGAATGAAATGCATTTGTCTCACTTTGCCTCACTCTCTGTTGTGTCTGTTGATTTTTGTCTCCCTTTTTGGGGTCTCTCTTTCATTCTCTGTCGTCCTTCCCTTACTTCCTCTCTTCCACCCCCCCCCCCCCCCCCCCTTCGTCCTCTGTCTCTATCTATTTCTCTTCGTCCCTTCTCTCTCTCTTTGCCTCACTCGTCTGTCTCTCCCTCTCTCTTTCCTTCTCTCTCTCTTTGCCTCACTCGTCTGTCTCTCCCTCTCTCTTTCCTTCTCTCTCTCTTTGCCTCACTCGTCTGTCTCTCCCTCTCTCTTTCCTTCTCTCTCTCTTTGCCTCACTCGTCTGTCTCTCCCTCTCTCTTTCCTTCTGCCTCTCCCTCCTTCCCCCTCTCCCTCTCCCCCTCTCTCCTTCCCCCTCTCCCTCCTTCCCCCTCTCCCTCCTTCCCCCCTCTCCCTCCCTCCTCTCTCCTTCCCCCTCTCCCCTCCCTCCCTCCACGCAGGCCTAAGTTGGAGGTGTCCCGCGTGTCCAAGTCCAGCATGCTACGTCTCTTCCATGACCTGTGTGGCCGTGCCGGCCGCGCCGACCTGCTGGCACTGCCCTCCTACGGCCAGGCCAAGATGGCCGCCGAGCCCTTCCAGCAGGCCAAGAGCTGCTTCTTCCAGGCGCTCGGCCAGCACGGCTACGGGGCCTGGATAGGCAAGCCCCTGGAGGAGAAGAGCTTCGAGGGGGGGAGCAACAGCAGCAATGGCGGCGCCACGGCCGACGTGGCCGGTGGCGGCGGCGGCGCTTACACGAATGCTAACGCTAACGCTTTCCCCCACCCCTACAGCACGGCGTACCCCCAGAGCCTGTAAGCCGGGATAGGAGGAGCAGGGAGGGGTGGAGAGAGGGAGAGAGAGGGGGGGGAGGGGGGGAGGATAACTAAGGGAAAAATGTGGCTTCGATGGGGGAAACTGAGGGGTGAGCGAGTTTATGGCAGACAAACAGCCAGGAGGAAGTGACATACCAACCAGAGATTTTAGTGATGGGAGTGGAAAGAGAGGGAAGGGGGGAGGAAGGAAGGAAGGATGGATGGATGGATGGATGGATGGATGGATGGATGGATGGATGGATGGATGGAAAGAAGAATGGATGGATGGAAAGGAAAGGATGAAGTCTAAGGGGGTGGAGGAAGAGCAGACAGATCTCATTTTGGGGAAGGAGGGCGGGGGACAGCCTTGTCATCAGCACTCCAGGGAGTATCATTACAGTAACCAAACAGCAATCAATATAAGCCTCACACTATTAAGATGGAGCTTGTGAATGAGCAAACACCGTAGTTAGATCCGTAGGGGGCCCTTCTAGAAGATTGTGTTCTTTTTTTTTTTTTTTAAGTTAGATATCTAATACCAATATCTTAAATACATATATAGAACAATCAAACGGTTGATAATCTCGTAGCAAAGGCAGGGTGGGGGGGGGTAAACGCCAGTAGTTGTATTAAGTTTCTTAAAAACACCTCAATGTTCACGGGTAAGATCCTGTTTTAATTCCATCCTTAGGTTCCTGAGTTCCATCCTTAGGTTCCTGAGTTCCATGCCTAGGTTCCTGACTTCCAAGCCTAGGTTCATGAGTTCTCTCATCCTCCGTTGTTTCTCACTGTCAGCTACCCCTTCTGGATCCCCAGCGTTGTCATTTTACACCTTTCTTTTGTTGACTCTCATTTTACATTAGGTGAAGAAAAACAAATGTATACATATAATATGTACAGATGCATGCACGCACAGATGTGTATATATATACCCTCTGCACTATGTGTGTGGATATATATATTTGGATTTGTGTGTTTATGTATATGTATGTATCGTATGTATATATTTTCTAGAGAAATTTACTTGTTTTGTATTGTTACACTTTTTTAAGTACTGGGAATTAAGAGTGTTTGGTTTTTTTTTCTTTTTCTTTTTTTAACATTATTGAAATTAGTAGCCTGCCATTTAAAGAATACAAGTATGTACAAACAAGCCTTCACACACGCACCTTCGCGAGCACACACACACAGACACAAACACACACACACAGACTTTTTGCATATAGCACATCAGTAGAGGGCAAAACTGCAGCGGGATGGAATCCTGTCTTGAGGTCCAAATCAGGTTTAATGGCTGTTGCATTCCAAGAGCAGCGCTTTCTCTCCACCGCCTACGCACACATGCACACACACACACACACACACACACACACACACACACACACGGGAGTCCCACTGCAGAGCACTGAGCACATCTTCAAAGCGTGGGTCTCCGACACCCTTTCATGCACACTGACATCAAGACATCTTCAAAGCTATTTCCTGGCCCTTTCTCCCCTCTCCTCACTTACACAAGTGCGTTCAGAAGAAGAGGATTCACCTCTAAATATCACACCAGCAATTTGAGAGTTTCCAAACTGTGTTCAGCAATTGGTCTACATTCAGCAGTAGAAGTAGTGTGTGTGTGTGTGTGTGTGTGTGAGAGAGACCATTTCTGCACCAATACCCAATACAAATGTCGCTTATTTTAAATAATCAAAGTTCCTAATGCTGAGTGTTCAGTCCCATCTCTAGTCTTTGCAGCTGCGACGTTCCTAAATTGTGCAGGCAGAGTCAGCTGTTTTTTTTCCTGCAATAAACAGAACAAAAATCAGGTCACTTGATTACTTTCTTGTCTTTCTTACTTCTTTTGGTACTTGATAAAATGTGAAAAATGGTACATTGTAGTGTAGTGTTGAGTTTTTGCATTGAGATGGTGTGTGTATGTTTGTGTGTGTGTGTTCTTTTTAGGACCACCTCTGGCTGAGTTATTTACAAAAAGTAATCAATAGGAGGATGATTAGCCCAAACAGATGGAGCTGCCTTTTTGTACCTAAATTATTTTGCAACACTGAATTATAAGGACTCGTTAGTGTGTCATGTTGACTGGGAGCGCTGTCAGTGACCGTACATGGCCTGTAGGGGGCGTCTAGTACACATGGAGAAAGTCTATAGGAGGAGGCTTTCCTTGTCAAGCCCCCTTCATCACAAATGTATGCACAGACTTGGGGCTGCTCCCGGCGTAGACATGATTAACCAGACCAGTCTGCACGCAACTGTCAAGTGTGTGAATTACATGAGGGAGCGTGTGTGTGTCTGTGGTATCATTTAAACAGTCTTTAAAAAGAAAGAGGAATAATTAAAATAACATGCTTCCCTGCAGCGGTTGGGAAAGGTCAGCAGCTATGTTTTAGAGGGCCTTTGTGAGTAAAGTGTGATGGAAGACATAGTGCTGGCTTCTGGTCTGTCGCGAGGCATAGGCAGCCTTCACCTATTCACTTCTGACCTTTGACCCCTGCTGCATTCCCCACGCAATCAGATTCCACAGGAAGCACCTGCCCCCGTGCTAAATCCATGCGCTGTCACTCACTCACAAGGGCCAACATCCGCACCCAGGCTGGCCTGGGACTGCAGAAGGAAAGCTGGGATTAAAAAGGCCAAATTACCAAACAGCAAACCTGGCGCAGAGGGCAAAAGTGAGCCAGGGTAGGGCCCCTAAATGTAAAACTAACTACATATGCCTTACTGACTGCTACAGGTTTGACCCTTGACAGACACTAAAAGTACAGCATACACAAGCCAACACAGATTGGTTAGAGTTGTATAGAAAATTAACACAGTAGATTAACCGTTCCTGAGTAAGCATACTAGTTATGCAAACATGCGGTTCAAACATAGCCCTTTCCAAAACATGATACAGGACTCCTGAATATTGTATTATAATGTATTGTAAAACAGCCTATATTTTTTTAATTCTCCAGGGGGAGGTGGGTTGTGCAAGATGATTTTCTGCAGAGGTGCGCTTCAATCCATAATCTGGCCCTGATCAAAGTCAAAGTGTACTTTATTGACAATTCACTATGTCTATGTACTAACAGGCATTACACAGAGGACTGAAATTGCATTTCACCAGACACCAAATGTGCAATTTGAACTAGAAACACACGCACAAACACAGCTACACACAGATATGAAGTGTACATAGACATCCACAATAAGTAGACATAAAACATTCAAGTAAACATATACGCTTCCAACAAAAAGGAATGCACCCCAGGCTGTCACCCAGATGACACAATTTGTGGCAAACTGGTCACACTACTGGGAGCTGTACTGCTCTCTGATGGTCTGTGTGTGTGTGTGAGAGAGAGACAGACCGAGAGGTATTCTGATGGTCTGTGTGTGTGAGAGACAGACAGACAGAGAGGTATTCTGATGGTCTGTGTGTGTGAGAGAGAGACATCACAGACGGAGCGGTACGGCACAGAAGCAGAGTACTACTCCACAGGGCCCTAGACACCAAATGCAGTAATCAATATGCTCAGATTAAAACGAATGAAAAGATGGAGGGATAGAGGACTGAGGGCAGAGCAGTGATGCATCACGGGTCTGGAAAAGACGATGAGAGCTTCGACAGTGATCCTGACTTTCAACTCCTATTGCGCTACGTGACAACAGGTAGCTATGCAAGAAAGGCCAAAAGGGTCAGACAGAAAAGAAGCACTACTGTTTTATATAGTTTTCACTGTTATACTTCTTTTTTAAAACTGATTTATTTACAAAGGTTTTATCACTAAACAGTGTATCAAGTCGAACAGAGATCTTTCAGGATACAACAACTGTTACAGACACTGAAATTTAAAAAATCAAGACACAGACAAAACGACAAAAAGGGGTATGTTCGTATATATTCGCAAATTAGCCCAAGACAGATTTTTTTCTTTGGGACAATAAAGGACGATGCATCACTTGGCGCTACACTTACTACTTACACACTACACTTACATAGAGACGGCACCTTCAGAGCAGCTGATGACATGCAGTGTCTTTGACGCTGGCTCCGTGGCCCCTGCTGTGTAGGCTGAATTAGAGAACGGCCCAACTGGGACCAGGCCGAGAGGGCCAGACAGCGCAATCCTGAAGTATCCTAAAAAGAAAAAAATCCTGAAATGAAAAATGGTTTAACCACCTGAATTTTGGGTGATGGGGGAAGGGGGGCACAAAACGACTTTGTCCATAATCCAGCCCCGCTGCATAGGTGTGTGTGTGTGTGTGTGTGTGTGTGTGTGTGCAGGGGCGCTGCTAAGTGGGGGGTAGATCAGGACGATATGATATGGTTGGGGTGGGGCCCCAAAATTATTTTCTTTCAGGGGGCCCACAATTTCTAACAGTGCCCCTGTGTGTGTGTGTGTGTGTGTGTGTGTGTGTGTGTGTGTGTGTGTGTGTGTGTGTGTGTGTGTGTGTGTGTGTAAGGGAGAGAGACATGGTTGTGAAGAGAGGAATACAGGTCTGGGTTTTCCCCCTCTGCAGCCACCCACACACCAACTGTCTCTCAGAAGAAGTGCCACCCAGTCCTTATGCATGTAACGCGCTGAGACACCTAGCGCAGGCCTACATCGTATAAATATGGAAATCATCACTGTCACCGCACCACCTGCTCCTGCAAGATAATTTTAGTCAATGCCGTTTATTTAGCTATCACACTTTTCCACACTTCAATCACATAATAGGTGCTTGCTTGTAATGATTTAAATAATGTGTTTCAATGTGTGTCCGAATCTAATTTCAGCTGTGTAATGGAGTTCGATGAAGTAGTGTGTGTGTGTTTGTGTGTGTATGTGTGTGTGTGTGTGTGTATGCAAGACACTTTGACAGACTTTGGTGGTATGGGCCTGGAAATAGCTTTCAAGACCACTGTATAGACCAAGGTTCTGGAATGGGAATTTGTGTCATGACACAAAACATGACCGCAAAAATGAACAGAACCATCCATCAAGGTGAGGTCAGAAGACAGCAGAGTAGCAAATGAGGATTCGCAAGGAAAACGGAAGAGTAAAAGAAAAGAATAGAAGAACCGTTAACCTGTTGTGCTCAGCTCCGGAATGTTCCATTCGCAGTGGCCTCTCACCTTTGACCTCACATGCTGTCAGTGAGTTCATACCACAGAGAGCATCTGCTGGTCTCATGCAGGGAACACCAACTATGACAAGCTGTACTTCACTGTCAATGTGCCCATGTCACTTGTCTGTGAGAAAGTCCATGCGAAAGCCTGTTGAAGAATGTTTAACCATATGAACCAGTAATTTTGCCAGATTTCCAAAGCGTGGTTTCATTTAAAAAATAAAAAAAGTCGTATATCATTTAGTACATACGTTACATCAGTGTAAGCAAACCCAATTATGTCCTAATCATCCATACAGTATACCAATGAATCAATACATGTCTGTCTAAACCAATACATAGGTGAGCAAATTGATGTTGGTACAACTTGCTCATAGATTTGACATTTTACAACACCAAACCAGTAAGCAGGCAGACAAACCTATGTGTGTGTGTGTGTGTGTCACAAACAGCCAATACTTTTACTGTACAGTATGTTCAATAAAAGTGTGTTATGACTGATACATGTACAACAATACCATTGTGGCTAAGCCTATGTATACATCTACAGACTATACAGTAAACAAACAAACCACTACGTTTTAACAAAAACAACGTACAGTTATTTCCTGTACAGCTTGCCATACACTAACACACACACACACACACACACACACACACACACACATACACACACAGTACAACCATGCCTACACTACAAACACACTCCGCACACATATGTATACACAGCGAGACACACATAGCATGCACATATAACCCTACACAAGCACACGTACACATGTACAGTGGGTTACTCCTATCCCAGTGGGTCAGTATTGTATTGTATTGCCAGTCTATTTTCTGAGTGCCCTTCCTAATGCCTTCCTACTAATGCACAGCCCTCAGCACAGCCCAGCGTCTTAGCTTCCCCAGACTGATCAGAGCAGACTCCACAAAACTAATATCTCACCCCACTACATGGCTGTTTATCAGGACCTACACACACACACACACACACACACACATTAGTAATGCACACTTATTAGTACCTAATATTTTAACCCAGCCCTACATAACTGTGTCCATCTCTGTCCCTACACACACGCACACACACACACACACACACATGCACACACCCATGGACACATTAGTAATGCACACATATTAATCCCTAATTAATATTTCAACCCGCCCTACATAACTGTGTCTGTCTCTGTGTCCCTACACACACACATAAACACACACACACACACACACACACAAACATTAGTAATGCACACTTATTAGTACCTAACTACTGTAATATTTCAACCCAGCCCTACATAACTGTGTCTATCCACTCTGTACACACACACACACACACACCCACACACACACACACAGTAAGAGAAAACATATGGGATAATAGATTATGCCTGTGAGGTGCAGTTGTACCAGGCACAGTGTTGTACCAGTGCACGACTAACTACCAGCCAGCAGATAGGAGACAGCCTAACGACACACGATTCCCCTTCATACATATACGCGCGCGCACACACACACACACACACACACACACACACACACACACACACAGTAAGAGAAACATATGGGATAATAGATTATGCCTGTGAGGTGCAGTTGTACCAGGCACACTGTTGTACCAGTGCACGACTAACTACCAGCCAGCAGATAGGAGACGGCCTAAGGACACGCGATTCCCCTCCAAGCATACACAGAGGAAACTAGGCTACGCTCCAACAACTGCTGTAGAAAAGAAAATGGAAAAAAAATGTGTGTGAAAGAGAAAGACTGCCATGGGTTTTCCCTTTTAAACCGCCACCCACACTCCAAATGTCTAGCTGAGCAAGTGTCATGTTTATCATTCATAACCATAGAACAAAGTTTTAACGTATAATAAACATTATAATCCTGCTTGTGTTTAGACAGCGAAGGAGATATACTGACAGCACAGCTCTCGCTTTTACAGATGGTGTAATATATTTGTTGATGTTGTAAATTTTTAATGGTAAAAAAAAAAAAACAGCCAACAAGCAACAGGATCTATGAGTTAATGATGAGGAAAATTCATGCACAAAAAAATAGTGTTTACTGTTATGATTTCACATAGATTTTTCCCCAGTCCCCCACAAAAAACACACAATCATTACTTTTTTATTATTAGTGGCTGTTATGAGTGCCTTTGTGCCAAGAGACTTTTAGCACCACCATTTGTTACGGAGGTTAGCATCGTGTTACATCCAAGCACTCTCTCCAGAACATTTCTGTCCAGCTGTTGCTCTAAACTGTTTATGGAACAACCCCAACAACGTCCTTTCCTGAGATTGGTTATAATTAACTGACTGTTTTATTAACCCTCACGGCGGCACCTCAAGGACAGTGGCAGTAAAAAGGCACAGGGTTCCACCAGTGAGGTGGTAATGATTCTTTAGCCATTTGACCTCGGTGGTTGACCGTCTTAAACTTAGGGACAATTTAGAAAAACTATGTCTGTGTGTATGTGTGTGTGTGTGTCTATGTGTGCACAGGGGCTGACTAATATAACTAGCCAGTCACAGATCTACCAATGAGGTGGTAATGTCTCAGGAGCCGTTTGACCTCGGTGGGTGACCGTCCTAAACTTTAGCGTTAATCTTATTGTGCATGGTGACAAGATAGAAAAAAACTGTGTGTGTGTGTGTGTGAGTGT
>CM050218.1:7460000-7487500 GCA_027475355.1 Coilia nasus | reverse complement strand
ACGCACCAGAGGGGGAAATCGACCTCTGGATGACTGCGGGCCTGATCAGAGGGTCCTGCAGCAGCCACACTCCCCACAAGGCCATTATTACAGGGGCCTGCCCTGGGGAGACTGTGGTACCTGGCTGGCAGTCTGTCTTACTTGGGTCGGGTCGGGAGAAGTTTTCCAGCTGATTGTGTTGCTGTACTGGAACATTCCGTGACCGGCAGGAAAGCAGACCGGTAAACTTAAGCTGGAACAGGAGTGAGTAAACACACGCCTGTAGCCTCTTAGCGGTCCCTGTATCGCCGGCACTACGGCTCGCTGTGACTGAAAAAAATGTGACTACAACATTACAACATTACTACGACATTACAGAAAGTCTTTAGTAACACATTACAACTTGGTCATTGCCATTCTGGTAACCACAAAGTTATAATAGGGGGTGCGTCTTAATAGGTTAATACCTTTTTAGCTTCTAGGAAACTGTTCTGGGAGAGGACGAGTGGAAGGGGAAGGGGTGGGGGCGGGGGTGGGTCGTCATGAGTCACGACCAAAGACATATAGAAGCTCAGGAATCTGTAGGGAGCACAGCGCACTTCTACAGACCACAACAGACGCTTACTTAATTACACGAAGGCTGACGTCGTATATTTTGAGATTAACCCGACATGGCTGACATTAATCCACAATGTAAACAGACATACGGTATACGCAAACCTCTCGAACTCGAACCTCGCTCAGAAAGTTATGAGTGTTCCGCGAGTGTTTGTGTATGCATTATTGCTATCGTTCCCCACAGTCTGACTGACCAATGTTCCCTCCCTCCCTCTCTCTCTCCCCCTCCCTCTCTCTCTGTCTCTCTCTCTCTCTGTATTGATTACCATTAATATGTGGGCGCATTTGTGTGCTTTACGGTCCATCACAAATGCATACAGACTGTCTAGGGTGCAGTGATGAATCAAAAGGAGAGAAAGAGAGAGAGAGATAAAGTGAACAGGAGAGTGTGAGTGAGTGAGAGAAAGGGAGAGAAACAGAGAGAAAGAGAGAGAGATAAAGTGAACAGGAGAGTGTGAGGGAACGTGAGACAGAGGGAGAGAGGTGAAGAGGAGAGAGTGTGAGTGAGCAAAGGAAAGAGAGAGAAAAAGAGAGAGAGAGAGAGATAAAGTGAACAGGAGAGTGTGAGTGAGCGAGAGACAGAGAAAGATAGAGGAGGTGGGGTAAAGAATCAGGAGGCTGACTGTGAGTTAGCAAAAGAGAGAGACAGAGAGAGACACCATTTTGTTTGTATGTACAAATGCCATAGATACATGTATGCTCATCATACCGCATTGTTTGGGTGTCACGCTTTGGCAGTGCAATGAACTATTTGTCGTGCCAATAAAGTTCACTTGAATTGAACTGAATTGAGAGGTGAAGAGAAGAGAGTGAGAATGAGCAAAAGAAAGGGAGGGAAACAGAGAGAGAGAGAGAGAGAGAGAGAGAGAGAGAGAGAGAGAGAGAGAGAGAGAGAAGGATGGGAGAGAGTGAAATGAAAGTGAAGGAGGGGAAGGAAAAAGACAGGAGTAAACGACAGTCTCCTTTCACATACAAGTCTATAGCTCTGATGGCCATGACAGTAAGAGTTGGAGTTCATATCTCTCGGGGAAAAAAAGACAAATCATCACCCTGTATACGCTCTGGTTGGCATGGCAACAGCTGTTCCTGTGGTGATGGCATTGTGTGTGTGTGTGTGTGTGTGAGAGAGAGAGAAAGAGAGAGAGAGAGTTTCTGATGGTCTGCTCTTAAAGAGTGAAACTAGGTTATTCTTTGGGGATATAGCTAACCTTTCCTGTGCACAAAAGGAACAAAAACACTCTTTCACTCGTGATCTCTCCATCTCTGCCTCCTGTCTCTTTAACCTTTACTGTCACAACCAGAAGCAAATATTCTCCTGTATCCTTTTCATCCCAACTCTCTCTCTCTCTCTCTCTCACACACACACACACACACACACACACAAGCGCAAACATATACATACGCACAAGCACATGCACATGCACACATACACACACACACACAAGCACATGCACATACAAACATATGTGTGCGCACACACACACACACACACACACACACACACACACAGACTTCCCTCAGACACAATCTCCTTGCTCCCCTTCCCCAGCGCACCCAACACCTTTCACACATTCACACATTCAAGGTTTCCCTTTCACTAAAGTCTCCATCCCATTCTGGGAAGCTGTCTCTCCCTCTCGCTCCCTTTCTCTCCCTCTCCCTCTCCCCCTCTCTCTCTTTCTTTATATTTCTATTTATGTCTGCTACTGTTTCCCCCCACACCCTGCCCCCCTTTCCTGAATTGTAGGTGGACAGCTGTGCCCACTTATGTAAGCGCCTCTCTAGGGTGACCCCTCTGTCTCTCAAGAGGGGAGGAGGGAATAACCTCCTGCCATGCACACAACAATCTCTCTGACTTGCTATTTATAATCCCCTTCTTCGGATTTTTTTTTTCGCGAAAACTTTTGCTTTCTCTTCCTGATTCTCTGCTCGAAGCAGCAAATCAAAATTCCTGCCCACTTAAGTGCGTTGACTGATACGCCCTTTCAAGATCCCACTGTCCACGGAAGTGCGACCCCTCTGTCGGATAACTACCATGACTACCGTGGAGATGTGGTAACTGGTGGTTTGGCGTCCGGATGACATATGGCAGGTGAGGTAACTGCCCCGTTAAATCCTCCGGAATTATCCCTCGACAGGACACAGTGATTTCGTTATTCATATCTTCCGTGTCATTCCTTAATCGCCTTTCCAGCACCATGTGAACGCTCGTAACCATGTGTGCCAGCATATTCATTTTTTATCCGGCTTATACTGCTATCTTGCAATATTAACCAGGCACATTGCTGTATTCAGATAAATTCCACAAAGATAATAGCGTATCTCCTTAATCTCCTGAATTATTTTTTGGGGGTTAGCCAATTTTGTTTGTTAAAAACGGCATCGTCAAATGATCACCTGTTGGTCAGGGCCTCCCCTTGACCTAAGCTCCATCACTGCAGGGAAACGGCGATAGCCTGCAAATTATACTTGAATTTGAGACTTTGCTTCGGCATACCTAATGTCGGGTTGTTCATTGCTAACCAAGCAAAAAACAAACCACTTTGCTAACCAAGCAAAAATAAAATCAAAACCACAGTGAGGCTTTTAAGCAAAGTCCGCGGTCATTTCATCCGGAGCGAGATTCCGGCGCAACAGCCAACACCGACCACAGCATCCACGGGGAAGAAGCAGCCGACTTCAAAAGTGCACTTCAAATGCAAGAGGATGCATACCTGTTTTGCTAGACTCTTTGCCCTTCCGTTAAATCTGTTGCGAAACGAACGGATGTTTGAAGACGAGGCATCATCTGACATTAAGCTGTAGTCCAGTTTCAGTCGCAGCATCACAAAAAGAATATGTAATAACTTTGGTGGAATGATTTAAACAGATATAGCAGCTGCACACTCGGGCAGCATCAGATAAATTGAAAGAGACAGGATACCTGGAGTAACAGCGGGCCATACAGGTGACTTAAACGACACCCAAATTTGTACTGCACTTACAATGGTTATTTATTTCGCCTCCTCCAATAAGAACGAGGACGAGGACCAGAGAGGGCGGAGAGAGTAAGAGCGAGAGTGAAGTTGAGAGGGAGAGACGCGGAGTGAGCGACAGAACGCAAGAGTGAAAGGCAGAAAATCTGCCGCGACTGGAACGGAAAGCAACTCTTGTTATTTGAATAGCCGAGTCACTTTTATTCTGTTTTGTTTCATACGCGGACATTTGAGGACACCAGTTCCAGTGCATCCGTGTTGGAGGCGAATATTTAATACTTATTTCGCAGCAACAGCTGTCATTAATTTCATAGTATATATTTACATTTTGTTTTACCCATCTATTAATGACGATCATAATACAATTTTTATAACCACAGAAAGAGGGATTTCTGTCCAAACAAAGGCGTTTTGCACGAAGAAAAGCAAAAGGGTGCGTTTTCCCCGAGAAACGAACACGATTTGAAAGGAGAGGCTGTCGGCAAGGAGACCATCGGATGAGGAAAGATGGAATGATCGTGACAACATGAAAAAGAAAAAGTGCGGAAGACGATTTTCACCCTTCCTTTGAATCAACAACTGCACAGGGAGACAGACTGAAAGAGGAGAGGTAAGAGCAAGAGACATAAGAGAGGGAGAGTAACACAGAGAGGGAGAGAGAGAGGTGTAGGAGTGAGTCAGTGTGAGAGACAAACGGAGGTGTCGGAGGTGAGGTTTGCAGGATTGAGAGAGTGAACCTGACAGAAAACGAGTGCTCAAAACATCGAGCAGACAAACGCCACATAGCATTAAAAAAGCAAAGAAGCAATTTGATCCTGCTGAGGACTGTCTGTTTTGCACGCTACGTACAGTTGTTGTGTTTGTTAAAAGTGACTCAGGCTGGTTAGGGTTGACCATTGCATAAGTTCCTTAATAATAGGCTACGCTCAGTGTTGAGGCTGACATCAATGTGACAGATATTGCTGGAAGGAGAGGGAGGTTGGGAGGGGAGAGGAGAGGAAAAGAGGGAGAGAAAGAGAGGGAGAGAGAGAGAAAAAGAGCAAGAGAGAGTGTCAGGAGAGTGATTGCTGAATCCTTTAGGGGAGGAAATATGAGCTCAAAATGTGCTCATTTTTCTTTCTCTAGCCCAACATAGATCTCTCCATCATTCCCTCTCTCTCTCTCTTCACTTCCCTCACTTTGCAAATAGCCCTCATCCCCCTCTTCTCCCCTTCCTAATCCCTCATCCATCAGCTGAACTCTGTCACTCTCTGCTCTTTATCTCTCCCTATCTACTCCAACCATCCTCCTTCGTTTCAGGGCTCATAATTAACTTTATGTGTTGCTTGCTATGTTGCGATCTTTGGATTTGTGTCCGTCTCTCATCTTCTACTTTGCGTTTCCTTTCTGTCTCTTCCTTCTTCTTGGTTCACGTCGTTCTCCTCCTCCTCTCTCCATCCTCCGTCTGCTGCCCGTCTCCACCAAACTCTAGTGGTGAAGGAGAGTGTGCCGTAAGTCTCCTGTGGAGCTCGCAGGTTGCCATGGATCCTCCTCCCTCCCTGAGTCAAGCCCTGCTGGGCGGGAGCGAGGACGAGGACCAGCATCAGCATCAGCAGCAGCAGCAGCGCCCCCCTCTGCCTTGCGCTGGTACAGCTCATCCCAGCATTGCCGGCAGCTACCCTGGGGCCAACCACTCCAACCACATGGGGGGGAACAGCAGCCTGGAGCGTCTCAACACCACGCCTTCGCCCACCACGCCTGGCGGCATCAGTGGCGGGGGTGGTGGTGGTGGTGGCCTGCCCCCGGCCTCTCTGCCGCGTCTGCCCCTGGTGACCTCCACGTCGGGGGTGGCCTCCACCGCGCCCCAGCTGCCGCCGCCCATCCCCAACGCGCTGCACCCCACCAGCACCCCGCTGTCGTCCTGCCTGGGCAGCCAGCACAGCCTGAGCGCCGACGCCTCGCCCGTCTACAACGCCCTCTTCTACTCCTCGCACTCGCCCTCGGCCGAGCGGGAGAGAGAGCGGGAGCGGGAGAGGGAGCGGGAGAGAGAGCGGGAGAGGGGGTGCAAGCACAGGCAGGCCAGCCCGCTGGTGCACCGGCGCGACAGCAACCCCTTCACCGAGATCGCCATGAGCTCCTGCAAGTACACGGGCGGCGTCATGAAGCCCCTGAGCCGCCTGAGCGCCTCGCGGCGCAACCTCATCGAGTCGGACAGCAGCAGCGACACCAAAGAGGGCGGCGGCTCCGGGACGAGCTCCGCCCCTTCCTCCGTCCCGGCCGCCGCGGCCCCGCCCTCCAGCTCCCACCACGCCTCCCAGCTCGGCCAGTCGCAGAACCCACCCGAGATCGTCATCTCCTCCAAGGAGGACACTCCCTACAGAGGCCACGCCTACGAGATGTCCATCTACCACCAGAACCACGCCCTCTCCGAGAGCAGGGCCACGATTGGTGGAGGGGGCGGGAGTAACGGGCGGAGGGGGGCAAGCGGGGCCGTGACTGGCAGGACAACCTCCAAGGCTCAGAAGCGCAAGAACCAGAACATCGGCTACAAGCTCGGCCACCGGAGGGCGCTGTTCGAGAAGCGCAAACGCCTCAGCGACTACGCGCTCATCTTTGGGATGTTCGGCATCGTCGTCATGGTGATCGAGACGGAGCTCTCCTGGGGAGTCTACAACAAGGTGAGCAGTGATTTGTTGGATTGGCTGACAAGAGTGTGTGTGTGTGTCTGTTTAACAAGGTCAGTCTTTGAGGGTTGCACATCTGTGTGTGTACTTTATGTGTGTGTATTTGTGGTCTTATAGCCGCAACATAATAGTAGTGTATTAACCACTTTTGCAATAACATCAGTCATTTTTGAGTTTGGGTTTTACATTGTGAGGCTGAAAGGCGGTTTTGGACTGGACTTGGGCTGTATATTTTCAGCCTATTAGATCGGAAATGTGAAATATTTAGGGTAACTTGATAAGAATATGTAGTGCATTTTCCAAAGTGATTTAGGAGGCAAGTGTATTAGGTTACCAGACTGTGCCATCCAGGCCGGTACATAATGCGAACCACAGACAGAGGTGCATTAGCCTAGCTATAAGCCTGCCTACACACTTCCACTCCAATATTTTCTCCCTACAGTAGTAGTCTGGGTTTGCTTCCACTGCCATGGTTGACTCCAGTGGGATATTTACCAGGCCAATCAGCAAAAAAAGGGAGTGTTCGTGAGCGATGACATCAACTTTGTATGCTACATTTGAATTGTAGCGTGTAGGCAGGCTTATAGCCAGGCTAATTGCATACACGAGCAGACGTTAGCAATTGGGTAAAGGCAGATCCAATCGTTTTAAACTTCAGCAGAGTCGACACCTCCTGGAAGCAATCGTTTCTCAATGCAGCACAGCCAGACCCTCTGTACGAAATGAAATCTAATCGGAGGGGCTGGTTTACCAGGCTAGAGATGCATCAGAGCACCTGTCAGTCATCTCGGGGAGGAAGTTTGACAAGATAGAAAGTGACAAAGTTTTGACGAGTGACAGAATGACAGTGTTTGACAACACAGCCATGTGGAAGCGGTTAGGAAATTCACACTGGTTTGACAGCCCCAAAAACAAACATAACACCCAATAACTATGATGTACTAAAGGTCAAGTCTACAATTCTAATCCAGTACACATTTTGTTGAATTTCACATCATGTTAGCAGTCGCTATCCATTCGGTGTTTGTCGTTTAAAAACAGCTATGGTCCATAAACAAATGTGCTTTTACCCAATAGGAGTCCAACAAAATGCCTAAAAAAGACTGAGCCATACATTATTCCAGCCAATCAACACAAGGCTTTAGAAAGATGGAGGGCTGTAATTGGCTAACTTGACTGGGTACTGAGCTCAAACATCAACAACATGTCACATAATTAAATTGCACACTGCGTCTTTAAGACTCTGGGTGTGACACTGGGTGTGACTGTGTGTGTGTTGGGGGGGTGTGGGGGGAGGTGCATGTGTGTGCGTGCGTGGTTGTGTGCCCATGACTCTGTACAGTAGGAATGCTTGGAGGGTTGCATTCTTTTCTAAAGAAGGCCTATTGATGGGGTGGGGTGATTGGGTGTCTGCAGAGAATTTCAGGCAGCTGTATGTGTGTGTGTGTGTGTGTGTTTGTGTGTGAGTGTGTGTGCGTGTGTGTGTGTATGTGCATGTGTGTGTGTGTGTGTGCGTGTATGCATGCACAGTTAGGGTGTATGCATGTCTGTGGTTATTTCAGGGTCATTTCAGTTTGTGCCTGTGTGTTTCTCTATGTGTGTGTGTGTGTGTGAATGTCTCCTTAATGATCATAAGGATGTGTGTGTGCTTGAGTATACGTGAAAGAATCTCATTATCGGGTCAAAGACGCAGTCTTCATATGTGTGAGAAAAGAAAAAAAAGGTGTGTGTGCATGTGTGTGTGTTAATGAAGTTATTTGGAGAGGAATCAATTTTCTTTGCATGTGCCTTACCACACATGTCTCCTGAATCAACACCCTTGACAGGACGACAGGACACAGCCAGGCTTTAGAAGCTACAAGCCAATACCACATTTTATATCTGGCCATACAGATTCCAGTGAGCACAACTTAGCCAGGTAGAAGTAGTGAAAAGTGACTCACCTGTCTAAACTGCACAGGTAGAACCAGGTGATTTAGAATAATGTGATGTTGGATCGCCAAGGGTCAATTTGTCTCGCAACCAACAGAACAGATGTACTTACCATACATAAATGAATACGACATAAGAGATATTTACTCATAGTTGGACACACAACATTAAAGCAATTAAAAATAATGTGTAATTCTACGCTCTGTACCCCTGGGTGCTTTTATTTATTTGAGTGTTTGTTTATGCACCAGCTATGGCTACTGAACTGGACCTATGCAGCACTACACAAGGTCACATAGGAAATATCACCATGTTTAATTAAAATATATAGTTATACAGTTCTAACAATCTAACAACAATCTAATAATGATCTAATCCTAGCCCTGACTATCACCCTGACCCTGTATTTTTGAATTTAATGTGAAAAAAGGTTGTTGATAACATGACAACTCTTCTAAATCCAGTTATGGACTACGAAGTGGCTACTGGTACGGCAGCTTCCGTGCCCCTAGAACTGGTATTATGGGTACGGAAATTCAAATGAACGGAATCTAGGGTTAGGTTATAGTAAGGGTTAGGTTTGGGGTTAGGGTTAGGGTTAGGTTTAGTAGGGTATTTTTTTCTGATAAATCTGTGGGAACCCTGTCTGAGTGTGGTTCCGGACCTGTAACTATACATGTATTGGTCCGGAAGAATATGGACCAATAATGGGAATGGGTTCCG
This sequence comes from Coilia nasus, assembly GCA_027475355.1. NCBI lineage: Eukaryota > Metazoa > Chordata > Actinopteri > Clupeiformes > Engraulidae > Coilia > Coilia nasus. The sequence continues at coordinate 7,478,610 of CM050218.1, read as the reverse complement.
GACCAATATCCTTACATCTACTGGTATGAAATTCCGGACCTATAGCCACTGCCTATGGACTAACAGCACATTGCATAATGATGTAAACAATTTCAGACTTCATAATGAGAAAACTCAAGTAGACACAAGAGAAGAGTCCTCTTAGTATGCAACACTAGTGCACTTGGGGCTTTAATTTTGATGATGAGCAAAGTCTACAGTCTGTCTATAGCTAATTTAATAAGCAAGCAAATCTATTTGCAGATTTAATAGCACGAGCAAGAGGTCCTCGGTGCAAGCATTGATGGGTCAGCTCAGCGCTCCTGAGTGGTGCTCAGTAGGTTTACTCATGCACGAAACACCTTGCTTGCTGGCTGACTTTACACTTCGCCCGTCATTAAAATTAGGACCCAGGTGTGGACGTGATGTGGTGCGGATGTCTATTGTTGGGCTCAGCGCATGTTAATTGGTGTGCGTGTGTGTGTTGTATCAAATTGCCTTCCTTGCGTGTAAAAATATGCTGTTGCAGCGCACGTACGCCGCCGCTGCTGCTGAGCGGGGATGTCGGACGTGTTTCTCTCTTCCTCTCTCTCGCGCCGAGTCTCGCTTTCATCTCTTTCCTTTTTTCCTGCGATGATCTCTCTCTTCTGTCTCTCCCACTCATGCCCCTGCCCCCCCCCCCCTCTCTCTCTCTCTCTCTTTTGCGCTCTCTCTTTCTTTCTCCTGCTCTCTATCTCTCACTCGTCCTCCGTTATTTCTGTGGGCGGTGGAACGGGGGAGTGTTATTGTAGAGAGAGAGCAAGAGAGAGAAAGGGGGAGCGATGGAGAGATAGAGTGAGAGAGAGAGAGTGAGAGAGTGAGAGAGAGAGAGATAGAGTGAGAGAGAGAGCAGGATGGAAGTGAAAGGCTGTAATAAAGGCCTTTATTTAAGATGTCTCTGGCAGTGACTCAATGTGGAGTGTGTGAATCGGGAGCCGTGCTGATTGCGCGCCATTATGAAGCAACACAAAGCCGGGGCCTGCCCTACATCAGCAAAGTGCAATTAAGCCCCGTGTCGTCATCAACAGCAGCAGCAGAAGAGGCAGCGGCAACAGCAGAGAGGCCAGAGATGCAAGCCTCCTTCCCTGCCTCCATCCCCACACTCACAGCCGTCAGAGCTGGGCTGTCTGCAGCTGCACTTGGGCATCCGCAGGTTGCTCTGCTGCCTTCTGTGTTTGTGTTTCCTGTGCTGAGCTAGAGTATCTTTAAGGTCTAAGGCATCTTTATTATTCCCAAGGGGCAATTCGTCTTGCAGCCAACAGAACAAAAAAATGCACTTAACCATAAATAAATGAATACAACGTAATAGATAGTCAATCATAGTTAGACACACAACGTTAAAACATTTAAAAATAATGTGTTATTCTAAACTCTGTACCGATGGGTGCTTTTATTTATGTGTTTGTCTGTCGCCAGCTATGGCTACTGAACTGGAACTATGCAGAACTACACAAGGTCACATAGGAAATATCACCATGTTTAACCATAATATATAGTTATACAGTTACAACAGTCTAATAAGTGTGTGTGTGCATGTGTGTGTGTGTGCACGTGTGTGTGCATGTGTGTGTGTGCGTGTGTGCATGTGTGTGTGTGTGTGTGTGTGTGTGTGTGTGTGTGTGCATGTGTGTGTCTATGTGCCTCTGTCTGTGTGAATGTGAATGTGTTGATTCCACCATGCTGTGCCATGTTGTAGGTTATGTGTTGTCAGTGTTGTTTTGTCTAGCTGTCATTGCTATCTGCTGTCCTGACCCAATGCACAACTGGTCGGCTTTCTAGATCTTCTAGAACTTTCAACCTTCCTCAAAAAGGCACTCAATTTCATTGGTTTCTCCCTGTACCAGCTCTGAGACATAATGCCAGATCCCACCTACTATCAGTCGCACCTAAAACACAGACAGAAAGGTCATGGTATTTATAATACTTATTTTAATTAGTTTGCGTTTCAGAAAGGTCAGTCTGCTGCATATTTCATGACTCCAATAACCCTTCTCTTCATGTTAATTGCATTAAAACGGGAGAAGCTACGGATATTTACTTAGCGTCTAATATGCATTCTGTCTCTGTTGCTGCCCTGCAGGATGCAGCCATCATAATGGCTCATGAACGTCTCAAATAGCTTGAAGTAGGTTTTTCTTTTTTATTAGACGCACAGTGTGCAGAGCAGAGTGTGTCTGTTGCAGTGATATTGCCTGAAGTGCATTCTGTAAGGTTGTTCTTGCTTGCCTGCTTTGGTGTAGTCACCACACACATACCCTTTGCACTGCACAGACTCCGCCTACAGGTGATTTTAGACAACATTTTTTTTTTTCTTAATTTAGGTACTTATTTTCGGAAGCAATTATATTTCTGAGCAACAAATATTTTTTTGACACATTATCTCATTGTGTCTTTTGTGTTTTGTTGGGTTTGTGAGGTTTTTTATTTGGGCTAGGCTGGGATGTGATGCAGTGTTCAGTAGTTTGCACTCTCATCATATTGGTAATCTAGTGGGAGTGCTGGTGTATTGTATTGCAATGTTGCATGTATTATCGTGCAATGTGAATTGTGAGGCCATCTTCTACATTGTACGTGTTGTATCTTAAACTTATTTTTGTTGTTGATGATATTGATGTATTGTAGTGTGTGTTTGTGTGTGTGTGTGTGTGTGTGTGTGTGTGTGTGTGTGTGCGCGCGTGTGTGTGTGTTTACTTGGTGTGTTAATTGTCTTAGGGCAACTACAGTGATGTAATTGCTACACAGATTGGGTTATTTTATAGGTTCTCTATTTATCTGTATGTGTGTGATTTCCATTGGTATGTTGTGTAAGTCTATATGTAGTTTGCTATTGTCTAATGATGTCTGTTTGGCTTGTATGTTATTGTAGGCTTAAGTCTACTTGCTAACTACAGGCTTCCTGTTATAAATGGATGATTCAGTACAGTGCTGTCAGATGTTACCAAATGTTGCTTGTGATGTGATAGTGGTTATGGCTGTGGTAGACTTTTGTTTGCTGTTGTAGTGGACTGTTTTGTCTTTATAGTAATTCCTGCATACTGTTTGTCAGTTTGTGTAGTCTAATACTGTGCAGTATTAGGCTTCAGTGTGCTGTCTTATTTCCTGGGATGCATTGTTGTGTAATCTGTAGGGATTGTCTTGAGGTGGGATTAGCTTCTCTTAATCCAGTAATTACACCCACCAACATCGGCATATAAAACACTCTTCATGGTCCTAATACACTTACTGTGGATGTATGTCTGTGTGTGTTTGTATATGTGTATTGGTGTGTGTGTGTGTGTGTGTGTGTGTGTGTGCGCGTGCGTGCGCGCGTGCATGCACACATGCTCGCTCTTGTCTGTATGCATGCCTATTTGTGTGTATGTATTTGTGTGCAAATGTGTGTGTGTGTGTGTGTGTGTTTTGTGCAACGGCACCAATGTTAGTCTGCAGAAGTGTTGCGCTTGCTCCTCTTGTGAATGATCTTCCCTATTGATTATTGATAATCATCCGCCCACGCTTACCCACCCACACACCCTCTCCGCTCCGTGCTCTCTCTCGTGCTTCTTCCTGTGCGCACCGCCACTGTGAATGTCAGATCGCTTTCACAAGCAAGAGGGGAAATCCCTTCATAGACAGCTTATTTTCTGTGTGTGTGTGTGTGTGTGTGTGTGTATGTGGTCTGTGTGTGCACATATTTGTGTGTAGCGTGTGTTTGTAGTGTGTGTGTGTGTGTGTAGTGTGTGTGTGTGTGTGGCACTCTATCACACATTCACAATTCTCACCTTCACAAAGCAGGCAAGAGGAGGAAGGGATGTGATGGGATTGGGGTAGCACTGGCGCCATGGTAACAAAAACACGAAGAGGGAATGCAGGAAAGGAGAAGGTTTAGAGGCACGGGGCACTTATTTCAATAAGTGTAAAATCTTACGTCTGGCTTAAGACAATTTAATAAATAGGTTATGGGTTTTCTCTCTTGTAATAACAGGCGCTAAACTGCTAAGCACAGATATCCATGGGTCGGCTCAATTCTCCCACATGCTATGCGCTAGCTTTTTTATTTTACTCCCACTGGCTGACTTTGCACTTTACCCAGCATTGAAATTGGGGCTTACTGAAGGTCTGAGTTGGATGTGCGTATTTCAGTGGGCAAGCTTCATAGCCACACAGCATCTCATTAACTTCACAGGGAAGGGTTAGCCATTCAGACTGTATTATCATATATTTAAATGCATTTCAACACTCTATGTGTTTTTCCTTGAGTAGATGTTAAAATAGATTCTGAGAAGGAAATATCCTTCTCTCTTGCATACTTACTCACACACACACACACACACACACACACACACACACACACACACACACACACAGACATACACACACAGATGTGTGCACACAGATATACACGGTCACATGCATGTGAGTGCGCGGCACACACACACACACAAACATGAACACACACAAAATGCACACACACCCACACTTGTGCATGCACACACACACAAACACACACAGGCAGGCACACACACACACACACACACACACCCACACACACAAACACACACAGACAGGCTCACACACACACAAACAACACACATACATACACACGCATACAAAAATGTACACACACCCACACAAACATGAACACACACAAAATGCACACACACCCACACTTGTGCATGCACACACACACAAACACACACAGGCAGGCACACACACACACACACACACACACACAAACACACCCAGGCAGGCACACACACACACACAGACACAGTCCTTCAAACTTCCTCTGCCACCTGACACACCCACCACCCACCCAGTCCCACCAAGCATACCCAAAATGCCTCCCTCAATCTGGGGAAAACCATCTTCAAGCACCTGTGAAACCATCATGTCAGCAGTCACTGTCAAATCAATAGGCCATTTTCACACCCGGTTAGGAGAGAGGTCTTTCCCCAGAGAGGCGGCCATCTTAGTTTAGTGTGATGTTGCACCCTGAGGGGCACATATACAGTGTTCATACACTAGGGAGAGAAGTGGGAACAGCGAGGCTTTAGCAAGGTTATCAACAATCCTGTATACAGAATATACTTTTTGCTATAGACCTTTAATGTGTATGTTACATAACCTGTGACTTGTCATAGAATTGATGTACTTTCTTCCCCCGTCTATCATAGTAGTTATGTTCCAGAACTCTCCACGATGGATTTTTATGTGTTACAGTATAGTTATCATAAATTATATTATTGTTCTGGCAAACCTTTCTTTAGCATGCATATTGACATAGCATGCATACATTCATGAAAAACAATCTGCGATATAGCAGGACTGTGAAAGGTGAACGGCTATATAGCGGGGGATCACTGCATTAGCCTTATTCTGTGTAACACAGCTTAATGCCATCATAGAACAGCAACACAAGAGTCACAATTTGGGCAGTCAGGTAATGGACTTTTATTCTTTTTTTGGCAAGTAGCTGTATAATAATCTGCTTCGCGTCGAGGTCCTTCATCACCCCTGTTGGGGCTTATTCCAGGAGAATGACCGCCTCCCAGAACATTATCCTTTACTTACTTTGGAGCATAGGGTTAGGGTTAGTGTCAGGTATGTGCAGTGAAAGTACATAATATTATATGTTGTTGCATGTAGATACACTGAAAAGGAGCCGTAAAAAAAAGCGTTACACCTTACACCTACTAAGACACTTCACTGCATAACAGATGTTGGCTATTCCCTCCCTAGTTACCTGGTCCCCAGAGGGATTGACCAGGTATTGCAATGACCCTGTCCTTCTGTGTGTGTGTGTGTGTGTGTGTGTGTCTGTCTGTCCGCCCATATGGTGGACCAGGTTGCCATCTCTGATTGCGCTTGTTTACCATGCAGTGGTCATCATGGACAATATAGTCGGTCACTCCATGCACTTCTTTCACAGTTCTGTCTAAAGCATACTCATACAATCTTTTACAATCCTCCAATAAATTCACATGCAAAACCAAGACTGGGACTTGTCCCTGTGCGCTGGCTGAATGCACTGTCAGCTATGTGCTGGGGCCTACTGTATGCATACACACACCACTGCCAGGGGTTTAGGTCTACGTGGCAATGAAATTAGCACGTCCGCCCCCCGTAGCTCAGAGCAATCCACAGCTGTCACCAGTAGCACAAGTGGCCTTACTCTTTCTGTCTCTTCCTTTTTTTTTACACACACACACACACACACACACACACACACACACACACACATAGAAAGACAGACATAGACATACACACACACACAGACACACACACATACACAGAAAGACAGACACAGACACACACAAACGTGGACAGACACACACCCACACACACACAGAAACACAGAAAGAGACACACACACAGACAGACACACACACACACACAGAAAGACAGACACAAACGTACACACACACACACACACACACACAGAAAGACAGACATACACATACACACACATGCACACACACACACACACACACACACACACACACACATACAGAAAGCAGACACACACATGCACACACACACAAAGACAGACACAAACACACATCCCAACACACAGAGAAAGCGGACACAAACACACATCCCCACACACAGACACACAAAATAAACAGACACCCCCCTCCACACACCCGCCCACACACACAGAAACACACACACAGAAACACACACACACATAGTGTCTGGAGAGGTGAAAGGCTTCTCCCTGTGGTGGTGGGACCAAAAGGCACAGAGCAGAATTGAAGCTGACCACAGAAGAGCTGAGTCATAGCTCTCAGATGACCAGAGTTCTCCTCTCAACCCACACACACACTCACACACACTAACATACATACACACACACACACCACACACTCGCACACTCACACACACACACACTAACATACATACACACACACACACACACCTACACACACACACACACACACACACACACGCACACACTCTCTCACACACACACACACACACACCACACACTCGCACACTCACACACACACACACTAACATACAGTACATACACACACACACCGACCTACACACACACACACACACACACACTCTCTCTCACACACACACACACACACGCACACACAATCATGCATGCACAAACACACCCTTGCTAACACAGATACACACACAAGTGCACACACACACAAGCAAACACACACAAAAACAATACTCTTGCATATAAACATACACCCATGTACACAGAAACACACACAATTAAAGGCTTACACTCATTCAAACACCCAAGTAAACACACACACACAAACACACACAAACATACACACAAACAGAATTAGAGGCTTATGCACATTCAAACATCCAAGTAAACACACACACACTCACACACACACACACACAGACACACCTACAGTACACACACACACACACACACACACACACACACACCTCAAATACACTGTGCCTGCTCTGCAAGCCCAAGGGAGTAATAACTATATCATGTGGTACAGAGTCAGGCAGAGAGGGGCAGACAGGCAGAAACACGGCAGCAAAAACTAGCCTCACCCACAGCCCCTCTATGTGTGCCCTGTCATCGCAGAGAATTATGCTTTGGATATAGTCATTACTCACAATCAACGTGTAACACGACAAGTCCGAGACTGCTTTCCTTCCTAACAAAACTAATCTCTACTAACCATCTCTTTATACAGGTGCCTTCCACGTTCTCTACACATCTATTAGCTTATTATAATCCTTCTTTTGTAAGTCGCTTTGGATAAAAGCGTCTGGTAAGTGTAATTTAATGTAATGTAATGACAAGTATCGTATCATGGGCACTGTATCGGGATATGTGTCATATTTTGATTAATGCAGAGTTTCCCAGAGGGAATTTGTTAGTTAAGGTGGTGGATGCGTAGGGAGTGGCAGGGTTATGGTTGAGGAATATATCACTCCACAGTTACTCCCATATTGAGTTGCTCCTTTGCATTCTGTTTATTTTAAGCTTTCCAGTGATAAAAAGATAAAGATTTCCAATGAAGGAATTGTGCAGTGTGAATTGTTATATAGATTCCTATCATTTTAAGCCTCAATCTAATTTTAGTGTTTTATTTGGACGACTTAGTAAAGGCTGCCTTAACTACAAAGCACTGGCATTTCTACTACAGCAGATCTAGTGTCATTTTTAACATGTGAATGGGCAGTTTGAGTGCCAACTGCAGCTTAGTTTTGTTTTTCGTAGTACTGTAGTTCACAGTTTTAAGCATATGCATGTGTGTGTGTGTGTGTGTGTGTGTGCGGGTGTGTGTGTGGGTGCTGTGTGTGTGTGCATTTGTGCGCATGTGCATTTGTGCATGTGTGTGTGTATGTATGTGTGTGTATGTGTGTGTGTCTGTGTGTCTGTGTATATGTGTGCGTGTGTGTGTGTGTGTTGTGTGTGCTGTGTGTGTGTGTGCATTTGTACATGTGTGTGTGCGTGTGTGTGTGTGTGTATGTATGTTTGTGTGTGTGTTGGTATTGGTTTGTGCAAAAGGGTGTGTTGCGTGTTTGTAGTGCCTGCATGTTTGCTGTAATTGAGTTCTCAATAGTGTAATGGTGTGTGTCTGTGTGTAATGGAGTGTGTTTGTGCGAGTGTCAGTCAGGATGTAATTGAGCCTAGCATTGTGTGCTGGAGTGTGTTTGTGTGTGTGTGTGCTGGATTGTGTTTGTGTGTGTGTGTGTGTGTGTGTGTGTGTGTGCTGGATTGTGTTTGTGTGTGTGTGTGTGTGTGTGTGTGCATGTTTGCTTGTGCAGAAATCTGTACAGAAATGCTGTTATCTGCTGGTGTTTCTGTGGTGATGTATGGAGCTCAAGCCTCGGTTTGACAGAACAGAATACAGTATATGTATGTGTGTGTTCTTGCGCTCTGTGTGTGTATGTGTGTGTACGCATAGCGAAAGGCGAGAAGGCACTCCATTACAGTGTGTGTATGTGTGTGTGTGTGCCTGCGTGCGTCCATGCCTTTTTAAGAAGATGAAGGTTTGCATTTAGATTTAGTGCACATTGCAGGGATGTCTGTCAACTTTACATGAAATTCAGTGAAAGCGTGTGTCTGTCACCTCATGCGTGTGTGTGTGTGTGTGTATGTGCGTGTGTATGTGCGTGTGTGTGTGTGTGTGTGTGCGTGTGTTGTGTGTGTGTGTGTGTGTGTGTGTGTGTGTGTGTGTGTGTGTGTGTATGTGTCTGTGTGTGTCTGTGTGTGTGGTGTGTCTGAGTCTGTGTCTGTATGTCTGTAAGTGTATTCAACTGCATGCAAGACTGATATAGGCAAAGTCAAGGAAGCGACACAGTTGAGAGGAATAAATCAGATGGTTTTGAATTGCAGGAATGTTATATTGTGTGTGTGTATGTGTGTGTGTGTGTGTGTGTGTGTGTGTGTGTGTGTGTGTGAGAGTGTGGTTTTTTGATTAAAGCAGGGGAGTGCAGAGAGCTTATTAGCGCTGCATGATGTCCATCAACATCCTGATCAATAATCACTAATCCACTGAAGACAATCAAAGACATTTGTGTGTGTGTGTGTGTGTGCACTCCACTCCACTCTCTTACACACACACACACACACACACACATACACACACACACGCACACACACACACACACACAAACACAAACATATGCACACACACACACACACACACACCCACACACACTCTCTCTCTCTCACAGACACACACACACAGAAGAGCAGTAAATGAATACTGTAGCCATTACACAAAGAGGCAAGCGATGGAGAGTGATGGAGGTATTTCGGCCATTTTATGTGGCCCAGTGGGATGGAGCTGGGTGGGGCGGGTGGTGGGATGGAGCTGGGTGGGGCGGTGGTGGGAAATAAAGAGAGTCGGTAGCGGATATCTTTATTAGATCAGCGCTATGCTGCAGCGACCACAGTAAACCATCACAGGTCATAGCGGAGGTCTAGAGGAAGACAAACCAAAGGGAGCAGAGGGAGGGAGAGGAGTGGAGAGGAGGAGTGGAGTGGAGAGGAGATGAGAGGAGTGGAGCGGAGAGGAGAGGAGAGGAGAGGAGAGGAGAAGAGAGGAGAGGAGAGGAGAGGAGCACAGAGGAGGGGAGAGGAGAGGAGAGGAGAGGAGAAGAGAGGAGAGGAGAGGAGAGGAGAGGAGAAGAGAGGAGAGGAGAGGAGAGGAGAAGAGAGGAGCACAGAGGAGGGGAGAGGAGAGGAATGGAGAGGAGAGGAGAGGAGCAAAGAGGAGAAGAGAAGAGAGGAATGAAGAGGAGAGGAGAGGAGAAGAGGAAGACGTAAAGCGAAGGGAAGGAATGCCACAGGTCATAATGGAGGTTTGGAGGAAGAATAAAACAAAGGGAACAGAGAGGACAGGAGAGGAGGAGAGGTGATGAGAGGAGAGGATAGGAGTAGAGCAGAGAGGAGAAGAGAGGAGAGGAGTGGAGAGGAGAGGAGCAGAGAGGAGAGGAGAAGAGAGGAGATGAGAGGAGAGGAGAAGAGAGGAATGGAGAGGAGAGGAGAGGAGAGGAGAAGAGAGGAATGGAGAGGAGAGGAGAGGAGAGGAGAGGAGAGGACAGGACAGGAGTAGAGCAGAGAGGAGAGGAGAGGAGAGGAGCAGAGAGGAGAGGAGAAAAGAGGAGATGAGAGGAGAGGATAGGAATGGAGTGGTGAGGAGAGGAGAGGAGATGAGAAGAGAGGAGAAGAGAGGAGAGGAGAGGAGAGGAATGGAGAGGAGAGGAGCAGAGAGGAGAGGAGAAGAGAGGAGAAGAGAGGAGAAGAGATGAGAGGAGCAGAGAGGAGAGGAGAGGAGAGGAATGGAGAGGAATGGAGAGGAGAGGAGCAGAGAGGAGAGGAGAAGAGAGGAGATGAGAGGAGAGGATAGGAATGGAGTGGTGAGGAGAGGAGAGAAGTAGAGCAGACAGGAGAGAAGAGGAAAGGAGTAGAGGAGAAGAGGAAGACATAAAGCGAAGGGAAGAGAAGGAATGTCACAGGTCATAATGGAGGTGTGGAGGAAGAATAAAACAAAAGGAACAGAGAGGAGAGGAGAGGAGTGGAGAGGAGGAGAGGAGAGGAGAGGAGATGAGATGAGAGGAGAGGAGAGGATAGGAATGGAGTGGTGAGGAGAGGATAGGAATGGAGTGGTGAGGACAGGAGGGGAGAGGAGCAGAGAGGAGGAGAGGAGAGGAGGAGTGGGGTGGAGTGGAGAGGAGTGGGGAGGAGAGGAGAGAAGGAGAGCAGAGAGGAGAGGAGATGAGAGGAGTGGAGAGGAGAGGAGAGGAGAGGAGAGGAGAGGAGAGGAGAGGAGAGGAGAGGAGAGGAGTGGAGAGGGGATGAGAGGAGAGGAGAGGAGAGGAGAGGAGAGGAGAGGAGTGGAGAGGGGATGAGAGGAGAGGAGAGGAGAGGAGAGGAGATGAGGAGAGGAGAGGAGAGGAGAGGAGTGGAGTGGAGAGGAGAGGAGTGGAGAGGAGAGGAGAGGAGAGGAGTGGAGAGGAGAGGAGATGAGAGGAGAGGAGAGGAGTGGAGAGGAGAGGAGAGGAGAGGAGAGGAGTGGAGAGGAGAGGAGAGGAGAGGAGAGGAGAGGAGATGAGGAGAGGAGAGGAGTGGAGAGGAGAGGAGAGGAGAGGAGAGGAGAGGAGTGGAGAGGAGATGAGAGGAGAGGAGAGGAGTGGAGAGGAGATGAGGAGAGGAGAGGAGAGGAGAGGACATACACACACACACACACACACACACACACAGTGCCGTAGCTCCGCACACGCACAGTACGCACAGTGCGTAGGGCACCAAGTGCTTGGGGGGGCACCACCAAAAAACCAGGCTTGTGAAAAAATCATCACAATAAGCTACGTACGATATATATATAAACTATATGTAAAACATGTTCATATTTATAAGTAATACAAAAGCAACATAGGCCAATTTGCTCCAGAAAAGGTGAATCTCCTTTGCGGCCCTGTCTCCATTCTCCTCCTGGTGCCCCCTCCCCCCCTCCACCTCTCAGTGGTCTGTTCGATTATGGCTCAGTCTCAATTTTGGCAGACACCTGTTTAGACATGGCCTCGAAAAGGCATCAAGAGTCGGGAGCAGAAAAAAGAAGAGAAAGCGAGATGAAGCTCAGGTAAGACAGTGTTTAAAATAAGTAATAATAATAAAAGTTTATTTTGTAGCCCTTGCCAGGCAATAAACTTACCGTCAACAAACGTAACGTTTACTCCTAGGCTACTATAGCCATGTTTAGACTGTGTTAATAACAAGTGAAACACAGTTAACAGCTCAGACTGTGTTAACAAATGATTAAAGTTGTAAATGATTGATGCTATCTAGCTAGTTTACGTTGTGGATATGAACATAAATTATGGAATATTGAAAGCAATTCATCATGGTCACTTCACTTGACTGTTTTCAGTTAATGTTCGGGTAAGACTAGCGCTTCCATTCCTGAGGTTGCTAGCTAGCTATGCTATTTCTGATTAAGCTTAATTTTCTAGTGTTAATTTTGTCACCCTGTTTTAAATTTCGTCTTCGTCTTCATCTCGTGACAAATGTTCTATTCGTTTTTGTTATTAGGCCTATTATAGTCATTCACAAACTATATTTGTTAGTCAAGTTCATTGTAAACAAAAATTCTGCCTTATAGAAACTTTGAATGTAACTGTTTGGTAACATTTTCAAGGCGTGACCGGTTATTGTCAAAAATGAAACTGTAATATGAAAAGAATCTTACAGTTACGTAGATTTTCCCCATATGTTGTCCCATATGCCATCTCTATACATTTAAAATAGGGTTTGGAATTTTTAAATGTACCAGTGATTTACACGTAGGCCTACATAAACCTAATTTATATATGCATTTTTTTGTACTGTGGTTAAAAACTGTATTTCAGTAGAATATTGAAATATTGAAATACTGAATATTTTGTCTTTTAATTCTGAATGCAGGGTCAATTCTTAAATATGTGCAAGGAGGACCTCAAGGTTAGGAGGAGGAGGATGGACCATCCACCAGCAGTTTAACCAATTTAGATCAACCATCCACCAGCAGTTCAAGACCTGGACATCAACCATCAACCAGTGTAGACTCTGCAACAGTTCCCAGCCTTGACCAGCAACAACCATCAACGTCCAGTTCAGGTAAAGGTGCAAATCCACACACAACCACCGCGACAGTGACGAGTCCTGTCACTGAGAGGCCATCAGCAAGGGACACTGTGGAGACGTGCCCCCTCCATATGATTCTGCTCTATGGTCAGCTAGCATTCTAGATGCTGATCGTGTGGAAATTGTACAGAGAGGTCCTTTTAAAGTCAGCTCTGATTTTAATTCAATGTTCAGTTTGCAGTCATTGCACACGTCTTTGTTCAATAATGTTAATAATAATATTAATAATAATAAAACTTTACTTGTATAGCACAGTTCATACATGCAATATGCAACTCAAAGTGCTTTACAGTTTGGCAGGGTTGTTACAAGACAACATTTCTTGCGGTTCAGTGGTGTCAGAGCAGATAAATACAGTAGCAGACTGACTCTTGCATGAGCACAGGTAGGCAGTCCTTGTAGGCCCTAGTCAGCAATCTTTGTAGTCCAGTGGCGCTAGAGCTATGCAACGCCCTGTTAATGTGGGCTCTTATGTGAACATAGGTCGGCAGTCTTTGCAGGTCAGTGGCACTAGACGAGGAAAGTTCATTTAGGCGCAGTCGGTTGTTAGTGTCCCCAGGGAGCAACAGGGGTGAGGAAAAACTCCCTGTTTGTTTGATTTGCGTGAATTCAGGAAGAAACCTCAGGAATCAGTGAGTAAAACTCCCTGTTTTTCTAGGAAGAAACCTCAGGCAGAACCACGTCTCCCAGGGTAGCCCATCTGCCGGGGCTGGTAACGGGAAGTCTGTGACTGTTTGAAGGGCCTTTGGTCTGGGCGGAGGAGTCTGGCTGAAGGGATGTTGGTGGTATTTATTTATTTATTTATTTATTTATTAACATTTTTAAATAATTTATTATTTTAACTTTAATGTTTGGTGTGTTTGTTTCAAAAATAAAGTGAATGGCACTGATAAATTTTGAAGTATAGTTTTCTTTTTTTTTGGGGGGGGGGGGGGGGGGGGCACCACAAGCATTTGTGCTTAGGGCACCCAAATGGCTAGCAACGGCCCTGCACACACACACACACAGGAGAGGACACACACACACACACACACACACACAAAGTCACAAAACGCATGCCCTGGATGCATACACCATTGAGCAGACAAGGTTACAGTGTGTATATGTTGTGTATACACACACACACACACACACACACACACACACACACACACATCCACAGAGGAATAACATACACAGACTGCAGTGCGCATAGTGGGCAATTGGCTATGAACCCTGGTGTGTGTATCTGTGCGTGTGTGCGTGTGTGTGGGAGTGTGTGTGTGTGTGTGTGGGAGTGTGTGTGGTGATTTATTTAGTCCCCTGCTGATTCTACAGACATCACTGGTACTTTAGAGCAAAGCAATCACAGAGACTAATAGACTCGCCACAGGAAAGATGTGTGTGTGTGTGTGTGTGTGTGTGTGTGTGTGTGTGTGTGTAAGTGGGATTCTTAAAATGGCCACGTCATATTTTTCTAAACTTGCTTGAGCGCTCTTCCTCAGAAATACTGAGGGCTTGCAAAACGAAATTACTTTATCAAGCACATTTGCTTTAGACAATGACAAACTGGTCTCAGCTACACACACACATACACACACACACCCTAATACACACACACCAACACACACACACACACACACCCTAATACACACACACCAACACACACACACATACACACACACCCTAATACACACACACCAACACACACACACACACACACACACACACATACACACACACACACACACACACACACACACACACACACACAAACCCTAATACACACACATACACACATACACACACACACACACACCCTAATACACACACATACTGTACACACGCACACACACACACACACACACACTAATACACACACATACTGTACACACGCGCACACACACACACACACACAAATGTCAGAAATGAACCACTACAAGACTTGTGCATGTTTCAGCCTTGACATTTGTAAGATCCATTGAAGTAGCACAGAGCTGCTCTTTGCAGCGTTCACATCATGCATAATGGACAGAAAGACAAAAGCACACAGAGACAGAGACGACAGTCAGACAGGCAGCCTGGCAGCCTGGCAGGGCAGAGAGCATGAAGGTCATTTAGCGGCCCAACAGCATTACCAACTAGATGTACCGCGTAGCGCAGTGTATTGAAATGTGGGAACTTTTTTGCCAATTTTATGTAATGTGCTGTTCTTTTAGAGGTCTTTGTGTTGATCGTGCATGACATTTTATGCAGTTCCTACCTTCTTAGTCCAACATACTGGCAATTCAAAATCCCAATTTTTGCATTTACCCATATCACTAGGTGGCGCTATGCTTCAAGTGAGTGTTTATGGGTTGGGTCGATAAGCCTCTGTAACACCAACATACTAATGCAAAATCATTGTCTTGGGCAAAATTGTTGACGAATTACTTAACAAAAACTTAACAAAATTGACATGTAACTTTGAAAAGGTTTATCTCAAGAAAAATCCTTTGATAACTTTTTGTCAGCATTGTATGTAGATGACATATACCAAATTTGGTGAGATTGACATGAACGGCCTATGACGAGTTCATTTGGATTCGTTTTCGCAATGTTAAAATTTCACGGAAATTGTTCTTGTTGGAAGTGGCCGTCGACCAGTGTTTTCGATGCGTGAGGGTCAATAGATTTCGGCTTTACCTTTTATGCTTCTACAATTACTTTATCTTTTATGCCTTTATATATTGTCCTTTGCTTTTATTTTTGTGAAGCACATTGAATTGCCGTTGTGTATGAAATGCGCTATACAAAAAAACTTGCCTTGCCTTGCCTCTGTAACACCGACATACTAATACTAAATCGTTGTCTTGGACAAAATTGTTGATGAGTTATTTAACAAAAACTGTTTTTTGACACCTAGCTTCATCGGTAAACATCGCCTCCTATGACGAAATGTCACAAAATTTAGTACACATGAACAGAAAGCTGTTTAGAGATGGCATGTCAACTTTGGCCAAATTTGAGCAATTAAAACCCAAGATATGGACTTTTGAAGAATTTTAAGCTACGTGTTAAATGTTGACGTGTAACTTCCAAACGGTTTATCTCAAGATAAATCCTTTGATAACTTTTTGTCAGCATTGTCTGTAGATGACATATACCAAATTTGGTGAGATTCATATGAACGGCCTATGACGAGTTTGTTCAGATTCGTTTTCACAATGTTAAAATTTCACAGAAATGGTTTTCGTTGGAAGTGGGCGTCGACCAGTGCTTTCAATGCGTGAGGGTCAATAGATTTCACGATTTAAAAAAAGGTGTTGTAACCATTAGCATTCTCTAGATCAGGGGTTTTCAAAGTGGGGGCCGTGAGGGGGCGCTAAGGGGGCCGCGGCAAGTTGGAGGGAAAAGTAGCAAACCGAAATAAATACTTGAATAAATAAAACCAAAAAATATTCCCATTTGTTAAAAGCTGCATTATAATAATCTACCGGATATCTTAACATTACTACTATTACCGTTATTATTTTTATTAGCCATCATCTTTCTAATTGGCTGGTATAGAACACATCCGGGTGATCACGTACACACTTTTCATCTCAGGGGGGCCTTACCTGGAATCTACTGGTCTATGGGGGGCCTTGTCATGGTAAAGTTTGGGAACCCCTGCTCTAGATAATAGGCAAAATGACATTTCCTACAATTACAGCGCCCCCTATGGACCAAATTTTATGGCATGTGCTGTGGTGTTAGAGGTCTTTGTGGTGATCATGCATGATGTATTTTGCGCAGTTTCCACTTTCTCGGTCCAAGGTATTGGCAACTCAAAATCCCAATTTTTGCATTTACCCATATCACTAGGTGGCGCTATGCTTCAAGTGAGTGTTTATTGGCTGGGTCAATACGTCTCTGTAACACCAACATATCACAAAAATTTCATGTTGTTGGGTGAAACGTTCACTGAGTTATTCAGCAAAAACTTTTGCCGGTCTCCCCCTCTTTGACACTGGCACAGCGGGGGGCTGGTCCTTGGGGGCCAAAAGCTTCTAGTCACTAAAAATGTTCTAGGGCTACATGCCTACAAAGATTCATGTCCCCCAGACTTCCAGTGTCCCGGAAACCATTGACGGAAAATTGCTGAAAAAAAAGAAAAAAAAAAGGGAAAAAAGTCGCGGCAACACTGTAATGACTGCTGCGGTCATAATTAGCCAGCGCGCAGCCAAATACAATAACGTGAAGATCAGGTGGTCTGGATGAGGGAGCTTCTGTGGACATTCATTACTTTAAACTACATTTCCCAAAATTAAATGAGCCCTTTGTACTTCCTGGAGAGAGTGGAGCTCAGTGAAGGTATTGGCATGGCATCTGAGCTTGTACTGAGAATTGTTACCAAAGATAGCAGATATGCCAAATATACTTTGTGGTAGTTCATGCATATGGGAGCAAAGTGGGAATCAGTCGTTAACGTAACTTAACGTAATTTTCAATCTCCCAATGATTAAACTTTCCATGAAATCAATATGTCGTTGTCATGTGTGAATAATTTATTAAGGGAGCCATGTAATACGGGGGATAACATTCGGCGAGGCGGTTATTGTTGTGGAATAGCGCCCTCTGTCAGTGCACTATTCCATGACCATGACCTTCTCGCCGAACGTTATCCCTTACGTAGTGGGGCATGTTGTTAAAGGTGTACTTCCACGAGAAACCGTTTAGTACTTGCTCTTTTGAAATATGATAGGTCACCCCGAGTTGCATATGCATGCTGCATATCAAAATGTTTTTCTACCCCCATTTTCTATATCAGTCAAAAGAAGATAATAGGCTGGAAAAACGACCCAATGCGAAAAGGGCCTTCGGCGTGACGCAGACGTGAAAATACATATAAGAGAAACTGACCGAATGGGCTTTAAATGATGTTAGCCTGTGACTCGCATAAGATTAGCAGGCTAGTTAAATGACTGAACTGCATTTAGCCGGGCACTTGCACTGTTTTGTCATGCAAATATTACCATTCTGCCAGCGACTGTGCTTGTGCCATCTCTCTTTCCTCTTCGGATTCAGGATCAAACACATAAGGCTGTATCTCCGAAGACATTCTGTGTGCAGTTTTAGCGCTGTCAAGTTGACTTTTCCCCACTCTGCTATCAAGTTGACTGTGGGGCAAAGGAAGCTGCAAGGAGCGTGTCAGCCTCTGGTGAAATCGTGTCGTTCTCTCGGCCCCACCCCCTCCACCAAACTAAAACAGCCTGAAACAGAAGCACTAGAACATTTTTTTCATCAAAACCAGCGCACAGGGCAATTATCAATACTAGAGAACACCGCAAAATTAATGAAAACATGATGGAAGTACACCTTTAACGTACAACTGACATTTCCACACCTCGTGGCTGCATGGTTGGTCCCTGCATGGGGAAGGGGGGGGTGTCAGACTGCATAAAGGGGCATTTGTGTACCCCTCTCATGCGATCGTGGTTCCCGGAAGTGGCTTGTTACGTCCTGTGTGGTTTGCTT
>CM050218.1:7415000-7447500 GCA_027475355.1 Coilia nasus | reverse complement strand
CTAGTTGGGCAGTAATTGGTGGCTTTTCCCACCACCATGGAACCACCATTACTGAAAATGCCTAATTGGTTAAAATATGGCAGTTCCTTTGAGGAATGTGGTGGTCGTCATGGAGTTGGGTATCCTTTCTATACCAGTAATCACATAACAAATCATAATAATAATATAATAATAAGACTTGATTTATATAGCGCCTTTCCCACAAGTTCTGCAATTCAAGGCACTTTACATAGCACCTCTACAGTACAAACAACAGTAAAAACAAGCACCCAAAAAAGTAAATAAAGAAGTATGAGTAAAAGCTGTGCTGTTAAGAATAAGTAAAACCATAGTGGTAAAAAGAGTGCAGGTAAAAGAAGTCAAATTTGAATAGTTAGTCTCCCTGATATTTAAACGCTTAAAGGTCTCATTCCACGAGAAACCGTTTAGTATTTGCCCTTTTTGAAGTACGGCAGGTCACTCCGAGTTGCATATGCATGCTGCATGTGGAAATGTTCTCCTACCCAGATGGCTTCCATTAGTCAGTGAAAGAAAATAGGCGAAAAAACGAGTGAATAAGGAAAAGGCTAACAAAGTGACGTAAGTTTGTTAAATAGAAAAGCCATGCCACAGTTGTGATTACCATAGGAGTCTTGTTGCAGCACACATTCACTTAGCGAAATATAGGTATGCGAAGTATGTATGTTTGTTTAGAACATTTAAACCTTCTATTTAGTGTGCCAAATGGGCTTTGAATGATTGTAGCCTGTGACTAGCATAGCCAAGAACCTGTCATTCACCCTGCACCATCTTCTCCTCCTGTAACAGGAGCACTAAAGCATGTTTTTCACTAAAATCGGCTCACACAGCATTCATTAATACTAGAGACCACCACAAAATTAATGAAAAAACAATGCAATTAGACCTTTAAATAAAAACATTAAGATAAAGATAAGCTGCTTTTGGAAGATATCTGGTGAGTTGGCTTCCCTGATGTTGGCAGTGTATTCCACAGCTTTGGGGCATAGTTGACAAAGTCTACATCACTGATCCTCTTTTGACTGTTTCTGGGGGCCTCTGATAGTCCAGCAGCAATCTTGCTGGTTTATAATTTATTAGACCGTTGGCTATGTAGCGTAAGTGTTAGGAGGACCTTAAAGTCAATTCCAAATGTTACAGCCAAGGCATTTTGGCGGGTAACCAAACCCAAGGAAATGGATAGAGAGTAAAGAGTAAGGGGCAGAGAACTGATCCTTGGGGCACCCCATGTGTAGAGCCAATGGGATTTACACCTCCTTCCTTGCCGTGATACACTGAAGAAGTGCCCAGTGAGGATGCAAAACAAGACATGCCTGAAATGCTCATGTCTAAAGTGCAGCCAGCAGGATGTGTTGGGTTACCATGTCAAAGGCTGCAGATGTGTCATGTACGGGATAATGGACGGCACGGTGTTCGGATATCAGAAAGTTAATGCATGTTTGAGGTGGTAATGCACCTCGAAGTGCATTAACTTTCTGCAACCAAAGTCATGGAACTAACGACTTTGGTTGTCAAGCTAGCTATTCCAAAGTTCTGTTAAGCCTTGCTTAGCAAAATCACATTGGAGAGTCGAAATGCAGCGTGACAGCACTAAAAGACGATCTCAGAGGCATATAACATGTCGCAACTCTGTGTTCTCCCATCTGGTCGTCATTTGCTAAAGCTGTCACATCTTTACTGTTTATTTACAGTTCACCATGAACTCGGCGCTTTAATACATAAACGTGATACAGTCGGAAAGCAGGGGCTACTTCACAGGTGTGGGTATATAGAAAATGAATAACCGTTCTAAAGAACGCATCACAATGTGAAATTGAAGGAAGCCGTGGTATAATAAAGATTAATCTATAAGATGTGACGGTACAAAAAAATGCCACGCACCATGGGAAACCCCTCTGGGGGAAAGAAAAAAACGAAAGAATGAAAGAATAAAGAAAGGGACAGGGACAGGGAAAGAGAAGAGAAACAGGAAAGTAAAAGAAATGATTCAATGAATCAGAAAATGTTCAGCAGCTTGGCAACAAACATTATCCATCTTACTGTGCTGACAAGTACGGCTTCAGCCCTCGTGGGCTGACTGATTCATTTTGTGATCCCCTCAGTCCTCTGTGGCGTTTGCAAGATGAAAAACGGGATCCAGCTGTCATGTTGCTGTGAGTGTGGTCATGTGGTGAATGACTGATCTGGAGGATATCATCACACTGTGACCAGCAGAAATGTTAGGATGGAGTACCCACTGTCAGGACTCAAAGGAGGAGTGTGAGTTTTACTGGCAGAAGTGTTTTATTTCTGAGTCTGAGACTGAGTGTGAATGGAATCATGAGTTCTCCCCAGCAGATACAGTTTCCGGTCAAACTGTACTGATACTAGTTGTCTGTCTGTGTGTGTGTGTGTGTGTGTGTGTGTGTGTGTGTGTGTGTGTGTTTGTGTTGTTGGACAGACAGACACTTCTCTATGCAGTTCTGTGTGTGGGAGAACCTCAAAGTAGACAAACTCCTACCGGAGGGAACTCCCACTGGTTCAGATAACCTGTTAGTATATACTGCTCTCTCTGTCTCTCTCTCTTCCTCTCTGTTTCTTTCTCTCTCTCGCTCTCTCTCTATCACTCTCCCAGTCTCACTTTCCCTCTTTCTCTCTGTCTTTCTTGGTCACTTGTTCTTTCTCTCTCTTGCTGTGTGTGTGTGTGAGAAAGAAAGAGTGAAAGACATAGAGAGAGAAAAAGAAACCAGAGAGAGAGAGAGAGAGAAAGAATCAGACAGAGAGAGAAAGAGAGAGAGAGAAGGAACCACACAGAGAAGAAACCACAGAGAGAAGGGGGATTTTACAGGATCCTGCTGTGCTGGAGCTGGGGATTCCATTTTAGGAGATTTAGAGGGTGTGTGTGTGTGTGTGTGTACTTGTCTGCTGCCTGGTGTTTCCTCTGTTTTGTTGCTAAATCAACCACCATTGCGTCCCTTATTGGATTATCTGGCTCGATTTAGCATGTCTGATGGACGCTCCCTCAGGTCACAGAATGTATTGGAACTTGGCTAGTTCAGTCTGGAATGGCTGTGCTCTCATTTGCTGTGTGTGTGTGTGTGTGTGTGTGTGTGTGTGTGTGTGTGTGCGTGCGTGTGATTACCATACAGTTCAGCTGGAGGGCTTTAACCACAGAAAGGTGCACAGTCGTGAAAATTAATCAGGCCCCCCCCTCCTCCCACCCACTCTCTGTTTCTTTCTCTCTCTCTCTCTCTCTCTCTGTCTCTCTCTCTCTGTCTCTCTGTTCCTCTCTCTGTCATTCTTCCCCCCTTTTCTTTCACTTTGCATTCGCACCCTTCTCTCCTCTCCTCTCCTCTCCTCCACTGCTTTGCTGTTTGTCTTTCCTCGCTGCCCCTTCCGCCTGTGATGAAGTGAATTTGTCAGCTTCGCTTGGTCACTCACGCTGACGGATTACCCTCCCTAATGGAATTTAATTATTTAACACACCCTCGTGGTGATTTAGCCTGGAAAAGAACGGCAGGAGAGAGGGATGGAGGCAGGAAGACGAGGGCTATGAGCGAGGGAGAGGGGGAAACGGGAGGAGGAGAGAGGGAGAGACAAAAGGAGAGAGGGAGGGAGGGTGCGGAGGAGAAGGAGAGCGAGAAAAGATTGAGGAGAGGTAAGGGGTCATTTCCTGTCTGGCATATGAGTGAATCACTGGTGTTTCTGCCCCTGCAAGCACTTGCTCTCTCTCTCTCTCTCTCTCTCTCTCTCTCTCTCACTCTGTCTCTCTCTCTCTCTGTCTCCCTCTCTCTCTCTGTCTGCCTCTCTTTCTCCCTCTCTCTCTCTCTGTCTCTCTCTTTCTCTCTCCCTCTCTCTCTGTCTCCCTCTCTCTCTGTCTGCCTCTCCCTCTCCCTCTCACTCTCTCTGTCTCCCTCTCTCTCTCTGTCTGCCTCTCTCTCTCTCTCCCTCTCTCTCACTGTGTGCCTCTCTCTCTCACTCTCTCTCTCTCTCTGCCTCTCTCTTTCTCTCTCCCTCTCTCTGTTTCTCTCTCTCTCTCTGTCTCCCTCTCTCTCTCTTTCTCTCTCTACCTCTCTCTGTCTCCCTCTCTCTCTCTCTCTTTCTGTCTCCCTCTCTCTATCTCTCTTCCTCTCCCTCTCTCTCTCCCTCTATCTTTCTGTCCCCCTCTCTCTGTCTCGCACACACACACACATGCTCACATAATTATGTGGAATTACACTTTTATGGTCTTTTAACAAACACAATCCTCTCTTATAGGTACACATAAATAGACTCTCTATCTTTGTCAAACACTTATGCACACACATACACACACACACACACACTTGAAAATGGACTCTACTCACATGCGGCCTCCTTCATACATATATTCATAAAATCAGTGTACCCACATACAGACGTACACAAACTCCACTCCCACATAGTCATGTCCAACTGCGCTACGGAAATGTCCATCCGATCTTCCTCTTCTCACTATCTTCCCCATCGCCTCGCTGTCTTTCTGTTCCACACTGATTCACTGATTACCTCACTGACTGCCATTTCTTCTGCGCCTCACACACACACACACACACACACACACACACACACACACACACACACACACACGCACATACACACACACGCATATACATCCATATATACTGTAGAAGGCTTTCTATTCCACATCAACATGTGCGTTCTGACTCTTTTTCTCTCTTACTCCCTTCGTATCTCTCTCTGTCTCTCTTTTCCTCTCTCTCTCTCACTCTCTCTTTCTCTCTCTCTCTCTCTTCCTCTCTCGCTCTCTTACTCTCACGTACAAACACAGTCATTCTCTCTCTCTCTCTTTATCTCTTGCTCTCTTACTCTCACGTACAAACACAGTCATTCTCTCTCTCTCGCCGGGGACCCCAATTAAGCTTGGCTGGTCTTTGATGTAGTCGCCTAGGCAACAGTCACCATGACAAGGCTGGCTTTTCAAAAAAAAAAAAAACCCTGACTCTCTCACACACAGACACCTTTGCACACGCTCAGCTATACAGCGCGCAAGATGTAGACAAAGATGACACTCTCTCACACACAAGTTGTCACACACCCATGCACTCACACACACTCACTCACACACCAATTTTTGACAACATGACAACACAAATGCCTTCGCAAGCACAGATCCGATCAGAGATGCAGTGTGCTAGAGAAACAAGCAACAGGCTGTCATTTTGCTTTGCTCTCTCTCTCTCTCTCTGCTTCTCTCTGCTCATTCTCTCTCTCTCTAGCTCTCTCTCTCTCCACTTCTCTCTGCTCACTCTGTCTCTGCTCTGTCGCTCTCTGCCTCTCTCTTTCACACACACGCATGCACACAATCACAAACTCACTCACACATACACATACACACACACACACACACACACAAGCAGACAGTCACATCCTGATTCAATAACTGCAATTTGGATTAAAAGCAGTGCCACAGGCTGCCTAAGCAGTATTAATGTGCATGTTAGATAGCACAACAAAATAACCCCACTGTCCCAACCAATTAGCAACCAGGCTCTTGCACCCCCCCCCCCCCCACACACACACACACACACACCCACCCCCCTTCCCTGTAGTCCCTCCTGCTGCATATTGCTGTCGCCAGACTCCATGCAGCACTGCTGATTATGTGTGACTCCTGCTACCGCTAACAAGAGGAAAACCGCTGGCACCAACATACATAGCAAGATGCTAAACCACAGCTACTGCTATTTGTTTTTAAGGGTAGCACTACTAATTCCAGCATACAGCAGTGTGATTTTTCTGTAGCATTGGCAAAATGGATCGTATACACACAACACTGCTGACTTTTGGTGGTGTTAACACTGCTATTAGAATTTATGTGACCATTGCTAAATACAGTTGTTACCTGTGCCAGGGCGCGGAGATTATGTCATCATCTGCGTTTGTTAGTTTGTGTGTTGGTTGGTCAGCAAGATAACTCAAAAAGTTATGGATGGATTTTGATGACATTTTCAGGGTAGGTCAAGAATGGGCTAACTTAAAAGTAATTTTTTTTTGGTGGTGATCTGAGCTGCCTTGGCAGAGGTCTGCACTCTCTGAGTGCTGAGTGCTTTTCTAGTTTTCAGCATATGACTATTACTGTCACATTGGAATACATCAATCATCTTACGCAAACTTAAAAGTGAATATTAAATGCGAGCAAACCCTTTCGGTATGTTATCTTTTCAACGATTTGCTTAACGTTTTAGTAAAAACTGCCCCAAAAGAATAGGGAACAAATGTGTGTGTCCATGCCTACTTCATAAGCCTATGTGTATGTGTGTGTGTTTGTGTGTGCGTGTGTTTGTGTGTGTGTAAGTAAGTATGTGCATGTATGTATTTGTTTTGATGTTTGTTTCTATGTTTATGGAGGTTAGATGGCATGCAGACATTTGCAAGACCTGCGGAGGATGGTTTGTGTTTGTGTGTGCGTAGGGGTGCTGAGGGAATAGGGGGGCAAAATCAGGAAACCATTTCACAGATTTTTTCCCCACTCGACTCGGAATTGTGCACTTGTGTCTCTCTCTCTCTCAACGTCTCTCTCTCTCCCTCCCTCTCTCTGTCTCCCTCTCTCTCTCTTGCTCTCTCTCTCTTTCTCTCCCTCTCTCTCTGTCTCGCGCACACGCGCGCACACACACACACACACTCGACTCGGAATTGTGCACTTGTGTCTCTCTCTCTCTCACTGTCTCTCTCTCTCCCTCTCTCTCTCTGTCTCCCTCTCTCTCTCTCTCTTGCTCTCTCTTTCTCTTTCTCTCCCTCTCTCTTTGTCTCGCGCACACACACACACGCACACACACACACACACACACACTCGGCTTGGAATTGTGCACTTGTCTCTCTCTCTCTCTCCCTCTCTCTCTCTGTCTCCCGCTCTCTCTCTCTCTCTCCCTCTCTCTTTGTCTCGCGCACACACACACATGCACACACACACACACACACACACTCGGCTTGGAATTGTGCACTTGTGCCGCCTCTCTCGTTGGGCTGACACTGGCCTCTTTGTGAGCGCGGCCGTGTTAAACTAGGATTGATCGCGCCAGCACTGCGCACAGATGAAAGAGCCGCACAGCTGTGGCTGCACTTGTTGGATAACCGCGGCTTCTGCTCTCGCCCTGACTGCCATCACCTGGGTCTCGTCGGGGTCTCGTCTCATCGCCCGCACACATTCATGCTACGCCACTGGGGGTTCAGGTTGGGGAGGGGGGCTGGGGGTGGATGGGGGCACAGTCGATATTGTCAATGGGAGACTGTTCCCATCAATGGCGCCTAGCCTGATGGGAAATCTCACAAGAGTCTTGTTTGTCTAATCACTGTTCTCAAGGCCTACATCAGAGCCTGCCCACCCTCCACCAGCCCACCCCACACCACTCTTTCTATCTCTTATACACACACACACACACCCACAAACACACAAACACACACACACACAAACACACCCGCACACACACACACACACACACACACACACACACCACCACCACCACCTCCTCCCCCATCTCACTTGGGCATCAGCTGGGAAGACACTCATTCAATCATCAAAGATGCACGCACGGTCAAGCAGCCTGTCATTACCTCTCGTTCACCAGACGCTGCGACCAAGGCTGTGTGGGTAGATGGCACGCAGATAGCAAGATCGCTCGCACAGCTGCTGCAAGTACCTACGACCTGAGGGAGGGGTAAAAAAAGTCTTTGACGGGGCATCTTTCATTTTTCCCCAAACCAGCCTGAAAGTGCTGAGTGACTGAATGACACAGCGTGTTTGCGTGTGGCCCGGAGTGGGTCACATCAGATTATCATCATCCCCACTTCAGCGGAGGGTGATTGCCTGCGCGTAGCGAAACATGGCCTGAGGAAATTACAGCCCAACAGACGAAGGTTCCCTCAGCGACTCAGCGAGGCTGATGAGCAAATAAAGAGAGTGGCGAGGAAGGGAAGAGAAGAGAAAAAAGAGAAGGGAAGGACGAGAAGAGACGAGAAGAAAAGAGAAGAGAAGGGAAGAGAAAAGAAGAGAAGGGAAGAGAAGAGAAGGGAAGAGAATAGGAGAGAAGAGAGGAGAAGGGAAGGGAAGAGAAGAGAAGAGAAGAGAAGGGAAGAGAAGAGAATAGGAGAGAAGAAAAGAGAAGAGAAGGGAAGAGAAAAGAAGAGAAGGGAAGGGAAGCAAAGAAAGAGAGGAGTCAGGGCCTATAGGGGAGTTAGCACTCACATGTTGGGCATTACTACCACTGGTGATTAGGGCTACTGATTGTGTTTCCCAAATTGGACCGCATAAAAGATAATGACAGTCGTCAATTAGAAAACAATTTGCACTGCTGTGCTCAGTATTGATTATGGTAGAAATGAAATTTTGCATTTTTACAGAAAATTGCATTTTGTTCAAACAATACAAGTTTTGACAACATGAGTAGATATGATTTATTTGTGACCTGGCTTGAAATTTAGAGGCAATCTCTTTTTTTAGGATGATAACATTTATTTATC
This sequence comes from Coilia nasus, assembly GCA_027475355.1. Classification (NCBI taxonomy): domain Eukaryota; kingdom Metazoa; phylum Chordata; class Actinopteri; order Clupeiformes; family Engraulidae; genus Coilia; species Coilia nasus. The sequence continues at coordinate 7,439,004 of CM050218.1, read as the reverse complement.
TATCCATTAATTATATCTACATTGACTTGACAGTGTTAAGTGTTGAGGGTTAGCCTGGTGAGAAATCAGTTTGTTAGACACTACATTGGTTACACTGTTTTCACATATGACCAGTAGCTTCCCTCTGGTTCCACACCTGTGGGGCTAAGAACATGGGTGTGGTGTCCATGGTTACCATACTGGTGAAGTATTATGGGATGTATACCGGAGGAATGGGTAGTTCATAAAAGCACGTTCAGCAGCTAGAAGCAGGTGCGTGTGTGTGTGTGATTATTACACAGATTAAATTCTGAAGTGTACCGCTCCATAGAAAGCAAGGCAGGTACATAACAATGGGCATTAGGAGTAGCATAGCTAACTGGGAATTAACTGCAGACCGTCACAGCTGTGGGCATCAGTTGGCAGTGGTTGTGCAAGAGAGGGTTTGCTGCCACATGAAGGCCTCTCCTCTGGGGACCCGTGACACTGTAGCACAGCAGCCATTATGTCACATCCTCCCTTTAACAACAAACAAACAAACAAACAGGCAAACAAACAAACAGGCAAACAGGAAACAAAAACTGCCCCCAGGTCATATCCCTTGAGCCTTGGGCACCTATCTTCATCAACCCTGTCCTCTCTCTGTCCTCTCCTCTCCTCTCCTCTCCTCTCCTCTCCTCACTTCTGGGGGCAACTGAGAGGCCAAACAGGACACCAGCCAATTAACCAGTCTGCTCCCTCCATTCACACGCCAGGCTGCCATTGAGATGTTAGGTCAAGATCTGACCTGCACAGTCCTTGTTTATTGCTCGAGGCTGTGTACACACACACACACACACACAGGGGCTACCTGGTGGGTGGTGATTGCGTGTTTTGGAAATACTTTATTGTCGTTCAGTGTACAGCGAGTGCAAACAGAATGAAATTTGAACTGTGTGGATTCAAGTGTGAGACAGCTTGAGTAAATCATAGCTGAATGGCCAAATTTGTCCCCACTACAAGAGGCAGGCGACTCTGGGCTCCCCTTAGCGAGCGGAAATCGGCCAATCAGAGAACGCGCTTCAGGTGGCAGTTACTGGCAATCATGGCCGCAAGGGTTATGGCACTCCTGTGTGTGATTGCCTTTCTGTGGGTAGGGGGTAGGGGGATGCTTTTTACTGAAGGGAAAAGTAATGACAGCATCTACAGAAATAGCCTTAGTGCACACACAGCTACAAAAAGTCAAAAAGTACAAAAAGTCTGTGTTTGTGTCTTTGTGTGTGTGTGTGTGTGTGTGCATATGTGCATGTGTGTGTGTGTTTATTGTGTATTTCTGAATGGGAAATTAAATGACAGCATCTAGTGTGTGTGTGTGTGTGTGTGTGTGTGTGTGTGTGTGCACATGTGTGTGTGTTTATTGTGTATTTCTGAATGGGAAATTAAATGACAGCATGTACAGAAATAGTCTAAGTGCACACAGCTACAAAAAGTCAAAAAGTACAAAGTCTGTGTATGTGTCTTTGTGTGTGTCTGTGTGTGTGTGTGTGTGTGTGTGCATATGTGCACGTGTGTGTGTGTGTTTATTGTGTATTTCTGAATGGGAAATTAAATGACAGCATCTACTGAAAGAGAGGAAGTGCACACAGCTACAAAAAGTCAAAAAGTACAAGAAGTCTCTGTGAAAAAGTTAAAGAGTACCTGCACACTCTTTTTCTGTGCTGCCAAACTGTTTTACTTGCTCAGTGTTTTGACCAAGAAGGTTTTTGCTTACATGTACAAAAATGTCAGATATCAACCTCAGACAGAAAATATGTTGCATTAAAGGAGTACTTTCACGAGAAACCGTTTAGTACTTGCTCTTTTGAAATATGACAGGTCACCCCAAGTTGCATATGCATGCTGCACGTGAAAATGTTCTTCTACCCCGATTGCCTCCATTAGTCAATGAAAGAAAGTAGGCAGAAAAATTAGTGAATAAGAAAAAGGCTAACAAAGTGACGCAAGTTTGTTGTGTCTTTGTTTAGAACGTTTAAATCTTCTACAGTATTTACCAAAACCGGCTCACAGGGCATTCATTAATACAAGAGACCCCCGCCAAAGTAATGAAAACACAATGCAAGTACACCTTTAAACCATTGACTTTCATATACAGTGGCCAATGAAATTGGTGCTGTTTACATATTTCCTTTATACTTATACTTTCCTAAATAGTTATACTTATATAAATATTAATGATATACATAACTAAGATGTGTACTTTTGCAATATAATAATACTAAAAGATATATAAAAACAAAACAGTAATAATTTCTATGTAGTTTATGTATGACTGCCAGTGCCTTTGTTTATTTGGTTGTAAATTATTCAGTGCCCAGACACATTCCTCCTTGCTTTGGGTAATAGTGCTCAATAAGTAACCATAAATGGACTGCCCCCAGCATTAGTCTTAATGGCCGGGTAATATCCATTCATTTATTATAAATAATCCAGAATACGTTAAAGCCTTTTAATCTAGCAAGTTGTTTTTATTGATGTGTTTAATGGAGATAACATTTTATCGTTGTAGCGTTGCCTATGATGGTGGCATAGTTCAATGGCATTTTCAATTTGACGGCTCATACAAGAAAGCCTCTAAGCGTGTCAACATGACGTCAACACCCTCCTATCATTCTCTCTTCACATCTCCACGTGCTAACTGCCCCTCAAAATGTCTCCTGTTCTTTACCTCCATGTGTTTTTATAGAGCTTTTATAAGAGAGATAAAGTCTTGTATACATCCTAGTAGGGATGGGAATTGAAAACAGGTTCTTGTTGAGAGCCGGTTCCCTGTGTTTCAATTCCTTGGAATCATTTAGCAGTTTTGCAAGCGATTCCCTTATCGAATCCAGCAGGCATAACTAACGCGATTAAGACATATCTTACCTTATCAAGTTACACAACACGCGTAGCGACGTGCAGTCAGCAGGAAACATGGCACTCACGCAGTTTAAACAATCAAAGCTTTTGCTGCATTTTACAAGAAAAGATGTTTTTTGCAAGGGTCCGCACACCTTGGAAGTCTTTGTTTGCAGGTGCAGCTTTTCAAAATTTCATAGCTTCCAGTATAGAGGAAGAGCGCAACTGTGGCCTAGTGGTTAGGGAGTTGGACTTTGCCGGAAGGTTGCCGGTTTGAATCCCACCCTATCCATGCTTGAGATGCCCTTGAGCAAGGCATCTAACCCCACACTGCTCCAGGGACTGTAACTAAAACCCTGTAAATATCTGTAAGTCGCTCTGGATAAGAGCGTCAGCTAAGTGTAATGTAATAATGTAATGTAAAGAGCGCAACACTGCTACTTTACGTTATCACCACTTTTTTATTTTATGGCTTGCTGACGTTTCGGCATTTAGCCTTAGTAAGAAAAGACAATAACAGGGCAACTTGCAATCATTGCAAAGTTGATATTACGTCGTCCGGAGGGATCCTTATTTTCCAAACGAGAATCGATAAAGAACCAAATCATTAAGCAGAATCGAAAATGCAATCGGAATCGTAAAAAACGTATCGATTCCCATCCCTACATCCCAGGCTCTTTTTGTTTACACACGTCTTTATATGTTAAGGCCGTTACAAATACTAGCAAGGGCCTGCACACCTTGCAAGCGCAGGTGCCTCTATATCACTGACTACAGCTTTACACACAAACCAGTTTTTAATGAAAACAAAAACACAGATAAACTAATGTTTAGGTCAGTTGGACCAGTCTTCCATTAAAGTGGTTTGTTTGTTTAGTAGGCAGTGTTGCACTGGTTTTACCCAAGGCCATAACAAATGAAATACAGAACTGAGCATAAATGTATTGCTGTAGAGAAATGTAAGAGAATATTGTACAAAGATCATCATTTTTATAATCTTGTTATATCCCTCCCCCTCCCCTTCCCCTCAGCTCTTTGTGATTGACAACGGGGCGGACGACTGGCGCATCGCCATGACGATGGAGCGCGTGCTGCTGATTGCGCTGGAGCTGCTGGTGTCGGCGGTGCACCCGGTGCCGGGCGACTTCAAGTTCCAGTGGCGCGCGCGGCTGGCCTTCTCCTACGCGCCGTCGCACGCCGAGGCGGACCTGGACATGGTGCTGTCCGTGCCCATGTTTCTGCGCCTCTACCTCATCGCGCGCGTCATGCTGCTGCACAGCAAGCTCTTCACCGACGCCTCCTCACGCAGCATCGGGGCGCTCAACAAGGTGAGCGTGTGTGTGTGTGTGTGTGCTTCTGTGTGTGTGCTTCTGTATGTGTGCGTGTGCGTGTGTGTGTGTGTGTGTGTGTGCTTCTGTGTGTGTGTGTGTGACATGGTGCTGTCCGTGCCCATGTTCCTGTGCCTCTACCTCATCGCGTTGAGGGTATGTAGGTGTGTTTGTGTCTGTCTGTGTATGTGTTGGGGGGACGGGGGGGGGGTCATGTGTGTGCATGCGTGTGTGTGTGTGTGTCTGGAGGGGGTAAGGAGGTGTGTTTGTGTCTGTGTGTGTGTGGTGGTGGGGGGGACGGGGGGCGTGTGTGTGTGTGTCTAGAGAGTAAATACGTGTTGAGGGTATGGAGGTGTGTTTGTGTCTGTGTGTAAGTGGGGCAGTGTGTGGGAGGCCTGATGTTTGACTGTGACTTTTGAAGTGGTGTAGTCATGTGGAGGAGCGGTTGTGTGTATGTGTGGGAAGGGTAATTGTGTGTATATGTGTGTGTGTGTGTGTGTCTGTGTGTGTGAGAGAGAGTGAGAAAGAGAGAGAGAAAGCAATAGCGAGAGAGAGAGAGAGAGAGAGAGAGAGAGAGAGAGAGAGAGAGCAAATTCGTGACATGTTTGTGACCTTCTCTGGATTGTTACTTTCCAAGAGTGTGGGGGGAAATCATGTCCTATTAAGTGTGTATGTGCATTCACGCACACACACACACACACACACACACACACACACACACACACACACACACACACACACACACACACCTATGAGTGTGTGGGCCTGGCGTTGCGTTACTGTATGAGCTACCCTGTGTAAAGCACTCTGGCTCCTTACCCACAGGCTCTGATTAGATTCCTAACATAACTTTAGTTGGAAAAAACATCCAATGTAATGTAATAACGCCTTTTGGGAGAGCAGTTATTCTCATTTCTGTGTATAACACAACACAAATTGCCACTGCGGTTGGTTGCTTAGTTTTTTTTACTGAGTGGGCATGTGAGAGCCATATCTCATAATTGTTATTAATAATATGTAATATACAGTATGGCATTGTACATATTTAGCCTATAATGTAGTATGAACAAGTAGACCTTGTAAGGCTGTAACAAAATACACACACACACACACACACACTACAGTAATCGATACACACACACACACACACACACACACACACAGACACCCACACGCAAACGCACATAGACACACACACGCAAACATGCGCAAACACACATAGACACACACACATACACACGCACGCACACACACACGCACGCACACACACACACACTCCGTTAATGCTGGGAATTTCTCTGTGGTTGCCTATTTCAAAACAGTCGTCTGGATGTACTGTATGATTTCTGTGTGTGTGTGTGTCAGTTCTTGCGGCCCTGAAGTGCTGTGCATTGCTTTCAGGCAATTACAGTTAAGTGGTGCAGGCGCAAACACTGTGCGCACTCAGGTTTGACCCCGTCAGACAGGCGCTGGAACGAGAGAGAGGGAGAGAGAGAGAGAGAGAGAGCGGCTCTTTAAAATGCCCACTGCGGAGGCTCGGTCTGGATAAAATGGAAGAGTGGATGAGAGTTCCCCACATACAGTAAAGTTCCGTGTTTTTTGCTCAGTGTGAGGCGGAATGGTAAACCACCACCACTCTTTCCATTCAGGTTCTGACCACAAATTCTATTCAAAACAGCTTATCATTTATAATTTAATTTATTTATAGCTCTCGAATGACACTATTTACAATAGCACTCAAAACTTAAAACATGCCCTAAACACCACATTGTGTAACTGGAAATCTGGCTCTGAATAATCGAATGGTGAAAGAATCTGATTGAAGGTTCAGAAGAGGTCTGTGTGCCTGTGCTGAAGAGTGGCTGTTGGGTGAACTAGAGTGCATTTGAGTACAAAGAACAGTCTGAACGCACCTCAGAGAGGAAAAAGGTCTATTCTTGAGATGGAGGGGGCTGCAGTTTAGGGGCGAGAACTGCCAGTGCTGCTGCCCTGTACTGTATGTAGAGAGAGAGGGAGAGAGAGAGCAAGAGAGTGTGAGAGAGAGAGAGAGAGAGAGAATGAGGGAGAAAGAGAGACAGAGAGAGAGACATAAAATGAGATAGAGAACGGGACAGACGATACAAGGATGCAAGGATACAAGGATATTTTTTGTCACATGCATAGACATACTGGGTAGAGTAGGACATGCAGTGAAACTGCTGATTGTTAATGTAAACTGTGCATTGTTAATCTAAACTGTGCATTGTTAATCTAAACTGTGCATTGTTAATCCAAACTGTGCAAAAGACAGAGAGAGACAGCAAAAGAGAGACAAAGAGCTAAAAAGAGAGAGAGCATAAGAGAGACTGATCAAGAGAGAGAGAGACAAAGTGAGACAGAGCAACAGAGAGATAGAGAGACAGAATGAGAATAAATGAGGGCGAGCATGATTAAGACTGCGGGTGTATGTTTGGCGAGGTCGCGGTTAACCTCTGACACTCTGCTGTGACGCACACTTGGCTGTCAGAATGCCCCCTGAAGGATTGTGGGATAGCTGTGGGATAGCGCAGGCAAGCACAGCACTGCACAGCAGGGCAGCACAGGCAGCAGAGACAGCAGAGGCAGGGTGAAGCAGCGCAGAAAGACAGGCAGTGAGTGAGGTACAGTAGAGTCAAGCGGGCTCGTCGCTTTAATGATGGCACTCCTTGAGGTGGTCCAGGCCCTGTCGGCATCACTTCCTGTCAAAATACTGCAGACTCCGCCACTGCCAAGCGAGCAGCGCGCATTCAAACGCGAGCTGACAGACGCCGGGGTCGGCCGAAACCCCCCGCTGCAGTCAGCAGAGCGCCGCGGCGGAGAAAAGAGACACGCCACGCTCTGTCTGCCCTGACACATCCGACTCCGCGAAGTCACCAGCCGCACAAAGGTTAACTCACACTGCGCCCAGGAAGTTACGCTCTGCAGAAGCCGTGTGCTGCACACACAGTGCCCTACAACCACACAGGCCAGGATATATAGGCAATGTAGGGGATGTAGGCTTCCGAATTTAGAGCACCTTGGTTTATAAATATGTAACCAGATCTGGCATAGTCACAGTGACCCAAACTTCAAAACTGAGATTTTGGTACCAGTGAAAAGACAATCTGATACACTTATAATACAATTATTTCTTGGTCAGAGACACAACACTAACAGTTCTCAAGATACAGTCATTTGAAATATGACATCCCACCATCTTTTTAAAATTCAAAACCTGAGAAAACCACATTTACTTTAGATTTACATTTCGGTAATATTTCAATGGTGCAGTTGTATTTCAGATAGCCATTTTTATTTTATTTTAACATGACAATGTGAAGATGATTTTTGAACACATTTTGTTCACTTCAGACTTATCCAGATCGGGTCACATATGGCACATTTACCGTGGTTTCACACTGTAGCGTCAATGCCACGCTTCACAACGTGAACCATTCATTTTCAACGAGAGGCGTGCAACGCCTCTCAAAGCATCTTGGGATCGCGTGAGCATTGCGTTCATCAGTGGTGTCGCGTCAAGAAGTTGAGCTGAGCTGAACTTCTTGACGCGACGCCAAGGCGGTCAACCAATCAAATACGGGCATGGGGGCGCAGCGGGAGAAACCTCCGTTGACTCTCTGTTTACATCGATAATTGAATACGCCCACCGGAAGCGTCCCATTCAACACAGGCAGAACGTTTTGCAGCGCGGCTTTAAAGCTACAGTGTGAAACCACCATTTAGTATATAACTAATACACAGGAGTTCAACATGTTATTTAAGACTCTGCTATTTCTTACAGGTCGCTGAAGTGGAGTTGGTGACCCTCATAATGTCGTGGACTCCAAAAAGTCATTCCATGCCAAACCATTTAGAACCTCCCCCACATAACTCCCTCTGTGTTTCTACATTTTTTATGCATACTTGTACTTCCAAAATAGTAACAGGGCAATATGTCATACCCAAATATGTCAATATGTCATATGTCAATATGTCATAGCCAAATCCGGAGTATTTCCAGCTCTGCAAGATGTCATACCCAAATCCGGAGTATTTCCAGCTCTGCAAGATGAACATTTTGTGTGCAAGAGTGTGTAATTTATATTGCCATTTTGCCATTGCCATTTTCGCTTACTTTCAGTGTTGGACTCTAAACACTGACCTGTTCCTATATCATATCAGGGTCTCTTCAAGTGCATATTGTCATGCACAATTTCACACATAAACTATTCGATCTGTGTCTGTTCTCAGCAAACCCACTCCTGCTCCAGCAGCTCCTTGTGATATCATGGTGGTAACATGGCTTGTCTCTGCTGTCCAGGTGCACTTCAACACGCGGTTCGTCATGAAGACCCTGATGACCATCTGCCCAGGAACCGTGTTGCTGGTCTTCAGCATCTCACTGTGGATAATCGCCGCCTGGACCGTACGAGTGTGTGAGAGGTGAGTGGCCACAGGCAGAGCGACACAGAGAAAGAGAGAGAGAGCGAGAGAGAGAGAGAGAGAGAGAGAGAGAGAGAGAGAGAGAGAGAGGGAGACAGAGAGAGAGAACGAGCAAGAGAGAGAGAGTATAAGAGAAAGGGTGAGAATCAGAGAGAGAGACACACACACAAAGAGAACGAGAGAGAGACAGAGAGAGAAGGAGAGAGACAGAGAGAGACAGAGAGAGAGAAGAAGAGAGAGAGAGACTGCTGTGTTTGCAAGCATTAAGGAAGGAAATGGAGACAGATGGGCAGGGTGATGGGCATAGACAGTGATGTAATGCATGCTTTTGTTCCTGTTTGTAAATACGTCTCGATAGAAGTGTCTGCAGAATGACCTAACATAGTGACAGTAAAAATGCAGAATGACTTAACATAGTGAGAGTAAACGTGCAGAATGACTTAACATAGTGAGAGTAAAAGTACAGATTGACTTAACGTACTGTAGTGAAAGTAAAAGTGCAGAAAGACTTAACATAGTGAGAGTAAAAGTGCAGAATGACTTAACATAGTGAAAGTAAAAGTGCAGAATGACTTAACATACTGCAGTGAGAGTAAAAGTGCAAAATGACTTAACATAGTGAGAGTAAAAGTGCAGAATGGCTTAACATAGTCAGAGTAAACGTGCAGAATGACTTAACATAGTGAGAGTAAAAGTGCATAATGACTTAACATACTGCAGTGAGAGTAAAAGTGCAAAATGACTTAACATAGTGAGAGTAAAAGTGCAAAATGACTTAACATAGTGAGAGTAAAAGTGCAGAATGACTTAACATACTGCAGTGAGAGTAAAAGTGCAAAATGACTTAACATAGTGAGAGTAAAAGTGCAGAATGGCTTAACATAGTGAGAGTAAAAGTGCAGAATGGCTTAACATAGTGAGAGTAAAAGTGCAGAATGGCTTAACATAGTGAGAGTAAAGGGGCAGAATGACTTAACATAGTGAGAGTAAAAGTGCAGAATGACTTAACACAGTGAGAGTAAAAGTGCAGAATGACTTCACGTACTGTAGTGAGAGTAAAAGTGCAGAATGGCTTCACATAGTGAGAGTAAAAGTGCAGAATGGCTTAACACAGTGAGAGAAAAAGATAACAGCGAGAGATAAAAGGAGATGAGAGGAATACAACACCTTCAAATCAATAAAACACACCAGTGTGGAGGAGAGAGTGAATGAGAGTCTTACTCAGTGAGAGGGAGGGAGAGATACTGAGAGAGGAAGAGAGAGATGGAGATACAGATGGGTGGGGGGTACAGAGGGGCTTAAACCATAACAGAGAGAGAGTGATTGAGTGAGTGATAGAGAGAGAGAGAGAGAGAGAGAGGGACAGAGGTACTGAAAAAGAGAGGGAGTGGGATACTGAGAGAGAAAGAGAAAGATGGAGATATAGATAGAGGGGGAACAGAGGGGCATACAAAGTAACAGAGAGAGAGTGATTGAGTGAGTGATGGAGAAAGAGAGAGAGGGGGGGATATAGGTACTGAAAAAGAGAGGGAGTGGGATACTGAGTGAGGAAAGATGGAGATTCAGATGGGTGGGGGGTACAGAGGGGCTTAAACCATAACAGAGAGAGAGTGATTGAGTGAGTGATAGAGAAAGAGAGAGAGAGAGAGAGAGGAATAGAGGTACTGAAAAACAGAGGGAGTGGGATACTGAGAGAAAGAGAAAGATGGAGGTACAGATAGAGGGGGAACAGAGAAGTAAAAAGAATGACTGAGTGAATGATGGTGAGATGGAGAGAGAGACAGAGAGAGAGAGAGAAAAGGGATAGAGGTACTAAAAAAGACAGGAAGTGGGATACTGAATGAGAGGAAATGAGGGAGAGACAGGAAGAGAGGGAGTGAGAGACAGAGAGAGACAGAAAGAGAGCGAGACAGACAGACAGACAGATGGAAGGAGATACCGCGAGAGAGGGAGTGAGTGGTGGAAAGAGTGATAGAAAGAGTGAGTGAATGACAGACTGAGCGAGTGATTGAGTGGGTGATGGTGAGATGGAGAGATGGAGAGAGGGAGAGAGAGAGACAGAAAAAGAGAGATACAGAGAGAAAGAGGGCAAGGTAAAAAGGTATAAAGAGTGAATGAATGATTGACTGAGCGAGTGATTGAGTGGGTGATGGTGAGATGGAGAGATGGAGAGAGGGAGAGAGAGAGAGACAGACAGAAAAAGAGAGATACAGAGAGAAAGGGGGCGAGGTAAAAAGGTATAAAGAGTGAGTGAGTGAATGATTGACTGAGTGATTGAGTGGGTGATGGTGAGATGGAGAGAGGGAGAGAGAGAGAGACAGACAGAAAAAGAGAGATACAGAGAGAAAGGGGGCGAGGTAAAAAGGTATAAAGAGTGAGTGAGTGATTGACTGAGTGATTGAGTGGGTGATGGCGAGATGGAGAGAGGGAGAGAGGGAGAGAGAGAGACAGACAGAAAAAGAGAGATACAGAGAGAAAGGGGGCGAGGTAAAGAGGTATAAAGAGTGAGTGAGTGAATGATTGACTGAGTGATTGAGTGGGTGATGGTGAGATGGAGAGAGGGAGAGAGAGAGAGACAGACAGAAAAAGAGAGATACAGAGAGAAAGGGGGCGAGGTAAAAAGGTATAAAGAGTGAGTGAGTGATTGACTGAGTGATTGAGTGGGTGATGGCGAGATGGAGAGAGGGAGAGAGGGAGAGAGAGAGAGAGACAGACAGAAAAAGAGAGATACAGAGAGAAGGGGGGCGAGGTAAAGAGGTATAAAGAGTGAGTGAGTGAATGATTGACTGAGTGATTGAGTGGGTGATGGCGAGACGGAGAGAGGGAGAGGAAATGACTGACAGGCGCTGGTGAGGGGGAAGTCAAATGAAAGAAAAAGTCTGGATGAGTAGATGAGGAAGAGGAGGAAGAGAAAGAGGAGAGAAAATGGAGAGTTGGAGTGTTTACCCCTCCCCGTCTATCTCTTGGGGGTTTCTGTTGGCTCTGTATGCAGGACTCTCAACATTGATTCGTTCCTTTTTTTTCCCTTTTCTCCATCTGTCACTTCTTCCTCTTCCACTCCCCCTGCTTCTGTTCATTTCCCTGCCTCTCCTTTCCCTTCCCTTCTCGTCCTTCCTCTCGTGGTCTCCCTCTTTCCCTCCCTCCATCTTTGCCCTTCTCGTTCTCTGCCCTTGCCCTCCCTGCATGTCTTTTTTTCCTCTTTCTTGTTCCCATTGTCTCTCTTTCTTTGCTTCTCTCCTCCCCTTACCTTTCTGTGTTTTTTCTCCCTACCTCCCTCTCTCCCTCTCTTTCTCCCTCTCTCTCTTTCTCCCTTCCTCCCCCTGTCTCTCTTTCTCCCTCCCTCCCTCTCTCTTTCTCTCTCTCTTCCTCTCTTCCTCCCTCTCCGTCTTTCTCCCTTCCTCTCTCCCTCTCTCTCTTTCTCCCTCCCTCCCTCTCTCTTTTTCCCTCTCTCTTTCTCCCTTCCTCGCTCTCTCTCTCCCTCCCTCTCTCTCTTTCTCCCTCCCTCTCTTTCTCCCTCCATCTCTTTCTCCCTTCCTCCCTCTGTCTCTCTTTCTCTCTCTCTCTTTCTCCCTCCCTCTCTCTCCCCCTCCCTCTCTCTCTTTCTCCCTCCCTCTCTCTCTCCCTTCCTCCCTCTTTGTCCCTCCCTCCCTCTGTCTCTCTCCCCACAGATACCACGATCCTCAGGACGTCACGAGTAACTTCCTGGGGGCGATGTGGTTGATCTCCATCACCTTCCTGTCCATTGGCTACGGAGACATGGTGCCCCACACCTACTGTGGCAAAGGCGTGTGCCTGCTCACGGGCATCATGGTGAGGGCACCTTGTCCTGTTTCCCCCAATCCCAGCCCCCCTCCTAAAAGCGTCCCCTCCCTCCCTCCCGTCCTCCCTTGCCCCCGCCGTGAAATGTCCTCTGTTCTGATTGGCTGTGCGTGTATGTAGGCCGTGATGCGATAGGCACCTAGCCTCCCTGGTTCATTGCCTGAGACATTACAGCAGGACGCCTGAGAAGTTGTGTGTGTGCTTCCACGCGCAGCACTGTAATCTGCATAATTCAGCATGCATCGCAAGTAATTGTACGCTGTCTGTTGTAATTGTGGTTTGAATACAGTATAGCGGGTAATTTGGTGCATTTTGTGTGTCTCAGAGTGAGTGTGCTGCGCCCTCTCTTGAATTTATGCTAATGCCTTCCCATGGTGCGTGCTCAATGCAGTCCTCTGGAATAGTTTAGTAATTTGGAGATTCCGACTAAGGGGCTTTAACGTTTTGTGTACAATTACTTGCCGAGCTGTTTTTTTTCTCTGTGTGTGTGTGTGTGTGTGTTTTGTCGTGTATCCACCATCTCCACACTGGTGTAGGAGGTAATAGCAGGTATGCAGGGGAAAGGTACGCGGGGAATCCCCTCCTCTCAAACAGCTGATGGGAGACATTTATACACTATTATCAGCATGGAGAGTTTAGCGGGAAGGGGAACGGGGCCAAATGGAGAGGAGGTGAAATGGAGAGGAGGTGGCTGACTACCAACAGGGAGGCGAGGAGGCGACAGGACGCGTCGACACCTGAGGTCTCGCAAGATCTGTGCACACATAAGAATGGGTGATAACGCCTGACAAGCTGCTGACAGATTTGTTTCCTGCCCTTCACAGATAGGTGGAGAAAGAGAGATAGAGGGGGAGCAGTGTGTAACAGGTATTAAAATTTCCTCCGGTAGGAGCTTGTCTGCTTTGAGGATCTTCCAAACAAAGGACAGCCCAGTGAAGTCTCTGTCCCTACACACAACAGCACACACACACACACATGCACACACACACACACACACACACACACACACACACACACACACACACACACACACACACACACACACACACACACAGGTGAATGTTTGCCCTGTGTTTTTTATTGGACTGAATAACACATCAAAGACTTAGCAAGCAATCAATCATGGCTCTAACCTAAACTATACACACATTAATATTTGATAAAAAAGGTAATGTGGTCAAAGGTGCTATTTTAGGAGTGCCAGATCTTGTAGGTTATACTAGTTAGACAGAAAACTGCAGTGACGGGATTAACAAAAAACAGCGGCATTTCCGTCTTGATACAGGCATCTACACTTCGTCTAAACTATCCTAATGCTTCCTTCATTGTCAGTGGTAGTCACTGTCTTGCATCGCTCATAAAACAGACTTCTTGCCTATTTTCAGCCTGCCTAGTTGGTGATGCGACAGTTGCTTGCTGCATTAGTTAAGACAGGTTAAGGGGATGCAAGAGGAGTTGTGTTGAGTTGTTGCAGGTCAGTGGTCCTATTAGGTCTTGTGTCTGGAATAGTGAGGTCAATTAAGCAAAGGAAGTGTCCCAGAGACTTTGCCTCTTCTATATGATGTGATCTTCGGTCAAATCAACGTTTGAAATTAGTAATGTATGGTGGCTACCCCCTACAACACACACATACACCCTCACACACAAACTGAGGGACGCATGCACAAACACACACACACACTCTCTCTCTCTCACACACACACACAAACTGAGAGATGCATGCACAAACACACACACACACACTCTCTCTCTCTCACACACACACAAACAGATAGAGACACATGCGTAAGCACACATAAAATAAGTATCGTCCTTCTCCCTGTGTTCATCACGAGAACATCACTGGGCTGATATAAGGCACTTTTGTGACTCTTCCCACTCCCGTCTCTCTCTCCCTCCCTCTCTCTCTCTTTCTCTCTCTCTTTCTCTCTCTCCTTCTCTCTGTCAATCTTGGTCCTGTTTGCAGACTAACGCATAAGCCTTTGGAAATCCTCCCCATCTGTGCTGTGTGCTCACTCTCAGCTCTGCAGAGAGCCCTGCTAAAGCCTGTGCAACAGACAAACCCATCAGACAAGACACCATCGCTGGGTCTCTCACTCTATGGGTGTCTGTGTATGGCACATACTTCAGCTTGTGTGTGTGTGTGTAGAGGTGTGTGTGTATAGGTGTGAGTGTGTGTGAGTGTGTGTGTGTATGTGTGTGTAGGTGTGTGTGCTGACTTTTCTACAGGTCTATGAAACAAACAAAAATCCTCACTGATAGAAAAACCGTCAAGATGTGCTACGTCTTAGACAAATCTAATTTCATTTTATTTGGAAAAATCGTTGTTACCAGTGTATGTGTGTGTATGCGTATGTGTATGTGTATATTTGTGTGTATGTGTGTGTGTATGGGGGGGGGGGGGCATATGCATGTGCATTTGAAGGTTTCCAAGAGTAGGTTTTGTCATTCTTGATCGGCACTGACAATCAGCAATCAGTATTCCTCTCGCTAGCATAAAACGTGTGTAACCTGGTCAACTTCTCTTCACTTCCCTCTCTCTCTCTCTCTCTCTCTCTCTCTCTCTCTCTCTCTCTCTCGCGCTAGCATAAAACATGTGTAACCTGGTCAACTTCTATTCTCACTTCCCTCTCTTTCTCTCACTCTCGTTATCTCTTTCACACTTACTTTCTTTTTCTTACTCTTATTCTCTTCCCTCTCTCCTTCCTGCCCTCCCTCTCTCTCTCTCTCTCTCTCTGTCTCTCTCGCTAGCATAAAACATGTGTAACCTGGTCAACTTCTCTTCACTTCCCTCTCTCTCTCTCTCTCTCTCTCTCTCTCTCTCTCTCTCTCTCTCTCTCGCTCTCTCTCGCGCTAGCATAAAACATGTGTAACCTGGTCAACTTCTCTTCTCACTCCCCTCACACTCTCTCTCTTTCCCCACTCACTCTTTCTTTTTCTTACTCTTATTCTCTTCCCTCTCTCATTCCTGCCCTCTTTTCTCTCTCTCTCTCTACCTCTCTCTCCCCCTCTCTGCTCAGCCTGAGGGGATCTCCCTGTCAGGTGGTCCAGAACAGCAGAGCCGTTTGGTTTTGTTTGCTCTTGTCAGATGGGGCTTTATCTCACGGTGTGTGTGTGGTGACTGTGTGTGTGTGTGGTAAGTGTGTGTCTGTGTGTGTGCGTGTGTGTGTGTGTATGTGTGTGTGTGTGTGTGTGTTTGTGTGTGTGTGTGTGCGTGTGTGTGTGTGTGTATGTTCGTGTGTGTGCGTGTGTGTTTGTATGTGTGTGTGTGTGTGTGTGTTTGTGTGTGTGTCTTCACAAGTATTCAGCTTGTGTTTCTTCCTTCCTGGAATACATCTCCCTCCTTTTATCAACCTCTGACACTTTCTCTTTTTTTAGAGACTCAGTATCTCTCTCCCTCTCTGACACACACACACACACACACACTCACACACACACACACACACACACACAAAAGTACAAATTTTCCTATACCCAACTACAAATACACATTCTGTCTAGGTATGGTTTCAGACATACACAACCAATTGCAGATACTTGAAGTGTGTGTGTGTGTGTGCACACACACACAGAAAACACACACACACACAGGAAACACACACACATGAACACATCCTCCTCCACATTCACACTCCAGGTTCTTGACATAGAACTTGAATGGCTCCTAAGCTTAGCTTACTCCCACTCTTTCGCTCGCTCCCCCTCTCTCTCTCTCTCTTTCTGTCTTTCGCCATCTCTTTCTCTCTCCGTCTCTCTGCCTTCCTCTTTCTGTTTTTCCCCATCTCTCTTTCTCTCTGTCTCCCTCCCTCTCTCTCTTTCTGTCTCCGTCTCTCTTGTTCTCTCCCACACACTCTGTCTTCCTCCCTTTCTCTCTCTTTCTCTCTCTCTTGTTCTTCCTCTTTTTCACTCTCTGCCTCCCTCTCTCTCTCTCTCTCTCTCTCCCTCCCTCTCTCTCACGCTCTGTCTGTCTTGTTCCCACTAAAGCAAACCTATACACTTACGCCCATATGCAGCTATCAACTCTGGCTCCTAGGCTGGAGTGTCAGCATAAGTGAAGTGTGTTCACAGAAGGGCTCCAGTTCCAGGAGAGCTAAAAAAAAAAACCCCAGAGACTTCCAGTCTTTCACTCGTGTTTGTGATCCACCAATCTCACGCTGTGGCGCTATGCGAGCGATGATCGGAGGGAAAGCGAGGGGGTGTAAAAATGGCATGCGCGAGAAAGAGAGTTTTTTTGTTTTGTTTTTTTTTTTTTAAAATAAAAAAAAAGGAATAGAAGTGCGTGATGGTTCCCACCTCTTGTTCAAAGTGATTGTAATGGCTTTCTATAGGTGGAATTCAGAGCTGCGTTACTATGACAACACCAGAGGCCAATGCTGTTGGAATATACTGTTGCCCTGAGGGGTGGGGGGGTGGGGGGATAATGGGGCCAGGTGGCAGTGGATGTCGGCATGGGGAGAGGGGGGTGTCGGTTGGGGTGTGATTTTGCATGATTATAAAACAGGATTTAGTGTGTCATGGAGTGTGTGTGTGTCACTGTGTGTGTGTGTGTGACTGTGTCCTTGTGTGTGTCTTTGTGTGTGTTTGTTTTTTGTGTGAGACATCACACAGCTTTTCAGTACTCCCACACAAGGCCACTCCACATCGCCATGGTGCCAGGGCCCGTTCTGAGGCGAGCCGACCGCCATGTAAACTTTTCATCCAGAGATCATGACTCTCCCTGCCTCCAAATGCCCCCTCTAACGCGCACCCCCCCCCCCCCCCCCCCATTTTCCTCCCTCCGTCTGACCCACCCCCCCACCCCCACCCCACGTCTCTCACCCCCCCCCTCTCTATCTCTCCATCTGTCTACCCAGAAGGGATGCACAATTATGTGCACTTAATCTCTGACTCTTTTTATCTCTCTTAAGGGTCAGATATAAAAGAACAGCTGACGGATATAAAATAACAGGTGATGAGCGGGCGATAAGCGCTGTCTTTGTATTTAATCCAGGTGTGAGAGAGGCCTGTGGTGCCGTGTTGGGGGAGCGGGGGGGGGGGGGGGGGGGGGGGGGGGGGTGGTGGTACCTCTGTGGTGAAGACCCGCACAGTGTGATTAAATATGTCCAGGATAATATACATTACACTTAGCTGATGCTCTTATCCAGACCGATTTACAGTTATTTTTAGCTACAGTCCCTGGAGCAATGTGGGGTTAGAAGCCTTGCTCAAGGGCACTTCAGCCATGGATGAGGGTGCAGTAGAGCACTGGTTGTTTATGCACCCCCCACCCCCACATTCCTCCTAGTGGTACGGGATTCAAACCTGTGACCCTCCAATCTCAAGACCAACTCCCTAACCATTACAGGGTTCAAATGCCATGACCTTTCCACAACTTTCAGTGAATTTACAAAATTCCATGACTTTTCCAGGCCTGGAAAATTACATTTTCAATTTCCATGACTTTTCCAGGATTTCCATGACCGTGGGAACCCTGTCATTAGGCCACAGCAGCCCCAAAACAAGAAAAAAAGATACACAACTCGTTTATTCTTGATCGTAGATGAAAGAGCTCACCCTTCATGAACTAGTCATGGCTTCTGAAGGGAGTCTGGCGTTTGAGGAGAAACACCATTCATATTTTTACTAAGCTCAGTGCTGTGTTTATGTATGAACAGATAGATCTCCAGAGGCAGCTTGCATTAGCTTTCGGCTCTTATGCATGTGTGCTTCTCTAACACACTCCTGTACACGCATGTACACACACACACACACACACACACACACACACACACACAACCCTTGTGTGTGTGTGTGTGTGTGTGCATACATGCGTGTGCGGGAGTGTGTTAACACATGCACACACAAACACACACACACACATACACACACACACACATGCGCGCACACACACACACACATGCACACACACACACACACACACACACACACACACACAGTCTGAAGATCATGTATGTAAGTGCTTTAAAAGTTTTTCTTTTCCCTTGAGTACACTTCTGCAAAATCACGTCCATTAACTGTTCAGGCGCGCACACGCACGCACACACATACACACACACACACACATGCGCACACCCACACACACACACATACCCTGAGAAGTGAGGGAGACACTCCGGAAGCAGGAGACACCCTCATACATTTTCATAACCGGTTTTAATCCAAATTTGTTTCTTATCAGGCTACATGACTTCATTAAATCACCATTTCTCCCTCTCATGCCCTCCCTCACTCCTTCAGTGTCTCTGCATATCTATGCTATTCATTTCTGCACAATTATTGTTCATTTGTTGTCACTTTTTGGCTGTCTTCCCTATTCCATATTCTTTGCACTCTCCTGCACTTCCTTGCGTTTTACACCAACTATCCATTTTCTGCTGTCTGCATTCAATGTTTTCCCACACGGTCTGACCTTTTGTGCCATCCATATCTGTCTTATTTTCCGCATTATCTCATTTCTTTTTCTTTTTTTCTTTCCTCATTCTTTTCTTTCTTTCCTTCCTATTTCTCTATTACACTTTTACTCTTCGACAAAAATAATATTTTCTCTGAATACTCCTTTTCCTATTTTTTGTAATTTTGTCGTTTTTGCAGAAAATTGACTCTCCTGCTCCCTGACATTTATGCCCAAAGTGATTTACACTCCACTAAAGACAGACATTCATCAGCATTTTCCCTGTCCTCCTTGTTCTTCTCTAGCCTTGTAAACCAGCCCCTCATACTTCATTTCATTTTGTAGAGGGTCTGGAACAGACACAGCCAGAAACGATTTGCTGGAGGTGTGGACTCTGCTGAAGTTTTAAAAAAGTGCCTCTGCCTTTACCCAATCGCTAACGCCTGGTCGTCACGTATGCAATTAGCCTACCTACGCACTACAATTCAAATGTAGCACACAAGGTCAACGTCACAGCTAACGAACACACCCTGTGTTCGCTGATTGGACCGTACTTTCTGGAACATCGCAAATGTACCGGATTCCGGTACAGACCCTCTGCACGAAATGAAACGAAGTACGAGGGGCGGGTTTAACAGGCTAGTTCTTCTCCTTCCCTATTTTCTCTCCCTCTCTCCTCTTTTCTCCTCTCCTCTCCTCCCTCTCTTCTCTGGGCCTCTAATGGAGTGGGTCTGATGGTTGTTGTGTGCTAAGCAGAGCTCCCTCTCCTGTCTAATGCACTAAGGCCTCCGCTGAATCATTTTGTCTACTGGCTGGGGACGCTTACATCTTCCTCTGCGCTTTTTCTTGCTGTTCTTCAATCTGTTCTCTTACTGGCCCCCACCCTCGAAAACGACCCCAGCGCGCACACACACACACACACACACACACACACACACACACACACACACGCACACGCACAAACCTCCACCACCATCATTTCTGACCTCTCGCCTGATTTGCTGCCTCCATGCTTTACAAACGCTTATCTTCCTGTTTATGTTTCCTCTCTTTTTAATTCTATGTGTTCTCTCCATCTCTCTGTTCTTCCTGGTTAGTCTTCCTTAATGCCCTGCTCACTCCTTTCTCCTTCTTTTCCCCCTCTCTCCCCCTCCCTCCTTCCCCCCCTCCCTCTCTCCGTCTGCTCCAGGGGGCAGGCTGCACGGCACTGGTGGTGGCGGTGGTAGCGCGGAAGCTGGAGCTGACCAAGGCCGAAAAGCATGTGCACAACTTCATGATGGACACACAGCTTACCAAGAGGGTAAGTCCTAACACATGCGCGCACATACACATACACACACACACACACACACACATACTGGCACACAAGTATGCACACCCGCATGCACAAACACACACACACACACACACACACCGGCACAGACGTATGTGCACACACTCACACTTTGACAAAAAAGCAAAAAAAAAAAAAAAAACATGTTAAAACTACTTGCAATGTGTTTTAAAGACCTTCAGCAATTGTGTATTTACACACATTCATTTGGACATTAACCTTTATTATAAAGCTGCTGAGATATGGCTGTTCACAGTCCGAACTAGGCCTAATGCACAACTGCTGTTCTGCAGTCTTGGGTGTCTTGTTAAAGTCAGCCATAGCTTATAAATTCACTCGAATTAGTTTTTTTGGTTTTCTCTCTCATTTGTTTATGAACTACATGGAATGGAATGTTGGTGTAAAGTTTTAACGGTTACATTGTATCTTTGGCAGAGTGATTAATAACTGTGAAGAGTCACCCATGGTGTATCGTGGGATATCCTCACTCCTAGTGACGAGTACAATCCGTCTCCTTCAAGCAGAAATAGCTAAATAGTTTGTCCAGACCAAACTGTTGTATAATATTACATAACATGTTGCAGTGTTTGGCCTGGTGGTGGAGGTTTGGGTCAGTGTTGAATGTATGCACATGGATTAGCAGACACTGGGGCTAAGCTCCCAAAATCAGCACCATGGACAGAGACCATGTCTACCCAACACCTTTCTCTCCTCTCCTACCTGTCTGCCCACAGGACTTTTTCTGCCTGTCTGTCTCAGCCACTCTCTCTCTCTCTCTCTCTCTCTCTCTCTCTCTCTTTCTCAGTGTGTCTCCATGCATTTTTTTAAACGCCTTTCTTTCTGTCTTTGTCTATCTCCCTGTCTACATCTCTCAACCTGTCTATTTGTCAGACTGACAGACTGACTGTCTTTTCTCTCTCTGTGTCTACTGAGGTATTTTTTTTACATCTCTTTTTTACTTTGCCTCAGTTTGTCTGTGTATGCTATTCCCTGTGTCTCTGTCAGTCTTTCCGTATGTCTGTGTACCTTTTTTTCTCTTCTTTGTAGGGTCTCTCTCCCACTCGCTCTCTCTCTTTCTCTGAATGCATTCAATTTTTCATGCTGTTGAAAGACCCAAGTTTCAAAAATAGCTCTCCCTATCAAATATGTAGGCTACATCATGGCTGTGAGACAGCAGGAGGGCTGGGTGATCAATAATTGCAGCACGTAAAAAAAAAAAAAAATCCACTGGGCTCTCTTTCCAGGATGGAATTCGGTCTCGTCACTTAAAAAGTTTATTATCCGCGGCTGGCAATCGCTCTCCCAGCGAAACCCATTTGCCATCCGCAAAGACTGCCCTGAATCGTAATCGATAGACCTAAATGTAGTTTAGCTCTTAATGTGGCTGGGCTACCAAACACTCTTCCTGCTACTATGCTACTATGGTTACAGAAAGAGAGAGAATGTGAGAGGGAATGGAGAGAGAGAGGGCGAGAGGGAGAGAGGGAGGGAGGGAGAGACAACTTTGAATAACGGAGTGATTACTTCACAGACCTGTTGCCGTGGCGACGCCACGTTCAAGTGTTTATCTTAGACGGATGACAAAGCTAAAGGTGTTTCCCCTGTTTTTCCTACATTGGCCATTAGCATGCAGCTCAAGGAGAGCGGTGTTAGCGCCAGGGTAGCAGAAACCAGATGCCTCTGCATTGTGCAATCTAACAGGTGGACAAGCACATCCTGTCACATTTGTTACAGGCAATTCACACAGACACACAGTATTTCCATAAAGTAAATGTGTGCATTTCTTAGTGTTTTTGTTTTGTGTGTGTGTTTCCATGAGTGTGTATGTCTTGAGAGAGAGAGAGAGGGAGAGAGAAAGATTAAGAGGGGGTGCGGGGTGGGGGGGGGGGAATAGAGAGAATGAGATGAGGATAGCAGGAAGAGTTTTCATCAATTACAGAAAAGCCTGTGGCCATATTGATTTCTGATAGACTCCTCTCTCCTCTAACTCCTTCTGACAGGACTGACCCTGATGGCATATCATCCTCATCAGATCAGACCCACAAAATGTCACCACCATTTCAGAATGTGTGTGTGTGTGTATGTTTGAGTATGTTTATGTCTGTGTGTGTGTGTGTGTGTGTGTGCACGTGTGTCTGTGGGTATGTGTGTATGTCTGTGTGTGTGTGTGCAGTGAGCACGTGTGTATGTAAGATGTGTGACTACACTGTAGGCAATCAGCGTTTTTATCTATCCACACGCAATCATTGAGGAATCCCCAGGTCAAGGAGCCATTTCCCTCGTGTGTTCCCACAGCCTGTACTTGTCCCTCGAGCCTCATCCGCCACCTCCACCGATGATCACGCCTCACACTGTCATACTGGTGTCAGCCGAGAGGTTAAGAGCTATATCTTTCCAAATGGCTGCTGTGTTCATGAATACACTGGGAGAACTGTCGAGTAGCAGCCCACACTGTCATTTTTTTACTGCGCTGCTGACAAATGCGAAGTAGATGTTTCCTCAATTATATACATTGGAGAATTATGACGATGACCATATAAAGAAATAGATTGTGCTGAGCGGAATTATAGAAAACCATAAAAATAAGTCTATAAAAATAACAGTCGTGTTCAAAATGGTGTTATGTTATGGGGTTATTTGCAATGAAAAGAGCTTTGAAATTAGCCAGGAAATTAGCAGTGTTAACACCAAATGGAAACATGTGGTGGTCATGTCATTGCATGTAACACTATAGATGAGCATTATGGCTGGCTGAGATGATTGTAATGAGTTTCATTACCTCATTGTAGCAGGCAGCACCATTTCACGGCTCTTCATAACTGCATTTAAGGACCTCGGTGCCGTTGCTAGCTGCTGCTGCTAAGTCACCTTGTTAACTAGCTCACATGTCACTAGTCACGGGGGATTTTGAGTTAAGGGTTTCATTTTGCCTGATTACAAGGCCTGTTATTCTCAAGAGAAGGGGGCCTGTCCAACTGTGTGTGTGATAAAGGGAAACAGAAAGAGAGAGAGAGAGAGAGAAACAGAGAGAGAAACAGAGAGAGAGAGAGAGAGAGAGAGAGAGAGAGAGATTCTGATATTCCCATCTGCTTCTATGTCTGCATTTTATAGTACCATAGTTAATGTCTGTCTTTCATCTGTTGGAGTATTTTGCTATTTTAAATATGGTTTTATATATCCACTGAGTGTCTCTCGGTCCACCTGACTGGGCTTCTGCCTGTCTGCCTTGGTCTGTGCTGGTGTCCCGCACCCTGTGTGGAGAGAGGGGAGAGAGGGGAGCGGCTGCAGTGTCATTACAGAGGCAGGCTGACCCCGGCTAATGAATCAGGTTATCGGCGCGCTAAAGCCCGCTCCTCTGCCCCCCCCCCCCCCCCCGCGTGCCCGAGTGCAGCGAGTGCGCTAGCCGAGTCGAAAAGCTTATTAAAACCCCACAGCCCGCTGCTTTGTGCGGGCTACCAGTGGGAACATAATTGTTCTTTTCTTATGAAATTGCCCGTTGCTTTGAAGTCTCCTCAGCCATTTCTCCTTCCTTTTCAGACAATCTTTGCTCTCTTTCTCTCTCTCTCTCTCTTTTCTGTTTCTTTTGGCCAAAGGATCCATTCATTCTCTGGGTGCCGTGTGGTATTTTGATGAGCAACAGCAGAAATTAATATCAGGAGAGATATGCACACAGAGAAGATGAAAGGGGGGCATGGGTTGCATTGTTATTGGCTCAATGACTTCACGGGTGGAAAAGCACAGGATCTGGTGTACGTCAGGCCAGCACCATCCCATAATTAGTGTAATGGCTTTTATATCAGAGGCAGCAGCACAAACACAGGACGCACTCATTACTGTATG
>CM050218.1:7402500-7410000 GCA_027475355.1 Coilia nasus | reverse complement strand
CACACAGCAAGGAGACTCAATTTGACCATGAAAACACCCAGAGCTAAAAACACAATTTGTCAGGAGAGCCCAGCTCGGCACGCTCCATTGGGTACAGGGCTGACAGGGACACGGTTTGCAGCTAGCGGAGGGTGCTAAAAGCAAAACACCCTGGCTCCTTGCTCCGTCGCTATTAGTTTTTGCAGCTACCATGCTTTTTGCAGGATAACAGGCCAGCCTAAAAATGGTATACTGTATAACAAAAGCAGCTATTCGGATGACTAATCCTGGACTTGCACACCGGCTGAACTCTGTCCAGGGATGGTCATGCCATACATGTCACAGACGTAAATTCAACCTCTTCTCACACAAAAGTGACAGCGCTGTCAGCAATCTGTCCAGCTGGATTTGTCTTAGAGACACAGGTGTTTCAGTGTTATGCATGCCTGCAGACAGCAGTGGGTTGCAAACCCCAGTGCTCTAACCTTTAAGTGCGTACCGTCACATTAGTGTGACAGGAACGTTGGGAGGATAAACGTTCTAAAGTGGGGTCCACTGAATATAATGAGATATTTTTGAATCTTACACTGTTGTAGAACCCATTTTTTAAATATAACGTTCTGAAACTCACACCCTTAAAGCAAAAATCTTAGATTCTCTCACTCGGTACACTCTCTGGGGGCACTCAGGGTACAGCACTAAATTCTTCAACCGTTGTCATTGGCTAACTATTCTGGAGTATCAATTAGAGTTGACCTATTTAACACTGAACTGTTTTGACAACACGTGATTTTCTTTCGCTAATGTCTGCTTGGGCACACTCGACTAATTTCTTTATCTCGTGAGGGAGATGGTCAGCTGGTATGACCCTGACAGCCGCATGAAGTGGCAATACTGGGCGCATCGATGACACTCAAGCAGGGATGAGAGAAAGCTGAGCGGAGAGAGGCTGCCTATAACATTCAACACATGACTGACATTTGATTAAAAAACGTAGCTGCGAGGATTTCTGCATATTAAAGCGCTGCCCGAGAGTATGGGAATGATTTATTTAGGAATTATTTATGCGCCGCCGTGCCACCAAAATTAAGGAATCATTTGCAAAAGGCAGATGAGTACAAATGTGTTCATGAAACATTTAATAAACATTTTTCTGCTTAAATTTCGCGGTATGGTTCTCAGAGTAGACGGACTAAAACCGGCAGCTTGCAGGAACTGACCCTTTAGTAAGGCTGTGCTGGGAACAGCCACTGTGCCACTGTTCTACACAAGCAACCATAACAAGGCGCACAAGGCCTGTCAAACTTTGGATGGAGCTCAGTGTTTTGGAACAGTGCATGTCAGTGGCAATAGGATAGCAGGTGTTGGTGATAGCAGGAAAAAGAGGGAATACTCTTACCCTTTCCCAAACCCAGACTACAGCAGAGTAATGTCAGCCATGGATTAAATAATAACAACAACAACCACAATACTACTACTACTGATAATAATAATAATAATAATAATAATAGTACTTTTTTTTTTTAAGTACATTTCATGACACCTAAGGTCCCCGATGAACCAAGCACCAGTACAATCCATAAAATATAATTCTGAAAGTAACTGACTAATTTAAGCTTGCTGCAAGCAGAACTCTGACTGTTGAAACGCAATCTGCAAAAGTACAGTCAATGTACAGTCACTTATCCATACACAGACTTTGA
Organism: Coilia nasus; assembly: GCA_027475355.1. NCBI lineage: Eukaryota > Metazoa > Chordata > Actinopteri > Clupeiformes > Engraulidae > Coilia > Coilia nasus. The sequence continues at coordinate 7,408,318 of CM050218.1, read as the reverse complement.
CTATTATCAACCACGGAGAGAGACTCAAATAGTGACAGCACAGTGTTTGTGGGTGCATGCCCTACATGTTCACATATGGGGGGGTGGTTGCCTTACATTTGTATGCATTTCTTATCTTTCTCATTTGCCCCTCCTCTCCTTCTCTTTTTTGCCTCCAGCAGTACTGTCATTCTTCCAACCCACTCTTCCATCGCTCCCCCCCCCAACCTTCTTTTATTCCCTCCATCCTTTCTCCATCTGTGCCTCCACGCTTCACTCCATCTTCTCTCCCTCTGTCTCCTCCGCCCTCCTTCCATGTGCCCTTTCATCTCCATCTCTACATTTCTCCTCTTTCTTCCTCACTTTTTCTCTCTCTCTCCCTCCTCTTTTTATCCTCTCTCCTGTCATTATTCTTCTTTTTGTCATCCTCTCGGCTTGCTCTCCGTGGGTCCTGAGCTTGACTACCATCGTTCATCTCTTTAAAAACTCTTTCCTCTCCCAATCTTGTCGTTTCTCATAGTCACCCTGCCCCCCCCAACCTCATCTCTCCTCGTTCCCATTTTGCCTTTATCTTTTTTTCTCTCTCTTTCTCTCTCTTGTTGCTTCTCACTTCCTCTCTTTCGTTTTTTCCCTCTTTCTCTTCTCTTCCTCACAATGCCTTACATCATTTATTCATTCATCATGTTTGTCTCGACGGTTTTCTTGTTTGTTCTGCCCTTCATCACTCTATTTCTTTATCTTTTTTCAATTTCTCTTCGTCCTGTTCTGTTTGTGTATATATATACCCTCTCCCCACCTATCACTATATTTCTGCATTTCTCTCTATGTGTGTCTATTTCCATCTATCTATCTATCTATCTATCTATCTATCTATCTATCTATCTATCTATCTATCTATCTATCTATCTATCTATCTATCTATCTATCTGTCTGTCTGTCTGTCTGTCTGTTTTTCTTTCTTTCTGTCTTTCTTTTTTTCATTTTTTCTTTCTTACTTTCTTATCTCTGTCTGTCTGTCTGTCTGTCTGTCTGTCATTCATTTTGTCTATCTGTCTATCTGTCTATCTGTCTGTCTGTCTTTCTGTTTTTCTTTCTTTCTTTCTTTTGGTCTTTCTTTCCTTCCTTTTTTCTTTCTGTCTTACTTTCTTATCTATCTGTCTGTCTGTCTGTCTGTCTGTCTGTCTGCCTGTCTGTCTGTCATACATTTTGACTGTCTATCTGTCTGTCATTCATCTTGTCTGTCTATCTGTCTGTGTTTCTGTTTTCTTTGTTTGTTTGTTTGTTTGTTTGTTTGTTTGTTTGTTTCTTTCTTTCTTTCTTTCTTTCTGTCTTTCGGTCTTTGTTTCCTTTCTTTTTTCTTACTTTCTTATCTATCTGTCTGTCTGTGTGTTCAGATGCAGAGTGTGATGTATGAGCTGATGTCGGAGCTGAACGACCGCAGCGAGGACCTGGAGCGGCAGATGCTGAGCCTGGAGCAGCGCGTGGAGCAGCTGACTGCGGGGTTCACCGCCCTGCCCGCCCACCTGTCGGCCACGCTGAGCGCCCAGCACAATGCCCTGCTGCTGCTGCTGCACGAGCGCGACGCCAAGCTGCTGTCGCCCTCCACGCCGGGGCCGGCGGCGGCGCCGCTGCAGCTGCTGCCGCAGGTCAACGCCGTCCAGATGAACCTCGCCGGAGGGAGCAGCCACACGGGCAACATGGCCACTGGCACGGCCACCGGCACCGCCGTGCCCCCTCCCATCGCAGCCATCGTGCCCAACGCGGCTGCCGTCGCCACGGTCACCGCCGCCACCGGCAGCCCAGCACAGGGCGGTGAGGCCGAGGACAGCCCCATCCCCCCCGCCTCTAGCTGCTGAGAGACGGAGAGGAGAGGAGAGGGAGAGATGAGAGATGAGGGACGAGTGGGGCGGAGGTGGAGGAAAAGAGATAAAAGAGCAGGAGGGGGTGGAAGAATCCCCAGGAAATGGCTGCCGAGGAGGGCCGTGCTGTAAAAGACTGGATGAGACATTACAGGAGGGAGAGAGAGAGAGGCTGATGAAGAGGGAGAGAGAAAGGGAGAGGGAGAAGGAGAGGAAGAAGATAGTTAGTTAGAAGCAGGGGATGGGCGGTAGGTCTTGAGAGGGATAAGGGCTCCAATTGAGAACTCAGGAGAGAGCTAAGAATTCTGTAAACTGGGGAAATGACTGGAGGAGGTGGAGGAGAAATTGCACACAGGAGGGCGGCCTGGTGGAAGAAGGGACAGGCTGGAGAGGAGATGAAGAGGACACACTGAAATAATTATGTATGAATGCCAATCTCGCCTGGAATGTGCACCCTAATTAGAAGAAAATGTCTCTCTCCCTTCATCAGGAAATCATGACAATGACTTTTTCAATCTTACAACGTGTTTTCTATTATCCAATTGCTAATTGTGTGTTAACAAGCATCCCTTTAAAAACAGTTCCAATCAATAACATGAAACAGACTAGTGCCACTGCCATAAACTAGACACTACAAAACACACACACACTCAAAAAAAAAAAAAAAAAAAAAACACACACACACACACGGGACTCAAGCTCTTCTCACACACTACTTGTTGAAAAAAAAAGGCATACACAGCATGCAACACACATGAGAGTGCAGACAGCACACAGATGCTCGAAGTCATGTTGGATAGACCTCACAGACTTAGACGCATGCACACGCACGCGCGCACACACGCACAGTGCACTGACTCACTAGCCTACAAGATACAGATAACTGCCAAATGAGTCACGCGGAAGCAAACCAATTCAGTTAAAGCTTTTCATCATGATGTTTGCATATCCGGAGGATGAAGCCTCGCTGTTTTCATGAATGTATGACGGGAACGCATACCAACTACACATACCCTGAGAAGTGCACATAAGTAAGCACACACAAAAAATGCAGACATAGCCAATACACAGACACGTTTTCTGATAAACATTGCTACCAAAGTGCTCTGTCTCTAGCGGACTGCAAACGACAATGACTTGAGCGGATCCGAGAGGTAAGGAGCGAATAAAAACAAAAGTCTGAAGGACGAGAGGTGTCGATACAAGTCATTGACTCCAGTGAATGTCACAGAGGAAGGAGAGGAGAAAAGCGAGATAGGTCTTTTTCTGAAGGGGCAGTGGTTCAGAGTGCCAGGAGAGAGGCAAACCTTACACAAACTGCCATGTCAGCTGCTCTTAACACAAACTACTTTAGAGAGAAGGACTATAGTCATTCGTCAAAGATATGAATATCAATGTGATGGTGCGTCGGAATGACACACAATATCAATTCTGACCCCATTTCTACGGAGACCATTTTAAAAACTGTCTTATAGTGACATCCTGTGGCCGGAATACTGAACTAACCTGCTTGGAATATTGTACAGTATGCTATTACGAAAAAAAAAAACTTAGCTTTGTAAGGCTTTTCTTATTCTTTTTCCTTTTTTAAAATAAAAATACAATTTAATGATTATTAACTAAATTATAGCTTAAATTTACCATTATTATAGCATTCATTCGTCACAACATTTAAGATTACTGTATTAATAACTTTAATAACTATCAACAAATAATGCATAAGGGAAAGGTGAACTTTAAGGTTGAAATTATTTTGTAATTTTATTTTACCAGAGAGAATTAATAAAGTATATATCTATTTAACATTACCGTGTGTAAGTGATGTTTATTCTCGTGCACGTCCTGTTCCATATCACCTGTTGATTCCATCAACTTAGCTAGCAAAAAAAATACTGCACTGTTTGATTAAAGCCGTTTGATATCTAATACGGCTACCCGGTAATGGTTTTGTGAGAAAATCAATTCAGAGACTCGTGGTTATTTGGTAAAGTTTCCATATCAGGTCAGTCTGTTTGTTAGCAGAAATACACAGCAAAGACGTCAAAATCAACAGTTAACCTAGCCATAGCTAGCTACCTAGCTAACGTGCTAACGTAGCCCATAAACCGAGAAGCTGCGTTATGAATAACAACTAACCAATGTGAATTCATCAGCTTTCATATTTTGTATGTTTTAAACAATATATATATATTGTGTTCTGTATTAGTTACGTTCCTGTATTTATCGATATTTCGATACAGATGGTTTCGGTTTTCATTGGATGGCAGATATAACATCAACTTACCCTTTCCTTCACTTGAATGGGTAGATTATATGCGTCGAATCAAGCTTCAATCTTTGCCTAAGGTTGGATTTAGGCTAGACATTGCTTTGTAAGCATGACACTTTCCGCACCCCGGAGAATTCAGCAGTTATGGCGGATCTGGATACTTTGCACCTCATTAATTGATTTGAGTCGCTCATCGAAATTGAACGTACCAAAACTCCTTCTTCCATATTCTATTCACGCTTCTGTGAATTTTACACTGAAAGCTGAAACTGGATGTTACACATGGTGAGTGACAGGTTCAGGCTGTGATAAATTATGTCTGCTCTCTCTCTCTCTCTCTCTCTCTCTCTCTCTCTCTCTCTCTCTCTCTCTCTCTCTCTTAATATCCTCAATATCCTGTGCTTTTTTTAGGAATGCACTGGCTGCAGTTGTATATTCTCGCATCCAGCTTGTCGGGATAAAATATAGGCTGTTGTTTATTTATTGAATTTGGTAATCGCAATGGGTGACCCATTTTCATAAATTGCCCGTCTGGCCACTCTTATGTTGCAGTGTAGAACTTGCATTTCCTCAGGGTCGGATGTGGCATTTACATTCCCACCCGAGTTAGACTTTGAAACGTTAATCATTTTGCTAATTTAAAATTGTAGCCTAATCCCTTATCTTGTCACTTTATCTGTAAATGTAATTATGCAGAGTAGCAATTATGTAAGATCAGGTCTAATCCCTCCTCGGCACCACTGACGGCTTCTCCCCCACCACCACCACCCCTTCTCCCTTCACCACCACCCCCCTCAGGGAGTCCTCTCGTCCTGATCTGGTCAGCGTGCTTCCTTTTTCTCTCTCCGCACAACCCTCTTTCCTCCCTCCCTCGTCCTGTAGTCAGCATGCACTGCTCTCTGCACTCCCAACTGTCAAAACAACCACTCAAGGGTCCACCATGGTTCTCGCTAAAAACACTGGTGAGTACTTGTGTGTGTGTGTGTGTGTGTGTGTGTGTGTGCGCTCACCTGTGTGGGGGCCTTAAATACCAATATGTTTTTTTTTTTGTGCATTATTCACAATTATGTGTGTGCATTTGAATTGCTGGTATTTGTGTGCGTTTTGTGCAAATAAAAAACACATTAGTTGCACTGTAACAGAATAAAAGTATAGTTTAAAGAAAATAATTACTGTATGTAGTAGATGCGGTCGGTGTGTGTTTGTGGGGCTTGTGTGTGTGTGTGTGTCTGTTCTCAGCAACTGGTCAGACTCTGCGTTGTGATGTCTACATCAGTCACATCCAGAGCATTCAGATCCTCACCACGACCCATCAGATATTTACCGGTGACCCACCCCTCCAGTTGTCCGTCCAGGCACTCGACTCCAAAGGTGTGAGTCAGACATTTTATTATACAGCCGCCAACCTGCTCCACTGGATAAAGTGACACTGGCCGACCTACAGCCCGCAGAAAGCTGTGCTCTGCACCCCACGCCATCAGATAAGCCTCTAGACAATCTGTTAAATGTCACCGGGTTTCATGAGAGTAGCTGAATGTGAGAGGCTCAGGAGATGACTAAAACCAAGCACAGTCCCCTTTTGCTGCTGTGCCTTTTTTTTCTGTGTCGAAGTGTCTATGAGCAAGACCCAGTGCACTCTCTATAAAGGGTTTTGACTGTGTTGAGAAGTGGACATCAAGACTAAGTAAAATAAATGGAAAAGACAGACAGT
>CM050218.1:7372500-7397500 GCA_027475355.1 Coilia nasus | reverse complement strand
CTGTCCATCATGGACCGTCTGTACATGAGCCCGTCTGAGGACGCCTTCCTGCTGCAGGGCTCCACCCTCACATACAAGATCTGGAGGAGTCAGCAGTGCAGTGACACAGGTGAGGCAGTATTGCAGTGTACCAGGTGAGGCAGTAACACAGGTGAGGTAGTAATGCAGTGGCACAGGTGAGGCAGTATTGCAGTGTACCAGGTGAGGCAGTAACACAAGTGAGACAGTGACACAGGTGAGGCAGCATTGCAGTGTACCAGGTGAGGCAGTAACACAGGTGAGGCAGTGACACAGGTGAGGCAGCATTGCAGTGTACCAGGTGAGGCAGTAACACAGGTGAGGTAGTAATGCAGTGGCACAGGTGAGGCAGTAACACAGGTCAGGTCGCAGTGCAGTGGCACAGGTGAGGCAGTAATTTAGGGTGACAGGTGAGGCAGTAATGCAGTCTGGCAGGTGAGGCAACAGTGCAGTGATACAGGTGAGGCAGTAATGCAGTGATACAGGTGAGGCAGTAATGTAGTGACACAGGTGAGGCAGTGACACAGGTGAGGCAGCAGTGCAGCGACACAGGTGAGGCAGTAATGCAGTGACACAGGTGAGGCAGTAATGTAGTGTAACAGGTGATACAGGTGAGACAGTGACACAGGTGAGGCAGCAGTGCAGTGATACAGGTGACAGTACGTGTCCACTGGTTGCGTCGGACGTGACACGTCAAACGCCTTCAATGCATTGTCAATGAAGTCCGTCAAACCGTTACTGTCGCTTTCGCAAAGGATCTCGGGAAGGCAGCGCGTCTGTTTGACCAGCTCCGTCGCGTCTGGAAGTTGAGCTCTGCTTTATTTTATGCAAATGAATCCGTCGAACGCGACGTGATTGACCAATGGAGGAAGACCAGAAGGGAAGGTGTCTCGTGACGTCTTTACCTCCCGTCATTAACTTTAGCAAACTTAATAACTTTAGCAACTTTAGCATTAGCAAATTCAAGAAATTCAACAATGGAGGAGAGGCTTATTGTCGCCGTGTCTCCCCCCATATATACAGTATATTCCTCCCTGTCTTCATACAGACACACCTCCACCCGGGACGAGTCGTGGAGATAGGTGGCAGACATCGTCAGTGCAGATGGTGGGTTAATTATGGACTGTTATGTGCAAAATGAACTGGACTGTTATGTGCAGAGCTTGTGCAAAGGCAGCCATTTACCGTGTTGGTTGGCTAGCCACACACACACACACACACACACCAATTACGTGTTGTCGAAGTCATAGTTCTTAATAGACCTTCCTAAAATCTTTACCTCTTTACTTTTGAAGGGATAGTGTAGTAGAGAATAGGCAGCAAGATAAGGATATGTGCATAGGGAGTCCTCTCGGCTATGTGCAATTTACATACACTGCCCGGCTTGGACACAGCGGTCACGCCCACATCACGTCCAAACAAAAGGAGGCGTCGCAACTTTGAAAAATAACGTGTCGCATCAGACGCAACCAGTGGACACGTACCGTGAGGCAGTAATGTAGTGACACAGGTGAGGCAGTAATGTAGTGACACAGGTGAGGCAGTGACACAGGTGAGGCAGCAGTGCAGCGACACAGGTGAGGCAGTAATGCAGTGACACAGGTGAGGCAGTAATGTAGTGTAACAGGTGATACAGGTGAGACAGTGACACAGGTGAGGCAGCAGTGCAGTGATACAGGTGAGGCGACAATGGATTTGGGACACGATAGTCACTGGTATAAGTCCTGTATTCATGGGAAAAAATGGGAGCCGGCAACTAGTGCTCTCCTGGACCCTCGTTTACGGTTGAGGTGCCCTTGAGCAAAGGCATCTAAATGCTGCATTGCTCCATGGGGACTGTCCCTTATAAATAGCTCTGGATAGCATGTAATGATGAATGACATGTAATAAAGCCCGAAACATGCCAACATCTGCCTCACCCACACTGTCACACTCATTACTCAAACACAAAGTCAAAGTCACAGTTTGTGCTACACTTCCAGAAAAACAACACGAAAACGAGCCAATTAAACTCACACCTAGGAATCCTACAGATGTGGTGCTGTGTATGGACTATGGAGATATGGTTGGGCATAGTCATACATGTAAATGTTGTTGCATAAAAAAAGCAGACAGAGTGTGGGTCATTTTAACTTCACCTGACTCTTGCAGATGTAAACAATGACATTTGTTAGTTAATTAGTGGAAGTTCATTGTCTGCATGTATGTAGTAACTGATGTGTAATGTAGTCACAGGGTTACTTATAAACCTTTTAACCAACAGCAAACATTTGCGTGTGTGTGTGTCTTTATGTCTTGAAAATCTTATGAAGAAGATCTTGAGGTTTTTAACAGTGTTAACTTAAAAGGCATTATTAAAATGTCTGTTCAGGTCTTCTTGCAGAGTTTCTCCGATAGGCATGTTATGATTGTTCTTTATAGTCTTGTAATCATAAAATAACACAATTGCATTACATTACATTTAGCTGGTGCTCTTGTACAGTGAACTACAGCAGGTACAGAGGCAGTCCCCCTGGAGCAACAAGGGGTTAGATGCCCTTGCTCAAGGGCACCTCAGTGATAGATGGGGGTGCAGAAGGGTGCTGTTTATTCACTCCCCCACCCACATTGTTTTTCCGTCTGTTACGGGAATCATCTTGCGACCTTTCAATCCCATGACCACCTCGCTTACGATTAGGCCACAATTACATTTTAAAAAGTGTATTGAATGAGACACTAAGGGCTCATTTCCACCAAACACTCTGCGTGTACAGCGCGTGCCCGTTTTCTGTCTGTATTTGTTTAGAATGCACGTTAACAGATTAGACCATTTCCACCGCACGCGTGATCTGAGCGTATTCTCTCCCTATACAAACCTATTGTACACGGATACGCGCTGTACACGCTCAAGTCGGTGGAAATGAGGCCTAAGTGTTGATGACTGACAATACTAAAAGTCTAAATTACTGTATTTCCATTGTCCTTCCTTTGATGAGTGGTGGATCTTAATTTTTTTTTTTTTTTTTCATTTTTCATCTACAGTATCTGCACAGGGCACACTTTTGCACACAAATAAACAAACATGCAATATCCAAAACAATCACATTGGCCGCGGGATGCGTACGGTATTTTTTTTTATTATTATTAAATATAGCTGCTATTGCATTTGGCTCTGTTTGCTAGATTTAATTTCCTGTTGGCAGCATAACAGCACAACAAGGCCACCAGATTAGCTGTTCCATCTCACTAAACACACACACGCACACGTACTGTACACACACATACACTTCAGACATAGGAACAAATCACAATACAAACAAATACAAATGCATCCATACACAAACCTGCCCATACATTTCCACAGTTGTGACAAACATTGGCAGTAAAACATTAGCCTGGTAAACCCGCCCTTCGTACTTCATTTCATTTTGTACAGAGGGTCTGGATCGGAATCTCTTGAGGGTCATTTAGTCGGCCCCAGCAAGGCCGATCCAATCAGCGAATAGAGGGTGTGTTCGTGAGCTGTGACGTTGACCTTGTGTGCTACATTTGAATTGTAGTGCGTAGGTAGGCTAATTGCATACGTGATGACCAGCCGTTAGCGATTGGGTAAAGGCAGAGGCACTTTTTTAAACTTCAGCAGAGTCCACACCTCCAACAAATCGTTTCTGATGGTGTCTGTTCCAGACCCTCTGTACAAAATGAAATGAAGTACGAGGGGCTGGTTTATCAGGCTAGTAAAACATACAGACCAGTGATTTTGTGATGGAGTGAGTGTATGATCGTGCGGCACCATTCTTGTGTGTGTCTGTGTGCAGAGGTGGCGGTGTCTGAGGATGGCTACGTGCTCATGGCAGAGGGAGGACCCTCCTGCACTGATGGCAGCGATGAGTGCGGTGACATTGTCAGCGTTCATCTGCACACAGTCACGGCTAAGCGTCTGGGCAGGGCCACGTTGCACCTTACTCATAAGAGTATCCTTTGCACACTCACTTCCTGCGATTGCACACCTACAGTAGAGCTACTAATGATGTAAAAGCACTTAACTTAAATACTTCACTTTCTGTTAATAAAAGCTACAGAAGTGAAACAAGTGAGGAACTACAAAGTTTGTGCAGTGACTAAAATACGTTGAAGGCAGATCAACTTTATACAAATTAGTTATAATGTGTTTCAGCTGTAAACAACCAGCAACCAATCAGAATGTAAACTCTTTTAAACCCATAGCAAGATTGAGTGTTTGAATGTTTGATGTAAAGAATGTTATGGGCAATATGAGAAAACACAAAAAAGTTACAGCGATGCTGTTTCTTAAGCAATTTTGCAGCTTTAGTAGCTTTTGGTGTGAACGTATACAGTTAGACATACTACCAGACAGCCACTCACCCCTCATCTGGTGCCCTTGAATGTAAAAACATGTAGTGTGACACACACACACACACATACAGGCATTCTCCTAGCCTGTACACATGGTCTAGTAACAAAGGAAGGTGGTATGCGTACTGCACACAAGCACACTGTTTTGATCAACTCTTGTAGGCTAATGACCACCCAGACACAAAAATGTTCTCCAAAATGTATTCACACACACACACACACACACACACAGATGTGTGTATGTTGGGTTTTTCTGTTTTTCCTGAATGTTTTGTTTAGGTTTACCAGAAGACTCTGTGTCTCATTTGCCCAGCCATTCTGTGGTTGTGGTTGAACCCAGTTATCTGAGTAAGTACCCCACCAGCCCACACACACACACACACACACATGCACACCTTTTAGATACTGTATCTACAGCTACAGTATACTGCGTAAGTATACATCCCGGTTCAATATTAAAATAATTTATACTGTAACTGTGGCACCTCTAGAGAACAGTAATCTTTCTGTTGACAAGTAATGTATTTCTTCTTATAGAGAAACAAATACTGTAGTAAAAAAACATATTAATAATACTGGCCTTAACATAAAAACTCAAATATGGACAGATACCATTACTGACACACAACTTAGCAAACAGTGTGAACCTGTGAAGCAAAACTGAGTTGGGCAGTGAATTAGCCTAATTGTATTAACATGGATACATCAGGGAATTTCTCAGATTCAGACCTGTTGGCTGGGGCTGCCTGTCTGCTATACAGCTTCACATGGTAAAAATCTGATTTTGAGGCTTTACAAAGATGGAAACGGATACAGGAAATTCCAAGGTCAACTAAAAACCAGTCAAGGTTTTTACAGGCAGATGAGACAGTGTGAAGGACATTGCTTAAAGCCGACGTCTGTAGATGGTGTGTGTGAACCAAACTTGCTCTTTTGCTCAGTTCTACAAAAGTAAATGTAGTGCCAGCTTTTCAGCAAGCGCTCAGTGGAAGTTAACATGGACAATGCCCGTTTACAAAAATGGAGTTATCTTATTCTAAGATAAACTAAGGGGGAAAACAAAAACGTAGCTCTGTCAGTGAATTTGCAGTTCACGATTCGCGGTTGAAAACTGTATGCCACTTCCACTCTGTCTGCCTACCCGGTACTCTGCATATACAGTATCAATCACACACACCCACCGTGGCTCAATTACTCAATCAGTGACGTCACACGCAGCAAGCCAGACAGTGGTAGAAGATCACCATGGTATCATATCAGTAACAGTTGCATCAAATAAAATTACTACAACTATTTTTCCAACTTTCATGAACATAAATTCAGAACACACAAAAGTTCACAAACGGCTCTGACAGTAAACATTGACCAACCTCATGAAAAAAAACGTGATGAACCTTGACAAACTTTTGAGACCACCTGAGGGTCCTGTGGCTACTTTGGTTAGATGAGAGCGAGATGAGCGAAGTGGAGATCCAGCATGTTTGGAGTGAAGCAGGCCAGGGCTGGCGTGGTGAATGCGCAGCCCCAAATAGTGAAGCATGTCTGCGGGGGCGTGATGTAATGGTAGCTGCTTTACTGGAAGATGTGTTCGGGAGATTGACATTTGTAGACAGCACCATGAATGCCTGGGGATGTACCCACAAACTGGCTGACAAGATGGCTCCCGTTCTCTAGATCCAGATTCCTTGGCAATAGAGGAATGGTCTAGCACCCAAAGCACACAGCCAAAATTATGCAAATGTTTAAAAAAAAAAAAAAACTAAAATAAAAAACTGCAATGTAGCTGTCTCTTGACTTCAGTGCCATAACACACCTTTGGGGTGTTTTAAATTAAAAGTCTGAATAGCGCAAGCCCCTCAGGCAAAGGCCAACTGAAAAATGATTGGCAGAGCATCGCTCCAGAGATTTGTGACAGACTGGCAGCCTCCATGGCAAGGAGAATGGAGTCTGTCATTAAACGTCAAGGTGCACCTGAGCTCCTGAGCACCTGGACTTCTCCAGTCGGGCCTGCATTTCATTATAGCAAATTTAAACTTAGTTTTTAATTGTGCTGAGGGAAAATACTTCACTGTTTAACTTCCAATGCAGTCATTCAATGCAGATGAATCCTTGTTAAATCATGCAACATATAACTGGGGCTGTGTGGGTTTATGTGTGTTGTTGTTGTTGTGGGTGTGTGTGTGTGTGTGTTGTGTGTGTGTGTGTGTGTTGTTGTTTTTGTGTTTATGTGTGTGTGTGTTGTTGTTGTTGTGTGTGTGTGTGTTTAGCTTTAGACTTAGAAGAGGAGACAGAGGACAGGTGGGTTCTGGAGACAGGTCGTCAGTACCATGTGACCGTGCAGATACACGACAGTCATGGCCACGTCACTCACATGGCAGAGGTACCGCCTCCACAGCACCCCCTGACCAATCCCCATCCCGCTGTGCTGTCCCATGCTGCATTTCTTAGCGAATAGAGGGTGTGTTCGTGAGCCATGACATTGACTTTGTGTGCTACATTTGAATTGTAGTGTGTAGGTAGGCTAATTGCATATGTGACGACCAGGCGTTAGCGATTGGGTAAAGGCAGAGGCACTTGTTTTAAACTTTCTCCACACCTCCAGGAAGAAATCGTTTCTTCCTGGGCTAGTATGGACCCGTAATGACCCATTACGGGTCCATACTAGCCTGGTAAACCAGCCCCTCGTACTTCATTTCATTTTGTACAGAGGGTCTGGAGAGGAGGCCGTGAGAAACGATTTCTTCCTGGAGGTGTGGAGAAAGTTTAAAACAAGTGCCTCTGCCTTTACCCAATCGCTAACGCCTGGTTGTCACATATGCAATTAGCCTACCTACATACTACAATTCAAATGTAGCACACAAAGTCAATGTCATGGCTCACGAACACACCCTCTATTCGCTAATTGGATAGGAGTTGCTCGGTCCTCTTACATGCTCCTCAAAAGATTCTGGTCCAGACCCTCTGTACAAAATGAAATGAAGTACGAGGAGCGGGTTTACTGGGCTAGGTCCATATCTCCACTCCCCTTCTTATTCTGCATCACTGTTTTAGGGACCCTACCTATGATCCCAGTCTTCCATACCTCATCACTGCTTTTAAGCATCCCACCTATGTAGGCTATATTATTCTATATGTAGGCTATATTATTCTATTCACTCCTGCTGCATCACTCTTTTTTAAAAACCCACCTCTTAAGGATCTGTGGTCCCTTTCTCTTGTCTGTTAACTCTGTCCCTCTCTTCCCCTCTCTCCCCCTCTATCTCTCTCTCTCTCTCTCTCTCTCTCTTTCTCTCTCTCTCTTTCACACTCTTTCTTTATCGTCCTCTTTCTCTTTCTCTCTCTCTTACTCTCTGTCCTTCTCTTCCCCTCTCTGCCCTCTCTATTTCACTCTTTCTCTATTGTCTTTTTTCTCTCTCTTTCTCTCTCTCCCTCTCTCCCCCTCTCTCTCGCACTCTTTCTTTATCGTCCTCTTTCTCTTTCTCTCTCTTACTCTGTCCTTCTCTTCCCCTCTCTCCCCCTCTATCTCTCTCTCTCTCTCTCACACTCTTTCTTTATCGTTCTCTTTCTCTGTCTTTCTCTCTGTCCCTCTCCTCCCCTCCCCCTTTCTCTCTCTCTTTCTCTCTCTCTGTCCCTCTCTTTCCCTCTCTGGCTGGTAGAATGTGGAGCTGGAGTTCAGTACAGGAGAGCATGTGAAGCTGCTAAGCTCCGCCCATAACCTCTTCTGCCACGTTCTGCTGGCCGAATCTCCAGGACACACACACCTCCAGGCAACGCTCTTGACCGTCCTCTCAGAGGTAATGCACAAACACACGCACTCTTACACACTTGCACACACACACACATGCATACATACACTCACACATGCACTCTCATACACACTCTCACACATGCACTCTCCTACACACTCACACACACACAGATGGACACACACATCCACGCAAAGACACATACACCTCTAGGCCATGATGTCTTTATGATGTATCACCCATGCATGACTGAACCAACCCACACACACACACACACACATACACACAAATGATCTCAGAAGAGATGACGTCACACAGTGTCTCTCAAGGCCCGTGGCTCTGATTAACCCCATTGTCCTTTTTGTCCTCAAGGACGGTTACAAGCTGCCACTCGACCTACCAATCAGAGTGAAGCAGGAAGTGGACGTCTATGACCCTCTCAGCCTGCAGCCTTCTGCTGCCGTCTTCCCATGGCAGCCCAACAGCAAGCCATACCACTATGAGATCACGGTACTGAACCTGGGCTATTCTGTGTGTGTGTGTGTGTGTGTGTGTGTGTGTTTGGTGTGTGTTTGTGTGTGTGGTGTGAATGTGTGTGTTTGTGTGTGTATGTGTGTGTGTGCATGTGTGTTTGTGTGTGTGTGTATGTGGAGTTTTTTGTTTGGTAGCCATTTTGTGATGTTTCTACTGTAGGAATACCCTATAATTCCTCTATAGTTTTATGTGTCTGTGTGTGTATGCGTGTGCATTTGAGTTTGTAGTGTGTAGTGTTTCTAGGTTCAAATTATCATTGCCTGACAGTCTGTATTTGACAAGTCAATTGGCATTCCAGCAACTGCCATTTATAAAGTATGTGTGTGTGTGTGTGTGTGTATTTGTTTGTGTGTGTGTATGTGTGGTTATCTTTCATCTCTCTGTATGACAGGTGACAGGTGGGAGTGGCTCTGTGGTGTGGGACGTATCTGACAGCTCTGTCGCCACGGTAACCATCAAAGGTGTAGTGATTACTGGAGACACAATTGGTCAAGCAGACATTCTGGCTGCAGACATGCGGAAACCATTGCACTCAGCTGTAGGACAGGTGAGGTGTACACACACCAAAATACGCATACACATGCACACACACACACCCCTACACTATGGAGGGCCAAAAATGACATAATTAATAATAAATACGTATGTAAAAATATGTAGCATAAATAAATAAAATGACAAAAGAAAAATGGGAAAGAAGTCATTTTCATTTACTGCTGCATTTATTTACATTTACATTAATTCCATAATTTATTTTCCATTTTCTCTTTCTATTTATTTACAGATATTTTTCCCTGTAATATTTTCTACATACTGTTTTATATGTCCTGCATTTCTTTCCGGCGTATTTATTTATTGTCACTCCTTTTTACATTTCTTTGTCCTACATTTACATTGATGCCTACATTTATGCCTACATTTCTGCCTCGGTATGCAAATGAATTGGGCGTCACCCTCTCGCCCATTGGTTTTTAAGCAGGCTAACGCAGGTTGGTAGATACTGGCCAGAGACGATTTTGATACTGGCAGCCTGGCTGGCCAACAGAAGCTATCCAGCAAGATAGCCTACATCTAACAGCAGTCTTGCACAGAACTGCTTCAGGATTGCGAACTGCAGGGTCTACATGGGCTTATTACTATTGCTGGGTTGCCTAGATAACATTTAAGTCTTGCAATATCGTTCTACAAATGCAAGAAGTGTACTAGTACAAGCTTGTGACCGTATATGTTAGCCAGCTTGCTAGTAGTTAGCTAGTCGTAAGCTAACTTAAAACTTCCAAGTGATTAAATGGCAATCTAGAGTAGCCTGGTTGTCTTAAATCAGTTCGTGTTACATCTAAACAACAATCCGTGATGGCACCATCACATTTTGTCACCCAGAGACTTTAAATCATAAACACTTTCACGTTTCACTTCCACGAGAGTCTGCCATGTTGGTCTGAGTTTTTTTTGTAACTCCTGCCTCTTCAGCCAGCGTCATGCACGAAACACATCAAGGCAAGGCAAGGCAAGTTTATTTGTATAGCGCATTTCATACACAACGGCAATTCAATGTGCTTAACAAAAATAAAAGCAAAGGGCAATATATAAAGGCATAAAAGATAAAGTAATTGTAGAAGCATAAAAGGTAAAACAAGTGTAAAAGCATACAAGTAAAATCAATATGTGGTAGAAGCATAAAAGGTAAAACAAGTGTAAAAGCAAACAAGTAAAATCAATATGTGGTATGAGAAGTCATCCCACCAGGACTCGAACCCTGGTCTCCGGGGTACTAAACGGGGGCTCTGACCGCAACGCCAACGTACACTCAGGTGTCTGTCATGCATCTCCCACCATACTTCTCATACACTGACTGGACCTCCGATGACCTCATAGCAAGCCATCCCAATTCTGACACCAGTTGTAGCGAAGGGGAGGAGAAGTCACCCCACCGGGCACCCCACCGGGACTCGAACCCAGGTCTCTGGGTTACTAAACGGGGGCCCTGACCGCAACGCCAAAGAGCCAGGCTCGTTGGGGTGGCAGTCAGAGCACACCCACAACTCTAGTGATGCTCACTCCATCACACTGACTTCCCCTTCGGGTCAGAGCACACCCACAACTCTAGTGATGGTCACTCCATCACATTGCCTTCCCCTTCGGGAAGCGCAGCCATGCGCTTCACACACTCAGGTGTTCCTCAGGCATCTCACAGGTAGATAAAAGATATAAAAGCATAAGAAACACACAAAATAAAAATAAAATTAGTAGGAATCATTAACAGAAAGCATCTGAAAACAGTTTGGTCTTAAGTCTAGATTTGAAACTGCCAACAGTAGGAGCATTTTTTATGTCTTCTGGAAGTTGGTTCCAGAGCTTTACAGCGTAGCAGCTGAAAGCTGCTTCCCCACATTTTGTTCTAACAACAGGTTCTACCAACAAATTTTTCTGAAGTGATCTCAGAGACCTAGTTGGTGCGTATAACTGAAACATATCAAATAGGTAATTGGGTCCTATCCCATTTAATGATTTAAACACAAGAAGCAATGCCTTAAAGTCAATTCTATAACTTACTGGGAGCCAGTGCAGGGACATTAAAACTGGAGTAATGTGGTCAGATCTTTTTGTTCTTGTAAGAACCCTTGCTGCTGCATTTTGGATCAGTTAAAGCTGTTTGATGGTCTTTTTAGGAAGGCCAGTAAAAAGGCCATTACAGTAATCAACCCTACTGGAAATAAAGGCATGTACAAGTTTTTCTAGATCTTGTTTTGACATAAGGCCTCTAAGTTTAGCAATGTTTTTTAGGTGATAGAATGCAGATTTAGTGATTGCTTTCATGTGACTGTTGAATGTTAGTTCACTGTCAATAAACACACCGAGATTTTTAACAGTATCTTTTGCTTTAAGCCCCTTAGTCTCAAGAGCAGTAGTGATCCTACGTCTGTCTTCCTTTTTCCCAAATACAATTACTTCAGTTTTATCTGCGTTCAGCTGAAGAAAATTGTGTGACTTCCAGTTGTTGGTTTGTTCGATACACCCACAGAGAGATTCAAGGGGGGTATAGTCATTGGGTGACAGAGCTAAGTAAACTTGGGTGTCGTCAGCATAACTATGGTAATTGACTGAGTTGTTTTTTATGATTTGCCCAAGCGGAAGCATATACAGGTTGAATAGTAATGGTCCAAGGATTGACCCCTGTGGGACACCACAGGTCAAGGACGTAGATGCTGAGGTACAGTTTCCAATAGCAACAAAAAAGCTCCTTTGTTGTAAGTATGATTTTAACCAATTGATAACCGTACCAGTGAATCCAACCCAGTGTTCCAGTCGATGTAGTAGTATGCAGTGATCAACAGTGTCAAAAGCTGCACTAAGGTCCAGTAACACCAAGACTGATGTTTTGCCAACATCAGAATTAAGACATATATCATTTATGACCTTAATAAGAGCTGTTTCAGTGCTGTGATTGGCACGGAAACCTGACTGAAACTTATCAAAACATCTATTTGATGTAAGAAAGGCAGTTAATTGATTAAAAACATTTTTTTCGATTATTTTTCCAATAAATGGTAAATTGGATATGGGCCTGTAGTTATTAAGCACTGAACCATCAAGGTTATTCTTTTTCAGTAAGGGTTTTACAACTGCATTTTTTAAAGAGGAAGGAAAAATGCCAGTCTGTAGTGATGTATTTATAATTTGAAGTACATCGGCTGATATAAGATGAAGAACAGATTTCAAAAAATTTGTGGGCAAAATATCCAGTTCAGATGTGGAAGAACTGAGATTTTGTACAGTTTTTTCAAGAGTTTCATTGTCAACTAAGCTAAATGTTGGCATTAGGTTGAGGTCCCCTCTCTTTACAGCCAGTGGTTCCAGATTTTGAGCTATTTGCAATTGGGAAGCTATATTCAGTCGTATTTTATCAATTTTTCCTTTGAAAAAAGATGCAAAGTCATTGCATTTATTAACCGAGGAAAGCTCAGGAGGCAACTGTGATGAGGAATTTGTTAACTTCTCAACAGTAGAAAATAGCACACGGGCATTGTTGATATTCCTATTTATGATGTTAGAGAAGAAGGACTGTCTTGCTTTAGAGATTTCCAAATTGTATTTACCAAGCATCTCTTTATGAATTTGATAATGAATCTGAAGTTTAGATTTACGCCACATTCTTTCAGACTTTCTACACTCTCTCTTTAGCAGTTTAACCACTGGATTCAGTTTCCAGGGTGCTTTTTGATTGTCAGCAACTCTTTTGGTTTTTAAAGGGGCAATATTATCCATAATAAGTGTCATCCTAGAATTAAAATGTATCATTAAATCGTCTGCGCAGTCTGATGGTTGACTTGGAGTATGTGAGAGTGCCTGCTCAAAAAGGAGACCTGTGCCATTATTTATGACTCTCCTTCTTACAGACATAGACCTGTTTTGAACGTGAGGGGACATACAAACATCAAAGAAAACACAAAAATGATCGGATATGGCCAAGTCCATAACAGTTGTAGAGACATTAAGACCCTTTGTGATAACAAGGTCAAGGGTATGGCCATGAGAGTGTGTTGGCCCCTGAACATGTTGTGTTAGGCTGAAGGTATCAATCAGTGTGAGAAATTCTTTGGCATGGGTGTTTTTTGGATTATCGACATGCAAGTTGAAATCCCCTGATATAATAAGACTGTCAAACCTCAAACAAATGTTCAACAACAGTTCACCAAACTCTTCAAGAAAAACTGTTGCTGAAAGTCTTGGTGGTCTGTATATAGTCAATAATAACATACTAGAAGAACACTTAACGAGTGTACTTAAGTACTCAAAAGATGTAAAGTTGCCAAATGTTGTCTGTTTGCACTGAAAAGATGTTTTGAATATGTTTGCTACTCCGCCTCCCCGTTTATTAGTTCTTGTGGCACTCATGAAATCAAAATTTGGGGGAGCTGATTCAATAAGAGTAGCGAAACTGTTCACTTGTTCCAGCCAGGTTTCAGTAAGAAGCATAAAATCAAGTTTGTGTGTGTAAATAAGATCATTAATTAAAAATGACTTGTTAGAGAGTGATCTGATGTTCAGAAGAGCTAGTTTTACATTGAGCGTGGGTGCCATATCCACTGAGGCATTCTGAGGTTGTTTCAGAACTGGCAGGAGATTAGACTGATTTACCCCACTGACAGGATGAACACGAATTCTTCTTTTTCTTGTGAGCACAGGAATAGAAAATTACCTGGTCATCCTGGGTCCCAGCTTGTTTTCAAAACTACCCTTGATGCAGGGACCCACGGCATATCAGATGGGGCAATCATGGAGGTTGTCCCCGCTGCCACTGTTTGTATACTGCAGCTGTGATCCTGATGCGGGTGGAGGGGGTGGTGGAGCCCTGCGGTTTTTGGGAGCTGTAGTGGATGCGTATGCAGTTGAAGGCCATGGGCTGGCGAAGGCCTGTCCATTGTGATAGTCTGTGTACACTGCTTGTTTAGAGTGTCTTGGGCTAGAAAAAGACAGTCCAGCAATCGGCAGCAGTCTCTGCATACTTGCAGGGAGTTGTAGGCGGGGTGATGGTGGAGATGGTAAAGACAAATCAGGGGTTTTTATTGAAGCAGTTGATGGTGATGCGTCAGTCATCAGATGGTCCCCCAGAACTATATCAGATACAGACATGTTGGCAGCCTTGGTTGGCGTCATGGACCTCTGCATAACTCCAATATTATCAGCTATTAGCAATTGAAAAGCTATATTCAGTCGTATTTTATCAATTTTTCCTTTGAAAAAGGATGCAAAGTCCTCATTTTCCACATAATCTCTGCCCATTCTCGAAGAGCCCGGGAGGCTCTGTGCTGATGTTTGGCTTTGAGTCGTTCCAGCAGTGTCCTCCTTATCATGCTTTTGTACATAACAATCCTTCAGGCTCCGCACTTCAGTGCAAGCATTGTACGGCATCCAGGGTCGCAACGGAGGAAGTGATTGGGCATTTCTCTCTTCCAGATTGCGAGGGCCGTTGTTTTGCTTCAGAGTGTTTGTTGATGTACATGTCTGTTTCAGTTTGTACCTCAACAGAGTCTTTATCCACCATGATTGGTTCTGTCTGCACTGTTACAGAGCGCTTATCAGCAGGTGGACCCAAGGTCGGCAGAGAAAAGGTTGCATGGTAGAGAGAGAGGCGATAGTGGTCAGCCAAGACTTTGGCCCCGGTCCAGCTGAGTTCTGTGCTATGTGGCCTGAAGAATGCTCTGCGATTCCAAAAAAGATTGAAATTGTCTATAAAGTTCACCCCAAGGGAAAAACATGTTTTTGCTAGCCAGGTGTTTAGACTGAATAGTCGAGAGAATACAAAGCTTCCCTGTGCTGGAAGTGGGCCACTCAGAAAGGTTTGTACTCCAAGCTCATTTAGGGCAGAGAAAAGTTCTTTAAAATCTTCTTTGACACTGAGCTGTTCTCTAAAAATGTTGTTTGCCCCAACATGCACAATGATGCGTTTAACAGTTTTATGCTTTGACACTATCTCTGAAATACTGTTTTTAGTGTCAGAGATGGATGCATTAGGAAGGCAGCATACGGTCATCCAATCTCCTTTTAAATTTCTTACAGTAGCATCACCTATAACAAGGGTTGTAGGATAAGCAGGTGTTGATGGCTGCTTTCCATGTTTGCCATGTGTTGATGGCTGCTTTCCATGTTTGCCCAATCCTTTATTCTTGTGGTTCAATCTCTGTCTATCTTGAGTTGTCTCTCTGGAAACCACTGGTTCCAGATGTCTGAGGCACTCAAATCGATTCTGAAGGGGTATGGGCTGTTGGGTTTGCAGAGGACCAGAAATGTTGTAGTTTTCTGTCCTAGCTGTGCATCTGGATTGATGCCCGGAGTGTATGGGTGTAGGGGCAGCAGAACGCACTGGTGTTGAGGTCACTACCCTTTTCCTTTTAGGTTTAGCACCTTGTGTAAGCCAGCATTCAGTACTCACATTTTGCCCTGCGAAGTCGATGCAGTCAACTGACCCATCCACAGTCGCACCAGCCAGCCGTGGTGCATTCTCAGCACTCCTACCAGCAGCATCAGTTGCTGAAAACCCCTCATTGGATATCCCACGTACATCGTCAGTCCGTGATGGACGGGCATCGATTTTTGATTCTAGGATAGAAATCCTCCGTTCCAGCTCTGTGCACTTTCCACAGGAATCCCTGGACCTTCGCATCGTGTTATGGTCCCAAGTCAAGGTGAACTGCCGTTCCAGCTGTATTGTCTGGTTTTGCTAGTTATCTTGTTTAAAACACTAAAATGTTTCAAAACACTAAAAAGTGTCCTTCTTTCTTATACTTGCTAAACTTAAGAAAGTAAAAACATAAGTAAAATAGTGAAAATAGTAAAAAGAGAGGCGAGAAAGCGAGAGCAAGGCAAAAAGCGTCCTACTCGCTTGCTCCACGCATCACACGCTGATATATGGTTATCACATCATTCTTAGTTAAATAAAGTTCAGGTTTCGCCAACTGTATTTCGCCTCCCTCGGCGAATTTGCCCTGCCTTCACCCTATCAGGCGAAATTTCGCCTCCATTCAAAGTCGATGAGAGCAAGGCGAAATTCGCTGTAATGGAAACGCACTGTAACTACCATAGTACCGGCGTTATCTTGACCAACCAATGGGCAAGAGGGTGACGCCTTACGAGACAGCCTACTTCATTTGCATACAGAGACATAAATGTAGGTATAAATGTAAATGTAGGACAAAGAAATGTAAAAAGGAGTGACAATAAATAAATATGCCAGAAAGAAATGCAGGGTATATAAAACAGTATGTAGAAAATATTACAGGGAAAATTATCTGTAAATAAATAGAAAGAGAAAATGGGAAATAAATACATTATGGAATTAATGTAAATGTAAATAAATACAGCAATAAATAAAAATGACTTCTTTCCCATTAATGTCCAGTTTTATGTGTGATATATTTTTCAAATGCTTTCCTAAGCACATTTTTGGTGCATTTTTTAGTTATTTTATTTATTTGTGCTACATATTTTTACATACATATTTATTGTTGATTATGTCATTTTTGGCCCTCCATACTACACACATGCACATACACAAAATACAGTAGCCTCTTAGCGGTCACCGTATCGCCGGCGCTACGACTCGCTGTGACTGAAAAAAATGTAACTACAACATTACAACATTACTACGACACTACAGAAAGTCTTTAGTAACACATTACAACTTGGTAATTGAATTTGTGGTAACAACAAAGTTATAATAGGGGGTGCGTCTTAAAGGGTTAACCTACTGTTTCACCAATGTGTATGTTTGTATTTGTGTTTGTGTGTGTGATTGTATTTGTTGTTTGCACGTGCCCATGTGTGGGTGGGTGTCAGGTACACGTGCTGAGGCCAGGCCAGCTGGAGCTCTTGCCCCAAAGAGGTGACTGCTGGGTGGGGGAGACCATCGACCTGCCCCTGGCCCTGTGGGGGGTCCGCCACCACACCAGCTCCCCCGGGCAGCACGGCAACCCCCCCTCAGAGCAACGCGTGCAGCAGGCCAACCCCTCCCAATCCCACACGCACCCCGACTCCCCACATCCCCCTCACGGCTCAGGTGTTGAGGACAATCTGCTGCTGGTGACAGACTGTTCGCACCTCTCTGTGCACGTCCACACACAGCCCGAGGGAGTGTTCTCTCCTCTAGCAGGTACCTCTATTCACCCTCATTCATCCCTTTATCCTCTCAACACATTTCACTTGTTACTTGCATGGCATGAATGGAGATGACAGTCTAAACTCTGTTTGTATGACAATAAATTCTATTATATTCTGTTCTATTCTAATCTATTCTATTTTATTCTACTCTACTCTACTCTATTCTGTTCTGTTCTGTTCTGTTCTGTTCTATTCTAGTCTATTCTGTTCTATTCTATTCCACGTGCTACTGAAAAGCAGCACAGTGCACAAAAATCTAAACCCTTGGCGGGTACCCAAATGTTGGAGTATGTACTGTTTCTGGAAGTGGACAATCAGTGCTAATTAAATACACTTCCAGTACATCTCTGAAATCATGTCTTAAATCATACGCGACAAGCGGGAAAGTCATATATATGAGGTCGTCAATTTTCTGTCAGTGAAATTGATTTTGTCTGAGGGCAGGGACGGCATAAGTGGGAGGAAGTTTGGAC
Organism: Coilia nasus; assembly: GCA_027475355.1. Classification (NCBI taxonomy): domain Eukaryota; kingdom Metazoa; phylum Chordata; class Actinopteri; order Clupeiformes; family Engraulidae; genus Coilia; species Coilia nasus. The sequence goes on along the minus strand of CM050218.1, from coordinate 7,379,715 downwards.
GAGTCCAACAGCTCTGCGCTGACAGGGGACCCTCATGGAACATAATGACCATCGTTAGGAATGGTCAAGGGGGAGAAAATCATATTCTTTTGGGGCTGAGGGCTCATTTCCACCAAACACTCTCCGTGTACAGCCCGTAGGCAGCAAGTGCCCGTTTTCTGTTTCCACCGCACGCGTGATCTGAGTGTATTCTGTCACGCATACACACATATTGTACACAGTTACGTACGTGCTGTACACGCTCAGGTCGGTGGAAATGTGGCCTAAGAATGTTAAGAAGAGTCCCTATCTGAGGGGTCTGGCCCAGATGCACCCCCCCCCCCCCCCCCCCAAAGGCCATGTCTGCAGAGCCTGTTTGTTTTTCTTTTGCCATCAGAAAAGAAAAGTGCTCTCTCTCACACACATACTCACTCTCTTCCTCCCTCTCTCTTTCTTTCTGTCTGTCACTCTCTCTTTTTCTATGTACTATGTCTCTCCCTCTGTCTCTCTCCCCTGCTCTCCCGTTTGCTGGAGATGTCAAGGTTGGTTCACTGTTGCTAAGTTACACAGGGTCCTCCGTTTTTTAGCGTTGAAATTTTACACTCAGCTGTCCCTAAGTAACCGTAGCTACACAACGACCCATTGTAGGAAAAAACGCATTTCTAAAAGTTTAACAGATTTTAACAAGGAAAGCGATGAAAAGCTGGTAAAATGCATAATCTCACAAATAATTAAAAACTGATTTTAGGGGTTTTCTGCATCTTTTTAGACAGTTTTCTGATACATAACACACGTCAACAAACCAAATACGGTTTTCACTTTACTGGGTCTTAAAGACTTGTGCTGCAGAGTTACAGTATGGGGTGCACTTTTGTATAAAACTAACTAAATAGCACTTCATTTTATGGTTTATTTTATCTTTTTAAATGTATCTACATGTAACATGTAATATTATGTACACTGTATGCACCTAACACTAACCCATACCCTAACCCTATGGTCCAGTGTAAGTACATAATGTTACATGTTGTTACAAACTTTGTTACACTGTACTCCATGATGTAGATAGACAGTAACAGGGACTGTAAAATAAAGTGTAACCAAAACATCATCTTCAGATTAATTTCAAAGCTGTGTGATCGTGTAAACGCGAAATGAAAACACTTGTCTTCCCACAAGCTGTGCACGGTACGCACTATGCAAATCTTTTTCAAAAGCTTTTTCAGCATGACATTGTAATTTATATCAGAACAGAAGGCAACACTATCAGGCATTTGTGTGCCTTTTAGGTTGTGAGTTGGATCATTTTAAACACGGATTCCATGCAGTTTGTGTTAATAGGCGTCTAGGTGAGAGCGGCGCATCAATTCTCCGTCCGTCTGAGAATATCTCAGCCCAGGCAGTGTTTGGCCAAGGGGCCTCCTAGGCTTTCATCGCCAGCCACACACACACACATACACACACACACACACACAAACACATACACACACACACACACACACACACACACAAGCACATACACACACAGACAGACACGCACACACACACGCAAACACGCAAACACATACACGCACACAAATACACACACACACACACAAGCAAACACATACACGCACACAAATACACACACACACACACACGCAAACACATACACACACACAAATACACACACTCACAGGAGAAGCCCGTTTACAGTCCATCAAGTGCTGTGCTCATCCCTTTTGATTTCCCTAGTGCTCCTCGGCACACGCAGATGAACTCTCCTCATCTCCCACTCTTTCTCTCTTCCTGTCTCTCCCACTCTCTCTCTCTTTTCCTCTCTCTCTCTGATGTTCTCTCTCTCTCTGTCTCTATCTCAGTCCCTTTCTCTCTTCCTGTTTCTCCCACTCTCTCTCTTTTCCTCTCTCTCTGATGTTCTCTCTCTCTCTGTCTCTATCTCAGTCCCTTTCTCTCTTCCTGTCTCTCCCACTCTATCTCTCTCTCTCTCTCTGTTATTCTCTCTCTCTCTCTCTCTATCTCACTGCCTTCCTCTCTTCATGTCTCTCCCACTTTCTCTCTCTCTGTTCTCTCTCTCTCTCTCCCTTCCTCTTTTTCTCTCTCTCCCTCTGCCTTTTGTCTTTCCTCCCTCCTGACATGTTTGCGTTAGCAGAAGCGCTGCATGGTTCACAGCCCACACATGACACACACACACATTAGGCTCGCACATTATATACACATCAGCTGCACACACACTAATGTACAGCTCTCTCCCTCGCGTGTGTATGTGTGTGCGCACTTCGACAGGCTTCAGTCTGTCTCTCTGTGACACACTCACACGCGCACACATACAGACCCTTAGACACACTGTACACGCACAGTTACACACAGAAACAGACACACAAACAAACACTCATATACATGTAGGCAGATGCAGCCACGTGCCGTGTCCACTTATACAGACAGACACACACACATACCAACAAACACACATTCACTAAAGCTCTGATAACCTAAAGTCTATCAGAGTGAAGAGCTTTTAATTGATCACAGACTTCATTGACAGGCTTTATTGACGAGTTAATCAGGAATAAAAGAAAATTGTCAATTTACAAATGGTTCAATCTCAGCACCGCAAGATAGGCTACTAACTTGGATTTCTTGGTAGTGTGGTGATGTGTGTGTGTGTGTGTGGGTGTGCATCTGTGCAGTTTTAAGGTAATACACAAATATAATATACAAATATAAAAACACACATGAGACAGAAAGAGAGAGAGAGAGAGAGAGAGACAGAGAGAGAGACAGAGAGTGAGAAAGGGAGAGAGAGAAAGGGAGAGACAGAGAGAAAGAGAAATCTAATGTCTCTATCATGCTCCACTGGGACTGCTTGTGTTACTGGTGTTCCAACCACACAATCAAATTACCAGCATCATCACACAGTTGGCACAGTAATGCGCTGTCTTGCCATATCCAATTCTGCTCCCTCTCTCTCTCTCTTCCGTGGGAGAATGAGGAGCGAAGGATTGGGGCGCACACGGTTATTCCGCTCACCTGGGTGCTGCTGTCAACAGTCAGGGGAAATATAGAGGGGCGAAAAACACGGTGGGAGGAAAATGAAACCCGCCTGCAAGACATCTTGTTTCATATTTCAAAACTCTATACCAATATGTGTATCTGTGTGTGTGTGTGTGTGTATATGTGTGTGTGTTAGCAAGACATCGTGTTTCATGCTTCAAAACTCTGTCCTGTTGTGTGTGTGTGTTAAACACTTGTTTGTTAGTCAGTTATAGGAGTGGAGGGGTCCTTTGTTCTGTGTGTGTGTGTGTGTGTGTGGCGGGGGGTATACTGTATGTGTGTGTGGGGGGGGGTTATGCTGTATGTGTGTGTAGGAGGTATGGGGAGGATGTGCTCATAGGTTCACATAGGTGACTTGTTTGTAGCTCAGCAGTTGAAATGCAGATTAACTCCCACACTGGAGAGAATTCCCGGCCGGTGAAAAATTCCTATCAGCCTCTCTGGTCTTCTCCTGCTACTGTCATTCAACATGGAACACACACTTTTTAAGTATCTCTTTCCTTTTGAAGCCCAGTCCCTCTGCACAACACACACACACACACACACACACACATGCACATGCATGCACACTTACACACATGTACTCTCACATATGCAGGCAACCCACACATATGCATACATACACACATCTCGCTTTCTCTTACTCAAACACACACATGCACGCATGCAAACACACAAATGCACACACACACACACTTTTCCTCTCTCTTTGTCACACACACGCACATACCAATTCTTTCACCCTCTCTGTCACACACACACACACACTTAGATGCTCTCTCTGTCTTTTCCTTCTACCTCCCCATCCTCCCTCCCTCCCTGCCAGGTTCCCTGTCCCCCAGCGCAGGTGCGTGCGGGGGGGTTCGATTGGAGGCTTTGGCACCAGGTCACACGCTCATCACAGTCACCGTGGAGACGGACCAGCACAACATCAGCGCCACGGCGACTTTGGCAGCCTACAGCCCCTTGAAGGTGTGTGATTGATCGCTAAAGCTAGAGACACATCGGGGGCCGTGTTTACGGCTGGTTCGGTCACGCAAACAGGACTGGTCAATCACACAACCCAATTTAACAGACTTGGAATGGTTCATTATGGTCCGGTAGCACAAGAAAAGCATTCCTGTAGAATTCCTTGTTGACTCTGCAAGCAATTTTGTTCCTAATTAGAGCGGGGTAATTCAGCAAGGAGCAGATCGATCTTTTACAGTCCCGGGTAATTTCCCATCTCCGCCCACCTCTCTCTCTCGCTCTCTTTCCCTCTTCTTTCCTCTCTGTCATCCCTTCTTTCTCTCCTTCTGCCTCTTTCTTTTTTTGCGGTATGCAAGCACATTTTCTGGCAGTTATAAGTGGGTTGTTTTTCATCAGAGAGCTCCATTAATCACGTCTTCATGCACATCAGAAATGCAGACCTGCGTGCACTCTGTTTTTAAAAGAGTCAGACATGCATGAAATGCTGATCACCTGTGTTTGCCATCTGTCCTCCAAATAAGGTTTTTTTCAGCTTCATTACCGCTTCTGATTAAGAAGATGATCTATCTGTCTATCTACCTATCTGTCTGTCTGTCTGTCTGTCTACAGTATCTGTCTGTCTGTCTGTCTGTCTGTCTGTCTGTCTGTCTTTCTTTCTTTCTTTCTTTCTTTCTCAGTTTCTTTCCCTGTATGTAAATTTTTCTTTGTTTGTTCTTTTCCTCATGTGTCTTCCTGTCTATCTGTCCACCCCAGGCGCTGGTGCCTGAGGTGCTGCTGTCGGTGGGGGTGTCGCGTGTGCTGGTGTTTGAGGGGGGGCCGCAGCCCTGGCCCCTGGACCACACGCGCTTCTACGCCAAGGCCCGGGCGGAGCCGCAGCGGGGCGTCACCGTGGAGACCATCGGACACCCGGAGACCGGCCGCACGGGACACGCCTACCGGGTCACCTGCACCGCAGAGGGAGAGCAGGTGTGTGTCTGGGTGTGTGTGGGTGTGTGTATGTGTGTGAGGTGCAGGCAGACGTGTGTGTGTGTATGTGTGTGTGTGGTGTGTGTGTGTGTGTGTGTGTGTGTGTGGCTGGGTGGATGGGTGTGTGTGTGCGAAGCATAGGTGCAGGCAGGCGTGTGTGGTGTGTGTGTGTGCGTGTGTGTGTGGCTTGTTGGATGGGTGTCTGTGTGCACCGCATAGGTGTGGCCAGGAGTGTGTGTGTGTGTTCATTTTTCTGTGTGTGAGCACACTCTGTGTCTAAAAAACTTCACAAAAGTGTGATGCGTATTTCACCTCTGGTGACAAAACACTACAAGCAATTTTGTAGCAACTTGAAAGCAACTTTCAAAAGTGTGTGTGTTTAAATGTGTTTTTGCATGTGTGTTTTATGTAATGCCTGCGTGTGTGTGTAATGTCTGTGTGTGTGTGTGGTGTGTTTATATTTGCTTGTGTGTGTGTGTGTGTTTGTGTGTGTGTGTGTGCGTGTGTATTTGTGTGTGTGTGTGTGTGTGTGTGTCTGTGTGTGTGTGTGTTTGCCTCAGTGGGTACTGTTCACGTGTGGAAACAGGCCGGGGGGGTTGAACAGGTCTCCGTGTGAGGAGGAGGTGGGTGTGAGGGTGGAGTGTGGTGTGGCTGCCCATGTCTCCATCACGCCCCTGCTCCCAGTCTCACCCACCCAGCCCCACCCTTGCCCACCGCCACAGTACCCCTCCACCCCCGTGAGTACCTGTCCATCACACTCCAACAGGAATACAGCCATACACACACACATGCACGCACACACACACAAAACATCCTCTCTCTCTCTCTCTCTCCCCTTCTCTCTCTCTCTCCTTCTGCCCCTCTTCTCTCTCTCTCTTTCTGTCTATCTGTTTATCCTCTCTCTCTCCATCTCTTCCTCTCACTCTCTCTCTCCATCTCTCTCTCTTTCTCTCTCTCTCTTCATCTCTACCTCTCTCTCTCTCTGTCTGCCCCCCCTCTCATCTCTCTCTCTTTCTGTCTATCTCTTTATCCTCTCTCTCTCCATCTCTCTCGCTTTCTCTCTCTCTCTCTTCATCTCTACCTCTCTCTCTCTCTGTCTGCCCCCCCTCTCATCTCTCTCTCTTTCTGTCTATCTCTTTATCCTCTCTCTCTCCATCTCTCTCGCTTTCTCTCTCTCTCTTCATCTCTATCTCTCTCTCTCTCTCTCTCCGTCTGCCCCCCCTCTCTTTTTCTCTCTTTCTGTCTATCTCTTCAAATTCAATTCAGTTTCACTCAAGAAGCTTTATTGATATAACCAGACAAATAGTAACTGTGTTGCGAAGGCATATATAGTATACAAATATAAAATGCATAAAAACGTGAAGGTAATCATCCTGTGATTTAAACATAAATGGACGCGTAGGCAAAGGCACATACACAGAGTTAATCATGTCACATACTGTAAGCTCTTTCCCTCGCTTCCTTGCTTTCACCTTGTACCCCCAACCCCCTTTGCTCATTCCCCCGCTCCCCTCCCATGTTGCATTCAAATTCAAGATGACCTTTGTTGATCTGCTTACAGTGCAGGGGGGGGGGGATCAGAAGCCTATCGTTCCCCCCAAAGATCATTATTCCAGGAACAATAGTCTGAGCCCAAGGCAGTGAAGTCAGTCGGGGGCTCATATCATCTGAAGGTCAGAGAAGGGAAGAGAAGAGAACAGAAGAGAAAATAAACAGAGGAGAGGAGAAGAGAGGAGAACAGAGGAGAAGAGAAGAGGAGAAGAGAAGAAAAGAAAAGAGAAGAGAACAGAAGAGAAAATAAACAGAGGAGAAGAGAAGAGAAGAGAGGAGAAGAGAGGAGAAGAGAAGAGAAGAAAAGAGACGAGGAGAAGAAAAGAAAAGAAAAGAGAAGAGAAGAGAAGAGAAAAGAAGACAGAGACCCGTGGGGGGCATAATAAGCACGGGGCGTTGAGTGTCTCAATAAGCAGCATCATAATTAGCCCCGCGCAGGGATGGCCTGACTGGGTGCAGTAAAACCGCACATGATGTCAGGCTGGCAGACAGAGACCCCTCGTCTTTCTAAGCGTAGCGTCTGTTTGGGGGTGGACCATTAATGGGAGTTCATAGGAGAGACTCAAAACGCTTTCTGAGCGTAGCGTCTGTTTGGGGGTGGACCATTAATGGGAGTTCATAGGAGAGACTCAAAACGCTTTCTGGAAAGATATTGTCCTTCAGTGTAGCGCCTTTATACCCCCACCGCCCCACCACATA
>CM050218.1:7355000-7370000 GCA_027475355.1 Coilia nasus | reverse complement strand
GGGGTGACTTCTCCTCCCCTTTGCTACATACCCAAAACCGTGTGTACAGTACATACATGTGTGTATTGTGTGTGTGTGTCTGTGTATGCATGCTGTGTATTTTTGTGTGCTTTTGTGTGTGTGTGGTACATGTGTGCCTTTGTGTGTGTGTGTGTGTGTGTGTGTGTGTGTGGTACATGTGTGCCTTTGTGTGTGTACGTGTGCATGTGTCAGATGTACTGGTCATCAGTGAGTGGTTCGGTGACTCTGCGTCTGGTGGAGGATGTTCAGTGGAGCTCCCGCTCCATCACCCTCTACAACCACCCACTCGTCATGGTGAGTGCCTCAGGGCTGACACACACACGCACACACACACACACAGGTCACGGTAAGTACCTAAGTGGTTTCAAACACACACACACACACACTGGTCACAGTGAGTATCTCAGAGCCAAGACACACAGACACAAAACACACACAGACACACACACACGCACACACTGATCACAGTGAGTATCTCAGAGCCAAGACACACACACACACAAAACACACACAGACACACACGCACACACTAATCACAGTGAGTACCTCAGGGCCAGGACACGCACAATCACATACACAGGCGCACGCACACACAAACACACACCCACGCACACTGGTCACGGTGTGTAGCCCAGGGCCAGGACACACACAGTCACACATGCACACACACAAAACACACACGAACGCACGCACACACAAACACACACCCACGCACACTGATCACGGTGAGTAGCCCAGGGCTGTCAGGAAGGCCCCTGGTGGGAGGTGTGTGTGTGTGTGTGTGTGTGTGTGTGGCAGCCAGCACTGCCTTGTGAGAGAGGCTCTTTCCTGGATTAAATTTAGGGAGAAATCTTCTCATGAGGTAAAGAGTTTTTTTTTTCTGAAATGTTCAATATTGCTACAACCTCGGTGTGTCTAATATAATAGCATACCTCTACTCTATTTTTTAATATGGCTGGCTTTTAGAAATATGGCCCTGTCAAGCGGTACGCTCTCTCCTCACTGCCGATAAGTGCTACAGAACAGGAGCCTACTAAAAACCAGCTTAAGCTGAGTTAGGCCCATTTAAACTGTAATTGACTTGTTACTTTAAAATGTCCTGTATATTAAATGATGGAAATGAAAAGTGATGAGCCTGTGCCAGTAAATGTGTTGGTTGTTTCTCAACATAATTGCCATACTCCATCCACCATTACGTAATATACATTTTATCTGACTGTTGTTCTCACTTCCTGGAATCTCCAAAATTGATCATAGAATAGAATAGAATAGAATAGAATAGAATAGAATGCCGTTCATTGTCACTATACACATGTACAACGAGATTAAAAGTAGCTGTAGAGGCTATCCTATAAACCTCGGTGTGGAAGGCAAGGTGTTCTTGACGCGTAGCAAACAATATATCCAGCCAAAACGTACATTTGGGTTTACTCCCGTTTATTGCAAAAAATATAAAGTTAATACAAAAACTAAAGCTCACCTCTGTGCTGTTGTGTTGCATAAAAATATAAAGTGCTGTTTGTGGCGTTGTGGCTCACACGGCTACGGTAAGAACCGTGAGCTCCCACCGTCCACACCTCATCACCATTAATCACAGGCACCTGTACTTATACCTGTGAGGTTGCGTAACCTACCATAAAAAGTGAGGTGCTCCCCCAAGTGGCTAAAACTAAAACTACACTTCAACCTACCTATAAGTGACAATAAAATAATGGCTCCTACAGTAGCTCTTTCTCCAGTGCAGACATTTTAGCGTTTTTTCCTGCAACTGGCTATACCTGGATTTAGGCCGTGCCCCTGTTAAAGGTGTTGTTTCAGTTTTGTTTCCGTATGTTTTTCCTCTTCAGGTGAATCTAACTCTGCTTCAGGGCTCTGGGCATTTTGTGGTCAGCCTTCAAGACAGGGAGCTGGCCAATATCACCTACCTGGAGAATACCAACACTGTACAGGTGAGGACATGTAGCAAGACACTGTCACAGCAGATAGTGTGCACAGACAGCTGAAGGGAGCTCATTTGTGCATGTTGATGTATGCTTGTGGTGTGTGTGTGTGTGTGTGTGTGTGTGTGTGTGTGTGTGTGTGTGTGTGTGTGTGTGTGTGTGTGTGAGTGTGTGTGTGTGTGTGTGTGTGTGTGTGTGTTCATGTATAAAATCACTACATGATTCTTTAATCATTAGAGGAACTGTGCCTATTAAAATTTGTCCTCTGCATTTAACCCATCCATGAAGTGAACACACATATTGGTGAATTGGTGACACACACACACACACTTCAATTTGTGACACATATGTCAACACCCAGAGCAGTGGGGAGCCAGCTATGCGGTGGCCAGGTAAGGGCTCAGCGGCTGTGGCAAACTTTTCAAAACACTGTGGTGCTAATATTGCTGTATATTGCCCCTTTCCTGGGTTGTGAACTATCAGCAAGAGCGGGAGATGAGAAGCATTTTACCACCAAAGATGTTAGATCCTCCCTCAGCACTCTTTGCCATGACTGTAGTATGCATGCAAACACGATTACTGCTAGGTCAGAGCAGCCCATCCACTGCTGGTAGGAGGTGTCAGTACACAGGTCAGCAACCCATCTTGTGCGTGATGTGGAAGTGATGTTTTGACACAGTCTATGTGTCAGACCATAGAACTGGACAAACCCTCTTTGCTGTCATGCATAGACTTCCTCACAGGCCTCATGAGGCTTAAATGGAAGGTTCCGGGCATGGCCATGTTTGTCAGTTCATTCTATTAATGTCAATGTAAATGATCTAGGGGTTAAAGTAATGGGTTGTAAGAAAAACTCACCACCCTTACAGTTATCATGGACTACTATCGGAGAACTACCAAAACACACCAAAACCGTTTTTTGAACCAGGCTGTGCATTACATTACATTACATTACACTTGGCAGACGCTTTTATCCAAAGCGACTTACAATAGAGGACATAATCACAGAGTACAACACTTGCAGATACAAAGTGCACAAGAGATATACAGAGCAATAAGTGCAAATGCCAACTGGGGTTAATAAACTGTGCTTATGTCTATTCCTGTTGTGAAAGTGGACCTCTTAACAGGGGAGTCTATGGGTAGTTGCTTGCTTCTGCAGCCAGCCCCTAATAGCATTAGCCTGGTAAACCAGCCCCTCGTATTTCATTTAATTTTGTACAGAGGGTCTGGAGCGGAGGCTGTGAATCTTAAGGTAGCCTGGTAAACCAGCCCCTCGTATTTCATTTAATTTTGTACAGAGGGTCTGGAGCGGAGGCCATGAGAAATGATTTTCTGAAGTTTAAAACAAGTGGCTCTGCCTTTACCCAATCGCTAAGGCCTGGTCCTCACGTATGCAATTAGCCTACCTACACACTACAAATCAAATGTAGCACACAAGGTCAACGTCACGGCTAACAAACACACCTTCTGTTCTCTGATTGGCTAGGAGTTGCTCGGTCCTCTTACATGCTTCTCAACAGCCTCCGGTCCAGACCCTCTGTACAAAATGAAATGAAGTACCAGGGGCAGGTTTACCAGGCTGCAATAGTGTGTGAGGTATAGAACGTTGCTGCTTGTTCCAGACCGACCTGAGCTGACCTGTCATGCACCCATCATGCTGCGGGAGCTGAGTGTGAATTGACCCCTGCTTGGATGTCTGACACCTCCTACATCGGTGTGCTTCCTCCATCTCTCTCATCCTCCACATTTCTCTCTCATCCTCTATCTCTCTCTTATTCTCCATCTCTTTCTCCCCCTCCTCCTCTCTCTTCATCTGTTTTCTCATCCTTCACCTCTTTCTCTCATCCTCATCTTTCTCTCATTCTCCATCTCCCATCATCCATCTCTCTCATTCTCCATCTCTGTCTCTTAACCTTTTCCTCTCTCTCTCTCTTCCTCCATCTTCCTCTCACCCTTCATCTCTCTCTCTCTCTCTTTCATCTTCCATCTTTCTCTTCCTCCATTTCTCTTTTATCCTCCATCTATTTTTTTTCCTCATGCCTTGAGTTTTTTTTCTTTCTTGCCATCTCTCCTACTGTCCCTCCTCCTTCTTCTTCTTCTTCGCAATCTCTTCTTCTCCTCTCTCCTTCCTCCTCCTTCTTCTTCCTTGCTATCTCTTCTCTGTCCATCCTTAACTTCTCCTCCTCCTCTCTTCCTCACTATCTCTTCTTCTCTCTCCCTCCTTACTTCTCCTCCTTCCTTCTCTCTTCCTCCTTCCTCCTCTCTTCCTCTTCCTTGCTATCGCTTCCTCTTCTCCCTCCTCCTCTCTGTCTGTCCTCCCTTCCTCTTCCTCTCTTGCTCTTCCTCTCTTCCTCTTTTCCTCCTCCTCTCTGTCTGTCCTCCCTTCCTCTTCCTCTCTTGCTCTTCCTCTCTTCCTCCTCTCCCTCCTCCTCTCTGTCTGTCCTCCCTTCCTCTTCCTCTCTTGCTCTTCCTCTCTTCCTCTTCTCCTCCTCCTCTCTTCCTCGCTATCTCTTCTTCTCTCTCCCTCCTTACTTCTCCTCCTTCCATCTCTCTTCCTCCTTCCTCCTCTCTTCCTCTTCCTTGCTATCTCTTCTTCCTCCCTTCTTACCTCTCTTCCTCCCTTCCTCTTCCTCCCTTCCTCTTCCTCTCTTGCTCTTCCTCTCTTCCTCTTCTCCCTCCTCCTCTCTGTCTGTCCTCCCAGGTGTCTCCGCTGCGTGTGGGCTTCTCCTCTCTGAAGGTGTACGATCTGTGTTTGCCCCCCGCCGACCACGGCACCACGCTCTCCATCTCAGTCTCAGACATCGCCCACTTGCAAATAGACTTCATGGACATCGTAAGTGTGTGTGGGTGTGTGTGCGTGTGTGTGCGTGTGTGTGTTTGTGTGTGTATGTGTGTGTGTGTGTGTGTGTTCAGTGTGTGATTGTGTGTGTGTGCGTGTGTATGTGCGTGTGTATGTGCGTGTGTGTTTGTGTGTGTGTGTGTATGTGCATGTGTGTTTGTGTGTGTGTGTGTGTGTGTGTGTGTGCGTGCATTTAAATATAGAAGAAGAGGCTGCCAGAGCATGTGACAAATTATAGTGTTCTGCAAATCTGTGTATGAATGTGTGCATGCACCTGTAAACATTGATCATTTTGTACATGAATGTGTGTGCAGAGGTGTGTGTGTGTGTATTTGAGTGTATGTGTGTGTGTGTCTGTATGTGTGTATCCACCTGTAAACATTGATCATTTTGTACATGAATGTGAGTGCAGAGGTGTGTGTGTGTATTTGAGTGTGTGTGTGTGTGAGTGTGTGTCTGCATCTGTATGTGTGTAGGTGTGTATCCACCTGTAAACATTGATCACTGTGTCTATGTAAATGAGGGCAGGGGTGGTGAGTGTGTGTATATCAGTGTGTGAATACACCTGTAAATATTGTTATCAGTGTGTATGAATGTGGGTAGGGGTAATATGTGTGTATGCATCGGTCAAATCCATTGGTCTTTATGATGTGGGGTGTATGAATGTGGGGGTGTAATGTGTGTGTGTGTGTGTGTGTGTGTCTGTCACATCCATTGGTCTTTGTGCTTGTATGGATGTGGGGGTGTAATGTGTGTGTGTGTGTGTGTGTGTGTGTGTCTGTCACATCCATTGGTCTTTGTGCTTGTATGGATGTGGGGGTGTGATGTTTGCATGCAGGTGGAGGTGGGACACAGTGCCCTTGTGCGTGTGCGCGTGTTGGATTCTCACCAGCAGCCTTTCTTACATCACTTCCTGTCCCTCATGGACCTCAAGCTTATCCCCTCGTCCACCATTGTCACTGTGGAGTGAGTCACTGTGTGTGTGTGTATGTGTGTGTGTGTGTGTGTGTGTGTGTGTGTGTGTGTGTGTGTGTGTGTGTGTGTGTGTGTGTGTGTGTGTGTACGTATGTAAATAAATTACTTTTTGTTCACTTTAATTTGTATGTCACATTGATCAATATTCCATGTATGGTATGTATAACTTTCACAGTGTTGAAATGAACTCCATAACGGTAATAAACCTACGTCACATACATTTGGATTTTGTGTGTGTGTACATGTGCGTGTGTGGGTGTGTGTTTATGTTTGTGTGTGTGTGTCTGTGTGTGTGTGTGTGTGTGTGCAGGGATGTGGGACCACTGGACAAAGTGTCTGTGGGGTACCGCATTTTGGGTCAGGCGGTTGGCGTGGCTACCTTGCACCTGTCAGCTGTGGACAGGAAGGGGGTCCTCACAAACTCGGCCCACAAACACCTGCAGGTGTATCCCCAGTTCACCTTGCAGCCCCGCAAACTCTCCCTCGCTCTCGGCAGCATACGACAGGTGAGGATTCACACCTGTAAGGTACAACAGGTGTCACATTTCAAATCTGTGAGTGGGAGTTTTTGAACAGTCCATAAAAAATGTGTTCTACCACAAAGTATGACTCTAAAAGTCTGCATTATATACACAGTAAGGACCCCCCCCTGAAAGGTTAAGAGAATTTCAAGCACCATAACTCTTTAACATTCACTTAATGTTCCCTTCCTGTGTGTGTGTGTGTGTGTGTGTGTGTGTGTGTGTGTGTGTGTGTGTGTGTGTGTGTGTCTGTGTGTCTGTGTGTCTGTGTGTCTGTGTGTACTGTGTGCACAGGTGAAATGGGAAGGTGGTCCACACCCTCAGTCGAGCGTTGGTTTCTCAGTGAGTGACAGTGCAGTTGCTATGGTAACAGCTACCGGATTGGTGAAAGGCATGTCAGTGGGTGTTGCCAAACTCAGAGGAGCCTTGCAGACTGTCGTGCAGGACACAGGAGCACTGCTCACATTTGCTCAGGCATGCACACACACACACACACACACACACACACACACACACACATACCTTCCAAAAAAACGTACAAGCCTAAAACGTTACATTCACAGGTTGAGATACAGTTTGCGTTAAAGTTTACATACCCTTGCAGAATTGGTGATTTCCTAACCATTTTTCAGAGAATCATTTGGGTAGTTTTCTGTTGTCATTATGATTGAAATAAAATAAACACGGGTGTTTGACAATAAATGGCTTCAGCCAACTGCTAACTATGAGTGAAAAAAAAGTTTTTGTGTTATCAGTCATATCCTCTGAAAAATGGTTAAGAAATCATCAATTCTGCAAGAGTATGTAAACTTATGAGCACAACTGTACATGCCTCACTGTAAATAATTTTGTAGCAATGAAAGGTCTTGCAGGAAAAAAGCAGTGTTGGTGTTGAACTTTATTTCCCATGATGCTGCAGGATGAGGTGGAGGTGGAGGTGTTTGAGTTGACCGGAGTGCGCATTCAGGCCCCATTGGTCAGGCTGACTGTTGGCACTGAGGTTAGACTCGCTCTCCTTCACTTGTCTTCTTCATTCAGTACTGCCTCATTTTGGTTATGCTCTCTCTCTCTTGCTGTGCCTCTCTCTCTCTAAATTGACATAGAAGCGGAAGTAATCCTATTATCAGTATAGTGCCTATTAGCCAGTTCTGTTGCTGTTCCACTTAAAATGCTTTAAAGGCTTTACCTGGTAAAAAAAAAAGTTATCCCTGTGAAAATAGATAAATGCAGCTGCCATAAACCTTTGGTTTGAATATTTTAAGCTGTTTTCGCACCCGAATGTCTCTTACCGCCTGGCCGATAACAGACTTGTTAACTAATTTAGGGTAGAATTTGGGAGACTTCAGCATTTGCCCACTTTAAAGATATGCTGCCTCCTTGATTCTCAAATTATTCTCTTTGTGATGTGTACATGTCTAGACTCCTTTCCCTCCTTCACAACACACTTTCTTTATCTCTCTGTCTCTGTTCTTTCTTTCTCCCTCAAACTCACTGTTATTCTCCATCTCTATCGCTGTCTCGCCCTCCTTTCTCTCTATCTATGTATCTCTCTCTCTCTCTCTCTGTCTGTCTCTCTCTTCCTCCCTCCTGCTCTCACTCCCTGCCTCTCTATCTCTCTCTGTCTCTGTCTGTCTGTCTCTCTCTCTCTCTCTCTCTCTCCCTCCCTCTCTCCCTCTCTCTCTCTCCCTCTCTCTCTGTAGATGCCAGTGTATGTGATGGGGAGTGACAACAGCCAGAGTCCTCTCTCTCTGGGCAGTGTGGAGAACGGCCTGAGCTTCCACTGGACTCTGGGCAAACTCGGCGTGCTAGAGATCATCCCACGACACACCAGAGTACAACACAAATACACACACACACACACACATGCACACACACACACACATTCACAGACACACACATACACACACACACCTGTACTGTATACACACGCATATAGGTGAATCATCACACATACGTGCTCACACAGGTGCAACATCATAGTCACTCACCTACACACACACGTGCGCGCACACACACACACACACACACACACACACACACACACACACGTGTGCACAGAATATGCCTACATGCAGGTGTGTTCTTAATTTGCTTCGGGATAAATAAAGTATCTCTGTTCTATTCTCTGCACTCTGCCTTTGAATACACACCCACTTACACAGGTGCTACAGCAATTAATGGTCATAGCCCCCATCCCACACACACACACACATACACACACAACACACTCCCACACACAAACACACACACACACACACAAGCAGGTGTAAAATGGTGTGCTCATTTTCTCTTCATGTTAGGATAGTGTGTGAGAGTGTGTGTGTATGTGTGTGTGTGTGTGTTGTGCTTGTCAGGCAGGAATCAGCGTGTCACACACACACGGTTTCTCCATCGTGCTGAAAGCGTGGGCCGCGGGCAGGAGCACTCTCAGAGTGTGTGTGCAACCCGCACCCACAGCCTCTCCAGCGCCAGCCCAGCACGAGGACGAGCCCTGTCCCTTCTCAGACGAGATACACATACTGGTAGTCACGACACACGCCGCACAAAGCACTTCCAAACTTTAAAAGCCATTAGCATTAGGAGATGTTGAACAGTACATTTACAAACTTGAAAAAGTTAATGGCGTCAGCTGTTGTTGTGCAGTTATAAAACATTACAAAACATTATAAAAGCAAATGGTTTTAGCTGTTGTTTAACAGTATTTATTCTTTACATTTCTCTATTCCAGTGTATTAGCTGTTGCTGAAGAATTTGTATTACATTTACATTTAGTTTGATATGTAGATTTAAGTTTCTGTATATAGGAATGTAGGGAGCTTGAATGCTCTTCTCTTCCACAACTTTTATATTCCTCTCCTCATGTTCTGCTCCTGCTGTCTGTCTGTGTCTGTCTGTTCTAGGTGTTTGAGGAGATGAAGTTAACAGCAGGAAGCCCTCAGTCCATCCTCATGTCTCCTCACTCCACATATCACCTTCAAAGCAACAAGTGAGTGTGTGTGTGTGTGTGTGTGTGTGTGTGTGTGTGTGCGCGTGTGCGTGCGTGCGTGCGTGCGTGCGTGCGTGTGTGTGTCAGAATGGTTGCCTAGACAGGTTTCTGTCAGTTTGTTTATGTTAACATACCTGTCTTCAAAGCTGGTAATGGTAGAGGCATTAGCAAGACTTGGTGTCTAAAGTGTGTTTTGACGTAGTGTGTGTGTGTGTGTGCGTGTGTGTATTTGTGTGTGTGTGTGTGCGTGTGTGTGTTTGTGTGCGTGTGTGTGTGCGTGTGTGTGTTTGTGTGTGTGTTTGTGTGTGTGTGCGCGTGTGCGTTTGTGTGTGTGTGTGCGCGCGCGTGTGTGTGTGTGTTGCAGGGACTCCATCTGCCCGATGCGTTACACTCTCCATCAGAGTCTGGGCGGAGCTGGTCTGGTTACCGTGGACAACCGAGGGCTGCTGAGGGCGGGCTCTAAGACAGGAGCTGCTCTGCTGGAGGTCGTAGCCACGGAGACGTGCGGGGTCAACCAAACCCTTCTCATCAGTGTCAAAGTGAGATTCCATTTAGCTGAATTTAAAGGTTCTGTTGTTACGTCACACTCTCATTATCTATCCTAATGAAGATGGCTGAATCTGTCTTCCTGGTTTGGCTTGAGCCTCGGTGACCTATGACCCCTAGGTTGCAGCGGTGTGGTTGGTGCGGGTGTTTTCGGACTCCACGCTGCACAGCGCACAAGGGGCGTCTCTGCCAGCCTTTCCTCTGGGGTGGAGCATCCACATTCGGGCACGTTGCTACGACAACCTTGGCCAGGAGTTCCATGCCCACGACATTCCCATACGCATCACTACAAACAGGTAGCTGGCATGCTTATGGTTCACCATGTGCCACATTCATTATTTTAATAGACCAAAACCTCTCACAGTCTCTAAGTCTGAGGTTTGTTACAGTTTACAGTAGTTTTAGAATCATTAGATATCTTTCTTCAACACATAAAAAAACAATATTAATAACGTGGCACCTCTTTCTCTCCCACTTTCCTCTTGTCTATCCTTTTACTTTACACTCTTTTTCCACCTGTTCCTTCTTCTCATCGCCGGTCAGAGACGATTTGGTTCAGATCACTCCGGGTGCGGACGGTCACTCCTTCGTGGTGCAGACGGTGTCGTCCGGTTTGACCGTTTTGGGGGTGCAGGGGGACGCCACCAACCCCTCCCTAAGCGACTACACCCCCCTGCCTGTGCTGCCAGCCATCTCTCACCCCCCGACCAACGTCCGGCCTGGAGACGTCATCTGCTTCAGCTCCCCCCTCACCGATAAGCAGGGTGGGTCACACATATACATATATATATATATATATAGAGAGAGAGAGAGAGAGAGAGAGAGAGAGAGAGAGAGAGAGAGAGAGGAGGGAGAGAGAGACAGAGAAAGAGAGGGAGAGAGAGAGAGAGTTTTTTGTTTTTCTGTTTTGTTTTTTTCTCTTCTTTTATTGTGGTATTGTGGTTTTTAAATGATCCTAAATAACTCATCCATAACTACATCCATTCATTCAGCATACCGACATCAACTCTGTCATTAGCTAATGCATTACTCCCTTCATCAGTAGAGCTATCGATCTGCTACAGATCAAACATTTATATGACCACAACATAAAAATAACAATTACTCATTTAATGTACTAAGTGCTCTTCTACTTAGTACTCACACTAATACTCACAGATGATTTACAGAAGTAAAATTCCAGAAAAGCAATGGTAAGGTTGAAAAATTGTTCAGCAGTCTATGTCTTGAAAAAGATATGTATAACACATATATAACATATATATATATACACACAAAAAATGAGACCTGTACGGATTGCAGTATGAACTAAAAAAATAAAAAATAAAAAAAACATTCTGCCTCTCTGGTGCCACTCAGGCCAGTCAGGCACATGGAATGTATCATCCAGCCACATCCTTCAGATAGACAGCAACACTGGGGCGGCACTGGCAAAGCATGCTGGGACAGTGGTGGTGTACTACTGGCTGGGAGCAGGGCAGCAAGCACTTAAGGAGGTAGAGCAGCAACCACATGCCATAACCATACATTGGTTTGTTTATGATGCACTATAACCAGGTTTCCATCCAACTTGTTAATGTGCATTTTTAGTTATTTGAATAAGAAGTCCTTACTTGGAAACACTTGAAATGCAGAATAATCTTTACAGTGCAAAACAGCCTCTAATGGGCGTCTTGGTAAGCCAAATTGCTGTCATGTAAGGAACTAATGTGAATAGGTTGAATGGAAACTCGCCTTGTGTCATTACATTCACACACACTGTTTGTGTAGGCATCTCCCTGTGTGTCTTGTGTGGAGTGTCCACACTGATGCACACAGCTCCTATTTCTAACCTTTGGGCTCCAGGTGAAAGTTGAGCCCCTGGCTGTCCCGACCCTGACCCCACCTGAGAATGCATACCTGACCAACTGGCCCCAAGCCCCGGAGTACGTCATCAATGTGGACCTGGGCACTTCTGTGGACAACTCAGGTGAGGTCACTTGTGTGCATTCGACAGTCTTGTAATGTGAGTGCTGACGTTCTCTGTTTGGGAGAGCCATGCACTATTTTATGCGGACAAAGGACAAATATGTGGTTAATTCAAACTACACTCAAAAATATTATGAGAGAAATGAAAGAAGGTCAAAACAGAGATTTAAGGGGGGGGGGGGGGGACAACAGAATGTGTCCAACAAACTAATTGCTATGATGCAACTGATTGCACTGTCACTACTAGTATGTAGATTTGTTATAATTCCAAAAAAATGTATTTCCAAGGGCAGTGCTTTTACTTGCAAAAGTTTTAGTAAATATCATATCTCTGTAGAGCCCACAATGTATATTTACTCCTCGATTTGAAAATGTATTGAAAGTTCTTAACTGTTTTTGCTCTTTCTGGATAGAAGAAGCTTCCCAGAGGTCTTGTGTCTGGAACAGAACCTACTAAAGCTGTGTGTCTTGCTGTCTGTATGCAGCCCAGTGTTCTGTAGAGCAGAGCGAGGCTGTAATGAAGAGGCTGAGGCCAGAGGAGGAGTTGCTGTGTTTGTTGCACTTCAGCGCCCCCTACCTGCAGCTCAACACATTGCAGTCAGCCTTCACCATCACGCCTCAGTACAACAGGGACACGGGTAGGGTGTTATGCAAGTTAACATTTTCCTATGTAATGAGGAGAAAGAGTACTCCATTATTGAGAGAGACAGTGGGCTAATGTTTTGTTTTATATAGATAGTGAGCATATTATTAACAGGACCTTATTTACATTCCTATTATGCCGATTCATAATTGTACGGTAGAAGCTTCCCTCAGTTATTTTCTGTTGCCTTTCTCTCCTGTGTCTGTCTTTTCCTTTTTATCCTGCTTTCTCTTTTTCTCTCCTTCACTGCTTCTGATTTGTGTTATGTATTGTTTTTATAAAATGGCCTTTTGAAAATGCTAACCCTCCCACTCTCTGTCTAGGTCAGTACAGCTGCAGCGTCGCTTTGCGACCCCAGTCAGACTCGGCCCTCCTCCTCCTCTCCACGCTCCCTCTCTCCGTCTCGCTCTCCGCTAGCCTGCGGGGCCAGTCGTCCGTCCCCGGCCCACCTCCCTCCTTCCTCTCCTCCTCCTCTTCGTCCTCCTCTTCCTCCTCTTCATTCTCTTCCTCCTCTTCCTCCTCTGCGGCTGTAGTGCTCCCCTATGTCCCAGCATTCCACTGCCCCCTCACACACGTCACACTCTCGCCTCAGCAGCCCCTGGCCCACATCTCTGTACACGGAGTCCGGTCCATGCTCGACACACTCAAGGTACACTCACACACACATTCACTCACACACACACACACACACACACACACACTCACACACACACACACACACACTCACACACACACACACTTACTCACACACACACTCACACCCACTCACACTCTCACACACACACACTCTCACTCTGTCTCTCTCTCTATCTCTCTTTCTTTCTCTTTCTCTGTCTCTCACACACACTCACATGTATGTCAAATACTAATACACTGGTGTAGCACTCTTTCTTACACACATACTGTACATATATGCAAACCATATACTGATCAGACTAAAGCTGTACAAATATTTATAAACACACATTTATTTTACTGCCAGCATCCATACACAACCAGAATGCATGCATACATAAACACAACCCTTCACCCACATGAAGCTATGAGTGTACTATATATTTGGAGGCGTGTTTCTATTTCTGTTGGTACAGTTTATGTCCGTGCTCTCCTTCTCCTTCTCTCCCTACTTCGCTTCGCCCCAGTTTCACTCGGAGAACCCGGCCATAGTGCTGTCTGGGCGCTCGCTGTCGGATCAGGAGCCGACCCAGCTCAGCGTGTCCCTCAGCGCCTCTCCCTGGCACTACCACCACCCCGACCACCACCACCACCCCGACCACCACCAATCCCCCTCCTCACCCCCAGAGGGCGCTGCGCCATCGGCCAACGTGACCATCAGCAGCAGCCTCTCCTCCCAGTCACACACCATCACTGTCACCATACTGCCTGACAGACGCACTCGCTCAGGTCAGCTCACACATTAGTGATGATACTGCTACTACTACTCCTGCTACTATGTAGTCATAATGAGGTTTAATTGTAAAGCACTTTTTAAACAGAGGCTGTAGATCCGAGTGCTTAACCAGTTAGGTAATTTAAAACCGACAGTGGAGAAGGAAATCAGAAAATGGGCTAAAATGAAAGAGAAAAAAAATGAAGTACAGAGGAGATAAGAGGAGCAAAAGAGAGAAAGGCTGTGTACTTGTAGAGTGATACAGACCACATCCACTGATTTTACTGTAGTTCACACAGCTGTATACATTATTTCATAGGGTTATAAACTTCAAATATTTGCTCTATGTGTGTGTGTGTGTGTGTGTGTGTGCGCGTGTGCGCAGCGGAAGCTCTGCAGAGAGGTGGCGGTGTTTTCTCCCGCCTGTTGGATTTCCAGCTTGTGCTGATGTTTGCCTTGTTTGCCATCCTGGCCGTGATGGCGACACTCTTCATAGGTACGCTTGGCACCTCCACTGCTCAACACGGCAGATCCTCCGATCTTCCCCGCTCATGTTATGTTATGTTATGTTATATTATATATATATTATATTATATTATATTATTATATATATTTATATATATATATATATATATATATATATATAGATATATATATATATATATCTCTTACCGTGCACTCATTCCCGCCTTTCAGTACTTCATACCATAGCGGGCAGGCCAGAGAGTAGCTGACCAATAAAATAGTGTTTAATTGATTCTGTAATCTGGTCAAGCATTTACATCTACCTTTCATACATTTTTTTTTTAAAATGGTATACATTCTGCATGTTGCATTAAGCACTTCAAGGTCTAGTTTCATTTGCAGTAAATTAATGGCACTGATGATAAGACAAGACAGTTCAATATCTCCTCGGAGTGTATATGTCTTTACAGGTTCACTGTAGTCTGCTGTGACTGTATTTCATTACTTTTCTTGATGCCGTTTCTTTTTCCTGTGTAGTGTACAACACTGCACTGTCACACTACACGGCCTCTTCTTCAAACACAACGGCCACAGCCAAAGGTGAGGATCTTAGCCCCGTGCACTCTATGTACATAGATCTGATCTGCACAAGTAGAGTCTGAGGAAGAGCCAGCATGGCTTGAAAAGTGTGTGCAGATCATTA
>CM050218.1:7247500-7350000 GCA_027475355.1 Coilia nasus | reverse complement strand
TTGTTAAGCCTTTAATACAGCCTGCCCCAAAGGCCCTGGAAGGTACTGGCAATCCTGAACAATATTGCTGGGCAGAACAACCATCATGTTGTCTGCAAAATCAATCAAAGTGCCATCACAAACCCACTACATTACAGCAATGACAGGAGCCACAAAGGTTTTAGCAAGCTTGAATCAATACCACTATACTTTTAAGCACCATTGTCTGACTTCTCCACACAAATCCTGGGGATAATAAAGACTTAATCTATGACCAGCTTTAAAAAAAAAAAAAAAAAAGCCCAAACTTTTAAGAATTAGGCTACTGACAATACTAACTCCACTCAAAGTACACATTGTGCAAATGTACATAATCCCACAGCAGAGGGGAAAGAAAACTTCATACCAACAAACGGTCATGACATTGCCCAGCTTACAATAGACAGCAAAAAAAAAAAAACAGAAACACTCACCTGGGCATTTGACGTCCATAAAGTAGGAGTTCGGGCTCTGGACAAGACGTTTCTTCTTGTGTCTCCTCTTCTCCTCCTCGGGAGTTGGGTGCAGTAAATCCTTAGCGAGCTGTAAAATACAGTGACAGAAGTTACATTACACACGTCATGTAATGGCTCATGTTCTGCGACACAGTCAACGGCGACATTAGTCTGGCCTTCGTTTTGCAGGCTATGTTGGCATCGCCTTGCCATTGGACATTTACCTGATTTCACGGATCAGGAACACATTTTAATAGCTACAACGGAGCACATAACATCACACACGCCTCGTATGCATCGATTCATTATCAAAATTAACAAGCGACCGAGCTAGTTTAGCATTAGCTTACTAAGGTCTGGGTTTAGAAGTTGCAACGGGTCATCTTAGGACACTCGCCATGGCCTTGATGAATACTGATCGTTTACTTGCAAGTATATATATATATTGATACCACTGGCCACCCATAAAAACCAATCGATCAAATTATCAGTTGCCCACTTTATGTCCATTCTCATGCTTTCTGTTTGCATGTGCGCCGCCATCTTGTCAAAGCAGCCAGCAGTCAAAACACCACGCGCTCAGGGAAATTCTTCTGATTTACAACTGCTCTAACGCAATAGTAACCCATCAGACCTACGCCAATCTGTCCACGAAAGTCTGACACATCTGCCTATATATGCGATGTGTTGACTTCTGCTTTCGTTGATGTTTAATTCCCTTAATAGTTTATAGGGCGTACTTACAGGCATGTTGGCGAGTTTGGAGCCGTAGCCGAAAAGGGAGGCAAACCGGAAACAGATAGCTAATATGAACGGGGTCCATTCGCAGGGGCAGGAAGTTATTGTGAAGCATTTTACGCGTCGGGGGGACTGGTGTCCATTTGTGTGAGGTCAACAGAATTAGTTAAAACTTATATATTTTTAGTTATTATTAGTTTAAATATATATATTTTCTTAGTAAACTGTACATTTATGACGACCCACAAATACAGATCCACAGAGAGTCCGCGTAGGCTAATTGTCTACTGTTGTATAGTTAATAACAAAATGATTTGTAACATTCGTTTTAACATTGGGTTGAAGTATAGGCTGTATGGGCTGCAATGATCCTGCACAACTTTATTTAATAATGGGAAGCATGACAGTTGTCACGTTAACCTGAATTACATTAATATTACACCGCAATGTGGCAAGTCTATTTGCCACATTGTGTCTTTTAAACCAGAGTGCTTTTGGAACTCACATAATTAAACTGCTACTTTGTTGAACATACAACACGAATGAGTGGATGCGCGCGCCCTCTGGTGCCAGATATTTTGGTAGCCTCCCTTTCCCACTCCCATACAGAAAGAGCTGAATCCAAAGCTCCAACGTCGGCCGTTCTACGTAGCTCTCACCTCAGGAACTTGGGACAAGAAAAGTTTTTGGCAAACAGGTCGTGCATGGATAGAGATTTAAAGGCCCACCGAGGAGAACATCTATTATTTTGTTCAGAAGACTTGTCATCGTAATTCATATAAATACTGAAATGCGGACTTGAGCCACAGCTATACTGGATTACATTTAGTTTTTGGCTGCTTTTTCAAGCTGGTTATTTTCTTACTGGACGTTTTGAAGAGGGACGGTTTTACCGGTGTAAAAAAGGATATCTGCGAAAGGACAGCACAGTTGAAGAGACACACAGAAAAGGTTTCTTCACGACCAGGGCACTTGTTACTTGTTATATCCAGGGAGGAGCATTTTAATCTGAACTTTGTTCATCATAAATTTGCTGTCTTCGAACATCTGAAGTTAGGCTATGGCGAAGAAATACGACTTCCTCTTTAAATTATTACTCATAGGAGATAGTGGAGTGGGGAAAACTTGCCTTATCATCCGATTTGCGGAGGACAATTTTAATTCAACCTACATATCAACAATCGGTAGGCTGATTGCACAATTGGATTTTGTCTTTTCTACGAATGAACGCTTCTGCATTGTACAGATTTACTTGTGGTAAACATCAGGTTAAACCAGAAATCTAACAGCTTCTCTGCCTCTTTTTCATGTCAGCACTAGCTGGTTTTCACGTCACTTCATTCCAACCCAGGCCACTATTTATGCGTAGATCTCTGTCTGACCTACAACTCATCCTCGTTTTTGTTATGGTCTGTTTGTCTGTTCTCCTGCATCCCTCATTCCCCCTTTCCTCTCCCTCGCTGAGTTCCAGCTAATTCACCCCCACCCTCATATATCACATCTAAAAATCTCTCTTTGCCCTCCACCCCCTCCAACCCCCTTTCCCCTCGGAACACACTGGCATTCAGTGCATTCACCCAAATCTTCAAAAAAGACCCCACACCCCTTCCCTTCTGCTGTCTTCCTCCCCCTCCCTTTCCCTTTCTCTCCTTTCCCTCGTCTCTGTCCTGCTGGAAAGTCACACACACACAAAAACTATGGAGGATGTCAACTTTTGTCACAGCCAAACGGTTTAGTTTGCCATTTGTTTCTTTGCTGTAGAGAGCATACCAGGCCATTTTAATTGGCATGACCTAAATCTCAGCCATTCAAGGAGTTAACCCTCTGTCCTTCCTTTCTTCCTTCTCTCTCTCTCTCTCTCTCTCTCTCTCTCTCAGGCTTCGCTATGTTCTTCCTGCATGCCTTTCATTTGTTTTGTTTTCTCCCTTTCTTCCCTGTTAGGGGTTTTGTAGTCTAGTGTCCTTCTAGTCCTTCCAGTGTCAAATTGTTTACCCTGTGCCCACTTAGGCATCGACTTCAAAGTAAAGACCATCGATGTGGATGGGAAAAAAGTTAAACTGCAAGTCTGGTAAGATGATAATTCTCTTCTCATGCCTGTGCTTTCAAAACTTCACATCTTTTCAAAAATTGCGTGAGATGACTCCGCATTTGTCAACTGGTATCCCCATCATGTGTGTTAGAAATTACATTACATTTAGCTGACGCTCTTATCCAGAGCGACTTACAGGTAATTGGGTACAGGGACAGTTCTCCAGGAGCAACGTGGGGGTAGATTCCTTGCTCAAGGGCAAGGTACAGGAGAGCACTAGTTATTCACTCCCCCACCAACTCCTTTTCCCTGTTGGTATAGGAATCGAACCTGCGACCCTCTGATCAAGACAAACTCCCTAACCATTAGGCCACATGCAGCTGCCATAAATCCGTGCTAAGCAAGGGTTGTTTTCGCATCACACATCATGAAACAGGAATTCTAGCATTCCACTTCTGTTGTCTAGAGGAAATGCTTTAGAAAATCTAACTGAAACACCAGGTGAGGGAAAAGTTCTGTCTTGTCTTACAAAGGAAAAAGAGGAGACACACTCAAAGGCTGATGATTATATGTTTCGTGTTAAAAGTCGAAAAATCTACATAACGTTTTTGTATAGTTGAGAATGGGCTAAGGCCAAAACATTTGTTTTCCAGCTCTGTCCTGAAACTTTACGTACATTTTTCAACTATGCCTGAGTCTGACTAAGCATCAGCCTTTGAATGCGCTACCTCTTTTTACTTTTTGATGCTTTCATGTTTTGGAGTTACGCACCAGACCAACATTTTCATAAACTAAAGGAGCAGATGCCGAGGCCGACTTGCCTTTCTGTCTCAGATATACTGGAGGAGCAATTTGCATGGCACTTTTTGTCAGTGTGTCAGCTGTACAGTGTTATGCAGTTTGAGTACCTCAACACATCCGTACAGCGACATAAACACTCTCAGATGTCCGGACTATTATTTAAGAGCAGCAGTACAGTTAGACATTGGACTGGCAGCATTGAACAGTGTCTGGGAAATAGGCTTAGTCATATGTGTGTGTGTGTGTGTGTGTGTGTGTGTGTGTGTGTGTGTGTGTGTGTGAACAGTTCCAAAGAATGTCACATGGTGCTGGTACACTTTCCAGGCATGTCTGTGAAATGTTAAATGTCAGCACATACCCCATCATGTCATCACAGCCTCTAAACTGAAGTGCCCTAAACCCCAAATCTACTAGGACATGACAAACACGTGACAAACTCTCCTTTTTGTTAATTGGGTGATACCCCAAAGTAAATGACTTTTTGGTAATTATTTCAAATGTTTAGATGTGTCTACAGGGTTTCCTTTAGGCCTCAATCTGTCAGTTTCTTAACTCAGTAGTTGCCAGAAGTTGCTATGCTTTTTTTCTCAAGTTGGCCCCCATACCCCCTAGCATAGTTGGGTTAACAACGTTTCCCAACTGACAGTACTGCTGCTACAACAAAGTTGTAGGGAAACACTGGTATGTACACATTCTACATGCTGTTCTTGAGGCGCATTCTGAACCTGTGATGTCACATTGCTTTCAGGGACACAGCAGGACAGGAGAGGTTTAAGACCATAACCACAGCCTACTACAGAGGAGCCATGGTAGGTATACACACACCCACACACACACACGCACAAACACACGCATATACACACATACACACACAAACACATACACACACACACATACAAACACACTCATATACATACATACACACACACACACACATAGTGAAAGAGAATCTAATGCCTAATCCTGCCTTTCTAGGGCATCATCCTGGTGTATGACATCACTGATGAGAAATCCTTTGAGAACATTCAGAACTGGATGAAGAGCATTAAAGAGGTGAGTGTGGGAGTTGCGGACACTCTTAGTCTTATCTGGTGAGAACAGTCACTAAAGGGGCCCTCAGACACTCATGGAAAGTTTTCAGGAAGTTAGGTCAGGACATTTGTTGGTGTTGATCATTCACACTTGAAGCGCTGAGCTGGATATTTTCAGAGGAGAGACACATGACCATGCAAGACAAAGCAAGAAGAGAAAAAACAGAGATTTGTGCAGGAGATTGTGCCTACCTCTGTTTTTCCAAAGTTTCACTGATGCTATTCACTTACAGAACAAAATTACTGGAAATTTGACAAGGGCTTTGGCAAGAAAAAGCTCTTCTTGGTTAACTTATCAGCAAAAATCCTCAACCCCTGCACTATGCGTTTTGGCTATCAGCTTTTTTGTTAACCAAGACTAACTCAAATAGCAGGAAATGTGTAGTTCCTGCCTTTATTTTTTACATATTATTTTACTTTAAAAAGACCTGCTTGCTTGTCTGACAAATTATGTAGCATCTAGATAAGACATTTCATGTCAGCACATCAATATTTCAACCCAGCCCATTAATTTTGCAAAGGCCTAGCCAATCCAAATTTCAGCATTTTTTTGCTGTTCAGTTACTCAGGGTCCCTGAGCTCTGTTGTTGACCCTTAAGGGCTCATTTCCACCAAACTCTGCGTGTTCAGCGCGTGCCCGTTTTCTGTCCGTATTCGTTTAGAATGCACGTTAACAGATGAGACCATTTCCACCACAGGTGTGATCTGAGCGTATTCTGCCCCTATACAAACTTATCGTACACGGATACGTGCTGTACACGCTCAAGCCGGTGGAAATGAGGCCTAAGGTCAATTTATAGTTCAGGTGATATTTGTGACAAAGTAAATTTTGTCAGCTGTGGTGTTGCAGAGATTGCCGCATACATTAAAAAGTACTGAACGCATGTAGATGGTGTCGGATACTCTGACTGGATAGCAACTCAAAGTTCTGCACTCTGGAGTGTTGCCTTGGTCACAGTGTGGCTGTGTTTATGGTGAGATGTAGCCTGAGTTGGAAAATAAAAGCAAATATTATTGATATATGAGCACTCATAGAATCTAGAGATGGTGTCCTATTGAACGATTTGTTGTTGGCATGGGACTATAGGCGCCTTCAGCACAGCAAATTCTATCAACAGAAATAGTTTTTTTGTTTTTGTTGTCTCACTGCCCAGCCCTTGTTGCATGAACTATATATGGGCCTTCAGTCAGACCCAGCCGTGTGGACAGAGTTTAATGTCCACACTGCTGCACATTACAGAAGTGCACTCAGGACAGCGGTATCACAGGACAGGTCCCGACAAACCTCAGACAAAACAGGGAACCAGGGCAGGTTCGGAAACACAGAGGTGCTCTGTGTGTGCAGTGGATGATGAGAGGGAACTGAAGCCTGGTCCTCATTCACTGCTGTCACTTGTGTTTTCTTTTTTACCCAGAATGCATCAGCAGGAGTGAGCCGAATGCTACTGGGCAACAAGTGTGACATTGAGCCCAAGCGGAAAGTGTCCAAGGAAGTGGGCGAGAAAGTGAGTAGGCATAATCGCATGTACTTTTTTCTTGCTTGTGTGTGGTTTAAACTAGGCTGTTTGTTTAAATGTCAGGGCAACTAGTTCACAAGCTTTGGGCTTGTCTGTCATTAATTAGCTAAGGTCAGTGTAAGACATCACTTGCACATGTGACAGAAACTTGCTTTATAACATGTGAACAGTAAAAGTAAAACAGGTCTTACCCCTCCTGGTCTTTCTGTGCAGCTCGCAAAGGATCATGGGATTCGGTTCTTTGAGACAAGTGCCAAGTCCAGTATTAATGTGGAGGAGGTGAGAACAACTCTCTCTCTTCCTTCCCTCCTTCCCCCTTTCCTTCTTTCCTTCCTTTATTCTCTACCTTTTCTCCCACCATGCCTTTGTCATGTTATTCGTTCACAAGCCCCTCCCACTCAAATGGCCCTCCATACTGCCCTTAACCTTGTTCATATGCACAAGTGCTGAAATGTGTAGAAATTCACTTTAATGCCAATGTGAAATGTATGATACCATGTCATTAATCTCTCTCTCTTTCTCTCTCTCGCTTTCTCTCACTCTGCCTCTCTCACGCTCTCTCTATCTCTCCCTCTCTCTTACTCTCTGTCTCTCACTCTTACACACTCTCACTCTCTCTCACATGCTCTCTGTCTCTGTCGCTCTCTCTCTGTCACTCTCTCTCTATCTCTCTCTCTCTTTCTCTCTCTCTCTCTCTCTCTCTCTCTCTCTCTCCTCCTTCCCCCTTCCTCAGTCCTTCCTTTCACTGGCTCGGGACATTTTGCTGAAGTCAAGCAAGAAAACGGTCAGTAAGCACAACAGGGATTCCCTAAATTCAGCAATTCCGTTTATGTTTGTGTGTGGTTTCTGTGTGCTCTGCACTCTGTTTATGAGTATGTATATTTCTAGGTCTCTTATGTTTTGTACAAAGATGACATTATTGTCCTTGTAATACCACTTTGACCAAATCCTGCCAGTTAGGCTATAAGCGAAGTGAATCAAGTGCATATTACAACATGATTTGCATTTATAAAGTTTACCTGTACACCTACTTTTGAAAGTCACTTTTAGGAGAGAGCTTAAACTTGTAATATCACATGATGCATGAGCAAGCAGTACTGACCCTAGTTTATTTTACATGCATTCACAATGCATTGAGTTTAGGGGCTCTGTATAACTATAGCTCTGTTTAACTGAAATAACTTGTCTTGTGTTCATTTTGTGTCTTATTGAGCACTTTGAGCTGTTTCCTTTATGAAAAGTGCTTAATAAGAAACATATGACACTAATAATACTACACTACTATTACTACTACTACTACTACTACTAACAACAATAATACAATAATAATAATAATAATAATAATAATAATAATAATAAGTATTCTTCTTCTTCCTCTTCTTCTTCTTTTTCTTCTTCTTCTTCTTCTTCTTCTTCTTCTTATTGTTGTTGTTGTTGTTGTTATTACTATTATTATTATTATTAGTAGTAGTAGTATTGTTGTTGTTGTTGTTGTTGTTGTTGTTGTTGTTACACACTCGTGTGTATATTCCAACTGTGCTCCTCTCAGGCACCCGCGGGAAGGGAGGTGAAGCTGACGACACCAGAGACCAAGGCCAAGTCCTCCTCCAAGTGCCTCCTCATTTAGCAAACAGAAATATGGACGGGGGTGGGTGTCGGTAGGGGGTGGGTGTTGAAAGATGGAGATCAATTGAAGAATGTGAAGAGATGGGAGCAGAGGCAAGAGAAAGTCTTCAGAAAGTAAAAAGTGCATTACAGAAGCAACTTTAAAAAACTAAGACAATGTGCTGCATGGATCTTCTGATGTCGGTTTACCTTAACAGTACATTATGAACATGCATCGCACTGTTCAGTTAAATCAACGTAAAAAGATTAAAGTCGGATGTTGCCTTGATTTTTTAAGTTGGTTGTATGCGGCACTTTTAGTGAGAGAGACTGTTTACTCCTGGCCTGGTGCAGGCTTTTGTTCACTGCTGATCCTGTGCTGCAGTGGATAGCTGTGTTGTTTGGGTCGCTGTCAGTATTCTTATGAATGCCGTATAACATTTCAAGACGTGTAATAGAAACAAAGAATGCTGGTTAATAGCTGAGCGGTAGCTGCAGAACAAAATACAGCAAAATAGGTACAAACACAAACGGCAGTGTTAAATCAGAGAAGCCATGTAAAGATGTCTTGTCAGGCGCCTAAACATCTTCAGGATATTGTCTTTCCTTGTGCACACAGGCGTGCACTGTACCTTGATTATCCCAGACACAGAAATGGAAGACGGCACAGGGTTTGGTTACATTGTTATGTTATCAGGGAGGGTTATGCAAGAGAGAATAGAATAGGGGATTAGGGAGGGTGATGCAAGAGAGAATAGAATGTGAAAGAAAGAAAGAAAGAAAGAAAGAAAGAAAGAAAGAAAGAAAGAAAGAAAGAAAGAAAGAAAGAAAGAAAGAAAGGATGAAAGAAAGGATGAAAGAAAGGATGAAAGAAAGGATGAAAGAAGGAGATCAGTATTGTGGAGATTTAGTAGTGGGCTGTTTTTATTCCAGATTTTTTTCACTGCATTCATTGTGCCCTAGAAGCTATCTGTGAGGATCTGTCTGCAGTAATGGTTGTTGACTGAAATTACATTGAAAGCAATTAGAAAAAAAAAAAACTCAACTCATGGTTGGGTTCTATAGTTGGGCTCACTGTGCAAAGGTACTGTAAATACCTTAGTATAGTGGATCACAGTATGCTAACAAGTGTTTGCAGGAATTACAAACATACTTTTACAATAAAACAACAAGAGGAAGAATATTGGTCATGGTTCTGTAACGATAACTTGTTTTAACTTCCTGCTTCACAAATTCGTCAGTGCAACTTTTAATGAGACACAGACAGTACCGTACCCCATTAAGGCCACTACCCACCACAGCAGAAAATCTCCCGAGCTTAACCATCTCTCAGGGGAATGTAGCACACTATATTTTGCAGTGAACACAGATCCTTCAGCTGGTGAGTGATTGGCTTGGATTGACAGTAGACAAAGGCTTAAAGGTAGGTAGAGACTACTGAAAGAGAACGTGCCTTCAGGATTTAGCATGTGGGCGAGTTAGAGGAACATTTTGCATATGTTTACGTGTAGAATTGTACAGAGTTTTTAATCCAGTCGCTGTATTGCAGTGAGGCCACAAAAGGCTCACACTGTGGTGAATGATGTTTTTGAGAGAAGAACGACCTCTGTGGCCACCTAGTTTAAGACACATTCACATGAGCAGATTCCCTTATAAACAAGTTCACATTTCCTGTCTTTTAGAAGTGTGTAAGTGTGTGTGTGTGTGTGTGTGTGTGTGTGTGTGTGTGTGTGTGTGTGTGTGTGTGTGTGTGTGTGTAAGTGTGTGTGTGTAAGTGTGTGTGTGTGTGTGTGTGTGTGTGTGTGTGTGTGTAAGTGTGTGTAAGTGTGTGTGTGTGTGTAAGTGTGTGTGTGTGTGTGTGTGTGTGTGTGTGTGTGTGTGTGTGTGTGTGTGTGTGTGTAAGTGTGTGTGTGTGTGTGTGTGTGTGTGTGTGTGTGTGTGTGTGTGTGTGTGTGTGTGTGTGCGTGCATCGCATGTTTTTGTGACAGGGATGGGCAGGAAGAGTAGCACTGGTATGGCAGGAACAGGTTGCCCATTGGGGTGATGTAACCATGAACATGCACAGACTTGCCATCTCTCTCCACATCAGGTGTTCTGGAAAGATCTAAGAAGGTCTACTTCTTGCCACCCATTGAAAGACTGATGCCATACTGATACTGGTCATCTGCCATTAAATCCTTTTCACATGCTGTGACTGCATCCCATTACGCGGTGGTGTACCCTTACTGCTGGGCCCTTCAAGGTTCCTGCACAACAAACGTATAGTTTTTTTAATGAACAAATATCAACTTTGTACAACAAACAGAAATCCAATATTTTTTTGTTTTGTTTTGTTGTTTTTTACAAATGGCTTTGTTTCTGTTTACAAACTTGTCTGAGGAAAGTAAGTTAGGGGGGCGAACAAAAAAAGGGGAAACCTGAAAAAAGGATGCAAGAAGGGAAGAAGACATTTAGGAGAAGGAAAAACGTGTGTGATGGAAATGAAAGGATGGTGATGTTGAGGATGAAGAGCGTTGGTCTGAAGTGACTTGGGTTGCAGCTGTACAGCAATTGTTTATGACACCAGCACTGCTATTTTCTGCTTAATTTTTTTGACACACTGTATTTGTCTTTTGTTTGTTTGTGTATGTATGTAAAACAGTTTTTCTTTGAATCTTCATTGAACTTTTGAATCTTTCTCAGGTGGTCTGAATGAAACACCGTGCATGTCTCTGACTCTTTTATGCTGCTTTGAATAAAAGAAAACAAAAAACAAACAAACAGGCAACACTATGGTGATTGACGGGTTTGTCTGTTTGTCTGTGCTCTGCTGATAACTGGTTTGGTTGGTCAGTTGCTGGGTCTTGACCAAAGTTTGCTGTGTTTTGAGAGCGCATAGCCTTTGTCATGTTTATGAATGCACAAAGCAAACAACAAACAAACTGTGCAGAACAGAATAGCACTGTGTTGTTACTTAGAAGCAAGTATTTTTGCCAAGGTCATTTTATTAGCCTACATAAATGCACTATCGATAACCTTACACCAACATTACCCCTAAACATCATGCACAGTTCTGTTTAAAATGTGCAGAGAAGTGCAAGTGGGCTCAGCACTCACATTGTATATGGCATCATTTTAAATGTGTTGGCACCATGTCTGATACAGCTGTGCTGTTGTTTTCTGTATTGATATTACACACTGTTTAGTGTAAAGGGACTAAAAGACTATTTATAGTCTGTGTATGGTGTTCTACCAGCTCAAAACAGTCTATGTAAGATACTCCTACAAATATACTGCAATACGCACATTTTTATCTACATTTATTGTGATTCCATAGGATGTTCTCAGTCTATAGATTCATATGCAAGAGGAGACAGATTGATTGAGCTTAAATTGTCCGAACTCAGCGTTGGTACGGTAAAATAAGCTCTGATTGGACCACCACGGTCCACGGAGCTCGTTGCTAGGTTACCGGCCCTCCCGTGCAACATCAGCATCAGCACCTCGCGCTTGCCCACAGACTCTGCGGCAGAAAAGCACCCGTGTGTGGGCTCCCACGATTTATGTTTTGTTGATAAGCAATTGCTGCAGGTTAAATGGTTGGACTTTTGAATTAATCATATGAGCCCAAAATAAGTTGCATACTCTCCCCAAAAATGTTATGTTATAGGCTATTCCTGTATGCCAAAGAGGTATGCGCCCGTGTTAGTGTGCTGCCCGTGTTAATGAGTGTATGACTGATGAGGCAGTTAACTGATACCGGGGGCAAAGCGTGATGCTGGAGTCTGTCGATGATGACGTAGTCAACGACGCAGTGAGGCATATGTCCGGGATCTTTACGGACGGGACGGGGGTCCGCGTGACTGCAGGGAGGAGAGGGGGCAGCGGCACGGAGCATCGTGGAACGCCCCCGAAGAAAATGGGAGCCTTCATATTTTTAAAACGCGTTTTCAAAAAAGATCACCATTCAACCGGACTACTAGCCTACCTACCATTTATCGTCATCGGTGTGATATGATTTCTGGTCAGGGCTAGTTGTGTGTAGGTGTGTAAGCGTTTTAGCATCTCTCAATTTGGCTATCGGTTGCACTGGGCTTGTGCCCTTAATCCGTTTGCGCTTGTCAAACAGGACCTTGGTGATTCTGCACCTTACTCCCGGAGGACACTGGATTGTGGAACGTGAAGTGGAGTGAAGACCCTTGCACAATTTTCGGTCCCTATCCGCTTGGGGGATAAATGTCAAGTGTCCGTGATACTCTCTGTGAAACCCGGGACTGCATGTGGGCTCCGTTGGCAGGCCCTGGTGGTGCTGTCCGCTGAAAGTGTAGGCAATTGGAAAGGCTCGGCCTGCTGAAGGCTCCCGTTACCGCAATGCCGCTCAGCCTGACAGCAGGAGCGGAGAAGGGGGTGATGGACGACGTAGGGCCGAGGCAGGATGTAGCTATCCAGTATTCACCTGCAGATGAAAACATAACACAGATGTCATAGCGCAGGTTTGATGTATTTTGCATTTAAAGACGTGAAGGGGAAGTGTGTGCTGAGAAGGTAGAAAAGGTCTAAACTGCTGAAGTCGTACTGATGCGCGAAGAGACTGCGTTCTCTCATGCTGCAGCTTTTGCATCGGTTCTCTCAAACGGTTATTTAAGAGATACACTAACGCGGAATGACATTCTTTCCGCCAGCAGCCGGGTGTGCATTTATGCTCATTAAATTATTAAACGAGACGTTGCATAGAATTTGCATGGGAAACATTTGAGGTAGCCACAAGCAGCCTATCACCCCCTTGCCCAAACTTGTGCTACCCATTCCTTGAAATTTAACATCCCGGCTGCGCGCCCTGGACTCCCGTCAAATATGCCATCGCCGTCGGAATCTAGCAGCGTGGTGTCTGTGTCGGGGTCCCGAGCCTTATCCGGGGGGCGACGCGGCAGTGCCCGGTTGCTCTTGTACCTGGGGCTGTGTCACCTAGGTCTGGGTGCCATGGTCCTCGCGTTCAGCTTCACCAGCCTGGCATTCACCTCCTCCCCGCGGGTACGCCAGTCATGTCCTTTCTGGGCGGGCTTCTTCGTAAGTAACACTATTCATCTGTCTTGTCTTCGCGCCTGTTTAACCTCTAATGTTTGTTTTAGTGTTTGAGTTCCGGTGAAGGTGCAGTATAGGCTGACTGGAGACTGGTGTGAAATTATTTTTGACATGCCCTTGTAATGCTAGTCAAATGACTAGTTTATTATTAGTCTGGATACTAATAAAAATGGAGGCACTCTGTATGCTGTCCTAGTTTTATCATTTTCACTTCAAAATGTTATGCTCAAAGGTATGAGTAACCAAGTGCTATGAAAGAGATAGTGATATGCGGCAATGGACAGCAGGGCACCTTAAAAACTATTTTTAAAAGAACAAAACATTTTAACAATTAGTTTATTTGTGCTTGCAAGAGGTCACAACTCTAAAATATGAAACAGCTCAAGTAAGCACAGAGAAAAGGCAGCTTACCGTGACTTTAAATCCTGAATATGAGTGAGTCTGTAAATGCTTTCAGAAGTGCTGTCACAAAACCCATCAGGCATTTAGATGAACGCAGCTCAGCGTGGATGCCTCTCTGTAGCAGAGGGCACATCCATCATTAAGGTGTGTGCATCACCAGTTAACTGCACCTCGAAGGACCAATACACGTCTCATCAATTTCAAGCTATTACACATCTCCCTGTCAACCACTCAGGGGATACTGCTGCAATAAAAGAGTAGATTTACTGTGGAGGCACTCTAGTAAAGGACACAACCAAGATAAGAGGGAGAGACATGCGTAAGACTAGAGACACAGGAAAGAGGACACATGAAAACATCAGGACAGCACATCTTGTCCTTTGGTCCCATATGAATCCAATTCTATTTATATGACATCTCTGATTCCAAGTTTGTGTTTGGGAAATGAAGAAAGAGGGGGCAAATATTGCCTACAGACTGTGGTACTGATGTATAGGGTTGTTTGTTTGTGTGTGTGTGTGTGTGTGTGTGTGTGTGTGTGTGTGTGTGTGTGTGTGTGCAAGAGCCATGTGTTTACACATAAAGCTCTTTGGCCGAACAGGAATAGTGGGCACATGGCACATGTGATGTCTTGTCCTTTCCCTGTAGTTTTTCAACAAGGTAATAACCCTACCCGGCCCCTTAGTACCCCCCTTAGTGTGTGTGGGTGGGGCAGGTAGGGAGGGGGTCAGAGAGACAGGTTTGCTTTGGGGGGGAGGGGGGGGGGGCAGTGAGTGTGATACACACAATGGCGTCAAATGATCTGCCATTCGCCGTCTCTCGGTATTGACCCAAATCATCAACACAGAAATGTGGCCACTTTAACAGATGTAGGAATTATACTGGTCTGATTTGCCTTACACTCAATTTCAACCTTACCCCTTTTCTGTTGCTGTGTAATTACAGTATTGCAGACTTCAATCTCTTCACTGTTGTGCAAAAAATATAGTGAAAACAATTCTGTGCCATGGAGTCCCCAAAGTTTTTTTAAATACTATCTGTCTTTCAGTAAGAGTGGAAGTATGCTTGCCTGTCAGGTCTCCTGATTTCTCCAGGAGACTCACAGATTTTTGCATACTTACTGTACTACACGAGATGAAATCTCACAGATTTTTACACGGATGCAAAGAACAATCTTTGCAAGCCCAGTAACTGCTGTGTCATGCCAAGTGAGTGTTGTTTGGTGTGTTCAGTGCAAAGGCAATTCTAGAGTCTGTTTGGGCCCCAAGCAAAACATCCACAACTTCCATTGGATGCTGTAACTGCCACTACTGTAGGTTAAGGTTTTGTCAGCGCTTGAGTGCACTGTAGTGGCCTGTGGGCCGTTAGCAGTTGCCTGTTTAAATTTGCTCCTTGGAACTTGAAAAATGACTTGTCAAAAAGATTATCCCTATGGGACAGCAAAGACTATCTATTCTATTCTCTATTCTATTCTGCGTTGCCTTTTGACAAAGCCACGGCACTGGTTCATTGTGTCTTTTACCATGTCTGGGTAGCGCTCTCTCATTAACAGTGTTCCAGTATTCAGTGGGTCTGTACCTTGGTCACAGTTGCCCCATTTACAAACTACTGGCTGTGTGACAGTCTCCTGGCAGGTCATTAGATTCATAGAGCTGTGGAGCCCTCTCCATTTGAGCAGTGAGCTCCTTTTGCCTGCAAAATGGCCGAAATATTCCACTGCATCTTCGCCCCAATGGACTGTTTGGTTTTCTTTTAGTGGTTTACTGGTCATTGGTGACCACACGGGTTATGAGTCCCTAACCTTAGGGTTTCCAGTCATGTGAACGTGTGATACGTGTGTGTGTGTGTGTGTGTGTGTGTTTGTGTGTGTGTGTGTGTGTGTGTGTGTGTGTGTGTGTGTGTGTGTGTGTGTGTGTGTGAGTGTGTGTGTGTGTATGAGTTAGCCTTATTGATGTTACGCTCGCCAGCTCAAAGCATGAGCAACATAAATGGGAGACCACACGTAGTTACAAGTTTGAACTTCCTTTCATTAAAGACTTTAACAAAAAAACAATCAGTAGTGGACTAAAGAAAAGTGTGGTGCAAGTGTGTAGTGTTGCAGTGCCAAACCAAAAACCCAAAAATGGAGGTGGAGGAAGAGAGAGAGCATCCTTGTTGCCAGAAAGCCTTTTTGTAAGCCAGGCCATCAGCTAGAAACCCCCCTCCACACCTGGTCACCAATCCACCTGCTAATTAGGGGAGTAAAGGAGAATGGTACCCTTAACTAGGTGCCTCATGCTTGAATGAGTGTAGGGGGTGTATGAGTGTCTGAAGTGCCCCTCACTTAAGGCACATGTTCCTGTACACCTCTGCTAGCTTGTTGTGTCCTCCTTTTGTAAGTCACTTTGGATAAAAGCGTCTGCTAAGTGTAATATAATGTAATGTAATAGAATGGGATCCTACCTGCTAGGGTACTGGCTAGGTCGTCACACTGATCTTTGTCTCTGTCCCCAGGTGGTGGCATCTGGAGTGGCAGGTGTGGTGTCCTGGAGAAGACCCCTAACTTTAGTGGTGTGTAATCCTGTGTTATTCACTGACCTGCCACATAAGCCACATCAGCCGCTGTGTGTCTACACTTACTCACGGAGCACGAGTCAATGATACATACTGTATGTCACACACATATCGTGTGTTTATTCTCTTACTCACGGGGAACGAGTCAATGATACATACTGTATGTCACACACATATCGTGTGTTTATTCTCTTACTCACGGGGAACGAGTGAATGATACATATGTCACACACATATCGTGTGTTTATTTTCTTGCACACGGAGAACGAGTGAATGATACATACTGTATGTCACACACATATCGTGTGTTTATTCTCTTACTCACGGGGAACGAGTGAATGATACATATGTCACACACATATCGTGTGTTTATTTTCTTGCACACGGGGAACGAGTGAATGATACATATGTCACACACATATCGTGTGTTTATTCTCTTACTCACGGGGAACGAGTGAATGATACATATGTCACACATATCGTGTGTTTATTCTCTTACTCACGGGGAACGAGTGAATGATACATATGTCACACATATCGTGTGTTTATTCTCTTACTCACGGGGAACGAGTGAATGATACATATGTCACACACATATTGTGTGTTTATTTTCTTACTCACGGGGAACGAGTCAATGATACATACTGTATGTCACACACATATCGTGTGTTTATTCTCTTACTCACGGGGAACGGGTGAATGATACATGTGTCACACACATATCGTGTGTTTATTCTCTTACACAAGGACAATGAGTCAATGATACATACTGTATGTCACACATATTGTGTGTTTATTTTCTTACTCACGGAGAACGAGTGAATGATACATATGTCACACACATATTGTGTGTTTATTTTCTTGCACACGGAGAACGAGTGAATGATACATGTGTCACACACATATCGTGTGTTTATTTTCTTACTCACGGAGAACGAGTGAATGATACATATGACACACACATATCGTGTGTTTATTCTCTGTAGGTCTCTCTGTTCATGCTGCTGTCAGCGGTGTGTGTGATTCTGAGTTTAGCGGGCTCCATGCTGTCCTGTCAAAACGCTCAGATGGTCAAATCCCTCCCCGCCTGTCAGGTAAGCACTTTCTCTTCTCTTCTCTTCTCTTCTCTTCTCTTCTCTTCTCTTCTCTTCTCTTCTCTTCTCTTCTCTTCTCTCATCTTTTCTTCTCTTCTCTTCTCTTCTCTCATTTTCTCTTCTGTTCTCTTTTCTTCTCTTCTCTTCTCTTCTCTCATTTTCTCTTCTCTTCTCTTCCTTTTCTCTTCTCTTCTCCTCTCTTCTCTTCTCTTCTCTTCTCTCATCTTTTCTTCTCTTCTCTTCTCTTCTCTTCTCTCATCTTTTCTTCTCTTCTCTTCTCTTCTCTTCTTTCATTTTCTCTTCTCTTCTCTTCTTTCATTTTCTCTTCTCTTCTCTTTTTTCTCTATTGTGCCACATATTATTATTTAATATTGTATCATATTATATTGTATCATATTATATTGTATCATATTGTATTGTATCATATTGTATGGTATTGTATTGTATGGTATCGTATCAGTAGCGCTGTATTGTATCGTATGGTATATGCTACTAAACAAGTATTTTATCTGTCCTTAAAATAATCTCTCTTTATGCACACATACATGCACGTCTGCCCCTGTCCTTGCACAGGTGGAGAACGGCCTGTGTGTCTGCTGTGACCCAAAGGACATATGCTCCCTGACAGAGGATGAGACCTTGGTTCTCTACCTGCATGCAGATTGCAACTCTGTGCGACACCAACTCAAGGTGTGTGTGTATGTATATGTGTGTGAGAGAGAGAGGGACAGAGAGAGAGAGAAAGAGAGAGAAAGAGAGAGAGAGAGGGACAGAGAGGGACAGAGAGAGAGAGAGAGAGAGAGAGAGAGAGATGGAGGGTGGGGGATGGAGGTGAATGAAAAGGGCACTGTGTGCTTTTTCCTTTGTATACATTTAAATAAGGAAAAACATTAATGGAGTCTATTGGTGTTTCAGTCCTCAGTCTGTTCTCTTTGTGTAAAAAGACAGAAGTGTGAAGGCCTATGTGTACATTACACTCACAACAGATGGATACCTTTTGTAATTAATTTTGTCTATTAACATCTATCCAGAATAATCTGTAATCTGTATTGTTTGCTCTGGTTATTAGTGTGGAATATATTTTGCTGTATGTTCTTAACCCCCCCCCCCCTCTCTGTCTATATATATATATATATATATATATATATATATATATATATATATATATATATATATATATATCCACTCTCTCTGTCTCTCTCCCTCTTTCTCTCTCTTTCTCACACACACACTCTCTCGTTTTCTCTCACACACTCTCTCTCTCTCTTGCTTTCTCTCACTCTCTCTCTCTCTCTCTTTCTCTCTCTCTACATGTGTGTGTAGGACCTGTTGTTCAGTGCCTGTGGTCTCAGCATTCTCTCCACCATCATCTGCACGCTGTCTACAGTCACCTGCAGTATACACATCTTCTCCCTCGACCTGCTACATCTGGTGTGTGCTGCACACACACACACACACACACACACACACACACACATGCCATACACAGTACACACACAGACACCCAAACGCACGCACATACACACACACGCCACACACACACACACACACACACAGAAAGCAGACACGTGCGTAGACAAAATCATCTATTGGAAATTGAATGTAATTACAGACAGTTTATTTGAGATTGAATCCTCCCTGCTTGTATAACATCCAGAGCTAAGAAATAGAAAAAAAGAAAGATGTAGTTTTTCTTTATAGTTCTTCTCCTTCTCTTCTCCCCCCCTCTTCTTTGTCTTTCTTGCCCTGTATCTCTCTCTCGCCCTCTCTCTCTCTCTCTCCCGTCGGCTCTCTCTTACTCTGTCTCTCTCTCTCCCTTATCTCTCTCTCTCTGTCTGTCTCTGCTCTATCTCTCTCCCTTCTCTACGGCTCTCTCTCTGTCTCTCTCTCCCTTCTCTCTCTCTTTCTCTCTCTCTCTCTCTGTCCCTATCTCTCTCTCTCTCTGTCTCTCTCCTTGTCTCTCCAAACAGCTGGCTCCTCACCGCTCGCGCTCCGTGAACCCAGAGTGCACCACGCCCCAGGACGCCTTCCTGACCAACATGGTGGACTTTGAGGAGTTCGTCCCGCCCATCCCCCCGCCCCCCTACTACCCACCTGAGTACACCTGCAGCTCAGAGACCGACGCCCAGAGGTACAGGACGCCTGGCCTGCCCCTGCCAGTGGAGCAGGCCCAATCCCACAAACCCACCTGCCTTCCCCCCGTGGGGGTAGAAGGGGGGAGGGGGTAGGAGGGGGTAGGAGGGGGGAGGAGGAGGAGGGGTGCTATAATGGATTCTGATGTATTCTTGCCCTTCATGCTGTCTGATCCTGCTCTCTCTCTCTCACACCCCTCCCTCTCTCTCTCTCTTCCTTTCTCTCTCTCTCATTCACTAACTCTCTCTTTCTCACTCTCGCACCCCTTCCTCCCTCTCTCTTTCTCTTTCACTAACTCTTTCTCACTCTCTCCCCCTCCTCTCTCTCTCTTTCTCCCTCTCCCTCTCTCTGTTTCTTTCTTTCTCTCTCTCTCTCTCCTCTCTCTCTCTCTCTCTCTCGCTCCCTCCTCTGTCTCTGCAGTATTACGTACAATGGGTCTATGGAGAGCCCGGTGCCTCTGTACCCCACAGACTGCCCTCCCCCCTATGAAGCAGTGATGGGCCAAAGAGCAGCCAGCCAGGTGTGTGTGTGTGTGTGTGTGTTTGTGTGCGCGCGCGTGTGTGTGTATGTGTGTGTCTGTGTATGTCTGTGTGTGTGTGAGTGTGTGTATGCGTGCACCTGTGTGTGTGTGGGTGTGTGTGTGTGCGCGCGAGCGTGTGTGTGTGTGTTTTGGCTTAATTGTTTGTGTACGTGTTTTTGGTGTAAGTGTGTGTGTGTTCATGCGTCAAAACATCGCACTGTGCTAGTACACAAACTGCAATCTAATATTTCTGCTCATGGCCCGTGGCAGAGGGCTGCAGACGGGCGCTGTGGCGCTGCTCCCTAACAAAAGCCACAATCTGCAGCCTGGCACACAAATTCCACTTTCAGCACTTTGTGGCCAGCAAGACTTCTGTCGCCTTTGGCATTTCGACTCTGCTGTTACACCTCCTTGGAGAAACAGTCAATTGGGCATTCAGTGGACGTCCTTGAAAACAGTGAAAAACAACTGCATTTATAGCAACAAAACAGGAAATGGTAGTTG
This sequence comes from Coilia nasus, assembly GCA_027475355.1. Lineage (NCBI taxonomy): Eukaryota > Metazoa > Chordata > Actinopteri > Clupeiformes > Engraulidae > Coilia > Coilia nasus. The sequence continues at coordinate 7,329,479 of CM050218.1, read as the reverse complement.
AGGAATGCTGTTCTGCTGAGTGCATGTTGCATGTCTCTTATGCTCGCAATAGTTGTTTTTGTAGTTTAGTAGGTTTTCTGGTGGTCTGGGCGCTCTGTAGTCTTCTTATACGTGTTGCTATACCATGTGATAGGTTGTTGTAGTGTCTACATTTCTTATGTAGATGTTTTATTACTCTATGCTATAAGTTATATAAGTTGTTTTATAACTCTTTCATGCAATTCAAACCAATGATTATGGCGTTGCTTGGCATTTCGGTGTACCAGTCGAAGGAGATGGGTGACAGGGTTACTGAGCTTTACTGCCTTTTCCATCAGAGGGAAATTGAAAAAAAAGAACATCCCTTTCCTCAAACATAACAGTTTGACAGCATTGGACACTCTTTCGCTGTGCTTGCGGGTAACGACAGTGGAAAACAAGCACAATCAGAGATAGCAACCTGGTCCCCATAAGGGCAACACTGCAGCCAATTTGGGGCAGACAGACAGACACACACACAGACAGACACACACACTCACAGACAGGGTCATTGCAATACCTGGTAAATCCCTCTGGGTCTGGGAACCAGGTAACTAGCAAACCATCTAGCATTATGAACATGTTATATTGTGTTGCAGTATGTGTAAAGTGTTGCAAACACTCCATTCTCAGGCTAGTGTGTGAGGTTTAATAGGACATAAGACCCTGTTATTTCATGCCATCGTCCTTCTTGTAGGGGACAGTGTTTGACACACATGCCATCCCCCTTCTTGTAGGGGACAGTGTTTGACACACATGCCATCCCCCTTCTTGTAGGGGACAGTGTTTGACACACATGCCATCCCCCTTCTTGTAGGGGACAGTGTTTGACACACATGCCATCCCCCTTCTTGCAGGGGACAGTGTTTGACACACATGCCATCCCCCTTCTTGCAGGGGACAGTGTTTGACACACATGCCATCGTCCTTCTTGTAGGGGACAGTGTTTGACACACACGCCATCCCCCTTCTTGCAGGGGACAGTGTTTGACACACATGTCATCCCCCTTCTTGCAGGGGACAGTGTTTGACACACACGCCACTGAGCACTCGGGAGAGAGAGGAACCTCCACAGGCTTCAGTGGAGAGGGTGAGTGCTGACTGTTTACTTGAGCATGTCTCTTTCTTTCACTTGCTCTTTCTCTCTCTCTCTCCCCTCTATCTATCTCTGTCCCTCTCTTCTTTCTTTCTCCCTCTGTTTTTACTCATCTCTCTCTCTTTTCTTTCTGTTCCTCTCTCTACTCTCTCTATCTTCTCTGTCTGTCACACTCTGTCTCTTTTTATGTCTCCATATTTGTATGTATATATGTATTTAATAGGGCATTGCTTATTAATGAACACCATTGTAAAATACACAATGTAAACAGTTGCTGGAGTGGGTATAATTGGTCATTGTTTTTTATCTGTAGTCTTTTTATTTCTCTCTTTCTACTTTTCTCTTTTGCTCCATTTCTGTGTGTGTAATTATATTGTGATAAAATCTTTATTTTTTATAGCCACTGAGTCTTTGTTCATATGCTAAAAACTGAGTGGGCCAGGCCCTGCCCTTGCAGAAAGGGAGATGACATCAAACACATTTGGTAACCCGATGCCATTTCCTGCCCGTGTTGCTAATGTTATCTCCCTGTGTGGTTTGAGTGGAACTGTGATGTCAAACGAGATTGCGATTAGTCAAAATGGCCTGATGCGCTTTGAAGACCTTTTGCTATTAAAGCTAATCTAATGATGCCCTCTTACACCCTTGCTTTCTCTGTCTGTCTGTCTCTCTCTCTGTATCCCTCTCTCTCTCTCTCTCTCTGGCTCTCCCTTTTTACTCTTTTATGCTCTCACCCTATTTCTCTCTCTTTCTGTGTCTCTTTTTCATGCCTTCCTCGCTCTACATGCCTTTCTGTATGTGTCTGTCTTTCTTTCACTCTTTCATTTTATTCTTTCATTCTCTGTCCCTGTCGCTGTTTTTGTCTCTTGTTCATGCCTCCATCTTTTTCCCTTTTTTGTTGTTTTCTCTTTTTTCTCCATCTCTGCCTCTCTCTCTCCCTCCCTCCCTCTCTCTCTTTTTCTCTCTTTCTCTTTCTCCCTCTTTCTTTCTTTCTTTCTTTCTTTCTTTTTTCCTTGTTTTTCTTTCATTTTTTTCTTTCTTTCTTTCTTTCTTTCTTTCTTTCTTTCTTTCTTTCTCTCTCCCTCTCTCCCCCTCTCTCTCTCTCTCTCTCTCTCTCTTTCTCTCTGTCTACCTCTTTGTCGCCCCCATCCCCCACCAGTATCGATGGACAGCGGCTCCCTCCTGATGTCAGAGATCGTGGACATCCCTGACGACAACTCCCCCTCGGAGGACTCGTGCCTGCTGGAGGTGGGGGTGGGCCTGGTGCGGCGGCGGGGCACCAGCGACGGGGGGGACATGGGCGAGTACGTCAGCTTCCGCTGCCCCACGCCCCACCAGTCCGAGGGCTCGTCGGGGGCCCCCCAGCCCAGACGCTGCTTCCGCGGGGAGAGGTCCAACTCCTGCTCCTCGCCCAGCACCTACAACACCTCCACCTACAGGTCAGGTGGAGACACTGCAATCCCGCTGCCCCCTTCTTTATGGATGATGGGTTAACGTGGTGATAAAATGCATAAACAGCAAAGGCAAAAATCTTTCAGCTATGCCTTTCTCTATATATCCATGTACCTAATTACATCCGCCAGTAGAGCTTATGTAATCATCTGTGTTCGTTTGTTTGTTAGTTTGTTTGTTAGTTAGCAACATAACTCAAAAAATTATGGATGGATTTTGATGAAATTTTCAGGGTAGGTCAAAAACTTAACCGTGATTACATTTTGGTGGTGATCTGAGCTGCCCTGGTGGAGCTCTGCGCTCCCTGAGTGCTTTTCTAGTATCTTCTAGTTCTTTGTATCCACCTATCTACATACTGATGTAATATCAACACCCAGGCCCTTTCTTTTTTTAATGAAATCACTTTTATGCTTCCACTCCATGGTCCTGTCTCTTCTCTTATCCTCTGCTCTCCTCATATGTTCTCTCCTATCCTCTCTTCTCCTTTCCACTATTTTCCTCTCCTCTCCTCTCCTCCTCTCCTCTTCTCTCCTCTCATCTTGCGTCATCTCTTCTTGTCTCATCTCATGTCATCTCATCTCGTCTCCTCTTCTCCCGTCCTCCACTGCTGTAGACCAAACAGATTCAAGAACTCATTTTTACCTACTGTAACCGTCCTTTTAAATATTTCTTGTTAAGTGTTTTTAAGTGCCTGTCAGAATTTATGTTTCAATGTCCTTATGTCTATTTTTCATTTGTGATTGAATTTTAATTTATTGTTGGTGTGTGTATCTCTCTGCTGGCTGCATAACAAATTGTCTCCTGGGGACATTAAAAATACCTTGACCTTCACCTTCACCTTGACGTCTTCTCCTCTCCTCTTCTCTCCTCTCCGTTCCTATCCTTTCCTCTCCTCTCCTCTCCTCTCCTCTCCTCTCCTCTCCTCTCCTCTCCTCTCCTCTCCTCTCCTCTCCTCTCCTCTCCGCTCCTATCCTTTCCTCTCCTCTCCGCTCCTCTCCTCTCCTCTCCTCTCCGCTCCTCTCCTTTTTTCTCCTCTCATCTCCTCTTCTCTCCTCTCCTCTCTTCTCCTGTTCTCTCTTCTCCTTTCCACTCCTCTCATCTCCTCTTCTCTTCTTCTCTTCTCTTCTCTTCTTCTCTTCTCCTCTTCTCTCCTGTCCTGTCCTGTCTTCTCCTCTCCTGTTTTCTTCTCTCCTCTCTTCTCTCCACTCTCTCCTCTCCTCCCCTCTCCTCTCCTCTCCTCTCCAGGTCCCCTCTGTTGCGCAGGCAGGCCCTGTTGGCCAGCAGCTGTTCCCAGTTGGAGCAGCTCAGCGGGGCCACCCGCACCTCCCAGGGCTCCTCCATCCCCGAGATCCGACTGCACCCCTCCACGCCCTCGCGCCAGGACTCCACCCACAGCCAGGCCCCCACCTACAGCCAGGCCCCTCCCTCCACCGCCGCCGCTGGCGTCCAGACTGACCCACCCGACGGCCACAGCAACCCCGCGCTCGCCATGATACCGCTGCAGCGCCTGTGGAACACCGGTGGGCGTGGCCGGAGAGACAGCGACAGCCCCCTGCAGCTCGTGAGGTCACACAGCGAGCCTGGCCTCAGCTCCTCCACCGACACAGGTAAGGCACGCGTGTGAGTGTGTATGTGTGTGTGTGTGTGTGTGTGTGTGTTTAGGTGTGTGTGTGTGTGTGTATGTGTGTGTGTGTGTGTGTGTGTGTGTGTTTGCGTGTGTGTGTGTGTGTGCGTGTGTGAGCGAGCATCTTTGAGCAGGTTTAAAGGAGTTATCACATACTGTAGAGTATATTTCACTTAATGACATGGTTCCTTGGGTTATTCTTGAAGTATATGTACCATGTTTTGGTCAAATACCTAAAATACCTAAATACCTAATACCTAAAACCCCCTCTTTAGGATGGACAGTTTGGTTGCTTCTTGCGTTGTGTGTATATAAACAGTTAAAGCTTTTCATCTGCATGCAAAGATCATTTGTATAAACACATTTGTGAAAAAAACACTGATTGTAACATCTGAAGCAAGATTGCTAATCACTGTACATCATTATCAAACAGTGCAGTGTACTTTAAGGTATGAAGTGCAGTGCGAGTAATATACGTATGTCTATATACGTAATATATCTGTATTTTGTGTTTAACAGTGTATGTAATTATCTCCCTGCAGGTGAACTGAGTGGTTCTATTGGGAGTAAAGGTGTGAGTGTAGAGTCCCAGACATCTACAGACACAGGTGAGAGAACCCGTGGCCTAAACAGGTAGATGTGGTGCTATAACAGGCGAATCAGACTACGTTTCCAACTTTTATAGTAGAACTGTAAAACTGTACAGGGTAACACTATTTGAAGGTGTCTACATAAGAGTGACATGAGCATGTTATAAACATGACATGACACATATCATAGCAACACTTCATTCATGTTAATGACTGTTGTCATTAAGTGTCATTAGGTTTTTGTAATGTTAAGTAGATATTTTTTGGGATGCAGACATGAATGACACTTAATGACAACAGTCATAAACATAAATTGTCATTAATGTTCATGATGTGTGTTTTATGTAATGTTTATAAAGGGTTCATGTCACCCGTTATGTAAACACCTTCAAATAAAGTGTTTCTCTTTGAGCTAAAATATATATGTAGCATACCATGGTCTTTGTGCTGCATGAGGTGCAGTATCCCTTGCTACTCCTGTCCCTTTCGGCATTATTATGTGCATCTGTGGTCATAATAGTATATGTAGCCACTATTACGTATCTGTCTGGTCAATACTGTGTTCTAACAGTTGTGTGTACAGTATCACCAATTGTTCCCGGTGAAACGTTGTCTCGTCTCACTATGTACTGTGTATATGGCTGAAATGACAATAAAAACCTACTAGACTTGACTTGACTTGACGTTATCTGAAACCATATCATGGTTTGTGTGTGTGTATGTGTGTGTGTGTGTGTGTGTGTGTGTGTGTGTGTGTGTGTGTGTGTGTGTGTGTGTGTGTGTTTCCTCCTCCCTCCAGGTCCTGGTTCGGAGGCGTGTCTGCTCCAGCACAGCCCAGTGGCGCCCCTCCTGTCTCTCCCACGGAAGGGCAGTATGAAGGGCCTCGCTGGGCACCCCCCTACCAAGCTGCCCCCGGGCACTCCTCTGCGCCTGCCCAAAGACTGCGCCCGCTCCCTCACCGACCTCAAGGTCTTCTCCCTCACGCCTCTTCCTCTCCTGCCAACCCCTACCAGACACCACAACAATTATTCTGTGCAATAACCATGAACCCCCAGCCCACTGCTCATTTATTCTAATACACATAGTACCAACACTTAACACTAACAAGAAGTTATTTCCTTAATTTCCTTCGGGATCAATAAAGTAAATCTACTCTACTCTACTAGAACTAGAACGAGTATCAGTGGACTTATGTTACCAGTGTTGAAGTACTTTCTTTCACTTTGATCTTAACCTAGACAACAGCCATTACATCTAATGATCCGAGGAACAACCATTAAATCTAATCTAATCTAATCTAAAAGTTTCAATTAAATTTGTGGATCTATTCTCTGCCTGTCTATTTCTTAAGGTGTGTCTGTACAAACAAGCTGTGTCAGGTGGTTCGTTCTCAGCAAATATTTAATGACACACCTTTTTCTGATAACTTTCCCTGGACTTCCCCTTCTGCTTCCCCGCAGGTGACACGGGTGCTGGTGGCTCGCTTCCTGCAGCGCTCCAGGAGGAACTTGGCTCCTGCCGCTGAGCATTCTGGGAGCTGTAGTCAGGGGCCGAAGAGGCGAGCAGGGACCGAAGGAAGCCTAGCCCTTGAGCAGGTGTGTGAATGTACAGGTGTATGTAAGTTGTGGGTGGCTATAGTGTGTAATCAATGTATGATCTGGTGCTTAGATATACAGTAGTATTTGACAGGCTTCTCAAAATTTGTTATATAATGTGCATTTGGTTGTCTGTGTGTGTGTGTTTGTTTTTGTCTGTGTGTTTATGTGTGTGTGCGTGTATGTGTTTGTGTGTGCGTGCATGTACATGTGTGCACACGTGTGTGTGTGTGTGTGTGTGTGTGTGTGTGTGTGTGTCTGCATGTGTGCGTGTGCACATGTGTGTGTGTACGTGTGTGTGTGTTTGTGTGTGCATGCGTGTGTGTGTGTGTGTGTGTGTTTGTGTGTGCATGCGTGTGTGTGTGTGTGTGTGTGTGTGTGCATGTGTGTGTGTTCGTGTGTGCGTATGTGTGTGTGTGTGCGTGCGTATGTGTGTGTGTGCGTGTGTGTGTGTGTGTATTTGCGTGTGTGTGTGTGCGTGTGTGTGCATGTGTGCGTGTGTGTGTGTGTGCATGTGTTTATGTGTGTGTGTGTGCATGTGTATGTGTGTGTGTGTGTGTGCATGTGTATGTGTGTGCGTGTGTGTGTGCGTGTTCACCCAGGCACTTCGCAACACCTGGGGAGGCAACAGAGGGCAGCCGCAGTACCAGCCGCAGCCACAGCCGCAGGTTCAGCGCCATCGCCACCACCACTCCCACAGCGACAGTCGCCATGACGCCCAGCGGCGCAGCGACGACCCCAGCGTGTGTGCGGAGGGCATCCACCTGCGCAGCTGCGGCGACCTCAGCTCCTCCTCCGCCGCATCGCTGCGCAGGCTCCTCCCACAAACTCATGGCTCCTCAGGGGCCCTGCACTCAGAGTCAGCACTGTAAAAAAGAAGAGAGAGAGAGAGGGAGAGAGAGTGAGGGAGAGAGAGGGGAGAGATGGAGGGAGGAGGAGATAGAAAAAAAGAGAGGCAGAGAGGGGGATGGTAGCCTGGTAAACCAGCCCCTCGTACTTCATTTCATTTTGTACAGAGGGTCTGGCAGTGCTCTATTGAGAAACGTTTTCTTCCTGAAGGTGAAGGTGAAGTTTAAAACAAGTGGCTCTGCCTTTACCCAATCACTAACGTCTGGTTGTCACGTATACAATTAGCCTGCCTATGCACTACAATTGAAATGTAGCACACAAAGTCAACATCATTGCTCACAAACACTCCCTCTGTTCGCTGATTGGCTAGGATTGGCTGGTACCTAATACAGCAATGTCAATGGCAGCACTGCCAGACCCTCTGTACAAAATTAAATAAAGTATGAGGGGCTGGTTTACCAGGCTGAGGGGATAGCAGGGTTATGGGGGAAAAAAAGAAAGGAAAGAAGGAAAGAAGGGGGTGTTAAGGACAGAAAGAGTGGATTACAAAGAAGTATAAAAAAGAAAAAAAGAAGGGGGGAGTGCGGAGGTGCAAAGCCAATATGTGGCCTTGTGGAGCACAGAGAATAAATAAGACATAGCCAAACTACTACACTCTCTGTGCTAATATGGATAAAAATAATGTCTTTGTGGCACATTGTAATAAAACGATGATTGGATGTGGAAAATTGTAATAAAAATTCTATACTTAGGGGGTAGTAAGAAGGACAAAAAGAACAGGAAATGGAGGACTAGAAGAAAGGGAAAGAGAAAGGAAACAACAGGAAGAGAAGCATCTGGACAGACAGAATGGGGGCAGAATCAAACCAAGATGGCGACCACAACCAGTGTCAAAAACAGGCTAAACTTCAGGTGAGATCAACAGGGGATGATGTGACAGAAACATGATTCATATAAGAAAAACTTATCTTGATGGCAAAAAACAAGAACAAGAATAAAAATCAAACACAAGCTAATGACCTTCATCAGCCCTCCCCGAGCTCCTCCTTGCATCAGGCAACCTCACAGACTCAGTAGGGTGTGTTCAAATTCACACTCTGTGCCTGGACTGCTGCTGGCCACACCACCACCACCACCACCACCACCAGGGTCTGCCGGAGACCAGGTAGTGGAGGAGAGAGCGAGAGAGAGAGCGTGAATTGGGACAGAGCCTGTGTGAGATGTGCCTGTGGGAGGGCATGTTTCTGGAGGGACGCCCAGCACAAGCTCTCAGCACTCCGGCTGCTCCTCAGATGCTGCTCTGCTCCACTCTTACTGGTTAATCTCATCTCATCTCTTCTCATGTCTCTGATCCCTCTCTCTCTCCCTCTCTCTCTCTCCCTCTCCCTCTCTCTCTCTCTCTCTCTCTTTCATTCATCAGTCTTACTCCAGGGTCTTGGTTTCGATTCAGGACTGAGAGGAAAGAAGGTTCCTAGAGATCACAGTGATCACACATAAATCCATGCAGGCACCCACGTGCACACACTTACACACGCAAGAAAATTACAATTAAATATAACTGAGCCCTTAATCACATCTTAATTACATCTAAGTTGTCATAGCTACCCGTTATCACACGTGCATACACACAAACAAACACACACACACATTCATTTTAATATCGTACCTGATAACAAAGGACAATGAAGGAGTGATATAAGTAATGATAGCTTGTAACGTTGGTGTCTCTGTAGTCTAATGTGCAGTCCTGGAGTTCACCCTGCCCAACTCTCAAACCAGTCAGAGCAGTCACGTCCTGACTGCCGTGTGTCACCCATTCCCATGTACACCGCTGCTTGTTGTGGCTGCGCAGTTGATGGTTGATTCTTTCAGTTGATGGTACACAGCTTCCCACGTTCCCACTAAACTACAAACAGGAAATGCGGTAGTTTATGCTGAAAGCTTGTTGCCATGGAACCAGCAGCTAGCTAGCGCCACCATTTTGTGTATCAGTCAGCCTGGGGTCAGTCAGGCCCTGTCTGAAGCCATCACACCAGGAAAAAAAAAACACAGCACACCTCGATCATGACCCCCCCACAAATCAACAATCAATCAAAACTTCTCTTATCTAGTGGAGGGAATTTTAAATACCTATGTTTACTTTCTACAAATGCATGTCTTTTTATGAACAAAAAGGAGGAAAAAAACTAGCAAAACTGATGCAGTGGTAGAGAGGGGAGCTTTAGGTTGTCCATATGTTTATATGCACCTGACCCACAGCAGCGCCAACTATATTACTTATCCTCCCTCTGAATGAGGCTGCATGTTTGGCCAAAGCCTATCTGACCCTGTCTCTCTATTTTTCTGATGTTTCCTCTCCCCTCTGTCACCACCCATGCGAAGTGAACAGGAAACATATTGTACAGAATCATCGTTTCCTTGTCAGAAACCCAGTTCCTGAGTAGTGTGATTCTATCCACCGGCTGAAGGATGGGAACATGTTACAGTCTGTGTTTGTGCTGTGATTTTCCATTTTAGGAAAATATGATTGTAGACTCACTGTAACGAGCCAATCTCATTTAGTGTCTCTTGTGACAGAACAGGGAAAGTTCACAATTGTCTTGATGGCTACTGCAAATAGCGCAATTGAATTTACTATCTCACCAAGTACCGACTAATGTGGAGCCCTCTGCTCACGCACAGTACTCTCGGGTTGGAAGCCCAGTGAGACTAAGTGCTTCATTCACACTAATGCCCTCATAAAGTATGCATGTAGGTCAGATCAGACTTAAACAAATTCCACAGAGTTGACGATTTCATTAGTTGGTAAGGTGGACTTTACAGAGGTTTGGGAGATGACTTTGGAATGATGTGTAAAATGTCTTCTTAAACATTTTCGTGGTAAAAGTAAGAAAGGAGATATCAAATTTCACAAGAGCAGTTGTCTGATTGCAGATGCCCCTTAGTCCATCTTGAAATGCTAAAGAAATTGGAAAGAAACATCTGGATGATCTATAAGGGCCAAGATATGGTGATCTCCCACCTTGTAGGAAAATGTAAAGTAAATAAGAGAGATGTTTTTATGTTATGTGAGCACACACACACACTCACACACACACATACTCACACACACACACAGACAAACTAATGGGGCATGGGTTTAGGTAATGTGTTTATGTTGCTCTGCGCAACATTGTTTCCCATCCTTTCAAGGCTTTTAATGGATAATATTGATGGTGCTGTATGATTACATTTGCCAGCATTTACCTTATATGATCAGCAAGCTCCTTTCACTCCTGTCTGAATTTGATCCTGTATTTGTGAAAATCCTGATACTTCTGTGCACCGAGAGCACCACAGCGGCCATTTTTTTCCTCCAATTTAAACCAAGGACGAGGCTTTTGAATTTGTAAAGTTTACCATTCACTGAAGTGTAAGACAATGACATTAGAGCTCTGTATGGCTATAGAATGGACCCATGTTTGTGTTTAAGAGATGTTTTGATAGAACATCATCTGTTGTTAAGGGAGGCCCACAGTCTTCCAATGAAGTGCACTGCGCTCTCACTTAGTAGCACCATGGCTGTATCACCTTCTGATTTGATACACACACACACACACACACACACACTAACACATACACACAGGTGTAAATAATTGACGTTGTAATGCACAACTCAAACCACTCACGACCCCCAACACCCCCCCCCCAAAACACCCCCACCCCAACACACCCCCACCCCTTGGCAATGTGCACGCAGTGTCACACATGCACACTGAGACTCTTTCTCTCTCCAAAGCACTGAACTGACTTTGAACAGGAGCCCAAGGTTCTACCTCCTCTCTTGCACACTGACGGTATGTAATAGGTGAATATAAAACTGTGTTGATACCTGAAAATTATGTAAATGAAGGTTTCAAAATAGGTTCTACATTCAGGAACTTTTAATGCAAGTTAGGTATTTCAATATGTACTGAATAAATGTAAAGTTACACATAAAAGAGATGAAAACATATAAATGTGGTGTGTTACTTTGACTGGTGCTTCTTTTAAAACATACTATTATTACTTTACTTACCCAGCAACAAAGTAGACTAGTTACGGATTACATTGCTTGCAGAGATGTTAACAACTCAGCATAAACATTATTGTCTGCAGTATGCTCCTGAGAGAGTGCACACATTTTGTGGTTTTATAAAACATTACATTTTGCATCTGATATGTGTGCCAGAGTTAAAAAGTTAAAAAGACATAAGCTATTGTGTCATTTAAGCTTTTAATGGTCTACTGATGTAAAGTGGAGGAAATTTAAAAGTTGTAAGAACTGTGCTGTGCAAAAAGCTACAATGAGGTGGTCATTCACATTTTTAATAACACAGACCCAAGGATGTTTGCATATGATTTAGGATATAATATGAAATTTACCCTTGTGCTTTTTGGCATGGGAGGCAAAATGTAGACAATATGCAGGCCTGAGCACAAAAATACAGTGTGTATCACTTATATGCTTATCTATACTTATGCTATTTAGGGGAGGGTGTACAGTGAGTAAAGGCCCGAAACACCCATTGATCCTGAGGTACACTGCTGAGGATGTGTCCCACATAGTGTATGGATAATTGTAATGGCTGTAGTTAGGAAAGCCTGAAGTGTGGTACAATGGGTGCTCTCCCCACATGTGCAAGTGTCTTGTATTTTTATTTATTTATTTATTTATTTATTGTAATTGTTATGGAAATGTTGGAGGAAACTGCAAAGGCTTGCCAGTGGTCCTGGATGTAAACTTTCACAGGGCAAAGAATCCTCACAGTGTAGGTCTACGATGCTTGTGTTTTGTGGATTCCATTTGTCCCCATATTAAGGATGCACAGGTTTTAGTCTGGTTATGTCATGACTACACCCCATTTGTGTCAAACTGAAAGAAGGCAAAACGTTGGCAGCATTAGGATACACAAAGAAACAAACCTGGGTCTGGTTTCCCGAAAACGGTAGACTGTACCTTACTTTTCTTTGGTTGACACTGGAAACACAACAGGGCTCGTAGGGTCAGGGGAAGTTTACAAGGAAAAGTGGACAAAAAGGTGGGTGGTCAAGCAAAAAGATTCTAGAATCTACTGATGGGTGGTATTCTACCAGAGAAGAATACATTTCAGTTTGGCCAAAGATGTATTGACAGAATAACTGGAAAATGTACACCACACATGTGTGTCCCAACAGTGGAGGTGCAACACAGGGATGTAAGTGGTCTGATTAAGTTCTTACCGCTCCAAATATCATATCCATGCACCTACCCTGCCATTCAAAAGTTAAAAATTATTAACAGATTTTAGTGAATAGCTGTAGTCAGCGGCCAGTTGTGCGTGTTACACCTGGGAGTAGGGAATAACAGCCTGAACTATTTACTTGATTATAGATAGTGTAGGGGTTCATGTAATAGCTATAGTTTCTCCCTAAGGTGCTCTTCCTACATGCACAAGTACTTTGTGTTCTCAAGTAACTCAAGAGCTTGTAAACAAAATGTTTTAATCCAAATGGAAACATACAAAAGCTCAGATCTAAAAAAATGTGAAACAAAGGGGTTCGTAATCCAACAAGAGTATTCAGGCAGTATAACAAAACACACAGAAGATCTGAAAGGAAAGTTCCACAAAGCACAGTTCAAAATTCAAAAGATAATCCAAAGATAATTTCAGCTCAGGCAGGCCACAGGCACAAAGGCAAAAAGTAATCCACAAGGCAGAAACAGGCAGTCAAGACATAGAGCATCCCAGGACAAAAACACTTTGGAACAACAAACAAACACTGTAGTTCAAAGAGAGGGTTTCTTACTGTGCACTCCTAGAAGACTCAGCAATGGTGAGGAGAAACACAGGGCTAAAATACTAGTGAGTAATTGGATAACAAGGCAGGCACATGACCAGTGTAACAGGGTGCAGGTGAGTGTAATCAACCAAGGACAAAATGGAAAGTAACACAACATAGGGACAGCTCATGAGGGTGACATCTAGTGGTGAAAATGAAAAAAAAAGTCCAGAGTGAGACAGACAAAAGTCCAGAGCGTGACACCAGGTGCTCAGGGTTTCTATAATTGTTGAGAATTTGTACAATTTACAAATCATTTTGCACAACATACATTGATTTATGTGTTATTTGCCAGGTGGCCACAAACCTCTTAACATAAATCTATTGTAAGCCAGCAAAGGCAAACACAGCTACAACTGCAAACATCCCAATGTCTGTGCAGTTTGTATTCTTTGGGAAGGAAAAAAATAAAATTTCTGCAGTGCAGACAGGCAAAATATATCATTCAGTTTGTGCGTCACTGTCTTCAAATTTGCCTCTTATATTTCCAAAAGGATTGATGGTTTCAGTCATTGTGTTTTCTCCTGACCACCTCAGAGGTTTTGTGTTTTGCTTTGCGAGTTTTGTTTCATTTGAATGGATATTTGCACAGGTGAGTGACGGTGTGATCAGCCTTGGTTAAAATACTGCAGTATGACAATGATGAGAAAAAATAGTTTCAAATTTAAGTAACAAAACACACACACAGATTGTACTTAACTTAGTTTTATAATATTTAGGCAATTTGGCCAGCTTCTGTTGTATACAGTGTGGTATATAGCCTTTAAAAACTGCTGAACTTGAACTAGAACACACACATACCAGAGCCACGGAAAGAGAGAGTTTTGTCAACTCTATTGACCCCATTGTTCCATATTTTTCCTAGAATGGCGGTTCACAGAGCCTCTCAATAGTTCCAGGAAGTTGGCATATACACAAGGATACAGGGATACAAGAATATTTATTTGTTTATTTCTAACCCTAGACATAAACAAAACTATACAGGTAAAGTCTATATGGGCATTGGGCAATTCACCTTGGCTGACGCTTAGTAAGAAAACAGTCAGCATATTCTCTATTTGGTCCTGACACACACACACACACACACACACTGACATACACACACTCTAACCGTACAATGACTGTTCTGGACTCCAAAAAAAAACAACTAGCACTGAATTACTGTTCGGGCTAGATGGCTATTTCTCTGTATTCCAATTGTACTCTTAATAAAAGCCAATACACCCCCTACCTTTCTTTTACTAATAGATCTATACATCGATTGAAAAAAATGCATACTTTTTAGTGACACGTATGGTTTATCTGTTTTAATGAAGTACCCTAGCCTACTCTTTGAGTAGTCATAAGGGGCATTCTTGAATATGCTGATGAAAGTCACGCACAGCCTTCTCTTGGTCTGTGGTCTCGATGGAGCCTGGGCGCATTTCTCTGACCATCTCTATTGCTGCGTCTCCAGATACGTTGCTCGTCTTGATCAAGTAGCATGCCAACATGGTGCCTGTGCGTCCATGCCCATACATACAGTGAACACCCACACCCTGCAACACACATCTTTCTTAGCAGACCATTGGACACCCACAGCTGGCACTGCTATGATATTTTAAGCATATATTTTTACGGAAACAAATCTGATAAAGGCAATCCATTGACTATATGCATCGTCGTAAAAAAGACAGTGGGTGATGTTTAAATTAATTGTTGTTAAGCATTATTAAAAAGCTCACCTCATCTTGTGAGTTTGCCTTTTCTACAATGGAAAGAAATTCCTTAATCTGTTTCAGACTGGTGGAGTAAAGTCCACGATGCCAATATGATGCACGTTAAGTCCAGCGCAGCTGTCGTGATGGGGTGGCAGTGACTCGCATAAGCACACTAGATGCTGAATCCCATTATCTAAAAGAAATTGATAGTGACTTCTGTTACACGGATATGCCAGACCGGCCAGTTTCTGTGGCTCGACCCAAGAAAAGTTTGGTGGAGCGCGCGTTGAGGCAGCCATGTGTCAACTACACTGTAGTGTCCTGCAGCTGTCGTAGCCTAGGTAATTTGGTTATTTTGAACTGGTTAGATGTAGTAAAAAATCATGTCTACGACCTGTGGGCACTTGCCATGGAATGCGCCTGATAGTGTGGATAAGAGGAGATTGGCACGGAGCCACAGGAGTTTATGAAGATTGGCACAATAAACGAAATGCTTCACCCCCCCTTCCTTATTACGCCTTCAGACCAATGGCGTAGGCAGAAAAAAGACATTGGGTGTGTGCACCAGCAAAAACTGGGTGTGCCAGATTGATCCAAAGTGTTACACCTCCACAAACATTCAAAAGAATATATCTCTCAAACACACAGCACACAAACACCGCAAAAACATAACACACACAGACATTGACAATGACATGAACAGTAGTAGAGAAACAGGTAAAGTAGAGAACAACAACATAGTGAAAAAAATATAACACACTATAACGTATATAACATATCCACATTACGCATGATCAACAAAGCTATTTAACCAGCATCTGCACACAGCTATTGGGCTTAGTAGCAGAGTAAAGCAGTGGCTCTTAAACTTTTTGTCTGGCAACCGCACAAAAAAACCTGATGAGCTCTGGTGACCCCACGTTTGCCTCAAACCCCTTGTAATTGCATTGGGCAGGATAGACCTGTCCATGCTTTAGGCTGGCTATAATAGCACAAGCATAGTGATTTGGTGAAACTAAAATGTCAATGCACACACGTGGCTACGCCACTGCTTCAGACAGAATCGAGAGTGCGCGGGGAGGGGCCAGCCCAGTCCTTAAATGCACTCGCCCAGTGTCTTTCAGTGTGCACAGCCCAGTTTCCTGTTGATAGGGTTATATTATATATGTGTAATAAACAATATATATGTTCTCTGTTTACATTTTCTTATTTCAAAAGGTGTACATACACATAGTGCAACTTGATCATTTTGATAATGCTGACAGAATATTTGACATTGTTCCAAAGCATGTATGACTTTATTCACTCCAGGTACAAAAAACAAAAAACAAAAAGAACACAGGCATTCTTTCACCCCTTCCATAAAGTTGTCATAAAACTGCCCCTTTGGCTGCAGTCACTCTGTCCTACCTCAGGTCAAAAACATTATTCAATTTTGTGACATATGGACCTCAATTTTGCCCTTGTTGACGTTTGTGGATTGAATGACAAGAATGAGGATTGTGGATTGAATGACAAGAATGAGTTAAGCATTTTTTTTCAGCTCAAGTGGTCCACAGAACAATAGAAATTAAGGTGGTTCTTTTATTGAGAATCGCAGCAGAAGCTTTCTTCTTCCTATTAAAAAGTATCACCACTATTGTACCTACAACATGTTTGACTGGTGTGTGACAACTTCAAAGGGTATTTCAGTTTTTATGTTCAGGCAGTTACTGCACCTGTAGGGCAGATCTGGTATGACAAGGTATATTGACAGCTTTCCAGAGTTTTGTGCAATTGTAGGTGAGAGGTCATATTTTTCACACAGTCGGGAGGCTTTTATGGTATCTATGTGACAATACATACATAGATAGCAGTTGACATGAAATGGTGTAGTCATGCTATAGGTTTCAATATGATTTGGGCTGAAAACGCTCACATTGTCTAATTGTCCTGAGCAGGTGAGAGGAACAAGGCAAGAGGGCAGGCAAGCAAAGCCCAATGAAAACAGGATGACCAGTGCATTCTTTGCAGAGTTTTTCTTTTCTTCAGTGAGGTAGATTCTCCATGGGCACGAGAATGGCATGTACTCTGGGCACCCTTCAAAACAGCACCCACACATGACATGACTGAACCTTTTACCAGGGCACTGGTGCAAACAACGATGTCTCACTTCTTAAGCGCAATCATAGATTTCCCTACACTCGAGTCACTCCTTTCTTGTTTCCTTAACAGAAGGACGGGCTGGAAATGAGGACAGTAGGGTGAAGTAAGGTAATTCTGCCCCGGGGCACTTTTTGGTAGATCACAGATAAAACCACCTTAAAGTCTAAAGGGAGGCAAAAGAGATACTTTTGTAAGTTCACAGAAGTCTCTACTACATTTCTGGGTATACAATATGCAGTTATAATATTGTGATAACCTGTGTTAATTGTGTTCTGGTCTGCGATATTCTTATGTGTACCTTTAAGGGAATGGAGTTAAGTTGTGTGTGTGTGTGCATGCATGTGTGTGTGCGCGGGATGAGAAGAGAAAAACACAGAAAAGTTGCTGCAAAGTTGCTGTAGTGTTGTGTGGAATAAGCGTGGGTTGTGGCTAAACAGCAACTGTGTTGTAGAAATGTTTTCCATTAAAGTTTCCTGAAGGTGTCAAGCAAGCCTCGGATTATTACAATATTTTACAAGGTTTACCCTCAAAGACTATAAGACACCCAACCTACGTCGGCAAAAATGTTCAGGTAAAATGGGAAAATTGCAAATGGCACAGCATCACAGCTTTCTTTTCAATTTTTTAACTAAAGAAAACATGTTACAGATATCTGACTACTACTCAGAAACTGAGCTCAGACTGCAAATGAAATGCAGTATTATTACCATTAGGACAAACTCAACATGTCATGGGGTTCACAGCGTTGTGTCCACTGTTTTTTTTTATCTTGGCTTCTCCCACTAATATAATAGACCAAACTAAATTATTGTTTCTTGTAAAGGACATTTGCAGTAGGACAAAAGTAAAACAAGATTATTTGTGATTGACATCTGATATTTAAAGAGTTGAATATGTGAACCCAGACTTGTCCCGTTTTTTTCTGATGTCCCGATTTCACCCTATGGAAGGGAGGAAGGAAGAAAGTATAATGAAAAAATGATATGCACCCTGGTTGTTGCATGACTGACAGGGGTAAAAGAAGTATGCTCTCTCCATACTGTGTGTCCACTTCCTCTTTCCTTGTTTTGACAACACTTCTTTTGACTTCCATACTGACTTAAGTAATCTTCTTTACTGATTCTTTCATAGAATCACTTATTTTTGCAATGTGCTTGTGTTCTTCCCTACATTTGCATATTGCATAACACACAGCGAGGTCCTCTGGAGATTTCTTGTGCAATCTGACATTTTTTGCTTTTATTGTATTACATGAAAAAATACTTAAAACATTTTGAATGCAGCCTAACATGGGCATTTTGTACGAGAATGAGAATAAGAATGTCTAGGGGACTTTCACTTGGGTCGCTTTGACGGTGTCTGACTTTTATTTTGTAACAAGACAAAGAACAGGAAATCGTGACGAGATTCGGCGCTGACAAAGTTCGCAGAAAGTGTCCGTGGTTAGTTGATGTATTTGTTTTTGCACAGTCCTACGATATTCCAAATTGTTCACTTCGCAGAATGGCGATATAGACTTACTTAGTGAATCTCTTAGCTGGATCAAACATGAGCCGATATCCGTAGTGAAGTGTGTGAAAACTGAATTCCATAACTGCCACAGCTGCGGCCACAATGTGGAAACTGGTACCCCTTCAGTCTGGAGGTAGGTTAGGTTGTGGTTTCGAGTTTACTTCCACTTAAGGCGTTTGTATGATCAAGCTGTCTTTTCAGAGAGGAGGATAACATCAACCACCCAGTATGCAAATTTTGCACACGTTGGCTAACAAGACATTTGTGCTAGCAGCTATTTGTGATGTTGTAGCCAACATTGGCCGTTACTTCCCATATAAGACAGCTGTTTAAATCAAAGTGGAAAATGTGTCTAGAAAAGTCTAGTTTCATACATGTGGTGGTTTGCAGGGCAATCCATCTACTTACTGCCTGGAAAAGAGTATGTTGTGGGTCGCAAGAACTGTGACGTCCTCCTCGCCAATGACCAGTCCATCAGTCGCGCCCATGCACAGTTCTCCCTGAGCAACCAGGTAAGACAGCTCTTTGGCAGACGAGTGTCTCTAGCTGTGGATGTCATATGAGATGTGGTGGAACGTGGAAAAAGCGTATTTACCGTACCATCGCACATAGCTAGTACAATTGTACTAAAATTGTCTTTACTCTGGGAAACTCTTCTTGTGAGATGATAGGTTTTGCTTCTATGAGCAGGGACCGAACATGTACACGTTGCAAATCACCATGACCCCTGAGCATAAATTATGTTTAGACTGTAAAATAAAGCAGCATTTGCAAAATCTACATATTCTCCCCATAATTATCCATATTGTAACTGCATGTGTTATTCCGCATGTTACTGAGATACTCTTTTGTACAGACTCTGACGTTGAAGGACACCTCCAAATATGGGACTTTCATCAACGATGCACAGCTGGCCACCGGCACTGTACAGACACTGAAAGCTGGGGACAGGTTGACATTTGGGGTCTACCAAAGCAAATTCAAGTAAGTGTGTGTGTGTGTGTGTGTGTGTGTGTGTGTGTGTGTAGCAGGTTGAGGGAGAAGATGTGCAGATAACAGCGTGCAGATGATGGTGGAGAGAATGCTGAAACCACAGGCACTGAATAACCGGTTACACACACACACACACACACACACACACACACACCCCCACACACTTAAAGAAAGACTTCATGTGAGGCCAAAAAAGAGGAGACAGACAGATTATGTATGGTTGTAATGCAACAGAGGAAAAGTATGTACCCAAAAGAGAAAATATAATTTCTGTGTTGTTCTGTCAGTGTTGAGGTGGAGAACGTGAAGGTGTGTTCATCGTGTCTGGAGAGTGTGCGCAAGGCAGAGCTATCTCAGGCCCTCTCCTCATTGGGCGGTCGCTTGGTGAGCTCATGGGACCAGGAGTGTACACACCTTGTTATGCCTTCAGTGAAGGTCACCATTAAGGTCAGTCCCGACCCCCCTCAGCTTTAAAACCTTCCATTTATTTCACATAAACCTCCCATTTATTTTATTACTCCAGCAATAGCACCAAGACCATCCCCAGATCATCCTGGGGATTTTGAAAACTCCATAGTCAACACACTAAGTAGTTTTTTCAACCTTAAAATAATGTTTCCAAAATCATTTCAGTGTCCCCAGCTTTTTAGCTTTCATCACATGAATACGTGTCTGTGTGTTCATCAACTTGTAACAGGCTGAAAGGCACTGTTGAATTCGCTTTGCTGCCCTCCTTAGGCTAAAACCCCTGTAGTTCGAATGAGAGACATAAGAAATAGACTTGCTTTACAGGAAGTGTTCAATAGCCAATAGGTGGACAAAGCTCTCGGGAGGTACATATAATGGAAGATACCTACAGCCAGCCTTTGACTTGTCATCATGACGGAGCCTGCGAAGAAAAGGAAAGGTAGCCTATGTCGGAGGAGGCGGGGAAAAGAAAATCGTGATGGACAAAGGTCGAACTAGAGCAAACGTCAGACCAGCTTGCACTCGTTATGGTCATGAATAAATGCTTAGTCATGGCTTTGTTCATACTGGACTTGCAGGCATGAATTGTAAATTAGAACTTTAGTTGCTATAAGAAAGGAGACAACATACAAGTTAACGGGGCAGTGAGGAGATTTTGCCCAAGTAATAATATAGCAATGCTGTCACTAAAACGCTGTCACAATGCAACTTTTTCCCATTAAAATGCTCAATATTTTCACCAGAGACAATACAAATGGCTATTACTTGATAACTGTTGGGACAAGTTTTCATTTTTCATCTTTGTGTAAACCTATCTTGCTATTGCTAGACTGAAATGACGAACAATGTCACATATAGGCCTACTCTGTTTTAATATTCATGTGACTATACATCATACCTTCATAAAGTCAGGCAACATGGCTTACTCCACCTTGTCTGAGGACATCGTTTTTTCCAATGCTGGTGCTTGATAAAAGATATTAAACAAACTGGATAAGCGTGCAATGGCATGGCTGGCTAAAGTATTCAAGACATCAATGGACAATTGTGCTTCCGACCTGCAGTGGATGACCGAAGTGGAAATACTTGGTGTTGCTTTAACTAGAGAATTTCAGATATGACAGACATGGATAACACAGCAAAAGTTGCAAAATTGCAAAAAAAACAACAAAATGATTACCTGCAAAATGTACACAGAGCATTAATATGACAGGACATTGCTCAGTGCACAATGTCAGCTACAGTCACTTTGGGCCAGTGGGTCTGTCTTTTTTGTCTCTCTCTGACTTCCTTTCCACTTCCTCACCACCTATAACTCTCTCTCTTTCAGACCATCTGCGCGCTGCTCTGCGGTCGGCCTATAGTGAAGCCGGAGTTTTTCACCGAGTTCAGCTCAGCCCTGAAGGAGAAGAGGAGTCCTCCACAGGCACAAAGGTACGCCTGACCATCTCCGCTCTACGCGTTTCAAGTGTTCCCAACTGAGGATTTCTTATTTCAATAACTAAAAGGGTGATTAACAAGTTCTGTCTTGAATGTAGAATGAATGTGGAATTACTTTTGCTGGATCAGATCGCATATGAATTGAAGTGCAAAATAATTGAGATTCTGTGTGTGTTTAGTTATCACCCTGAGATTGATGAGCCTAGTCTGAACAAAGAGGAGGTGGATCTGAACTATCGTCCTGAGCGCAAACGACTCTTTGCAGGAAAGACCTTCATCTTCCTCAATGACAAACAGGTAGGTTCACCATTCTACTGCCTGTGTATGTGTGCACACACACGTACATGCACCATTAGGTTTCATATTAGTATACATACCTGCGTATTTGCACAGAGCTGAGGAGTGTGACTTTTATGGCTGAATGGCCACGAGACACCCACACACACACACATGCACACACACTTGTTCACACACACACACACACACACGTTGACTTTTAATGTTCCACTTCCTCATATCTACAACAGTCAGGAAGAGCCAGTGTGTTTTATAGTAGCGCCTGGTTGTAAATGCTACATGCTTTCTCTAGGACTGGCCTCTCTGCCCAGATCGCAGGCCATTAAAGCTCAGTTACGTAAGTGCTGTGTTTTCCACAGCTAGTGAATAATACATGCCTTTATTGTATGGGGGCCATATGGTGTCAGCTGTTGGCAGTCTTCTTCTATTTAAAAGTGATGATGAATAAATAAACTATCACACAGTCAGTTAATAGTCTAGCGACCATTTTTGTAGATGAAAATCTTCCTGTAGCTTAGAATGATTCCACAATTTGCCTGTTGAGTTGGTATGTTTAGCCCATGTAAGCAGGCTGGAGGTTATAGCCTGTAACTTTAGATACATCACATGAATAAGTGTGTGTGTGTGTGTGTGTGTGTGTGTGTGTGTGTTGTGTGCATCTCAAGATGAAGCGCTTGAGTCAGGCGGTGACTTGTGGAGGTGGGCGGAGTCAGCTCCTGGAGGAGGGTTCTGTCCCCTCGTCACTCTTGGAGTCTCCAGGAAGCTGTGTGGTCGACATGACGATGGGCAGCTCTCAGACACTAATCTCTGCCTCCACCAGGAAGTGGGTCGACGCAGTTGGTCAGGTCCTTCACAGGTAAGTGTGCACACTTCCATACATACTGGCGCATCTCAATAAATCATAATATCATGGAAAAGTCATTTAATTTCATCAATATAATTCAAAAAAGCTAAACGTATATACTGTATTGATCAGTAAAATCCAAAGTGAAATATTTCAAAAATTTCAAATATTGGTTTATTTTTGATGATTACATCTCACAGCTAATACACACAATAATCTAGTTCATTGAGGTGTGCTTGTATCTGTTCAACTGAATGACAGATTTTCTTTGCGAGAACTGATGGATGAGTTCAAGGAATTGTTTAGATGTAAGCATGTGTGAGTGTGTGTGTGTGGATATGCATTGATTTAGTTTTTTTTTCTTTGGCTTTTGGGGAACTTTTTTTGTGTGAACCAGGCGAGGCCTGCGTTGGATCCCTGAGTCTGAGATTGGGCTAGCTGCCATCTACGTCAGTACCTCCTCCTACTGCAATCCCTGCTCTCCCACAGACACAGGTGGGATGCCTGTTTCTCTCAAGCACTTATTCATGCACAAATACACCTTTGCACACACACACACACACACACACACACACACACACACACACACACACACACACACATCTACGTCAGTACCTCCTCCTACTGCAATCCCTGCTCTCCCACAGACACAGGTGGGCCGGCATCACTGCCGTCTGTTTCTCTCAAGCATTTATTCATGCACACACACACATACACACACACATACAAACACATGCACGCGTACAACACACACCTGTGCACACATGCACGTACATACGCACGCACAGACACACATACACACGCATGCAACTTAATGCCTGCACGCACACACAATTTGCACATACATGTGCACACAGACCTACACACACACACACACACACACACAGGAAGGATGTTCCCTGATTGTGTTTCCTCTGTGCGGTGTTTGGGTTGTACAGAGTCGGTCAGGATGAGGCCTGTGATCCCTGGGCCCTCTCTGTCCCAGAGCACAGCCGTGGACGAGACCGTCCTCCCTGCCGCCTCCCAGAACATCACCGCCTACGCCGCAAACACAGAACCCTCACAGGGGGTCAGCTGGTATGGACACACACACACACACATCCCAGCGCTCATGTTGAAAAAATATACACAGACACACAAACAGACATAAACACACACACAGAGACACACAAACAGACGCAAGTTTTTATAGGGATGCAGCCAATTTAAAAATTTTTGGCTATTACGTTTTGGACCCTTTTTGCCTTTTTTAGTTATGATCTGCAGTGATTCAGTGGACTCTGCTCTTCTCTGCCTCTAGCCCAAAGGTCAGTGAGGTGACTTCTGTTGGAGAGACACCGGAGAAGCAGCCAAGCCGTGCACAACCTGCCACATCCTCCTCTTCCTCTTCCTCCTCCTCCTCCTCCTCCTCTTCCTCATCTTTCCAGAAGCCTGCTGTCACCAGAGACCTGCCGGCGTCCTGTACCACCATCACGGAGACTATGATGTCGTCGCACAGTGCTGCTCACACCAGCCAATCAGAGAGAAGCAGGAAGCCAGCAATAGCGCCGTCAAGCAAGACCTCCAGCAGCCACAGCAGCGACTCTGCAAAATTCCGGCCTCCCCCGAGCATGACCAGTAAGGCGTCCCCACAGAAACAGTCGGCGCTCACCAACTTCTTTCAGCCCGTCAGCAAAAAGAGGTAAGCACTTACTGTGTCTTCGTTTACATTTTATTCCTTCAGTTTAATTGAAAGGTCTGTAGTCGTGTAATCTCGCCTTGTAAGCAAAGCAAAACGAGCGCAATCAGGGATAGCAACGTGGTTCCCCATATGGGCAGACAGACACACACACACTCACACACACAGACATACAGACACACACACACACACTCACACACACAGGCACACAGATGGACAGGGTCATTGCAATACCTGGTCAATCCCTCTGCTGACCTTTTTGGGGGAGGTATATAGCTTACCCATAATTCCTTGTTTCAGACCACGCGATGGCAGCTTGGAGACCAGCCAGTCGGATTCTAAACTTTTCCGGTTGGACAGCGAAGGAGAAGAACTCGGCAAGAAGAACTTGGCCACTGGCACTCCCACTGTCACCAGTGCGCACGCGACTGCCCGGACACACACTGTCACACACTCAGTGACAGCCACTGCAGCCCAGAACCAGAACAAACTCGCATCGGGGTCAGTTTTGGACAGCAACCGGAAAGCAAGCTCTCGTCTGGGTGTGGGGTTCAGTGCTAGTCCTAGTCTGGGTCTGGGTCCTGGTTTAGGCTCTGGGTTGGGTTTGGGGTCCTCTAAGGGCGTTCTAGATGGACTCACGAGTGAAAGCAGTCTGGGACCGGAGACTAGGAAGAGGAAGGAGATGGTTCAGAATGAGCCTCCAGAACCAGATCTGGACCTCTCTCTGGAGGAGCTGGAGTCCATCATGGATGATGACATGGACATGGACCCAGATCCACAGCCTGAGGCAACAGCCAATAAGAAACAGAGACTGGACCAGGAAGAGTATACTTCAGCCAATCAGAAACAAGGCCAGAACCAGGGGAAGAATGGCACCACCAGTTGGCAGTCTTCAGAGACACAGAGCCAAAGCGCTAAGAACCAGACATCAGAATGGGGCAAAAACAGTTCCACCAATAAGCAACAGAGACCGGACCAGGAAGAGTATGATTCAGCCAATTGGAAGCAAGGCCCGAACCAGAAGAAAAATGGCAACACCAGTTGGCAGACGTCTTCAGAGACGCTGAACCAAAGCACTAAGAACCAGTCAGCAGAATCGGGCAACAGCAGTTCTACCAATCAGAAGCAATCCTTGCAGCAGGAAATGAGGGTCTCCACCAATGAGACGCAGAAGGGGGAGTCCAAGGAAGATGTTAAAGAAGAGGAAGTGTCTTTTGTGGTAGGTATTTTACACTGCACCATGTAACATGACTAACAAGTACGTAAATGCAGCAATCACTTAAAGCACAGATGTTTAAATAACATTGACAGGTTTTGACATTTGTGTGTGTGTGTGTGTGTGTGTGTGTGTGCGTGTGTGTGTGTGTGTGTGTGTGTGTGTGTGTGTGTGTGTGTGTGTGTGTGTGTGTGTGTGTGTGTGTGTGTGTGTGTGTGTGTGTGTGTGTGTGTGTGTGTGTGTGTGTGTGTGTTTTTTTCCCCCTTAGGTTGCAAAGTCTAATGGCACCACTAGTAAAGGCAAAGCCCCTGTCAAGAGCATCCCACTAAAAGATGAACAGAAGGTAGAAGGCAATTAAATACACACTAGTACAGCAGCAGAGTGTTGCAGTTGTTATAGTGTGATTAGTCTTTGCAAATCTTTGCAATCTTTGCAAAGTTTTCTCTTGCCAAGTACAATAAAAAAAAAGTATACAAATGTAAGATTTTGTTGATGATGATGATGATGATGATCATCATTATTATTATTACTATTATGATGATGATGATGATAATAATAATTAATTATTTGTTACACGGTGGCTTTCAAAACACCACAGGTCACCTTACAGAAAATAAAAATAAAGAAATCAACATTAAAAACAATAACGAGAGCATTAAAATAGTACAGCAAGTGGAATTGCTTAGAGCCCATGTGCTGTTTCAGTGTGCTTTTATGATAAGCATCACTTAGGTCAAAACCCCTAAATGCTTGCATATTTCAGTGCAGGTTTCTTTGCGCAGTTGAGTGTACAGATTCTCCTGTTCTTTCTTTGGTTGATGACAGATTGCAAATATAGTACATGGTAATTCTAGTAAAAACAAAAAAACTCCACCTGTTGACCTGTGAAGCAACCTGACAATAAAAATGTTGCTTGCTGAATAGGCAGTGTGCGGGAGTTCACATTTCTTACCAAGTTGTAAACTGTATTAGATCGTCATTTACAGGTGTGCGAAAGGTCATTGTTCTGAACTCTAACTTTAGTAAAGTTAAGGTGTATGTGTGTAGGTGGGTAAGAACATTTGTGTGTGTTTGTTCATCCGTGTGTGTGTGTCACACACCACAGGACTCCAAAGCACTGGATCAGGACCTGCCGCGGGGTCTGTTGCTGGTGGAGTTCAAGTCTCTGGTGGTGAGTGGGCCCTCTCGGACCCGACCAGAACCCCTGCAGAGTCACAACCCAAATGGCAAGAACTTCAAGCGCTTTCGCAAGGTTAGTTTGCATAACGTCTCTCCAAGGTCAGGTGTAGCCTGGGACGGTACAATTAGGGCTGCTCAATTAATCGAATTCTAATCGTGATAACGATTTCAGGGCCAAACGATCTCAAAACAAATAAAATCGAGGGCAACATAGTTTTTGTCCTTATTATTTTCTACTGTTTGTACTGTACATTAGATGTATACATTAGACATTTCTACTGTTTGTACATTAGACATCAAAGGAGACTTACTAATGTTTACGAAGAAAGGTATTAGGGAAAATCTGAAGGTACAAGAATGTTTTTTTTAAATGTTTTTGAATACGTTTTCAATAAATGAAGCGTGTTACTGAGGAAAACAAAATAATCGTTTGAATAATCGTGATTTCAGTTTTGGCCCAAATAATCGTGATTCAGATTTTTTCCATAATCGAGCAGCCTCAGGTACAATATACTACAAAGGTGGCTTAGTGACTAACCTAGTTTATTTAATCCAGTAGTAGTCTTAAACCTGATAGAAGAAGAGCTTGTCAGCATTTGTTTAGTAAAGGTAATGAAACCCTGGGCTGGTTTTGAAAAGGTTTACAACTACCTCTGGATTAACTGACCAAGGTTTATCTCTTAACTACCATTGTTGTATACCCCTTGACCTTGACTACCCGTGTGTGTGTATTGATAGGCTGTACGTGTGTGTGTGTGTGTGTGTGTGTGTAGGCTTGTGTGTGTGTGTGTGTGTGTGTGTAGGCTTGTGTGTGTATGTATGGAGAGTAGTTCTCTGCGTGGGATTGTGATTCCCAGGGATGTGACATCTGTTTTTGTGGCGAGCTACATCCCCTAAGGACACTAGAGGGCGCACCTGCGCGCTGCTTATTTGGTCTCGGAGGCAATCTACACGCCTGCAAGATTTGTGTGGCCGCTTCGAGAACATGCTGTTAGGACTGTGTTCAAAACAAGGGAATATTGCAACAGATCTTTACTTCTACCTTTCTGATGCTGGTATAGATAACAGTGGCTTTTTATGTTGACTCTAAAAGTTTGATGATATTTTATTCACATCGTTTTCTCTGTCATGACGTAGGCAATGCCCAGCTTAACCTTATTTTAGGTTGCAGTCATTTTTTATTGACTGAATTTATTATATGAAGTGTTTGTATAGTATAGTGTGTGTGCTTGTGTGTTTTCATCTCAGAATATGTATTTGGCTTATGTCACATTTCTGTCACTTTTGTTTTGTGTGTGTGTGTGTGCATGTGTGTGTTTATATATGTGTTTGTATGTGCTTGTGCTTGTGTGTGTGTGTGTGTGCATATGTGTGTGTCTGTGTGTAGGTTCCTGTCCCAGGCTCCCAGGGTCTCCCTCAGATCATCGGCGGCTGTGATCTGGTGGCCCACAGCAGGGGGAAGAACACGGAACTGGAGGAGTGGCTGAGGGAGGCCGCAGAGGTGAGGGAGATGGGGGGGGGGGGGGGGGGGGGGTGGGGGGTGGGGTTGGTAGAGGGGAAAGGGGTTGGTAGAGGGGGAGGGGAGATGAAGGGGGGGTACAGAGGGAGGGGGAGGAGGGGAGATAAGGGGGGGGGTTGGGGATGAGGGGGGTAGAGAGGGAGGGGGGAGGAGGGGAGATGGGGGGGGGAGGGGAGATGGGGGGGGGTAGAGAGGGAGGGGGGAGGGGAGATGGGGATGAAGAAAGGGGGTGGGGGGGGGGGGTTGGGGATGAGGGGGGTAGAGAGGGGGGGGGGGGGAGATGGGGATGAAGGGGGGGGGTTGGTAGAGGGGAGATGGGGGGGTTGGGGATGAGGTGGGGTGGTAGAGTTGGAGGGGAGATGGAGGAGTGGCTCAGGGAGGCCGCAGAGGTGACGGGGGGGTGGGAGGGGGGTGTAGGAATTGTGTGTGATACAATTGTTTTGCATTTGTAATTGTGTGGGTGCGTGTGTGTACTTATCTACACATACACCACTGATAGTTGTATGTTTGCGTATGGGGATGTAGAGATGGAGAGAGACATGATGAGCATGGTGAAGTGTGTTTGCCCAAAGGGGCTCAGGCCAGAGATGCAGTTGAGAGCCTTGAGTGAATTGTTAATGGCACATGTAAATAAATTACATGATAGTTGATGCAGTTGATAGTTAATGTACATGTGCATACAATAGTGTGCATGGTTTAAGCACACCTAGTGTTCTGGGCATAGAAATAATGTCTGCTAATAACTGGGGAATTCTTACTTTAACAGTTTGAACCTATGTGTGTATGTCTGTGTGTGTGTGTGTGTGTGTGTGTGTGTGTGTGTGTGTTAGGAGGAGAAGCAACATGAGATTGAGCAGGCTGTGGGAGACGAGCTGTTCAGGTAAACCCACTCATCTCTACTTCTCTCTCTACCTCCTCATCGTCCATTTATCTTTCCATTTCTCTTTTCCTTACCTGTAAAGAGCTTTACGGTGCGTCAAATCGAATGCTGTCTTCTCATTGGCTGGACGGGGCATGCATTAATTCCGTGGAACAGTTCTAAAATTCTGGCATAAAGTTTAAGCACCGTTCTATCAATGCCCCATAGAATGGTAACTATAACAACCATATAGGCTAATTTAACAGTTGTTTTTCTGCTCTACTTTTTTACGACAGGTTGCATTACACAACAAACAATGATTCGTAATTGTAAAGAAACTATAGAAGAATTTAAATGTTCCGGCATACAGTTTTAATGACCTAGTCTGTTAGCCAAGGCTTTGAAATACATCTAGTCGAGCGATTGGGAGATGGCATTGGATGGCAAAAACAGGCTGAAGCACGAACGTGAAATTGAACTGAAGTGCCATTTATTTACATTTACATTTTAAATTGTGAATACACTGGCTGTAGCACTGTTGTAAGGCAAACCAGTATTCCAATTTGCGAGTTTTCCTAATGTCTGATGACGTAGACTGGCAATTCATTACTACAAATTTCTTGTGGCTATAACAAAGAGCTTTGTAGTAATGAATTTAACAACCTTCACTTCCTTTTGTTAGCAGCTCTCATGATTTGATGAAATCTGAACTACGATACAGCAAACATTGGTCTTTTTTGGCTGTTAGGGTTTGTACAGTCAGAGTCACACACAAGGGCTAGATTGCCTGTAGGTAAATTCAACTGCTGCATAACATCTTTCTCTCTTTTCACTGTTAGTGCCTCTGTTCATCCCTCTTTCTTTCTCTTGCTCTCTATCTTTCTTTCTCCCTCTGTCTCCCCCACTCCCTCCCTCGCGCAGGCTTTCCGCGCCATCTCTATGTACAACTAATCCTGGCAACAGAAGTGCTGACTTGGATAATTTGCTCGCTCACACACAAACAAGCCCACACACACACACGTACACACACACACACAGAAAGAAGCCCACTCGCACACACAAACACACACACACAAACAAGCCCACACACACACAAACAAGAACACACAAACACAGTAAAGTTAGTGTGTGTCCACCAATCTCATACAGTAAAACTGGTAAATACCATGTAATTAAGACACACACACACATCAAGTTTAATGTCAGTGTTTTGTAAGTTGCCATTTGTTATCTTACTGGAGTGCTTAGATTTATTCGCCAAGTAAACATTGATACTGTGGAGGTTATAGGGATCATGAGAAATCCTCAGACAAAAAAAAAAGAAGAAATGAGGCAAGTGTGTCCTTACGGTCACTTGGAGTCTCAGAAAAGGACCACAGTGACTGTCAGTGTCTCTACTAAAGAATATTCCAGAATTTAGAGAATTCTGGCTAGCAACAAGACAGCATTCGGCTATGGAAAAGACGGCGTTTGGCAAGAAGCTCAATCTTGTATCAGAGATCTTGATCAGACCTTGTTTAACTGTAGGTGAGCGTGTGTGTATACGTAAAAATTATGGGGTGGGGTGGTTGTTTGATGTATGATGTTAGGACTGTAGTGGTGGGTAATACTTGCATGTGTATGCATGCAATACATGCATGTGTCCTTTTTCAGTGTACCTAAATGCAACAGCTTGTAATACTATGTACTTACACTGTACATACTTAACACTAACCCTAATCCTAATCCTAACCCTGTGGTACAATGTAAGTTCGATACATGTTACAAGTTGTTACAAACTTTGTCACACTGTACTTAAAGATGTAGATACACTGTAACAGGGATTGTAAAATAAAGTGTTACCCTGTTGTGTAGATGGTTGAGAAACCCAACATGGTGAGATAGGAACCCATCTTGTTGAGGGGAGACTGATGGAGATGAAGCTGACTCCTCCAGCAGAGACATGGCAGAGTGGGAGGTTGGAGTGGTAGGTGGGCATAGATTAGCCTGGTAAACCTGCCCCTTGTACTTCATTTCATTTTGTACAGAGGGTCTGGACCGGACTCTCTTGAGGGTCATTTAGTCGGCCCCAGCAAGACCGATCCAATCAGCAAACAGAGTGTGTGTTCGTTAGCCGTGACGTTGATCTTGTGTGCTACATTTGAATTGTAGTGCGTAGGTAGGCTAATTGCATACGTGACGACCAGGCGTTAGCGATTGGGTAAAGGCAGAGGCACTTTTTTTAAACTTCAGCAGAGTCCACACCTCCAGGAAGAAATGGTTTCTCACGGCCTCCGCTCCAGACCCTCTGTACGAAATGAAATGAAGTGCGAGGGGCTGGTTTACCAGGCTACGCATTGATAGCACACGCAGGAAAACTAGAGGTGTTGCCTGGAAACAGTGGCAGGCCCCTGATGTAACTGCAGGGAGAGGAAAAAAAAAAACAAGCGAGGTGTCTCGCTCTCTCTCTCTCTCGTCTGCCAGAGGAGAAGTGGGCCATTCATCCCAACATCTCTCTTCTCAGTCATGCAGAAGAAGCAAGGGAGCGGAGAGAGAGAGAAAGAGAATGAGAAAAGAGAGATGGAAATAGGAAGAGGAGGGAAAAAGAGGGAGTCAGAGAGATGGCAAAGAAAACAGCTAGAGGTCCACCCCCACCCATCACCACCCCACCCCACCCCACCGCCTCTCTCCCCAGAGAAAGACAGGATTGAGGGCTTGGGTGTAGGGGGAGGGGATGGGGATGGGCGCCAGACATATTTTATTGTGGCCCTGTTTGGTTTGCTGAGTGGAGGACGTTGTCTGATGGCGACGGTCAACAGTGATATTTTTTTATGCCGGCCAAACTTTCCGTCGAGCTGTGCAGCATCCTCAGCCTCCTGCAGGAATGTTAAAAGCTCTGCAGGACACTTTTTATGGCTCTATAATCTCACACTTTGATGGTTGGTTGATGTCCTCTGCTCTCTGTAATCCCCTTTCCTCCTCATTTCTCCCTTCAGCCTGTCAATACATTTCAGTGTTATTAATTAACAACTAATTATTTATTAATTAAGGTTTTGCTTCAACAGGTACAACCCCAAACCCTCCGTGAAGAAGTCTGGAAGATTCTGACAAGTGCACTCAGGAGAAACAAGGAAGAAGTGCATTCTTGACTGCTTTGTGAAACGTTGAGATAAATGTGAGTTTGTTGGGGTTACAGGGAAGCACCTTATAAAAAAATAATGTGTAGAAAAATGTGCTTAAATTTATATAACATCAGTGAATGTGTGGGCCTCAGACATTATAAATGTTCTTGTTGTGCGTTGTAAGTTGAAGTTTACATGTCAGTGTTTGCAAGCAGTGTACCAAGAACTCACGACTCGAGTTGCATTGCAATATTTTTAAAAGATTTATTTGTTCTTAATAAAAAAATATTGTATACAAAACATATATTAAAACCCTTCCTTTATGTCTTAAGTCAGAAGAATAAGTCACGCTCTGACCTTCGGTGCATCCGATTCCGTTTCTGCGTCATTATTTTCTGCGGCTGAAAGAGAACATAGCATATATATATATATACCTGCGTCTAGACCTTATTCTCACCTCTCCTGCTTTACCCTCAGTGGCCTCTCGATGTAGCCTTCAAAGTAGTAACATTACTCTGTGATAGTTGGCATGTCATTAGTGTCGTTGTTTATGCGTATGCCACACAGCAGAATCCCAGGGGGGCAAGTCGGAGAGAACCGGTTTGGAAGGAATTCACTCCGAGCTTAACTCCTCTGACGTCAAACTGACGAATCGCACAGACAGGCTCATCATGGTGGTGTTAGAAGCTGATTGATTTGGCCATCTTTGGCGTGAAAACAACAGCCTCCATTGGCTCCAGGCCCCTGGCTGTGCAGGCTTTCGGGGGTCTTGCGGGCGGAGGGTGGTTTCTGGGGAACGTGTTTGTCTGTTTCCCGTCCGTCATGTTTGAATTCCAGCCATTGTTTTTTCGGGTGGGACTTGTCCAAGGGAGACCGCGCATGACTGACCCAGTCTTGCGAATGAGTGGAGACAGGCCCTACGCCACGAGCGCTTGGCCCATTCTCCCGTCGGCTCCACTTGCAAAAGACACAGACACACACAGTAGTTTGGCACAGTAGTAAAACCACCCACGACAGACAAAAGAGCTGCAACACGAGATGTTTGTTACGCACCCTAAGTACGTAGGAACCGAGGTGAACCGTGTTGTCTGAAACGTGAAAAACAATGGCACTTGTTGGGTTGTGTTGAAGGAATGGAGTCAAAAGCGTGAGCCTGTTGTCAGGGAGGTAAGGCCGTACATTCAGTTAGACAGCAAAGGGGAGAGAACGAGGTCACGGGTAGGGTAGTCTCGTCCTTGAAAGGGGACAGACACAGTACCTTCACATTTTTAATCCTAGTGTTCAAGAGCCAATTAGCCATTTCATGCCTTTCTGCCATTTCACCAATTGTAGTTGCATCAAAACCTACAACCATCTCAAACTTTTTTAAATAGTGTACTACTTGCAGTGCTCATGCGTCATGCCGTTGCATAGCAGAATCATTTCAGACTGGAGCAAAGTTCCAGCTGCCGTTCTATAGAGAAAAGTATGTGATGAATGAATAGACTTTCATGCAAAATAAGTTCTTGCATTTACAAAAGCTAAGGCCTACATTTAATTTAAGTCTTGACTTGGGTGAGAGTGAATTTGTGTCTGCAATCAGAGGGGAAAAAAATCCACTAATACAATAGCCAGTATTGATTTGAAACTTACTTTTGAGCAACACTGCCAAGCTACTTGACTCTGTTTGCCCATCCCACCAGAGTGGGTTTTTAAGTGAGGGTCTTGTATATTTTTTAGGAATCTGGATCATTAATAAGTTTTAGAAATCATTCTGTCTACTAAGCCCAAACATGAATACATCTGAAGACATGAGGACAGCAACACAGATCATGTGTAAAAGTAGGCCAATATCTTTGCATGCAGCCCTTGTGTTTAGGCCCATGTGGCCCATTACAGATGTATTGTGTCAAATTAAAGTGTGCTTCGAAACGAAAAGTTTGGTTAATAAATTTGGAAGGTGACTCAAGTGTCACCAATACCCTGACATGTTTTGGCACTAACTACCTAAACATTTGGCGTAACACTGTATTTTAACTTAAGACGAGTTGGAAGAAACAGTTGTGTATTTGACCAGAAAGCTTTCAGCTTTTTCAGCTGATGTGCATGTTAGTTTCTTTTAAGGAAAGATACCTCTGCCCCCAATCCACTTTTGGACTTGATGATGGCATCTCATCCTTGTACGATAATGTGGGTAGGACAAGGTGTTTAGATGGGGATCATATGTGCGCTTTTAGATACCACATTAAAAAAATAAAAACAAGGTTGTTTCTAACAACGGCTTGTCTGAAAGTAAAGGTTTACAGGTGAGATGGTTGAAAAAAAAAACAACCCTGAATACCTCACATGTACATCCAAGATGACAAAGAAAAGTAATGGTACATTTTGGCCTTGGAAAACATGAGCCTGTGTGAAAAGTTTACCACCAACACAAAAAGAAGGAAATTCTATTTGCTCCCCTAGCCTCTACTCGCGATCATCTTTAAGTACTCTTAAAAATGGTAAGAAAGCTTTCAGGTTAAAATAGAGATATCCACTGCATACATGAGATTTAAAGAAATAAAGAAAAAAGCCACCCAAACAAAAAAAACCTACACACAAGTACACCTCTTCCATCATCCACTTTTTCTTATTTCCTCTCTCTCGCTGTCTCTTCTTTTCTCTCTTTCTTGCTCCAAACTTCTGAAATGAACCCTCCACTTCTGCCTCCCAGTTTCCATTTCCACTCATCTCAAACGAACCCCCCACCTCCCCCTCCGCCGAGGCTTCCGTTCTCCCCTCTGCCCATGTTGCCATTGGCGATGAGCTTCCCTCTCTTCTTCTTCTTCTCCTTGAGTCTCTTCAGCAGGCAGGTGGCGATGCCGAGAGCGCCGCCCTTCAGGAAGCGCACAAAGTTGTCGCCCACCAGCGGGCCCATGGCGAACAGGCCCGGCTGGGCGCAGCACTCAAACGTGTAGGGGTCGACGTCCAGCGGGTTCTGCTTGCACGAGACAGGCCGACCGGGGTCCAGGCTCAGGTAGCGGCCTTGCTCCTTGAGGAAAAACAGGTTGGGGTGCGAGCCGATCAGAACCAGCGCCATGGACACCTTGAAGGCGCGCAGCGAGCCGCCCGGGCCCTGCAGCAGGCAGCACATGTCCGGCTGGAAGGAGACCACGCAGTGCTCGGGGAAACTGGTGTAGCCGGGCTTGCCGGAGGGGGTGGCGCTGCCAAAGGCGGAGGCCGCTGTGGCCCCGTTGGTGGTGGGGGACGTGGCGGTGGGCGTGGGGGCGGTGGGTGTCGGGGCGGGGGCCAGGTGGCTCTGGGAGCACATCATGTTGTAGACGCGGTGGTACTCGGGGTAGAGGGTCTTGGGCAGCTGCTTGAAGATGAGTTGCGGGTCATCGGCGCGCTTGCGGAAGGCGTGCAGCACGGGGATGCCGTAGTTGCGGGCGCAGAGGACGGCGTCGGCCGCGCTTAGCCCTGCCCCCACGACCAGCACCGGCTCGGAGGCGGGGCCGAGCTTGGTGCCGCCGCTCACGGCCACGCCCAGGTCGCGCACGCTGTGGAACACGAAGGGAAGCTCCTCCCCCTCCACGCCCAGACGCGCCGGCGAATCAGACGCCCCCGTGGCCAGGACCACGTTCTCTGCAAACACGCTGAAGGGGACGTGGGTGTCGCCCTGGACACGCTGGTAACCTCGGACCTCCCAGAGCCCCTGCGCCAGCCCCTTGGAAACCCCGACACTTCCGTCCCCGCCATTCACCGCCTTCTTGCCCTGGTCCACCTCATCAGCCATCTTCTCTTCACCGTCACTGCTCCCGTTGCGCTCCACACCGTTGGCGATGCCGTTCCTCTTCACGCCATTCACCACGCCTCCTTCCTTGCCGTGGCCGTTGGTGAGGTCGTCTCCATGGTGACCACGGTGGAGCCTCTGCACGGAGGTGACGTAGGTGTTGTCGACGAAGTTCTTCTGGAGCCCCATCAGCTTCACGTAGTTCTTGTAGTATGAGGAGATTTCTTCCGGTGATGCACGGTCACTAGCCACCCCTCTGGAAACAAACAGATACAAAACACAGTCATGTTTTAGTCCATTTTTTTCTTTATATTCTTTTCCAGATTGGGGATGTGCCTCATGGTTACAGATCATTGTATACTTTCATGGCGGGCAGGTGCGTTGGAAAAGACCCAAGGTCGCAAATCTTAAACTTACAAAAGTATCCCACACACTGACCATTTTGCAAGCTATTTATTAAATGCAATGTTTCAGTCTTAGACCTTCATCAGGTAAATTTTTTTCCGAATAAATTTTTCCGATTTTTTTTTTTTTGATGAACGTCTAAGACCAAAACGTATTTAATAAATTGCTTGCAAAAGTGCTTTCTGATACTTTCATACATAAAAAAATTAAAACTTAAGTGAAAAAAATCGTGCAACATAAAAAGTCACTTTTAATCCCTGTCTACTCTCAACTACGTTTTTAATTCACTACCTTCTTGAAGAGGGGAAATTCTACCTGAAATTCTACTCCGTAGTTACACTTGAGCTTTACACTCCAGTGAAGACTTGACGTAACAAGAACCTTAGCTTCCGTAGCCAGCTCTCTCTCACACGCACTCTCTTTCTCTCTATCTAATCCCACACCTTCATTCTCCTCAGTCTTCTATTTCGCTCACATGTTCTATTTC
Organism: Coilia nasus; assembly: GCA_027475355.1. Taxonomy (NCBI): domain Eukaryota; kingdom Metazoa; phylum Chordata; class Actinopteri; order Clupeiformes; family Engraulidae; genus Coilia; species Coilia nasus. The sequence goes on along the minus strand of CM050218.1, from coordinate 7,292,820 downwards.
ACTCACATGTTCTATGTCACTCACATGTTCTGTTTCACTCACATGTTCTATGTCACTCACATGTTCTATTTCACTCACATGTTCTATTTCATTCTCCTCAGTCTTCTATGTCACTCACATGTTCTATGTCACTCACATGTTCTGTTTCACTCACATGTTCTATGTCACTGACATGTTCTATTTCACTCACATGTTCTATGTCACTGACATGTTCTGTTTCACTCACATGTTCTATTTCACTCACATGTTCTATTTCACTCACATGTTCTGTCACTCACATGTTCTGTTTCACTCACATGTTCTATTTCACTCATATGTTCTTTTTCACTCACATGTTCTATGTCACTCACATGTTCTATTTCACTGACAGGTTCTATTTCACTCACATGTTCTATGTCACTCACATGTTCTGTCTCACCTGCGCTTGCTGGGGCACATGTCCCTGTAGTTGACCCCAGGCAGCTCCATCCAGATGCCCAGACTGATGGTCAGCATGGAGCCTTCCATGGCCTGGGGGGGGGGGGGTCAGAGCGCCATCAGAATCACAGCCAGTATACAGTCAATGAGGGGCAGTCAATGAGGCTACAAAAATATGAGCTACGAAAATATGGGCTAAGAAATTACAGCCTATGGCAGGTTTTCAGTGGATGGATTTCAGTGTTTCCTCTAGGATTTCTTTCAAGGTGCAGGGGCAGGACGGCGCCGAATCCAGGACCAACCGATGCACTGATCTGACTTTTTCAGTTTCAATACCGATTCTGAAATCTGGGTTTTGTGTATTGGTCGATACCCGGTACCAAGCTAATATTACCACTGATTTCATAAACTGTACACCTTTGTAGTTGTAAAACTATGTTAAGACATCTAGCTAGCGTTGGTCTAATAGCTTGGATAACATGTACTGCATTTGAAAAACTATGAAACAAATCTGTGGTGTGATTTTTTTTTTCTGTTTTTTTTTTTTTTTTTTTTAAATCACATGCAGCATGTGACAATCTGGTTGTGTGATGTGGGAAAGGTGGGGGGCTTTAGACTTTAAGGTGGTTTTGTTTGTGATCTACCAAAGGAAACAAAATAGGAACGACTGGAGTATAGGGAAATCTGTAACGCTTTCTATGAAGCTTGTATTCACGAGATTCTATAAACACATTCATAAAGGCTTATAATGCATTCATAAAGTATGTAAAGTGTCCATGCCTATGTATTTATACATACTCCTGACTATACTCATGAGGCATTATAATGCTATGTCATAAGCCCTATTCCGACTTCAAGTGATACAGTGCATTCTTGGTTTTAAAGCTTTATTTGCCTACAGGTGCAGTCATGAGAATGTATAAATAGTTATGGATACTAGATTCAACCATTATTAAGCTTTATGAAGGAATTATAACCCTTTATGAATGTGTTTATAAAGTCTTATGAATACAAGCTTCATAGAAAGTGTTACTGGGAAATCTGTGATTGTGTTTAAGAAGTACTACAGTATTACATTACACTTAGCTGACGCTCTTATCCAGAGCGACTTACAGTTATTTACAGGGTTTCAGTTACAGTCCCTGGAGCTGTGTGGGGTTGGATGCCTTGCTCACGGGCATTTCAGCCATGAGTATGGTGGGATTCGAACCTGCGACTCTCCAGTCCCAAGACCCACTCCCTACCCACTAGACCACAGCTGCCCACACAGACCACAGCTGCCCACAGAAGGGAGGGTGACTCACGTGCCAGGCTCCCCCCGGGGTGGCCTTGCCCAGGACGAGGTGGGGGATGTGGCGCTGGGGCTCCAGCCTCCACTGCAGCACGGGGGGCAGCTCGAAGCCCATGTCCGCGTTGGGGTGCAGCAGGGTGTCAAACAGCACCGCCACCGGGTTGGCCGAGCGGCCCTCCAGGCCCTCACACAGGAACTCCAGGTCCTGTACACACACACACATACATACACATGTGCATGCTCAAACTCCTCTTAAAGGATTATTCTGAAATCCTTTCAAGTTATGATCAAACACAAGCAGGTGGTTGTGTGTGTGTGTGTGTGTGTGTGCGCGTGCATTAGAGATGCGCGGATGGCGGTTACAGCCGTGGGCTAAACCGCGGGTCGGGCGGATGACTTGATGGAAAATAATATTGTAATTAAATTCGGGTAGGTGGCAGTTTAACTACTTAAATAAATATATATATATATTTATATATAGCCTACATTGTTAAATATGGTCGGTGGGTGCAGTTCTGAAAGCTGGTCAAAAACCATGTTTGCAAATGGATAGCGGACGGATGATGAGTTTTGTAATGCGGTTGCGGATGAAAAAATAGCCCATCCGCGCATCTCTAGCGTGCATGTGTGCATGTGTGTGCTTGTTACCTGCTTTGTGATAGGCAGGTGCTGTGCGTGTGTGTTTGTGTACGTGTGTGTGTGTGTGTGTGTGTGTGCATGTGTGTTGTGTGTTTGTTACCTGCTCCGTGATGGGCAGGTGCTGTGCGTTTGTGTGTGTGTGTGTGTGTGTGTGTGTGTGTTGGTTACCTGCTCCGTGATAGGCAGGTGCTGTGCGTTGTGTGTGTGTGTGTGTGTGTGTGTGTGTTTGTTTGTTACCTGCTCCGTGATGGGCAGGTGCTTGCTCTCCTGCAGCTTGCGGTAGAGCACCTGGTTGGGATGTGCGGTGGCAGGGTCCAGGTAGGGGGCGTAGCCGCTCAGCAGGTAGGACAGGCAGATACCTGAGGGGCCGTTACCTGGGAGAGGAGGAGGTCGTCATAGTGACACCTGAGCTCAAACACAAAGCCTTACATAACTTGCCTGCAGTGGGACTTGTTTTTTTCCATTGCTGTTCGTGAGAACACCAAGGTATACAGGATTGAAATGTGATGCCCATGACTTTTAATATACTACAATCTAAATATAAAATATAATGATTTCTTCAGGCAAATAACTGTGGAAGAACACCAAAGAGTATAGAGGATTAAAGTGTGAATTGTAGGCATCAGGTATAAACTATACATCAACCATGAACTAAAAAAACAACCTTGATTGTAACAGTATTTAAAACAGTACAGTATGTGTAAAAATGTTATGATTTCTTCAGTTAATGTGGAAACAGATTAAGTTAACTGCAAGTCTGTGAGATATCTACTGTCCAAACACTAGTGCAGCTCATCTTACAGTAACTCTGGACTTACAGGAAAACTAATGGAACAATAGTTTGAGCAGGAAGCAATGTGATGCGCATTTATGTTGTCATGGGTAGCAGTGTTTGTGTCACTGCGTTGCTATCACTACAGGGATCAGGAGCAGGTTGGGGCCGTCTTATGTGGTATCGATGGCCTTTGTGTGTGTGTGTGTGAGAGAGGAGTCTGATGTCCGAACAGCTTCCCTCAAACAGCTTCACACACACACACACATACAGCTCACTGATGATGACCACGAGCACAGTAGGAGGGCAGCCCCTGGGCAGAGAACACACACACACACACCCACACACACACACACACACAGAGCTCACCGATGATGACCACAGGCACGGTAGGAGGGCAGTCCCTGGGCAGAGAACACACACACACATACACACACACACACACACTCACACACCCACACACACACACAGCTCACCGATGATGACCACAGGCATGGTAGGAGGGCAGTCCCTGGGCAGAGAACACACACACAGACACACACACACACACACACACACACACACACACACACACACACACACACACACGTACACGTACACACACACACACAGCTCACCGATGATGACCACAGGCACGGTAGGAGGGCTGTCCCTGGGCAGAGAGCTTTCTTCCAGTAGAGGCATGGTGGTAGCCAGAGCCAGAGCTGGCACTGTGGGGCACAACACACACACACACACACACACACACACACACACACACACACACAGGCATCCAGGTCACTCATTACACATCCACAATAGCTGCCAGAACTACAGTGCCAGTGTGTAGCAGACAGGAAACCTTTTAACAATGACCCACATAATACTCATGAAACAATCCTTTTAACGAATATACTTTAATATATATAATATAATCAATATAGAAATATATTACCATATATTCCTTCCTAAGTTTCCTTTTACATAAAAATGTATGATATGTAGTAAACGTTAGATTCACATAAGATACTCAGCAGCGCACTCAGCACACAATCATAGCTTGAAACATGGTGTGTTAAATCTCCAACATGGGGAATATAGACATAGGATAAGAATAGGACAACAGTCCAGACTGATATTTTAATGGACACATGCATGTCTCTTGTCTGGAAGCATGATGTCGTCCTCAACTGAGAAAACACCACCACACACAATACCAAATTTGCTCCAAAGTGCTTATGGGTGGGAATTGAATGATTGACCTGATCTGACCTTGAAGCAGTGGTGAACTGAAGAAATAATAAATTATCTAATAGGGCTGCACAGTTCATCGATTTTTAATTAAATTCACAATTTGAAATGATGCAGTTAGCTAATCACAAGAACTGAAATAAATCATGCAGCTTGCAACTCTGCCCCAATGGCTAATCGAGTCACATCTATCATTTTTACATTCATGTCATCCTCGCTGTGTGACAGACAGTACAGTAAAGTACAGTACAGTACAGTACAGTACAGTACAGTAAAGTTTATCTAAGATCAGAAGTGCTGTGTGTCACATGCATTCCCATGTATCCCAGGCATCCTCAGCAATGACATTTGGCCCAATGTAAAGCTACAGTGTGTGACTCCTCCAGGATATTGCAGAGCAAATATGAAATATAACATTTGCAACCATGCTTTCATTATGGGCCTTAGAGGCTTTGACTGCTAGTTCCCCTCTCAGAAACCCAGCTGAACTCTTCCATTTAACACCTATACTAATCCCAACTCTTTACTGGAAATGTGACACGAGTTGATCTTCAAGCACTTTGTCTTGTAGCACACACAATAAAAAAAAATAAGCCACAGGTGCACTCAAATTCACAAACACAGGCAGTGGAATGTTTGTTTCAAGTTCTTGGCCAACAGAAAGTCTGGAGAGGTACAATACAATGTTCCTGGCCAATTGACTGTGGTTCACGTCTGCTCTCTGGATGTAAATGCACCTTGCTATTTCTGTGTGGTATCATTTTAATCCTCTTTAAGCTAAGTTTAAGTTTCAATTTTTAAAATAATTGTCTGCTCCTGCGTGTCCCAGGGGGTATACCTAGTAGGTGGCTTAGTATCTAACCCAGACAAGTTGGTTCAAATCAAATCATTCTCGCCCCAAAATTGAAGTTATGGTCTTCTGCCTTTGCAAGGTAACACAGGTGCCAAGGCCCCACATGTGGTCTGCATGGATGGACAAGCTTGAGCTCTGCTGCTGACATTCTAGAATACCAGACCCAGCTGCAGACTCAAGATTCCACAAGAAAAAAAAAAGGAATTTGAGGTCAAGCTATTCTGAGCACAGCAAGACTTCATAAATAAAACTAAAGACACCAGGAGGCGAATCCAATCCGCCTCATGTCACTTCAACTGGGAGAGGCGGGGAGATCGGTCCCCACATGGCCACTGGTGCAAAAACAGCTCTACGATAACACTCGCCTCCCTCTCCATACAATCACCCATCAAAGGGGAGCGAAGGCAAACTTCCTGCGCTGCTGTTGTGGAATGTAAAGGATGTCACATGCTACTGTAATCATCGCACCGACACCTCACTGCACGCACACGAGACCTCACACGCAGCACATGGCAGCTGTGCGCAGGAAAACATAAGAACCGAGAGTATTTTGGTGTGTTGGACCCGAGAACATCATGATCGTCCACTTGGTGCACGATCGTCAGATACTTTAACAAAACGTTTTTAATGATTTTACTATGTGTGCTTAGATGAGTTTGTGTTGGAGTGAGACCTGCTCTTCCAGCACTGTGATAATCTGATAATCTACATGCGTTATGGTCCTTATTACTTTACACTACACTTGGCAGATGTGTTTAATCCAAAGCAACTGACAGAAAGAGGACATAAACAAGCTGCAGATATACTACATGATCTTATGTCTGTAACATGATGTTGTGATGGCAGAATGGTTGGATCTAGGTTGGACTGTGTGTATCACATGCCCTACTTCTCATCTGACCCCCTTTAAAACAGAGAGCCTATTTAGCCAGTCAAACAGGCCTGCTCTGCTCTGGGTAGCTTATTTCGGGGGTTTCCATGAGGACATATCGCACCGCATGCTGCTGCCGTCCTGGCCTCGCTGGCACTGGTCAAGCACAGTGCGGCAGACCACAGCACAGCACATTGGCCCAGCATTCGTCACAGTCGGGTGAAAGCAGTGGACAGCAGTCAGCAGTCTTCAAGCAGCCTCTGATGCTGCAGGATCTGCTGCACCTTATGCCCCTCGCACTTTCTTTGCTGCTGAGACCCCGTATTTATGCAGAATAGCTTTGCTGCTGAGACCCCGTATTTATGCAGAATAGCTTTCCTGCTGAGACCCCGTATTTATGCAGAATAGCTTTGCTGCTGAGACCCCGTATTTATGCAGAATAGCTTTGCACAAATCATACCACTAACCACAGTGCTCTGCTAAAAGCCATGCCACGTCTAGCGTGTTTGTTTTATGTCACCTGTTAACTCTGACCTGCCTTGTTTACTAACTTGTATTATAATGTATGTACATATGTGTCCAAGAGTGTGTGTGTGTGTGTAGTTGTGTGTGAACGGGCATGTGTGTGTGTGAGTGAATCTGTGCAGTGTCTCATGATTGTGTGTGCACACTATGTGTGTCTGTGGTCCTAATAGTGTATGTAGGCACTATTACGTATCTGTCTTGTCCATACTGTGTTCTAACAGTTGCATGTATCACCAATTGTTCCCAGTGAAACGTTGTCTCATCTCACTGTGTACTGTGTATATGGCTGAAACAACAATAAAAACCTACTTGATTTGACTACTTGACTTGACTTGCTGTGTTAAGGGGGCCCTGCTCTGCCTATCTGACAAAAGGCAGGGTCCAAAATGTTCCCTCGTTCACTATATATAGAGTGTGATTTACATTGTTTTGTTCCCTACGTGATGCACTATATGGTGAATGAGTGAACAAAGTATTGATGACCCACGTGGACACAAGGCCCCACCTGCCCACCAACCCACCACCACCCCACCCCGTACACACACACACACACATACACACACACACACACACTCACTCACTCACTCAGTGTAGCACTGTGTGCGCATGGCACAGCCTTTTTGGGGCCATCCACCTGTTTGTGACCTGCTTTGAGTGGTCCCTGTGTCACAACAGGCCTCTGGCAGCCCCCGGCAGACAAAGCACGCTCCGAGTGTTTTTGCGGCCGACGGCTCTCATTGTGTGTGCTAGCGTCCGTCCGTCCGTCTGTCCGTCCGTCCGTCCGTGTTGTTTTCTTTTTTTCTTTCTTTCTTTCTTTTTTTCTTTCTCCCCCCACGTCTGCCTGTCGTCATGCACTTTGATCTCATCTCTCTTTGAAAGGCCCAGCTGACTCTCACAGCATGCCAACGGACAGGGGGAGACAGTCCGGATGAAAACAGTGACGGACAGCGGGAGAGGAGAGGAGAGGACGGGAGGGGAGGGGAGGAAGAGAGGAGGAGAGGAGGAGAGGGCAAAGTGGAGCGCAGGCAGGGATCAAAGTCCAAAACAAACCATCTCTTGTTCTACTCTTTTATCTCTCACTCTATCTCTCTCTGACACACAGTTCTTTAGCAACAAAAAACACTGTTGGGTCAGATCTCCTGACTGTACCGGTTATGTGATCATACATCACAAAAAACACTGTTGGGTCAGATCTCATGACTGTACCGATTATGTGATCATACATCACAAACAACACTGTTGGGTCAGATCTCCTCACTGTACCGGTTATGTGATCATACATCACATCACTAACACACACACACACATCTACACGTACAAACACATACACACACACACCCACACACACAAAAACACATACACAAAAACACATATAGTCACGCACATAGACACAAAGACATATACACACATAAACAAACATACACACACAGTCACATGTACACGTATATCAACACAATACCCCACACACACTCACAAAGCCAAACACACCTACACACATGGACACATACACACACACATACATACACACACACATAAATACACAAAGACACATGCGGACAGACACACGTGTGCACACACACACACACACACACACACACAGACATACCGGTGCAGACACAAACACACATGCTAACATACACACACATACATATACAAAGACACATGCAGACAGACACACGTGTGCACACACACACACACAGACATACTGGTGCAGACACAAACACACATACACACACATACATACACAAAGACACATGCAGACAGACACACTTGTGTACACACACACACAGACATACTGGTGCAGACAAAAACACACATGCTAACATACACACACATACATACACAAAGACACATGCAGACAGACACACGTGTACACACACACACACACACACAGACATACCAGTGCAGACACAAACACACATGCACACACATACATACATATACAAAGACACACGTGTGCACACACACACACAGAGACATACCGGTGCAGACACAAACACCCATGCTAACATACACACACATACATACACAAAGACTCATGCAGACAGACACATGTGTGCACACACACAGAGACATACCGGTGCAGACACAAACACACATGCACACACATACATACTCTACCACACATGCAGACATACACACACACACACACACACACACACACACACACGTGACCTGCCTTGCATTACCCGGCACTGGTGAGGTGTGTAGTGGGGTGCCGTTTGCCGGCTTACGCGGCCCGGAAACCGCGCATGGGTGTGTGCGGGTGTTTGCGAGCTCTCATTGTTTCCCGGCCGGCCGCTCTAAATCCCCCTGATCACAGCTCCGTGTGGCGCGTAATCCAGAGCCCTCCGTGTTTATGCCCTTCCGCACTGATCCCTGCGCCCCGCTCCCTGCGCCCCACGCCCCGCTCCCCGCACCCTACTCCCTGTACCCTCACTGTACAAAGTCAAGAACCACATTGTGCAAATGTGTTACAGCTGTGCTCATAAGTTTACACACCCTGGTAGAATTGATGATTTCTTAACCATTTTTTAGAGGAAATGTATGAATGTTAACACAAAAACTTTTTTTTCACTCATGGTTAGTGGTTGGCTGCAGCCATTCATTGTCAAACACCTGTGTTTACTTTTTTTTTTTTAAATCATAATGACAACAGAAACTACCCAAACGATTCTCTGAGAAATGGTTAAGAAATCATCAATTCTGCCAGGGTATGTAAACTTATGAGCACAACTGTACATGCACATGTGTCAATACGGGTTTCAGAAAGTAAAAACCCTGCCATGTTTTCTTTCTAACACAGGTCACTTCACTGAGTAGCTGACCTAACTGTCTCTGACCTAAGTGCTCATTATGATCAGCTGATACAGAGCTGGTTGGATTAAATTTGTGACAGGGTTTTTACCTTCTGAACCCAGGATTGACACCTCTGGTTCCATGGGTCGTTTTTTTACATTTACGTTGGTTAACTTAACAATGCCATGTATGTTATGAATACCAACATTAAAAAAGGTCCACTCAGCCTCTTGTTGTCATTTTTTAAAGTTGGTTCAAAGCAATACTTTTTTATAGGGCTCTGGCATGCTCACAGTTACAGCCCAATTTCCCATCATCCTAAGCAAGCAGAGAGACTTCTAAAGGCACTTGATTTTTTGTAAGACAAAACATTTGTCAACACACAAAAAAACACTTTTGTCTAAGTTCAAGCAGGTCTGCATCATTCAATCTGTGCCGAGGACACTCAATCTCTGAAGGCTCTCCAGTGCTCAGAGACAGCTGTGTGCTCTCGCGCACAGCTTCTCTTCTGTCCTTGCTCAAGATCTCTGCTGTGTGTATCAACTTTGCCTGCACGCTTGCTCAACTTGACACAGTGTTACAGAAGTGTCACAAGTCCAGCCAATCACAGGCTCACGAAAAGCAAACCTGGTTGACAGTTTTCTTCTCCTATCAGGATGCTTCTACTAGCATATGCTTCTAAAGGAAGTAATGAGTTTTTGATAAGATTTATAAAGAGAATTGGGTCTGTTATCGGATAAGAAAACCCACGGAAACAACCAGGAAACAATCTATTTATTTGATCCCTCCATTAATTCAAAGTAAGAAGTGGATCATTGTTAAAAAGAATATTAACCCTAACCTTTTTTACAACAACAAAACTGTGGTTACTGATCTGTAGGCTCTTTAGCCCAAAGTCCAGAGGTCACAACAGAATGGGAATTTTGTTTACCTATTTAAATGTTAAAATGCCATAATTATCTCATGATAAGATGAGAGAGAGGGCACAACTACATTTCCAATGACCAGTTTGGCTGGATTTGTGGCACTTATATCACACTGTGCCAAGTTAGACTGGCGTACATAGCGAGTCGAGAGCGTGCACAGCTGAGATTTTAAACGAAGAGAGAGAGAGATGAGACACTGGGAGCGAACACACACACACATATTACAGACTTGAGCAAGACACAGATTGAGCAAGTGCACAAACCAACTATTTGAAAATAATGCACAGCATGGGTCTTTTTACATTGGTTTTACTCAACAATGTACATTATGAACACTGTTATAGCATTTTATGGCATTATTAACCAACATAACCAACAAAAAAATGCTTGCTTTACAATTGTAAGTTGATTCAAGCACTGTTTTTACAATGCACAGAGCTGACCTTTGTTTGCTCAGATTCATGTTCTCCCTTCAAAATCGATTTAAAATGGCTTACAAATGTCCCACCGCACACTCATGGCCGTGACACAAAAGTTCTGCCACAGACGGCCAGACAGACGCAAGCCCGCCAGCAGAGCACCTTTGACCCCTACCGCCTGTTTACGTCCCCCGGCTTCAAAGCCCCCGGCTAGCCTCTGAGGGGCGACCATGGGAGGATGTCTAGGGTGGGGTGGGGTGGGGACGGGGGTGGGGGCGTGGGATTGGCGGGTGGTGGTACAGGGGCACGGAGCTAAGAGTGGCGGGAGAGGGTGGGATGAAGGTGGGCATGGGGGGGATGAGGGGGTTGGTGGCAGGTCCCAGGCTGGCATTTGCACTCTACTGGTGACCCATTTACCAGTCGCCTGACCACATTCACTCTGACCACTCTGTCAAGCTCCTGACCACATTCACACTCGTTTGACCCTATCTGTCCATCAGACGTTCACAAGGGAAGAAAAGGGGGAAAGAAGCAGAGCAAAGAAAGGAAAGATGAAAAAAGACAAAAATGGTATACAAACAGCCATTCCCATCTAAAATGTCCGCGGTTATAACTGGAGTTATCATGTTATAAACCTCTCTATAACATGTTAATTAACCTTTGAACAAGACCAGATAGCGATGCTGTTCAACATTCATGTTACTCTTAGAATAAAGAATATGTAAGGGACAACAGCCAATGAGGTGGCCAGTTCCATGGAAATAATGGCGAGGTGGAGGCGAAGAACTCCGCGAAGTGAAGTGAGTGTAGTTGCTTCCGCCAAGCCAGTATTTCCGTGGAACTGATCACCTCAAAGACCGTTATCCCTTTCATCTTCCGTTTGTATTTATGATCTAACACTTCAACTCAGTTCAATATGTTTTTTTTAATGATGCAACACAACTTGACCAAAAATAATATATATTTTACAGGAATCAGCCATAAAAGGCACTTGAAAAAGTCCTCTCTTACCGGCTTTCCTAACCATAAACAAACTCAGTCTAAACACGCTCAGCATGAGTGCAAGCAACTAGACCTACTGCTGACGCCTGCTGCATATGCAACAGCACACACAACAGCGCCATACAGAAAATAGCCTACCTACCACTGTGTGTTACTGCACACAGCAACACTGAATAACAAATGCAGAGTGGTATTTGTGATACGTTTGTGAAAAGGCTGCACTTAAACTATACTATATTCATGGGTGTTATGTAACAATCTCAAGCATTATGTGCATTAATCATCATATTGTAATGTGCTTAGCCACTTTGGTGTCTGCATGGAGTGTTTAGGTTTTTGTGGGTTTATGTGGGTCCACATGCATGTGCATTCCTCTGGGTGTGTGTGTGTGTGTGTGTGTGTGTGTGTGGTTATGTCTGGAGAATGATTATCCATTCATCTTTAAGCTTTCCTTCCAGTTTTATTTGTTCAACAGTAAAGAATAATTTGTCAGTTAGCTTACACTCCAAATAAGTGTTAAAACTATACATATCAAAGGTGTGGTCTCAGATGACACTACTGTAATATATTACCTCTATGAAAATGAACTTGACCGCGTGACCTTACCCATAGGCTAATGGTACATCATAATCATATGTGTGCGCATGTGAGAAAAGCATGTGTGGATGTAATGCATGTTACGCGCGTGCACAGATATCTGATACGATCACTGCCTAACATGCGTTGCAGAAAGCAGTCTGATATGAGTTGGAGTTGGCAACACTCTAGACAAGTGAGTGTGTGTCTCTGTGTGTGTATGTGTGTGTCATCAACCTTGCATAATTTAGGTCACAGCCGTACTTTCTTCATGTCAGGGTGACATGGGGAGTGATAAAATGACACGACGTTCAAATGTTTGCGTGTGCCTTTTTGTCTGTGTGCGGACGGGCGTGTTTAGCTTACCTCTGTGGAAAAGACACTTCTGATGAATTCTGTGATGCGCTATCAGTCCTGTCTCACTGGCTGTCTCGGAGCGCTTCAGCGGTATTAATAGCCGTTGTCAGTGGTGGGAGGGTCCGTGGGCCAGGCATGATGACATGGGCCGTCAGACTGCAGGACGCTCTGGACGCTGGCGGCACTTTTTTTTTAACAGACAGGATCAGGGCAGTCTCGGTAGCTTGCCGCCTCGCAGGAGATGCATGGTTGAATAACAGCCAGACTGAAGACACACAGCCTAGCCCACCAGAAACGCGGCTGATATGCAATGTCCTGCATCACATGCACCTCTCTCTGCGCGACAGGCATGAAGAGCGAGCGCAGAGTCGTAGCAGCCAGTGATGCTGCTCAGTCGGACAGCACCGTCTGGTTCACGAGGAGGAAACTCAATCGATCATTTCTCGACTTTGTCTTCTCAGCTCAGGTCAGGGCGGTTCATATTTGGTCACGCACAGAGCTTTGTTTCATCAGACAAGCTCTGGCCTGATCCATATTCAGAAATCGTGGCAATTTTCAGAATCCCACACTACATCATTTTTCGCATATTTGCCACCCTCCAGATTCTGCTCCAGTCTGTAATTCTCTGAGTCTCTATTGTGACCAGAACACTGTATTCAAGACATTACATAATACTGTGATAAAACCTTTGTAATAGGCCAATGCCATTTGCGATGAATCAACTGCTATAGTGTTACAGTACATGAATGAAATGCCTTTAAAAAGTCTGTGTACAACTGAGTTTCTATATCCAGTTTGAGTTGCAGGATTCCACTTAAATGCTTGTTTGGCCACAGTCTTAAGGTCCTTACAGTTTAAAGGACTGTAACCTTTATTTTGCTTCTTCAGTCTTTACAGAGACCAGGTCTGGTATAAGGAAGGGAGTTAAAACGAGACTTTCTGTGAGAGGGGACTTGTTTTTATTAACTCTATGCTCCTCCTTCCCTCACACAACTGCTTCATCTTACCATCAGTCTCATTTTAACTGGCCATGGTCCAGGGATAATGAGATGCCACTGTAGCAGTTTCAGATCTATTAAGAACTGACAAACAAGCCTACACGTCTCCCACGACGCTTATCCTGCATCTTGGCATCCTGATGTACTAAACAGGTCCTTCAACTTTACCGTCACTTTTGTTTCTGAGACAGATAAAGGCCAAATTACATCTGTAGGTTGACATGCTTTTTTTTCTATTTTAGATGATGAATGCAACTTTAAACCTTAAACTCGTTAACTCCAGACATGCGACTCTTCCCATGTTTTTGGAGCTGTCAATTCATAGCATCATGACAGAGGAGAACAGACATTTTTCAGAAACCCAAAGAGGACATCATCCTGACAGACCTCATCCTGAGGCCCCAGTGTTCCACTGAAGCACCCAAAAGTCTCAGAAGCAAAGTAGAGTTGAAAAGTCTGTGTGATGCTCCACTATACTGTAGGCACTGGTGGAGGTTGTTGAATGCTCTGGCTAGACCAGCATGATTGCAGTGTCTCTCCAAATGAATACAAACCAGAGACTCACTCCTTGTACTATTTCAAATTGTGTCAGTGATTTATATGGACTGCATCCAATCCCTTGTATGCCTAGCACATGCGAAGAACTGACAATAAAGATGACTTGACATTTATATAGCGTTCTAATCCAAAGTATTTTACAGTAATAATCAAACCAGCAACCCCCTGATTTCTGGCTGACTCCTCAACTGCTTTAGCCACCATGAGCCTCCAGGACCCATCTGTGTCATGCCCTATGGTCATGCCTGACTAACTGCACTATCTTACTGAGGGTCTACAGCAGACTTCATATGAGCTGTTTGCTCGGTGGTATGTAGCAATCAGACTGCACAGTAACAGACAAAGTTGATCTGGTGCACTTGAATTCTCCACAGCATATGTATGCAGCTCTTTTAAGTTTCTTTTAGTTATCTTTTAAACTTTTATCTGAGCTATTTATTCTCTGTTTATTCCATTGCACTTTTATGTCTCTATGTTTCTTATCTGTCTGTGGCATGTCTACTGTCTACACTGTCATCCATTTTTAAACACTATATCTGTTCATGAGTCAGTGCTGGCCACATGCAGTGTTGGCCACGTGAATTTCCCCTGGTGGCATAATAAAGTTTACCTTGATCTTGACCTTACTTATCTTGTATTACACCATATTCATTTCATACACGTGCATCATTTGTGTATGTCAACATACAGTTTATTTTACCTTCGCTTAACTTCATAGAAATGCTTTAAGGGCTGTTTTACACCTAAATTGATGTGTATACTCTATTGAATAAAACTGACGAAACCCCATTATAAATCACTTTTGACTTTGCCATATAAAGTCAAATATAAACTTCTAGCCTATTCCAATTATTTCCAGAATTATAATGTGACATTGAACAGAGTCTCCATCTAGTGGCCCTTTCTTGAACAGCACTGGCCTGACAACACGAAGGAGCAAAGTCCTGATTTGGCCACATTTTTATAGACACAGAGTGTATTGTAACCATTGAATACTAATAATAAATATGTTAATAAATACAAGATAAAGTTCATTGAATGCTGGGTTGGAATGATTTCTTCACGTACAGAACATCATCGCAGTTTTGTAATACCTCTGGGCATGTCGTTAATCTGTGGCTTTTGTACATACTTGTGCATAGTTTGCAAAGGCACTTTACTGCTGTAATATCTGGTAAAAAAAAGTGGTTTGATCCTGCCTTACTTTAGGGGTTAACTAGTACACAGGGAACGCAAGAGAAACAAACCTGTTCTGTATTTAGCCATAGGGGGGCTACAAACATCAAGTTTCATGTGGGCTGGTGAAATTGTATGTGTATAATATTTCTGACAAAGACAGTGGTAGCCATAATACGTATCGTAGCTATTCCACTGAAGGCATAGAAGAAGTCAGGCCAAACTTGCAGTGGCTATGTCTGTGCATAGGATGGCCTATTACATACATGTAAAATCTCTCTCTCTGTCTTTCTCTCTCTGTCTTTTTCTGTCTCTCTCTCTCTCCCTCTCTCTCTCTCTCTCTCTCTCTCACACACACACACACACACACACACACTTACATTCATGAGGCACCCACTCACACTATCACTATCTCGAGAGAGAGAGAGAGAGTCAGAGAAGGACATACGCTCCTTTCTACCACATTTGTCCTTTTATTATATATTTTTCACATATTGACCTCCTACATAAGTTAGTATTTACAGGAGTACTTCCACAAGAAACGGTTTAGTACTTGCTCTTTTGAAATACGACAGGTCACCCCAAGTTGCATATGCATGCTGCACGTGAAAATGTTCTTCTAACCCGATTGCCTCCATTAGTCAGTGAAAGAAAGTATGCGGAAAAACGAGTGAATAAGAAAAAGGCCAACAAAGTGATGTAGGTTTGTAAATTAGAAAAAGCTATGCCACAGTTGTGATTACTGGAGAAGTTTTGTTGCAGCATACATTCACTTAGCGAAGTATAGGTAAGTATGTGTGTTTGTGTAGAATATTTAGATCTTCTATTTGGTTTGCTATGACCGAATGGGCTTCGAATGATTGTAGCCTGTGACTAGCATAGCCAAGAATGTGTCATTCTCCCTGCGCCATCTCCTCCACCAAACTAGAACAGCCTGAAACAGAAGCACTAAAGCATTTTTTTCACCAAAACTGGCTGGCAGGGCATTCATTAATACTAGAAACCACCGCAAAATTAATGAAATGTAAGTACACCTTTAAGACCAAATATTAATGCTCGTATCATCTTACACCACATGCCTACTATATGATCACCTTCTTTATCTGAGTCTGGAGTTCTCAAAGTCATCAACATTCTTGGATAAAGCTCATTTTTGGGAACATGCATTTTGTTTACCCTGTTTTAAATCTGAACTCTATGACACATTAAAGTGTCAGAGTTCAACTAGTTAACTGGAGCCAGCAGGTCACAAAAGGATTGACTTATGCTCATTTTCAATACATCCAGTGTATTCCATTCGTCAAGAACCATACCGAGTTGATTAACAGCGTTTATTTAAATGTCCTGGGCTTCTTCATAGCAGTGTACGCCCTCCAATTTAAACTGCTGCTAACAGATGGTGCGTTGCCAGGCCTTTCCCTGCCAGTGCACACCAGAGCAAAATCCAGTCTAACAAAACAATACCCCAACAGCATGAATGGTGCCATGGGTATATATACACTCTTGTCTGACGCACACACTGAGAAAATGCCATGCTGATCTTCCAATCAACTCGAAAGCTTTATGTCATAACCAACCGCCCCCCCCCCCCATCCCCGCCCCCTCCCTCCACCCTCAGAGACTCATATATACAGACTCTGTAGCCTCACCACCACCACCAACAACCAACCACAGGTGGCATTTTCAAACAGAATGGGGGCTAATAACGCACCGTGACAAATAAATGCCATTATTCCATTGCTGGACTAATCACTTCAAACAGGCAATCTGGCAGGCAAGGCCCTCGTTGTGTTGGCTTCTGAGCGTCTGCGGAGAGACGCCTCACTTGCGCTTGATTTTGGAGTGACGCCACTGATTGTTGTTATTGTTGGTAATGACTGGTCACCTCTGGGGGGGGGTTTCATTGAACTAATCTGAACTACTTCTGTGAGTCATAACCTCACCCTGCCTTGTGTCAATCACCATGCACTGCTTCTTGAAGCGTTGCTGGTCCTCAGAGGAGATGGAGGCAATCTCCAGCGACGCTCCATGATGTGAGAAGTGCATCACCATAACTGATATCCTCAGTGACCGTCCACAGCCAACACAATAATAGGAAAGCTTCACACACACACACTGTGGTAAAAAAGGTGGGCAAACCATGCATATCTTTAACATTAGCAATCACAAGATGAGTAAACATTGTTTTGTCATTTAAAGAGGTGTGTAAATGTTTAACGCGCGTTTACCCTCTGTGACACAATGCTTCAATTAAAAGCCTTTCTAAACCCCTTTGCCTTCTTGTCATACTGCTTAGAGAGCTTTTTATCAGTCTAACATTCATCTATAGTGTGAATATTTTGTCACCCTGACAACAAGCATGAGTAAAAGATGTGAAAATGACCCGTAGGCTTGTCTCATTACAGCAAAGGATATCGATTGTAAGCCTCTGCCTCTCTAAGTTATATTTTCTGGTGCCAAGCAAGCCATCGAAAAATTCATGCCATTCGTTTCGGAATACTACTGACATTCTGACATTCACAAATTTGTTTTGATGGTGTCTTTGACAATGCCATTATTATCTTAGCACACATAACATTTCTATAAATCATTATCACCAGTAATCTTTAGGGGTCAGGATGACTACTTTACTAAAAAAACTGACTAGTTGTATAATCCTGCTGTTGGAAAGTGTGAGTAATTTACCACTCTACTAATACTGCAATTTGTATATTACAATAAAAGCAAAAGATGACTTCAAGTATGTGTTTTATTTTGTGAACATGTGTTTAGAAATCCACCCTCCCTTAGAGCACAATTCTTGTAAATAAAAAGGTGACTGTGACAATAGTTGCCATCTATAACCAGAGCCTACAACAGCTGCTGTTTGGTTCAAAATGAACCAACAGTTCTATTAGAAAATATCCTAATTCTTATTCCCCTCCAAATCTGTCTGCAGCTTCAAGTTTTCTTTTACTTGTTTTCATTTACTTTCACTACCTCTGTTGTTTCTTACTTATGTCAGGGACTGTGAAAACAACAAAGATGCTATAAAGCCCTGATATATCTAACCATTGTTGTGGTGTGCTCCCATTTTCGTTGTAGTTGGTCACTTTTGCATTGTGACTTTCATCTTGAGGGTTTGATTTTGTGGTTTAATCAACTGATGAATTACCCTATGTAGTAAAATGGTTCTATTTAGTAAAGCCAATGGTATTACATGTTTGTTGAGATATGATATTATGATTAAGGGGAGATCAGGCAGAAGATGATTGACAATAATGATCAAAATGATGAAACACTGAAACAAAATATCTGCATTGTCTTTCAGTTTGATTGATTCATTGATGATGTGTATTTAAACATGATATAGCGCAAAATATTTTAATTAATCATTTACCTTAATAAAACCTATATATTCCTCTGTCCTGAAAACAAACTTGAACAAAATTTAACAAAATGTCAGTTTGTTCTCATCATGTCTCCTCGCTCCGATGAAGACAGGCGCTTGCCCAATCCATGCGCCCTAGCCAGGACGCAGTCCACATACTTTCCCCAGAAGACTTGCGCTAAGTCTACAAAAAGATCCTTGTGCTTCGGCTGGTGTGACGATCGCAGGTGATTCAGAAAGTCCCATAGACTATCGACATTTTCCGACACACGCAACTTGCGCGCATGGATGATGGCTCGCGATGCTGCATCCCAACATTCAGTGTTGATTTCCCCATGGATGCCCGGGGGGATAGGGACACTGGACATCATGAGAAGTCGCGGTAAGGGAGTGGAAGATGCAGCCATAAGCGTCAGGCACACAAAAATAGTGCTTTGCCATGTGACTCTTAAATATCTCATCATCAGGGGGATTGGTTGGACACCTTAAAGATTAACGGTGTTAAAGAAAATATACAGTTATCTGCAGAAAAAGGTGATTTGGAATGCATGTCATAACTTTCAATAACAGATGAGTTCGTGTGTTGTTTCTCTCTCCAGGTGTCTGCGTGGGGTAGGCTATTGTAAATTCTTAAAGCCGTCTATGATAAATAACAAATTCAGTGCCGCTTATATGTACACTGACTTTACATTCAATTTAAAAAAGTATAGCTTACTCACCCTTTCAAGTCGAACACACCTGTGTCCAGTTGCAGACGTCCTCGGTAAAATTCGTCTCGGCGAGAAATCCAGATCGACAATGCATGTCAACCTTTTAATGGCACTTTATAAAAAGTGTGCGCCCCCTCAACTGGCGTCATTGTGAACCACCACGTGCGTGTATAGACGAATATGACCTCTCACACCAGAGAGTTATGACTAGGCAATTATAACCCATCACACTACTATAAAATGATGTTAAAGAATCAGTTTGATTATCAGATGTCTATACAACAACCACTAGTAATACAAAACCTTTGAACAACTTCCTATTCTTTTGTTAATATGTTGAAACTGAACTGTAAAAATAAAGACCTTCATGTAAAAATCCTATCACAGGCCTCCAAACGATTTGGATGTTAATTTTGACTGTTCATGATATTATTTATTTATTTATTTGGTGTTTATTGCTATTGGTGTCTGCTTTGTCTTGTCAGAGGTTTCGGTTTGATAATTTCTTTGGCCATTTAATGTCAGGTATCACACAAATGAGTATTAATGAAGACATCGGTGGAAGGGCACTTGTGTGTCTCCACATTTCTCTACATTTGCTCGAGGGCTGATACTGCACCCCTATGCCACTCTCCAAACCTCCTATAGTGCATACAACGCTGCAAAGGTAAGGTAAAGTATGTGACATATTCTAATGGTTCTCTTTCCATTGTTATTTATTATACCCCTTGGGCTCGTACTGACACACAGATATATATGGTCATCTTTTTCTCAGGTTCGTCACTGCTGCTATTCTGGCTTACACTTCTACTATCTGCTGTATGTGTTGGTAGGAATCGTTTTATTGGCCTATGTGGTCTGCATAGTCTTGCTTTTTACTTAACGTCCACGGGACCCCTAAAGGCATGCTTTAGCTCTAGGTCTGTCTAGAGTAGATGCTTTCATCCCCCTGTTTACCCCTAACAGGAATATACAGTACTGTGCAAAACTTTTAGGCAGATGTGAAGAAAATGCTGTCAATTAGGAATGCCTTAAAAATGGAAGTGTTACTCATTTATGTTCATCAATCAACAAAATGCAGTGACTGTTTAATGATGATTAGTGCACAACCATAGTTGGTAAACCATGCAATCAGCTAACAATCTATTGCAGTAACCATATAACAGCCCATCATATTTTAAGACTAAGGTAATGTGTAAAATTCACCTGAGGGGATTTTAGGGGGGTTACATGTAACAAGTTGTTATCGTAGTTATAAGAAATCTTACAAAATAGCTCTATGTATTTCCAGAACAAGAGTTCGTAGTAGCCTACCGAGTAACTCTACAGACCAAACATGGATGCTATCTCCTTATCAAAAGTGTTCAAAAGAAAACAGTTGGGAGACTGCTGTAGTCGAAAAAAGCAAAATAGTTCTGTCCCACATAGACCAAATTATATACAGATTTCCTAATAAACACGAAAGCAGTATGACATTGATTCCACTACAGTCAGCAAATACTTGTAAGTCCCAGTTAACAGTCGAAAAGTGCAAAGTCCTGGTACCATGGACAGCATCAGTAGAACGTGATGACCAGTACGGACCAAAACTTCCCTTTCCGTCTGATTGGCATTGATAACATCCAATCACATTGCGAATCTTAGACGCGCTTCCTGTCCACATTGGAAACACATGGGAGCATAAACCCAGCCGTGGAAAGACCCAGCATGCGAAATAATCAAAGAAACTGTAGCCGTATTGCTGTATAATCACCTAACCTACACAATGGTTTGGTTAAGCAGATGTTGCTTCCGGAAGGTTTGTTAAATTATAGCTTGCTTACCAACCCATTCGACGTGGCTAATTAAATCTACCAGCAGAACAAGCTAGCTACCTTAACTAGCGGCTAGGTCTGAAAAACATGATCTGTGTCTGTGATTAACTAACATGTCAGTTCTATTCGTATTGCATTTCTTATTTAAAAGTCAACTTGGTGTTTTATTCATTGTGCCTGGAAAGTGCGGCTATCTTTTAAAAGCATGCATTCCCTGCATTTCCGTCTGTCAAAAGTCGTTTCGTAGCCTTGAACTTGCTGTCGTTATGATTAAATATCTTGGCTCCAGAAAGCACTTGTTGTAAATCACTCAGTTCTGATCATTAACTATGTATAATAAACAAACATTATTTGACATGTTATTGCCAGTAACAGTAGCTCTTCCGGTTGCTTTTTTGCCAACAACTAGCAGGGTCTACCCCAGTGTGTGACCTTGTGCGCAGTATAGCAACTTTTGTCACGCAGAACAGTATATCACCTATTTAAATGTAATAACTTCTCTTCTATTATTCTTCTTCTGACAGTATGGTAACTTCGTTGATCATCTGCGGGTATACGTGAAAGGAGGTGCGGGAGGAATGGGCTTGCCTCGTCTGGGGGGCCAAGGGGGAGATGGGGGAAATGTGTGGGTGGTCGCCTCCAAGGACTTCTCCCTGAGAAAGATCAAGGATCGGCACCTTGACAAACGCTTTGTGGCAGGAGTTGGAAACAACAGCACGTGAGTCCTATACTTATTAATTCACTATTTCAATAGCTGTTGGTCTATTGGTGATTAATCATCCACGGTAATGTTATGAGCTGTTTTATTGCAATGGTTTATTTCCATTAGGACTTGAAAGCTAAGTCAAAGCGATCTAGAATAGGTGGAAGCTGTTTCTACATGTCAGCAGTTTACATTATAGGTTGTAATCAGTTAATAACTTTGAAAAGGCTCTTTGGAGATAAGTGAAAAAGACAACTTCAGCAAATGGTCAGCAGTCAAATTTGTCTGCTGTACAGTGTGATTATGGTGTGGGGGAGGGCAGAGGCTCAACTTGATTTGATTGATGCAGTGAGACCAAGTCAGGGGCGAGATAACTGGTGATGCTTGCTCATCAGTGCGGTCTGCCAGTCTACCACATCACCACTGTCACAAGGTCACCTTAATCTGTCTATGTCTGCCTTCGACGTGACGTAAAGTCAAGCGTAAATGCCAGTCGGTCATCGGTCTCCGTCCTGTATGATGCGTTGTTCTAGAATGCCATCTAGAAAATCACGAAAAGCATCTTTCCATTCTCATTTCTCTGTAGTGCCCTTCAAGTTGGAGGTTTGTGTCCTCAGACGTCAGTTGATTGCAGTTTTACAGTGAAGGGTTAACCCAAATGGCAGATGTCCAATTTGAAGAACATTGTTTTGTAGAAGTAAATGTTTACCAGTTTGAAGGCAGACCTCATAGATGTTTCTTAAAAGTGTGGAGGTCACCAGTGAAGAAATGTTCCATCTGTTGCTGCATGTACAGACTACTTTACTGTTCAAGAGTTATGAGAGCTACAGGACTGATTCACTTTCTATTTACAAAAGTGAGATGAATGATTGGAGTGACAAAAGCTATGAGCTTCAGTGTTTCGGTGACAAAAATGTAAAAAAATAGTTTTAGAAAGCTGAACTTTAGGCACATTAGCTATGACGTGTTTTGGCTGTAAATGACTGGCAACCAATCAGAGTATAGACTCCTTCAAATTGGTCAGCAAAATCATTTTGAATGTTTTACATCAGGAATGAAATGGGCGACCTGAGCGAACGCAAAACAAATACAGCAATGCTTTTTATGCATTTGGACTTTTTTTTTTTTTTTTTGAGATTTTACAGCTTTTAGTAGCATTTGGTGTGTGAATGTACCATTAGTCAGTTCTTATTAACGCCTTTCTGTCGTATTTCCCCCAAAGTGTGCGGGCTCTGAAAGGACAGAAAGGAGCAGACGTCGAGATCCCTGCCCCTCCAGGAATCACTGTCACCGATGACAACGGAAAAGTCCTTGGTGAGTACTTATCTTCTGTGGAGTCTCTCAAAGGTGTCGACTTTCCCATCCCAAACCACAGGCACTGACCACTGCGTAGTAAATGAATGAGGTGTGTGGGTTTGGAGCCTTCCCTCTTATGAGTGTGCCTCAGTATACAAAGCAAGGACAATAAAGTGCTGGTTTGATGAATTTGATGTGAAAGAACTGGACTGGACCACACAGAGCCCCGACCTTAATCCACTGAGCATCTTTGGGATGAACTGGAACAGTGCACAAATTCCCACAGAAACCAATGTATACAGTCTCTGATAGAAACACGTCAAAATCTTGTGGAAAGCCATTGAAGAGAAGAGTGGAAGCTCCACTCTATATAAAAGTACCTGATGTATTTAAAGTACCCTATGAATTTAAATACAGTCCTTCTGCCTGAAATGGTTAGGCATTTAAATACCTTAGTCCATATAGTGTAAACAGTGATCCCCTGTCTGGTATTTTATAGTTTAAGCCTTAAGATACTCCTCCCACACACTGTTTAAATACATTTCCTGTAAGTATTATTGAATTATTACTGCATTTCAATCAGTATTTATATGTTACAGTATAGTTATCACAAATTATAATATTGTTCTGCCCCTTTCCTTTAGCTTGCATATTGACATCGCATGCATACATTAATGAAAAAAAAACTGCGATACAGTAGGACCGCAAAAGGTGAACTGCGATATAGTGGGGGATCACTGTGTTTGATAATGTACCCCTCCTTTAACAGCCCTGATCCCTCTCTCCCCCTTACTCTGACGCTTACTTGTGCCAGGTGCGCTGAATGTTTTGGGGGACAAGGTGCGTGTGGCCAGAGGAGGGCGTGGGGGCTCCTTCCACTCAGACTTCCTCCCCAGCAAGGGCCAGACGCGCCACGTCAGGCTAGACCTCAAGCTCATCGCAGACATGGGCCTGGTCGGGTGAGGGAGACTTAAAACCACACTTAAATATGACGATCAACACTTAAATATGACAGATCAGTACTTAAATTTGACGGTCAACAATTACACACTTGAAGCACACTTTGATATAATGGTCAACATTTAAATAGGATGGTCCACACTTACACTGTATTACAGGTACTACTTGGAAAATTAGAATATCCTGAAAAAGTGCATGCATTTCTGTAACTCAACTTTAAAGGTGAAATGTTTAAAGGCTCAGGACCCTTTTGCAAGTGTTTTGCATTACTTACCTGATTAGTGTATGACACTTTGAGCCTACAATACTGAAGCTTTTTCACAGTATATTAATTTTCTCAGTTTTCGGGTTTGAGGTTTTAATAAGCTGTAAATCATAATTAGCAAAATTACAACAAAAAAGCTTGAGATGTCTCACTTTGCATGTAATAAATCTATAAAATGTATTGGTTTCACCTTTTATCTTGGACTGCCTGAATAAAACAACTTTTACACGATATTCTAATTTTCCGAGTAGTACCTGTATAGAGACTGGTGTTTAGAGTTCAGTAATGCTAGTAAATGTTGTCCCCAAGTCTTTGCCAGCTTCCTGCAGTTGTGAACTCCTATTTTGAAAACGGCTTTTAGTGTTATTTTAACAGAGGCTTATTGTCCTCAGGTTCCCTAACGCGGGGAAATCAACTCTGCTGTCTGCCATTTCACACGCGAAGCCAGAGATTGCCAGCTATCCCTGTGAGTGGCACAGCACATTATATGCTCATACACACAACCTCAACACGAGTAACCTTTTCTTCCACAACATTATATCATGTAAACCAACACAGAGTCGTTTTTTCAACCTTCAGATAATGTTTGCAAAATTGTTTCAGTGGTTCATCAACTTGTAACAGGGTGGAAGGCACTTATGAATTCGCTTTCCCGCCATCCATTGGCTATAACACTAAGTACGTTTGGAGAAGCGGGCTGTGTCTCTGTAGTTCGAATGAGAGACAATTCTGTTTCCAACCTGTAGGGCGACTGAAGAGAAAAATTACTTAGTGCTGCTTTAAAACCAGAGTTGTGTTTTGTGTTTCAGTGGCCTGGTTATTGTAGCAATTTGATGTGGTCATGAAATATAAAGCATAAAAGAATTCAAACTACTCTGAAAATAATTACATGGAAAAGGTCAGCCATGATATGCAGAGAGCAACTTGAATTTTGTGTCCGTATTTCTTGCAGTCACTACGATAAAACCGGAAATTGGCAAGGTGATGTACGACGACCACAGACAGGTGGGCATAAATCCTCTCTTGCTTCACCTCGTCTTGTCCTGTGCAGTCATGTCCTCCTCAGCTTTTTTCCTTTCTCAGCTTTATACCTTTTCTCTTTTTTCCCACCTTGTGCTCCTTCTCGGCCATTCTTGCTAGCCTGGTAAACCCGCCCCTCGTACTTCATGTCATTTTGTACAGAGGGTCTGGACTAGCCTGGTAAACCCGCCCCTCGTACTTCATTTCATTTTGTACAGAGGGTCTGGACCGGAATCTCTTGAGGGTCATTTAGTCGGCCACAGCAGGACCGATCCAATCAAGGGTGTGTTCGTTAGCCGTGACGTTAGCCGTGACGTTGACCTTGTGTGCTACATTTGAATTGTAGTGCGTAGTTAGGCTAATTGCATACGTGACGACCAGGCGTTAGCGATTGGGTAAAGGCAGAGGCTTGTTTTAAACTTCAGCAGAGTGTAGCACCTCCAGGAATAAATCGTTTCTGACTGTCTGGTCCAGACCCTCTGTACAAAATGAAATGAAGTACGAGGGGCTGGTTTACCAGGCTACATTCTTGCCTCTTCAAAACCCATGTTTAACATGCATCAATTGTAAGATGGAGGTCAAGTTGTTATAAACAATGATGAGGAAGGAAAAATGAATACACAAATAAACCTCGTTTACCTCGTTTGGACAAAAAGGGACTTCTTTATGAGAGGACATGAATGGGTGGTTATGGCAACAGTGGTGAACTGGGCGTGACTTCATCAAGCTGCTTTTGTTGCTTTTAAAACATCAGCTTCTGTGTGTATTTAGTCTCCTATTTAATGGTGACTGCAATTATATCCGTCACACTGTGTGATTAGGCAGCTTATCAACATAAATTGTGGAGGTATAATATATATAATATGTGTTTTATAGTCGCTCATGGTGTTTTGGTTATGTGAAGGTATGTGTGTGAGGGACAGTTGTGTCATCATGATGTTGTGTGTTACATACTAATCTTGAAAGTGTTTGTGTGCATTTGCATGTATGTGACATGTGAGGTGTAGGTAGATGATGTGAATGAATCGTGTGATCTAATAGTATTTTCCTCCCCCCCCCCCCCCTAGTTTACTTAGTATTGTAAGCCTTAGAATATAAATGAATATACAATATTTCTCTTTAGAATGTAAATGCATGTGTCTGTGTATTTGTGGGTTTGGGTGTATGTGTGTGTATGTGTGTGTGTGTGTGTAGGCTGTGTGTGTATCTGTGGTTGGAAATCACGTGTTTGGTCATGTATTGCTGTCAGCTTTATGTGATTGTCCATCAACTAGCCATCGATCATAGCACCAAGCTCATAGACAGGGCTTAGTCTGGCAGACCTCCCATAGCCATCGATCATAGCACCAAGCTCATAGACAGGGCTGAGTCTGGCAGACCTCCCATAGCCATCGATCATAGCACCAAGCTCATAGACAGGGCTGAGTCTGGCAGACCTCCCATAGCCATCGATCATAGCACCAAGCTCACAGACGGGGCTTAGTCTGGCAGATCTCCCATAGCCATCGATCATAGCACCAAGCTCATAGCCAGGGCTTAGTCTGGCAGACCTCCCATAGCCATCGATCATAGCACCAAGCTCATAGCCAGGGCTTAGTCTGGCAGACCTCCCATAGCCATCGATCATAGCACCAAGCTCATAGCCAGGGCTTAGTCTGGCAGACCTCCCATAGCCATCGATCATAGCACCAAGCTCACAGACAGGGCTTAGTCTGGCAGACCTCCCATAGCCATCGATCATAGCACCAAGCTCACAGACAGGGCTTAGTCTGGCAGACCTCCCATAGCCATCGATCATAGCACCAAGCTCACAGACAGGGCTTAGTCTGGCAGACCTCCCATAGCCATCGATCATAGCACCAAGCTCACAGACGGGGCTGAGTCTGGCAGACCTCCCATAGCCATCGATCATAGCACCAAGCTCACAGACGGGGCTTAGTCTGGCAGACCTCCCATAGCCATCGATCATAGCACCAAGCTCACAGACGGGGCTTAGTCTGGCAGACCTCCCATAGCCATCGATCATAGCACCAAGCTCACAGACGGGGCTTAGTCTGGCAGACCTCCCATAGCCATCGATCATAGCACCAAGCTCATAGACGGGGCTTAGTCTGGCAGACCTCCCATAGCCATCGATCATAGCACCAAGCTCATAGACAGGGCTTAGTCTGGCAGACCTCCCATAGCCATCGATCATAGCACCAAGCTCATAGACGGGGCTGAGTCTGGCAGACCTCCCATAGACAGGAAGTTCTTAGAAGTGGGATCAATAGACGTCTTTCAAATGCCTCAATGTACTACTGGACAGAGCTAAAAACTATCAGGCCATTGATTCCAATGATGTATGTGTTCATGGGTTCCGGATTTTTCCGGACCAGGAAGAACTAGGAATAAGCAGGTTGGCCAGACTGACTTGAATGCAAAATTCAGTGTAGTGTCACAGGCAGTATGGGCCGGCCCGGGCTCAATCGATTTAACTTTCCTGTGTGTGTTTGATTGACAGGTGTCAGTGGCAGATCTGCCAGGACTGATTGAGGGGGCCCACATGAACAAGGGCCTGGGCCACAAGTTCCTCAAACATGTGGAGAGAACCAAGCAGCTGCTGTTTGTGGTGAGCCTAATGAATGCATTCAGCAGCAGTCTGTTCATCGGTATCTCCCTGTATCTCCCTATCCACACGCATGGCTGCCCTCTCCTCTGTTTTTCCATCAGTATGGAGACCTATCCTTTTTACCTAGAATTCACTCAGTTTTCACAGTCTTCATTTTCAGCTGTGTGTGTGTCTCTCTCTCTCTCTCTCTCTCTCTCTCTCTCTCTCTCTCTCTCTTTCTCTCTCTCTCTCTCTCTCTCTCTCTCTCTCTCTCTCTCTCTCTCTCTCTCTCTCTCTCTCTCTCTCTCTCTCTCTCAGGTGGATGTGTGTGGTTTCCAGCTGGCTAGTCACTCCCCTTTCCGGTCAGCCTTTCAGGCAGTGCAGCTTCTGACCAAGGTGAGAACATGAGAAAGTTAATACAGATTGAAGTACATTAAATTGTCCTTTAGAAGAGGCATCAGTAATACCAGGGAAATACTAAGTACAGCAAAGTACGTGGGTATCGCGTAGTAGTGCAGTAAACTACAGGTGTGCTAAGGCCACAAGAATTATAATGGAGTACTATACATAAATGTGAAATAATTTCAAACCGTTTTTAGGTGTTGTTATTGCTAATGTTGAAGTATGTTTGGATTCCTATTCATCCAGGTCATGGTAGTCAAAAGAGCTAAGTTGTAAACAACTGGACTTCTTTTTACAGCCTAAAGACATTTCACTTTTCATCCAAAATGCTTCTATACAGGTACTACTTGGAAAATTAGAATGTCATGTAAAAGTTGTTTTATTAAGGCAATCCAACATAAAAGGTGAAACCAATACATTTTATAGATTCATTACATGCAAAGTGAGATATCTCAAACTTTTTGTTGTTGTAATTTTGCTGATTATGATTTACAGCTTATTAAAACCTCAAACCCAAAAACTCAGAAAATGACAATACTGTGAAAATATTCAGTATTGTAGGCTCAAAGTGTCATACACTAATCAGGTAAGTAATGCAAAACACTTGCAAAAGGGTCCTGAGCCTTTAAACGTTTCATCTTTAAAGTTGAGTTACAACTGAAATGCATGCACTTTTTCAGGATTTTCAAATTTTCCGAGTAGTACCTGTAGTTCTGAACTGAAGAAGCCTTTTGGATGAAAGGTGAAATGTCTTGAAGCTCTAAAAAAAAAAGTTCAGTTGCTTACAACTTAGCTCCTTTGACTAATATAGAAGTAGTTTAACTGTGTGTGTGTGTATGTGTCTTTGTGTGTGTGTGTCTTTGTGTTTGTTTGTGTGTGTGTTAGGAGCTAGAGCTGTATAAAGAGGAGCTTCTGAGTAAGCCTGCCATACTGGTGGTCAATAAGATGGACCTGCCTGAGGCAGGAGAGAAACTCGACGAGCTCATGCATCAGCTGGACAACAAAGAAGGTACTAACACACACGCACACGCACAAACACACGCATACGCATACAAACACACACCAAACACGCACACATACATACAAACACACACACACAGTACTTAAAATTCAGCATCTGTCTTCACAGTCTGGTACTGCACAAACATGTACTGCTCACCCACAGCATTTAAATGTAACCTGTCTTTTTCAAAATGTGCATGTTAAAGTTACAGTAAAGGTTGAATTGACTGCTCAAAATGTAATTTAAAATGTTTAAAATTTAACTTTGAACCATTCATTCAGCCTAATTTATATTCTGTATTTTCCTATCTCTTATCTGCCTTCTTTATATCTCAATCCTCTCTCTTTCACTCTTTCCACCAAACCCCCCCCCCCTCTCTCTGTCAGACTTCTGTCACCTCCTACCAGAGGACATGGTGCCGAGGCACTTTCTCACATTCCGCCACACTGTGCCCATCTCCGCCTCGTGCGGCCAGGGCATCGCCACCCTCCAGCAGCTGGTGCGCCAGTCCCTGGAGGAGCAGGAGGCCGAGGCCACCGAGACCCAGCGCCAGGACAAGCTCCGCACGCTCCGCAGGGCCACGACGTCACCGCTGCCAGCGCCGGCCGCCACGCGACCCGCCAATCCCAAGTGGGGTCTGTCGTACGACGCCTGAGACTTCTGCTCTGTCAACCTCAAGTGGGGTCTGTCTCATGACGCCTGAGACTTCTGCTCCATCAGTCCCAAGTGGGGTTTGTCTTATGACTCCTGAGACTTCTGCTCCATCAGTCCCAAGTGGGGTCTGTCGTACGACGCCTGAGCCTTCTGCTCCATCAGTCCCAAGTGGGGTCTGTCTCACGACGCCTGAGCCTTCTGCTCCATCAGTCCCAAGTGGGGTCTGTCTCACGACGCCTGAGCCTTCTGCTCCATCAGTCCCAAGTGGGACCTGAATTACAATGCCTGAGTCTTTTGCTTGCTGATCTGAAGTTGGGTCTATCTTACAAGGCCTAAGCTGTCTGTCCAGCCAGTGCCAAGGGGGGTCATGACTTGTGTTACGATGCCTGAATCTTCCACCTCTGCACTGGCCAGTGTGGGCTGTCTTGCATGGCCTGAGCCCCCCCACCCCCACCCCGTCATTCCTAAGTGGGGTCTGAATATTAAGGACTGAGTCACACAGAAGTCCCCTGTGTGTGTGTGTGTTTGTAGGCTGACAGAGGGACATCAATCAGTCATCCATCGACCTGACATGAGTCACACGAGCGTGTCTGTCAGGGCCCAATCAGTCCAGTCATGTTATGGTGTGTGCAGAGGGAATGCCTGATGCAAGAGCACTTCCCCTTATTGTGAGAAGCATGTGTTTGCCCTTGAGAGGTAAAGGTATGGGAGCATTAGCCATGCTCAATAGGTCTCGAGGTGGACTGTAATCTGCAGTTGTGTAAACGGGTTAATGACTCTCGTGTGTTAAGGGGCTGTCGACAAACATGTACGTAGGCATTGACAGCTAACATGCTTACTAACGTTAAGATTTGTTTTTTTTCTGCTTCAGATTTCGTTTCCTTTGTTATCACGTAATGATTTTCTGGCTCAGTGGAGGCTAAATACTAATACCATCGTCCACTCATCTATCCAGATCAGATAATAATTGGGTTGGCAAAATGTTTTGTGTGTGTAAATCACAGGCATTCATTCAAATGCAGTATATTTCTTCTGATGTGTACAGACATGTTGTATATCTAATAGAAGTAAAAATATTTTTGCAGAAAAAAAAGGTCTCAAAGTCTTTTCTTTGCTGAGACAATATTCATCCATGAATATTCTGTAAAATCTGATGAAAATGCCTCTAACTCAGCTATTCAAAAGCTGACACAGTGGCAGCTAAGAGTAATTTGGTTTCGCTTGAATGTTTTACAGAAAACATTGATTGTTTGTTTTATCAAAAACATCCCTGATACAGGTACTACTTGGGGGATTAGAATATCCTGAAAAAGTGCATGCATTTCAGTTGTACAGTAACTCAACTTTAAAGATGAAACGTTTAAAGGCTCAGGACCCTTTTGCAAGTGTTTTGCATTACTTACCTGATTAGTGTATGACACTTTGAGCCTACAATACTGAAGATTTTCACAGTATTCTCATTTTCTGAGTTTTTGGGTTTAAGGTTTTAATAAGCTGTAAATCGTAATCAGCAAAATTACAACAACAAAAAGCTTGAGATATCTCACTTTGCATGTAATGAATCTATAAAATGTATTGGTTTCACCTTTTTTATGTTGGATTGCCTGAATAAAACAACTTTTACATGATATTCTAATTTTCCGAGTACTACCTGTATCCTTGTTGTGTTCAAGCGCTCTTTCTGTCACTGTAGTCCTGTACAACTGCTTTTATTTCTGACGAGACCAATGAAGGCTACTATGGAGGGCCAAAAATGACATAATTAATAATAAATACATATGTAAAAATATGTAGCATAAATAAATAAAATGACAAAAAAATGGGAAAGAAGTCATTTTCATTTACTGCTGCATTTATTTACATTTACATTAATTCCATAATTTATTTATTTTCCATTTTCTCTTTCTGACTTCTTTCCCATTTATGTCCAGTTTTATGTGTGATATATTTTTCAAATGCTTTCCTAAGCACATTTTTGGTGCATTTTTTAGTTATTTTATTTGTTTGTGCTACATATTTTTACATAAGTATTTATTATTATTTATTATTGACCGTGGAGTCTGTCCTATCACAAGATTCAACTGAGGAACTTCTTGATGCATTCTCCTTGTCCTTTTCTCAGAAGATGAATCAAACATGATTAATAGCACAACTTTACAAACTTACTGGCACCAGACAGGGCTTGTATGTCTGGCAGTGCATATACCGTTATGTTGAAATATTCTTTGTTGTAACTCTCAGCAACGTATGTTGCTTGGTGAGATGCTTCCCAAATTCATGTTTTTTTTTTCCAGGAGCACTTCAGTTGCTTTATTATTATTATTATTATTATTTCATTTTTGAATTGCCTCCTTATACCTATTTAAAGCTCCTGTGCAGGAGGACTCGGACATTCTAACCCCCCAAATGTCTTGGTACTAAGAAGCGTCACAGTTCTGGTACTTTCAAAATTGAACCCAACAGTTGTTTTGTTGTTGTGGTTGCAGTTGTTGTTCTGTGTGTGTGTTTGTGTCTCAACCGTTTGGTTATATGTTGGCTATGTGGAAACTCCCCATGACACATTTGCAGAAGTGTCGGGGTACTGTGTGTGTGTGTTTACGGTTGTGCGTTGCAACAGTCAGCCCCACGTGTGACCCTGTGGCGCTAACCTGTTTTCCTGTGTTCTTGTGTGAAAAATACCACAATGGATTGTTACATAAGTATGGGTTGAGTGGGCCAAACATTGGCATGAAGAAGACGTACCATCTTATCTCAAGTCAACAGCCAAAACATACCTTTTTTCCTCCTTAGTCTTACTGCACCATTTTTATATTAATATTAATGCTGAATCCTTTCTGCGCAACGCTCCTGCACCAAAGCACAATCTGGAGGCGATAATTCTTAACATCTTTTAATTAGTAAATATATTTTATCTTCCCCTTTATGAGGGGTGAGTTAACGAGACATGGCAGGGTGTAATAATAGCCTGTTTGGCTGAGACAGCACAGTCTCATGAGGGACAGGGGCCTACATTACGAGGGGAAAGTCCCTGAAGTTTTCATCTGTCCAATGTTGAGTTTCGTTCATTCTTGTTTTGTTTACTGAGATTGAGAAGCATTTTAATTCTACTTTGGTGGATTTTTAAACTAGAAAAGCACTCAGAGAGCGCAGATGTCCACCAGGGCAGCTCAGATCACCACCAAAATCTGATCACTTTTAAGTTAGCCCATTTTTGACCTACCCTAAACATTTAATCAAAATCCATCCCTAACTTTTTGAGTTATGTTGCTAACAAACAAACAAACAAACGCAGATGATTACATAACTTCCACTGGCAGAGGTGAAAAGCATTTCGAATAGCTGACCTATTTATCTGCTATGCAACAACTTAAATCACCTTAAACATTGGCAACAGTAGCATCTCTTTTGTAGTTGGTAGAGTAAGTGAAGAAAGTGGTCATGTTGCATTTATAAATTATGTTTATGTATTGTATATATTATTAATTTTATAGGAAGGGTAACTAAAGTGCAACGAGTCTTGTTTGAAACAATATGCATTGAAAGACCATGCTCGTGGTGAAATGCAAGAATTTAAAGTTTTTAAAAAGATATGACCTCTCAATGTTGTTTCACTCCTGTATTTGAACAGTAAATTGTACAAAAGCTCTTTTTAAAAAAGTTCTCTAGGGAGTGTTGGAATAACAAACCTGCAAATATGAAACTACTTTGAGGGCTCTACATTTTTCTTAAGTTTTATTTTATGATTCATTCACTCCACAGTTATTATTGTTTTCTTGTTATGCTGGTAGTTGAGTTTAACTTAGTCTAAAATAAATCCATAACACCACAGAATTCATCTCACATGGACTAAACAGGCACTGTATTTCCATGTGTTGATGCATTACAATTTCTGTATCTTGTCAGACATGCTGTCATTTCACAGGACTTTAATATAAATGTAACAGATAAGACCGCATGTACAGTTTTTAGGCCACTGTTCAGAAAGATGTTTTAGTTATGTGTTTTACGTACAAGTGAGAAATATGTATGATTTACAGAGATAGACTTGAAAGAGAAAATAATAAAATTCAAAAAATAATAAAATAAAATAAAAATCTTCAGTATAACTTCAGAATACAACTGAATATTTTTGGTAACTTGTCATATGATGAATATGTGACCTGTAATAAATCATGCTGAGATTTATCTTGAAGATAGAATCGTGCTTGTCATGAGTATTAACGCAATCACAGCTGCAACACATACAATTTCTATCTTAGTTAGTTAAAAGGTTTTGCATGTATACATTCAAGTATCAGTTTAATTTCTCAGAAACTGTGTGGCACCGGTTTCCCAGACCTGAACTCTGAACTCTGACCACATTTCTCGCTTCATGGGATGTGTGGGGTGGATGAGTAGACATTGGGCAACATAGGGTTTTGTTGCGCTAACAGAAATTCTGTGGCGTAACTTGAAGAGGAAGGAAGAGAGTGCCTGGTTATTTCAGCCAACAGGCTAGTTTGACGCAATGGTTGGGTAAGCAGCCAGAACATTTAACAGAGAGAAGCAAAGGGAATCTGCGTGTTAACCTGCTCACGCTTAATGTAGTAGCCTGCTTCACATTAGCCAGCATGGTTTACAGTACTTAGTAGGGTCATTAGTAATTCACACAATCATTTAGCAGTTTATTACTAACTTTTTGAAAGTCTGCAGAGTAATTTGTTTTCCTTTACCACCAGCCTAGTGGGGAAGTCTTAATGCAGAGGATGAGTGTGTTTCTGTGATGGACTTCTTTGATCGACTTGTCCTCAGTTGAGATTTGTATAATACGGCGAAGATGATGCTTACCTGGACAATGGCCCTGGCTGTGCTGGTGTTGGTGGAAGGTTCCCAAGACAACATTTGCCCACAGAGGGGTGAGTAACTTACACACCAATCTCACATACAGTGTATATGGTGCACATGGCATCAGTAGTGTCCTTTCATAGTCCAATAAAATTAAAAAAAAAAAAAAAATGTTTTTTAATTTGTCATATATTTTGGGAACACAGTTAAAATTGATTTTTTTTTTACTAGTGCAACTTTCATTTGCATTTTTGAAAATACAGGAAATCAGCACCGCGAAAAGAATACATTTTGCTGAGATACACAGTTTGTTGTTACAGTTCCCCTTTCTTTTTTTTTGTTTCCAGAAATCAGACAGTGTGAAGTACCACTAGCTATTATTGGAAGTGTTGTAGTTGATGTGTGAATTAAAACAGTGGTTCTGATTGTTATTTGCAAGTCTATAAAACTTAACACATATGTTTATATTGACAAAGTACAAAGTAAGGATAGGAGCTTATTATTTGTAATTATTTTGGTTCTCTTTAACTTTTTGCATTTGTAATGAAATTCTACTCATGCAGTTAATTCCTTATTTATTCTAAAAGGTCAACATCTCTGATAAGCAGCTACAATATGTTTTCCTATTAGTTAAAAGCTAAAACTCATTACAGCAATTAAACATAGTTATTTGTAGAGGTGTCAGTACTTTCAGAAGTTAAAAACCCTGCCACATATTTGATCCAACCTGTTTCTGAACCAGCTGATCCTAAAAAGCGCTCAAATCATGGCACAGGTAGATGGGCGGACTAACGACATCACCTGTGTTGAGTGCACAAGCAGAAGAAACACGTACATGGCAGGCTTTTTACTTTCTGAAGCCAAGATTGATTAAACTGAAAAACGTGCATGGTCAAAAAATAGAGAAACTGAGAAAATGCAATTTATAAGTTTAATTTTTTAATTGATTTTATAAGTAAGTGATTTTTTAAAATGCCTGTAGCTTGAGAATATGCTTGCATATTTACATGATTACTTAAAGGGGGAAGTAACTAAAAGATGTGATTTTGTGACTATGCCTGATATTCCTCTGGGCTGCTCATTTATGAACTGTCTACAGTTTACTATCCTAAAGCGCCGTCCCAGTTCTATTTGCAGAAGCACAACTTAAAAGGCCACACAGACAACATTTTATATAATAATAATAATAATAATAATACATTTTATATGCTTGTTTTTTTTTCTTTGTATCCCCTGCCAGACTCACAGAGAAACACGCTCTGTAAATTTCTGTCACAATTACTCACTCACACACACACACACACACACACACACACACACACACACACACACACACTCACACACACACACACACACACACACACACACACACACACACACACACACACACACACACACACACACACACACACACAAAATTGAACAAAAACAGCTAAAAGAAAAAGTGCCTGTTAAAATGAAGTGCTGTTACAATTTTTTTTTATCGTTGAGCTCTGGGAGAGGAACAGAAAGAGAAAGAGAGGGATAAAGTTGAATAAAAGAAGAAGTGAAAAAAACACTGTGGGTACATAATGCACGTCGACCCTGCCTGACACCCCCATGTATTCCTGATATTACACCCACATGTACACACACGCATGCATGCACACATCCACAAACACGCAAACACAATTATACACACACTTGTCCACCCTCTACAATCTCACACACAATGCATTAATTCATTAGTGTCTGTCTGTTTGTTGTCTCAGATCCGTCTCCTGGAGTATTGGTGTTGACTCCAGGCAGGGAGGTCGTCCTCCATTGCCATGGTGATGTCATTGTTGACAGCGTGCTTAAGGTCAGGGGAAAAACAGGGGGACCCTTTATCGTGACGCACCAGGAAGCCGCAGACACAACCTCAGATGGAGTCCACCCTAGACAACCAACGGAAACATTTACCGAAACATACTATGAAACAACGGATGGAACCTCACCTGGAATAAGCCAGAAAGAGACAGAGGTGACCTCCACTGACAAACAGAATGAAAAACACAGAGAGACAACACCTGGAATTTTCCAAAGAGAGACTCGGAGAGCATCCACTGAAGGAGAGAGTGGAGGAACCTCCTCGGAGACGCACCAGGAAGCCGCAGACACAACCTCGGATGGAGTCCACCCTAGACAACCAACGGAAACATTTACCGAAACATACTATGAAACAACGGATGGAACCTCACCTGGAATAAGCCAGAAAGAGACAGAGGTGACCTCCACTGACAAACACAATGAAAAACACAGAGAGACAACACCTGGAATTTTCCAAAGAGAGACTCGGAGAGCATCCACTGAAGGAGAGAGTGGAGGAACCTCCTCGGAGACGCACCAGGAAGCCGCAGACACAACCTCGGATGGAGTCCACCCTAGACAACCAACGGAAACATTTACCGA
The DNA here is from genome assembly GCA_027475355.1 of Coilia nasus. Taxonomy (NCBI): domain Eukaryota; kingdom Metazoa; phylum Chordata; class Actinopteri; order Clupeiformes; family Engraulidae; genus Coilia; species Coilia nasus. The sequence continues at coordinate 7,255,370 of CM050218.1, read as the reverse complement.
AACATACTATGAAACAACGGATGGAACCTCACCTGGAATAAGCCAGAAAGAGACAGAGGTGACCTCCACTGACAAACACAATGAAAAACACAGAGAGACAACACCTGGAATTTTCCAAAGAGAGACTCGGAGAGCATCCACTGAAGGAGAGAGTGGAGGAACCTCCTCGGAGATGCACCAGGAAGCCGCAGACACAACCTCGGATGGAGTCCACCCTAGACAACCAACGGAAACATTTACCGAAACATACTATGAAACAACGGATGGAACCTCACCTGGAATAAGCCAGAAAGAGACAGAGGTGACCTCCACTGACAAACACAATGAAAAACACAGAGAGACAACACCTGGAATTTTCCAAAGAGAGACTCGGAGAGCATCCATTGAAGGAGAGAGTGGAGGAACCTCCTCGGAGAGATATCGTGAAAGTACACAAGGAACACCACTGACGGCAGACCAGAGAGAGGTAGGAGATGCTTCTGAGAACGAACAAACAGCCACAATGGAATCGGTCTCATCAATCACCGGGCAGAGTGAATTCAGCACCACGGAAAGGCCAGATGTGCTGGCCCATGCAGACACCACACTCTCCCAACCTTCTCCTCAGACCAGTGATGTGGCGAAGGCAGGAGCTGTAGGACTCAAGAGGCGGAGTTTCTGGACTCTGAATGGTATGGCGTTGCCAGGCAGCGCTGAGATGAGAGTTCTCAGACTGCCTCACCTCGGGCTGAAGGACGTGGGCAATTACACCTGCTACAGACAGGGGGCGATGATGAGCAGTGTGAAAATCACATTAGGAGGTGAGCACGCACATACATACACTTCACTTTTCTTTTATTTGCATACTAGCATAGACTATTACATCACAAAAAGCAGATGTGAAATTTGTTTTGCAAGCTAGCCAGAGAGATATGAGACTTTGGCTTCTCCTCCCCTCAGCTCCACCGGTGAAGCCCACCCTCTCATGCTACAGGAAGTCACACGAGAGTAAGATTCGCTGTGACTGGACGTCGCCACAACCTATAGTCCCCAGCCCCAAGTGCTACCTCTTACTAAGGAAAAGGTGATTTCCCTGTCTGTGTAACTCTTTGTGTATCTGCTTGTAAAAAAGTAGAAATGTCCGCCTATTATTCATAATAATAATAATAATAATAATAGTAATAATCTTAACATTTAACAAATAACAATTCATACATAGAAGATGCAGCTCAAAGTGTTTTACAGTGCTTCAATGTGTTTAATTATGTGTAAAAGTTATATGTGTTTATAATAATGTAATGTAATTTGCTTATTTAATAAACTGCCTCTGTGTTGTAGCCAGAACTTAACAAAGCAGTAGGCTACATTTATTGGGATTAAAGCAGTTGTTCTCAAAAGTTTTTCTATCATTCCCCACTTTGGAGGGTGGTGGGTTTCACTAATTAGCACACCTACCTAGGGTCAGCAGGTTCAGTGAATTGGCTGGAACAAATATGTGGCAGGACTTTTAGTGTCTGAACCCGGAATGTGTGCCTTTGTCTACCAGTGGGGCTCCCCCCACACTTTAGGAACCAACTGATAAAGATAACTGGTGAATGTAGCACAGACATAAATATAATTCATAAGAAATGTAAATATAATCCATAAGATATTTTTGTTCCATCCCACGCGCGTTTCAGCGGGCAGCTCTCCACAGTGGCGTGCTCCTACTCAGTGGTACGCTCACGCTGCTGGTGTGTGCTGGACCATGAGGAGCGGGGGGCCTGGGGCGCCAGGAGTGTGTACACACCCAGGCTGTGTGTGACCAACACTGCGGGGAACGCCACCAGCCCAGAGATTCGCTTCACGGCAGAGAACTCCAGTGAGACTAACACGCCTCTTCATTTCTTGTTTTTTTTTTTTGTGGCTTTATGGGTTGTGGGTTTATGTTTGTTTTTGTTTTACCTGAAACGTTTTGTGATTCAGGCATTCATTTTGAGTTTTGTTAACTGTGTGTGTATCTATGTGTGTGTGTGTTTGTGTGTGTGTGTGTGTGTGTGTGTGCACAGTAAAGCCAGACCCCCCGATGTCTCTGAGGGCCAGTGGTGTGCAGGGTGGGGAGCGACTACTGGGCGTGTCCTGGACTTACCCCGCCTCCTGGAGGAGGGGCTTCTACCTGCTACGCTTCCAGCTCAGATACCGACCATCTCATGGAGAAAAGGTAACACGTGGGTCATAATGTATGGCTATTGTTAGGGGTTGACTTTATGTAGCTGCTACAAGTCTGGGGGAACCTGTCAAAGTCTAAGGGAACTGGTCTTAAATCTTTGACTACCCGCTCCGGTTCCAGCACCACTGTACTGCAAGAAATGTTGTCTGGTGTTTTTTTTGCCAAACTGTAAAGCACTTTGAGCTGCATCTTGTTTGAATTGTGATATACAAGTAAAGTTTATTATTATTATTATAATTATTATTATTATTATTATTATTATTATTATTATTATTATTATTATTATTATTGTTATTGTTATTGTTGTTGTTGTTGTTATTATTGTTATTGTTATTATTATTATTGTTATTATTATTGTTATTATTATTATTATTATTATTATTACTACATTATTATTATTACTATTATTATTACCCAGAGCCCTCCCTAAGCTGAGCGTGACCTTCTGCAATGGGCTTTCAAAAACAGTGAAACTCCACAGTGTAGGCCTTAGCACAGAGTTATGCTGAAAGCCACCAACTCTCTTGCCAACCACCCTCTCACGGGTTATTTGGCCCTTGTTGAATCTCGTTCAGCCAAAGGGTGGCCTCTCTGAACCAGTGCTCCCTCTGGTGTGTGGGATAGGGCAGTGTCAGTGTTACACTTAGCTGACACTCTTACAGAGCGACTTTAGTTATTTTTCACGGTACAGTCCCTGGGCACAGTCCCTGGAGCAATGTGGGGTTAGATGCCTTGCTCAAGGGCACTTCAGCCAAGGATGAGGGTGCAGGAGAGCACTAGTTATTTACTCTCCCACCCACATTCTTCCTACTGGTATGTGATTTGAACCTGTGACCTCGTAACACTAGGCTATTTTTCTTTAAGTACAAGCGTTATAGAAAGACATTTCAATTACTCAAATTGTCTATATCCACATATCTTGCATCATTAGTGTAGTATCATAGCATAATATGTAAAACTGTATATCATAATATCATCATAGCATAATATGTATATCATGTAAAATCCAATATCAGATTGGGTAAGCATTGTGATTCTTTAGTTTAGTAGGTCTAAAGGAAATGTACTATGTGTGCCATGTGTATGCAGTATGATACTGTGGAGACTGGGGAGTCTTCTTAGTATTTTGTGTTTGTGTGTGTGTGTGTGTGTGTGTAGTATCAGACTGTGGAGACAGAGGCCCTGTCCTGGACCATCACTGATGCGTTTCCTGACACTGAGTATGAACTGCAGCTCAGGGCCATAGAGGAGTTCAACCTCGGCCACTGGAGTGACTGGACCTCACCTGTTTATGCCTGCACCTGGAAATGTAAGAGTAAACACACACACGCATACACACACACGGACCTGTGACAGGATTGCAGGTTGGAATCCTGGGTCACCAATAGCACCACTGAGGTACCCCCCCCCCCCCCCCCCCCCCCCCCCCAGGTGAATTTTGTTGTGTGCACTGTGCTGTGCTGTGTCGTGTGATCACAAAATGGGACTTTCACTTTCGCACACATACACACAATCACACACAGGCGCACACACACTTACTCTCTCTCTCACACACACACACACACACACACACACACTCTTACACTCACTGTGATTCCTTTAATTTGGTTTTGCCTTCTTGTAATATCTTCCTGTGTGTTAACAGCTCCAGAATCCACAACAATGGCGGATTTTCACAGTCTGGTGAGTGGCCTTTCTTTCTCAGTCACCCATCTTCAAGTCTTCTATAGTGCCTGATGCACCACAGCCTTAGTACACGGCCACCATTTCTCACCTTTTCACTCTCACTCTCATTTCTATTCATTTCTTTAGGATCCTTTGTGGTTTGAGGAGGGCTCGGGATATGATGAAGAGATAACAAGTAAGCTGTGTGTGTGTGTGTGTGTGTGTGTGTGTGTGTTTACATATGCATTTTGCAAATATCAAAAAGACCAGGTTAGCAGCTGTTCATGCACACACCACAAACAGACTTCATTCCAATGGGGTGTGTTATGAGAGATGCAATATCAAAGATACAGAAATTCCTGACATGCTTAGTTGGTTCCAAATGGGTGACAGGACAACACTAATTGTTAACATTTTACATACCAAGCTGATAAGTTAGTGGTACACCGCAATGAACAGTATTTTGGCAGAATGTGATTTGAAACACAGCACCTGTGATGTGTGTATTTATTTAACTCTGTGTGTTTTCCCCAGCAGCAGATTCAGTGGTGTCTGATGACTCGCTGAACGTGTTTGGCAGTGCCTTTGGCGTCTGTGTGCTGGTGGTCATGATCATCCTGCTCTCTGCATATGTGTTCAGGTATTCACCGTTTGACTGTAATTAGAGTCAAATCATACATTATCATTTTGGCTTGTGCATGGAGGAAATGATGTGATTATCCTACAATCTTTCTCTCTTTTTCCCCTCTCTTTATGCCTCTCTCTCTCTCTCTCTCTCTCTCTCTCTCTCTCTCTCTCTCTCTCTCTCTCTCTCTCTCTTTGCCTGTCTCTTTTTTCATCTGTATTTTTGTCTGCCTGCCTACCTGCTTGTCTCTCTCTCTCTCTGTCTTTCCCCCTCTCTTTCTCTGTGCCCCCCGCCCCCTTTATTTCTCTCTCTATCCCTCTCTCTCTCGCAGACACAGGATGCGTTTTGCATCCAAGCTGGGTAAGCTGGGTCCAGCTCCAGCCTCGGGTGAGTCCTCTGTTGCTCCGCCCCAGCCCACCTCAGAGGAGGAGAAGCCCCTCATGTCTCCCGTCAGCCCCACCCCCTCACAGGTCACCATGCAACATCACTTCCCCTCGACACAGGAAGATGGCAGCCACAGCGTCCATTTCCACAACATGGGCTACTTCCTGGTACCCAAGGAATGAGGATGATAAAATGACTCCATATGACTCATAAATGACTCATCATTTTCAGAAGTATACATATATGTACATACTCTGGCTTCTAACCTATTTACCTCATGCTTTAGGTGAGAGCAATGTATGTGATTTTTGTGCTATTTAGAACTGTATTTAGTGCCAGACCATAAGCCTGTCATACCATGTATAGTACCAGAAATATGTCTGAGAGAGCATGAGATTTAAGCTAAGATTAAGGTAATTTTGATTACTTCGTTGCCCTGTATTTGTGTGTGTGTGTGTGTGTGTGTGTGTGTGTGTGTGTGTGTGTGTGTGTGTGTGTGTGTGTGTGTGTGTGTGTGTGTGTGTGTGTGTGTGTGTCTGTGTGTGTTTGTGTGCATGGGTGTGTGTGCGCGCGTGGGTGTGTGTGCGTGTGTGTCTGTGTGTGTTTGTGTGCATGGGTGTGTGTGCGCGCGTGGGTGTGTGCGCGAGTGGGTGTGTGCGCGCGTGGGTGTGTGTGCGCGTGTCTGTGATTGAATGAAGTAATTCACAATAGTAAATATGTGTATCTTTATCAGTGTCAATATTCAATTAAAATATTTTGCTATAAAACAGTTTCTGTTTATTAAAGTAAATCTGACTCAATGACTGGTGTGCCAATTCATTAATTATGATGATCTTAACTATGACGTCACAATGGGTATGTCATACTGATGATGCAGTACTACAATCCTTCTTAAAATCCCACCAACGACAAAATGTGGACCAACCATACTGCAGCTACAAGGGTAATATTTCCTCAGTTGAGTAATGTTCCACATAAAGAACTTATCAATTAAATTGGTTTTCATGTAGTGTGTCGAACATATATACTGTAAATATATAGGTAGGATAAAAGGATACATATCATGTTAACAGCTTAACTTGTTCAAATCAACTTGAAAATGTTTCATTATATGTTTATTTCTCAGAGTTATGACTGAAACTGAGGACTTCACAAATCTTCCCTGAGTATGGACAACAGGCAAGTGGACAGGCTAACCAACAAAACTTATACCTGAATGCCATAAGGTCTGCATTGCATTAGTGTAGCCATTCCCTATTCTTTAGGCCATTGCCTATTCTCAGCACTACTTTTCATGCTCCCTCTCTCTCTCTCTCTCTCTCTCTCTCTCTCTCTCTCTCTCTCTCTCTCTCTCTCACACACACACACACACACACACACCCTTTCTTCCACCCAGGGATCTAGCAGAGAGTCTGGAGGTATCTGTACACCAGCCTCATTCTCCTGCATCTTCTCACACTGATCCTGTGCAGTCCTTTCAAGATGAGCCCCAGGTAACCTGTCATTTTTTGCAGTACTGTAGAAAAGTAAAAGTAAAAGCAAAGTCTGCGGTTGGAAAACACAATTCAAATAATGGTTTTGTGTCATTTGTGTATGTTATATGTGGTGGGATGTGTCCACACTATTGGGCTTGACATTATTCTCTCTAATTCTCAGGAGGAATCAAGTGTTAAATGCGGAGAGTGTGTGGGAACAGACCTAACGTTGAAGGAGAGCAGCCAAAAGTTCAACTGTTCTGGCACTGAGGATTGCGGTCAGTTCATTTGTGTCCACATGTAGGATTTCATTTCACCATGAGGTTTTCATTTTTACCAGTTGGTGTCTGATCCTAAGGGGGAAAAAAACATAGTTAGTCCAATGCTTGCAATGACATCACACTGTGACCAAATACAATGTGCCACATAGCAGGATCATTCCCAGCATTATTTTACAAAAATATGTGGTGGCGTAGAGTCTATGTGGGACATTTCAAAAGAAAATGACTATAACTACGTACTATAAGTAGCATGTTGATTTAGGTCAGTCAGTCCATTTAAGATTGAACATAAATAAAGCATTGTGACACTCCTGTTACTGTTGAATGAATGATGATGCATTGTTACAATGATTGTAACATTCCTGTTACTGTAATAATTTAGAGGTGTTTGCTGGATCAAATCCACAGCTAGAGCCCCCTCGTGCTAGTTCTGTGGAGAGCAACCCAGAGAAGCTTAAGGTAATGTCAGATCATAAATTGATCAGACGTTTTCAAATACAACTGCAACAGCTACATATCAGTTTGTGTAATATATTACTCGGCTTTAAAATTTGTGTCACCCTTCATAATTGGAAATGATTGTCAAATGTTGTCAAACCTATAGACACTGTCTCCTAAGCTGCCCTCCTTACATACACAATAATGTGTAGTAATATGATTTATACACATTCAAAATGGTTTCTCAGGATGGATTACATGATCAAAGTGAAGTCCCATATATGAAAGAATTCGGCCAACTGTCCAGCTCCGTTGTCACTAAAGTGTCTGGTCAGTACATGACTTCCATGAATAAAACTTCAGGCAAAAGTTTGCAATGTAAGAAAATGACACTAAAATGATTTAGTAATGTCATTACATTTGTCTTTATGGTGTCAGAAAAACTTCGTGCTGCTTCTACTGAGTGCAGTTCAAAGGAATCTGAGGTAAGCAGAAACAGGCGTTATAGTTTACAAATTTATTACATTCTGTTTTTTTTTCTCTTTTTCGAGTTAGTCATTAGTGATTTCTGGGGAATATCACATGCTTGAGTTTAAATCACTGGTCTAAATGATGTCCATGCTGCTTTCAGCACTCTTACCTACATCAGCTAGCAAGAAGAGCTACATCGAACTTTCCTTCTTGTTGGAAGCGTATATGTTTACCTGTATGTCTTATGTCTACTTATTGTTGATGTCTGTATACACTTCATATCCATGAGTGTAGCTGTGTGTTTGTGTGCATGTGTGCGTGTGTCTGTGTGTGCATGTTTCAA
>CM050218.1:7150000-7245000 GCA_027475355.1 Coilia nasus | reverse complement strand
AATGGACTGGATGCCCATGTGTGTGAGTTGATGAGCGGCCTCTTTCCTGAGGATGGCCAGGGGAGGCTACTGGAGTCCCCCGTGTGTGTGTCAGTGAACGGCCTCTTTCCTGAGGATGCGCGGGGGAGGCTACTGGATGCCAGCTGTTGCACCCCCTCCAGCTCCTTCCTCCACCTCGACTCTGACACGCACATGGCCAAGGCTGTGCAGTTTGTCTGTGACCATGACTCTAGGCATGACAGCATCAAGACCACAGCCAGCACACGGACACCCACTCCCTTCCCCTCCCCCAGGAGGTATTACATTACATTACATTACATTACATTACATTACACTTGGCAGATGCAAATACAAATACAAAGTGCACTTATTTATTTAAGTTTTAAGTGCATTAGTAAAGGGTCAAGCACACACACAACACACAACATGCCTTAGAGTCAATCCCGGGTCTGGGCCAGCTCAGGCATTAGTGCAGTAAGTATACTTGGAAGAGGAGAGTCTTTGCTTGCTTCGTGAATCAGGTATCAGGATGTGTTGACTTTTATTACACAGCAGCAGCATGTGTGGACATTATAAACAAATATTAAGCATCCTTTTTTTAAGCGTTCTTAAGCGTCCTTTTTTTAACGTCATAACTTCCTTTTACATGTTTACAAACTTACTGTTTTTAAATATTCCTTAAATGTTTTATGTGAATTTTACACTGCCCTTCCTATACCCTGGGGTAATCTAAGAGGCTGGCCTTTATGTCTGTTTAAAACAAGCCTGTGGTCAACACAGCAGGATGAATAGGGTACCACTGACACTATCTCACTGTCACACACATTCATAATAATGTGTGTAACATGTAATATACAGTAACAGACAAGCGGAAAGAATATTACTCCTGCTCTTGTGAACCTTTCAGTTCGGTCACATCTCTCGAGGAGGCCGAGGCTACAGGTGAATCTTCAGTATGTGATGAGGGTCTGGCTGAAAATCCTGGCACCAGCAAAGGCAAAGACCTACCGGGCCTAGGCCTCCATCAAAGGGTCGATGATGGCCACAGCGAGCCTGTATCCACTCCTCAGATGGAAAAGGGCACGTCTGCTGCCTCCACCCAGAAAAGGTTTACATTTATGGAACGCTTCGGCAGAATGTCTCCAGTGCTGCCTCATGGGCGTCCAAAGCTGAGTCTGACTCAAAGACCTGCCGTAGGCCGTCGCATTCAAATGATGCGTGACGTGCTGACAGACCTCTTCAGGAGCTGCCTCTGCTCCTGCTCCGATCAGGTGGTAGTGGCAGTGACAGTCGTGCCCAGCAACTCCGGAGAAATACGCCCGGCAAAAGCCCGGCACAGCCCGGAAAGAATACAGCTGGCATTGTGATGGTGTGTTACACGAGTCTGGATTTTCTGTGAAATATGAATAAATATACCTGCCAAGTGAATTTAAATGAGTCATGTCTTGTCTTTACCCTTATTGTGACTTCATGTATTTTGCCTACTGAACAGGATTATAAGGCTTAGCAAACGTGGTCATATGCCTAATTGACCAGGAGGGGGCAACATTGCACATATTTGTTGGCTTAGAACGGCATGGGAAAGTTCTGTATGCTGTTGAAGGTACACTGGCTTACAGTCACATTTTTTCTTTGGGCACACCTATCATCATCATCAGAGATCATCATCCTTTCAAAAGTGGGCGTATCAGAATAAGGCCATGTGTCTATGAATAAGGTGAATAAAAGAAGGCGGAGTGAACAATCAGAGTTCATTCGCTAACAGAGGAGCCGACGGGCAACAGCACGAGCCAGTACTTGCTATTTGTGAACACTGCGAATAGAGGCAGCATGGTCCCCGAACAAGCCACCGTATACGCAGGTAAAGGCCAGTTAATAATAATGTATTTGATGTATTTCCAAAATGTATTGTTAAAATATTTAAGTTACTGTTCTCGAGGCGGGTGTTGTCAAAAACGATAACTTGGGCTCTGACCTGTGTAATTGTGTAAATGTCCCTGTTGACATTGCTTTTAAGATCGCCTCTGGCTTTAAGTGACGAAAAGATGCCACTGTGTTGGTATTTTACAAATCATGCAATCACGGACATAATAGGGGAGACCGGGGTTGGTTGTCACACGGTTTGGTTCTCACACTCACCATATCTCGGCCACTAAAGGGCCCTGATCAACGTCGCTGACAGAAATGTTCCGAATTAGTGTTAGGGGTTAGAGGAGTCTCTATCGCTCTCTCTCTCTCCCTCCCTATCTCAATTTTTTTTGTGTTACGCATGCAAGGCAGTAGGCTAGAGCAAAAACATAACTGAACAATCTCTGAACTAGTGTATTTTATTACCAAACCAAACTATAAAATGCTGAGCATATACGGGAATATTACAAATATTACAAACAAAATCCAAATCGTCGCTATTGCTGCTAGTTTCATTAAAGTTTCCCCAATTGTGTGGGGCATTTTTGTCTGCGCAATTAAATATGCCACCTCATATGAAGCCTTCTGTGCCGTTGCAGAGATGGTTGTGTGCTTCTGCTTTCTTCTGCCCCTGTAACAGTCTTTTCTGCGAAAATAGTCACTGGGTTCATCTGTATAGCTGGGATGTTTGGTCTTCATATGCCTAAATAATTTCGCTGTTTAGACTATCGTGTGCAAGGACTTCAAAGCACACAACACACTGAGGGTGTTGTACCTGATCTACAGATTTAAACAGTAGGGCAGGGCAGGGCCATAGAACGACGACAACGGGTCACACATTTGATGCCCGCTAATGGGAGGGTGACGGTCCTCTGGTTAGCAAACAGGCAAAAGCATTATTTTTGAAAATCATCTTGCGACCCCCCTCCACTGCCCCCGCGACCCCCCGGGGGTTCGCGACTCCGCCTTTGGGAATCACTGATCTACACTTGACAGTTTGAGCTTGACACTGATCTACACATTGACAGTTCAAGTGTTTGACACTGAGGTGAGATCAATATTGCGGTTTTTCATGTTAGGGAGGGGCCATGGCTAGGGCAAGCTGAGCAAGTTTAATTGCGCTCGCTGTTGGTGAAGATAAGTTTAGTAGGCTATGCAGCTCACCTTGACAAACTGTCAACATGTGTGTGTGTGTGTGGGGAGGGCTATGCTTAAAATGCCATGATATGTCTTTTGATTTTCACTCATTATCAAGACATCTGCATAAACACAAATCTAGTTTACTACCCAAAAAGATGTTCATTATCTCCTTACATTTTTGTGCATGTGTGTGTGTGTGTGTGTGACTGTTGCTGTGTGTGTGTGTGTGTGTGTGTGTGTGTGTGTGTGGCTGTTACTGTGTGTGTGTGGCTGTTACTGTGTGTGTGTGTCTGTTGCTGTGTGTGTGTGTGTGTGTGTGCAGTCTTACAGATGTGCCTCATCAGTCAGCTCTTAGGGCTTCCTGTGACCCAACGCTGTGAAGGCAAAGTGGGGCCAGATGGGTTATGGAATTTTGAGCTGCCACTCTACATTAGGGACCTGCTAACAGATTCCTCCTGTGAAGTACACCTGATTACTCAGGTAAGTGTTAAACAGATGTTAAACAAAAACTTAAATGTGTCATGGAAAAATGTTGCACAGTTACAGTTAGGATGTACAGAGTTGTTTCTTTCCCATTTTTGTTCCACAGAGACAATTTAGTGCTATATATGAAAATGGGCATGCACCAACCAACATCAAATCCCCTGTCCTGAAAGCCACTCTGCTCAACTTCACTTTGAGCTACTGCCCCAGCTCCATCACACTGGATATAGACTGCCAACAGGTCATTGCTTATTCCTTTTCCCAAAACGGTATCATTAATCTTCTTATGAAACAGCATTTTTTATGTGTGTAATTACTAAGTATGCTGTTTCTTTTTTTTCTTCCAAATATGACTACAAAGGTCTCAAAAGAAGAACATTGTTTTTGTGAGTATACATAAATACATGAATATTCATGACAGAATTCCATGCATGAATACTGAAATACTGAAAAAGACATTTAGTAAAATGTTCTACTGCTTGTAGAATAGTGTTGTCACTTTAGGTCAGGTTAAGTTTGGGTAACTTTACTGTCAACTTGAACATCTTCCTATTTCGGTCTGCTTGTTCACAGGTGCCAACACCTCCAGCACTGCCCAACCTGTCATCTCCAATGGCGGCGTCTCCCCTGTTGCCATTGGGTTTATTTGTGGTGTTGTTGTTTGCCTGATTGCCGGTGCTTGGATCACCTTCAAACACAGGTAAGTGAGGATTAAACACGTTCATACATATCAGTACCAGATGTGTCTAATCTGAAGTTTTTGATTGTTTTTTTTTTCCTAACAGTCTCTTATGTTTTTTTTTTTTTGCTTTATGTCACTTGCTTTGGCCACTACAGGGAGAAAGTGGCTGCCTTCTTCATGGAACTGAAGGCCAGAGGCACATCAGCAAGCAGCTCTACTGAGGACCTTGATGCTGACACTGTCCAAAAACTGTTTCCAGATCAGTCATAGCCATCAGTCAGATTAGTTAGTAGCTGTTAGTACCAAAACTTGTTACAAGACATGACATTTTACAGACATTTCTATGATTTCTGTAATGTGTGCTACGTACTTTACCAAAGAAATTACAGAAATTACATTCTGTAACAGACTGCACAATATGAGATGGTAGACAGTAACCCAAGTTGTCACACTGACCCAAACTGCACATTGAGGCAAAATGATGGGCAGTGTTATCAGGGATGATGTTTAAAATTCCAGAATATTTTCTGCTGTCTCTATTTGTCTCTATTTTGCTATTTATTACAGTATTATATTTATATAACAGAATATGCGTGGATGTCTATATTTTTGTACTTATAATGTAAATAACTTAAATCTCAAAGGACGATCGTTGTTTTATTTTGATTCTGAAAAACATGTTTTTGCTTCATATGCCTGGTTCTTATAATACCTTCATGGGCACATTAGGCAGTTTAACCTGTTGATGCCTTTGCTATCACACTTTGTTATCACACTTGGCCCCTGCCCTCGGTCCCAGTAAGTTATAGAATTGACTTTAGGGCATTGCTTCTTGTGTTTAAAAAATTAAAAGGGATGGGACCCAATTAGCTATTGGATATGTTTTAGCTATATGGACCAACTAGGTCTCTAAGATCACATTAGTAAAATCTGTTGGTAGAATCTGCTGTTAGAACAAAATGTGGTGAAGTAGCTTTCAGCATCTATGCTGTTATGTACTGGAACCAACTTTCAGAGGACATCAAAAATGCTTCTACTGTTGGCAGTTTGAAGTCTACACTTAAGACCAAACTGTTTTCAGATGCTTTCTGTTAATGATTTATACTGTTTTTACATATTTCCTTTTACGCATTTACGGTTATTTTATTTTTTCAGATGATTCATTTATACTGATTTTATGTGTGATTGCATAGAGAATGGAGTGGAGTCCAAGGACATCCAAAACAAACAACCTGATTTCAGACCCCAGCCATGTGGTCCCTGGCACTAACCTCCCAAGGAGACAGTGGGCCCCCCTAAATAGATTCAGGACTGGTCAGGGCCTAAGCCTGGCCAGCCTCCGTAGGTGGGGGTGCAGGCCAAGCCCACCGTGTGCCTGTGGAGGGGAGCAGCCCGTGGAGCACAATGTGCATGGTAACGTGGTTCTCCGCGGTGACACAGTTAACTGTTCTAAACGTGTGTGTCAAGCCAATAGGTCAAAATCACTTGTTTTTCTATTAAATTGATATATATTTTCCATTTCCGACCGTTTGGGCTGACGGTGGTGGTACCGTTGGTTTAAAACAAGACTTAATTTCTTCCTTTAGCAACCGTTGCCATCGGTAAACAAAAGTAATGCAATATAGATGACCTAGCTCATATTTGGCTGATAAAAAATGCAAGTTGTTCATCTAATTAGTATTAAAATTAACTGTTTCGGTCATTGTTATACCTTAAAGTAGCAGTAAATTGTGTCATTTGGCTGTTTTGTTGGCAGCATTGTGTGGAAATATCCGAATGTGAGACGCATTCCCTAACAAGCATTTGACGCTCCCGTCGGTCTTGTTCCATTAAAACATAGGGAAGGTGTATTTTTTGCTTTAGGCTATAGCCGATAGTAATATATAGAAATATATTTGAACATGAACAACAAGGAGGACGATCTGCGCCAGCAGAGGTTCCATGGCGTCTATTATCCTCCAAAGAAGTATTTTCAGTCAGAGATATCGGCAGTAGTTATAATCGTCTTCTACTGATGCTACTGAATTGCCCGCCTATCCTGCTTGAAAATGGGCTGTATCAGTGACGTTTTCGCAAACGAGGGCGTAACGCAGAGGGTCTAGTAGCCAGGGAGTGGGAACACAACAGCTCTCAGGTCATGGGGCTAGTGCCCTGGGTCTACAAGCACCGAGGGCGGCCCCTAAAGGCCCGGGCCGGCACCGGCCCCGGAATGGGAATGCGGCTATAGCTGAAGCTTGCCCTCTCCAAAGACTACATGGAGGACTGGTCTCTCTTCACACTGCAGATGAAAAGGCTACTGCCTGGCTTGAGGACTTTGCATTCGCTAAATAAAAAAAAAAAAAAGTATGTGTTTTCATGCTTGTATGTCTTTTATTTACCACATACTTATTTTATTTTTATCCCTTTACACATATTTTATCTTTTATGGTTTTACATATTGTACTTTGCTTTTATTTTTCTTAAGTACATTGAACTGCCGTAGTGCCGTAGTCTATAAAATGTGCTATACAAATAAACCTGTCCTGCCTTGCCTAGTTCAGAGATATGGGCACACCATTTGGTGACATGCATCTCAGGATCACAGAAGCCAGGCTGTGAAATGAGGTCACCTGTTCAAAGGTGTGAAAAGCAGTTGAGCATTCTGTGTTCTGTAATGTTCCCTGGGATTACAGTCACCCTGCTATGCAAATATACATAAATCACAATCTTACTGCTGAAAATCACAAAGAATTTCTCTGTTACCTTACGTGGTTTCAGAATATCTCCCACCTCACAGAATCGAATAAAACCAAGCCGTGGAAGTTTGGGCAGCATCACTACATTTGTCTGGTTGGTATGTAGGCCTAGTGATTAGTATCCCCCTTAGGCTTATGTATAACAGTAAGACTGTCAAACCAAGACGTACAGACAGAGGTACTAAGAGAAGTAGGGCAGTCTCATGTGGCAGATTAGTGTATTTCAGAGCAGTAGAAACCGGCTGTAGTTTAGACCACAGCGTGCTACATAAACACATACAAACACATACCACAACAGGGAACCTCTGTGGGCTACTGTGCTTACTACAGTGGTTTCAAGCACGCCTTGTTAAATACACAAACACACACAAACGCACACACACACACACACACAGACACCAGCAGGTTTTATAGACTTCCTCTGTGGGCTGATGAGTTAACTATAGACGATAAGGCTGTTAACTCAATACCGTGTTAAGTGCAGGCTTACATAGATCTGATCGAAGCCTTTGTGGTCTCTTTTTGAGTTCCCCGTCTCATCAACTCAGAACTTTCATTATGTGTGCCCATTGTATGCATTGACAGACATTAAAGCTCCCCAAGAAGGGAGAGAGCAGGAGAGAGACAAGAGGCCAACCTCATTGAGAAAAACACTCTAGATTGTCAGATAATGACAGGCTGACTCACGTCAACCTTCTTGTTCACACCCACTGGAGACAAATAAGACGCCCGTTTCATTGATCAGTGTAGAGGCCAGAAGGATTTGAATGTGTGCTAAAAAGCTGTCCAGCTGTCAAGATGTTGCTTACCACGTTTGAATTGACCTGACTGAATTTGTCACTCAAAACCCTTCCACTGTATGACACTTAAAACCTGTGTTTAGTCTTAGTTTTTTTTTTTACCAAGGACACATTTATAGACTGGCGTTTACTTACAGTATGACCCTGTCTAGCCTATATCGATGAGCCTCTTTCTATAAGACTATGTCGATGAGCCTCTTTCTATAAGACTATGTCTATGAGCCTCTTTCTATAAGGCTGTGTCAGTAAGGCTCTTCCTATTAGACTATGTCAGTAAGCCTCTTTCTATAAGACTATGTCTATGAGCCTCTTTCTATAAGGCTATGTCAGTGAGGCTCTTTCTATTAGACTATGTCAGTAAGCCTCTTTCTATAAGACTATGTCGATGAGCCTCTGTCTATAAGACTATGTCTATGAGCCTTTTTCTATAAGACTATGTCTATGAGCCTTTTTCTATAAGACTATGTCTATGAGCCTCTTTCTATAAGACTATGTCTATGGGCCTGTCTTGTCTCCTTTTTCTCCCTTTCAGTGTCCATACACAAATATGCTGAAGAGAGCTCTTGGCTGAAAGTTTGGGGTTCTATCATAAAGGCCTTACATGATCTCCCACCTCACAGTATCGAACAAAACAAAGCTGTGGAATTTTGGGCACTGTGCTTACTACAGTGGTTTCAAACACACACACACACACACACACACACACACACACACACACACATACACGCACACCAGCAGGTTTTATAGACTTCCTCTGTGGACTGATGAGTTAAGCCGATAAGGCTGTTAACTCAAGACAGTGTTAAGTGCAGGCTTACATAGATCTCATCGAAGCCTTTGTGGTCTGTTTTTGAGCTCCCCCTCTCATCAACTCAGAACTTTCATTATGTGTGCCCATTGTATGCATTGACAGACATTAAAGCTCCCCAAGAAGGGAGAGAGCAGGAGAGAGACAAGAGGCCAACCTCATTGAGAAAAACACTCTAGATCGTCAGATAATGACAGGCTGACACGTCAACCTTCTTGTTCACACCCACTAGAGACAAATAAGACGCCCGTTTCATTGATCAGTGTAGAGGCCAGAAGGATTTGAATATGTGCCAAAAAGCTGTCCAGCTGTCTCTTGCCACATTTGAATTGACCTGACTGAATTTGCTACTCAAAACCCTTCCACTGTATGCCACTTAAAACCTGTGTTTACTCTTAGTTTTTTTTTTACCAAGGACACATTTATAGACTGGCGTTAACCTACAGTATGACCCTGTCTATCCTATATCAATGAGCCTCTTTCTATAACACTATGTCTATGAGCCTCTTTCTATAGGACTATGTCAGTGAGCCTCTTTCTATAAGCCTATGTCAGTGAGGCTCTTTCTATAAGACTATGTCGATGAGCCTCTTTCTATAAGACTATGCCAGTGAGGCTCTTTCTATAAGACTATGTCGATGAGCCTCTTTCTATAAGACTATGTCGATTAGCCTCTTTCTATAAGACTATGTCAGTGAACCTCTTTCTATAAGACTATGTCAGTGAAGCTCTTTCTACAAGACTATGTCGATGAGCCTCTTTCTATAAGACTATGTCAGTGAGCCTCTTTCTATAAGACTATGCCAGTGAGGCTCTTTCTATAAGACTATGTCGATGAGCCTCTTTCTATAAGACTATGTCGATTAGCCTCTTTCTATAAGACTATGTCAGTGAACCTCTTTTTATAAGACTATGTCAGTGAGGCTCTTTCTACAAGACTATGTCGATGAGCCTCTTTCTATAAGCAATGTCGATGAGCCTCTTTCTATAAGACTATGTCAGTGAGGCTCTTTCTATAAGACTACGCCAGTGAGGCTCTTTCTATAAGACTATGTCTATGAACCTCTTTCTATAAGACTATGTCGATGAGCCTGTCTTGTCTCCTTTTTCTCCCTTTCAGTTTCCATACACAAATATGCTGAAGAGAGCTCCTGGCTGAAAGTTTGGGGTTCTATCATAAAGGCCTTACATGATCTCCCACCTCACAGTATTGAATAAAACCAAGCCGTGGAATTTTGGGGACTGTGCTTACTACAGTGGTTTCAAACACACACACACACACACACACACACACACACACACACACACACATACACACACACACACACACACACACACACACACACACACACACACACACACACACACACACACACACACAAGCTGGTTTCATGGACGTCCTCTGTGGGCTGATGAGTTAAGCCGATAAGGCTGTGGTGCGGGTTAGGTTAGGTGCAGGCTTACATCTGATCGAAGCCTTTTTGTCTGTTTTTGAGTTCCCCCTCTCATCAACTCAGAACTCTCATTATGTGTGGCCATTTTATGCATCGACAGAGATTAAAGCTCCCCAACCTCTTCAATTCACATAAGATATAAAAAATTTAAATGTATTTTAAGCCTTCCATGATATGTTATTCAGGGGGAGTGATGGGACACAAGCAAGATAATAAATCTAATGTAAGGGTTCTCGTAGAACATATAGATGTAGGCAAGAAATTGTGCAAAACAAAAGATAAAGGATACAAGATAAAGGCCATAGACAAGCCAAATAAATAAATAAACAAATAAGGTTAGGCATCTCACACAGTGAGGTCACAAATGTCACCTACTGTAACACATACAGAAACCTGAAGCCTACTGGAACTGAGAAGGGCAAAGTAAACATACAGACACAAACCTAACACAACTGATTTAAACACTGATAGGCAGATGAACTGTTACATCTCGCGCAAATGAAGGAAGACAGGAAGTGGACATTAAAGGTAACGGGTGGGGTAAGGGCACATAGCAACCAAGTCAAAAACAAAACACATACCAGCGTCAACAGCATTGCTGCCTACGATGCATTCACAAAAAGGAAACAACCTTTCACGGAGGATGATGTAATGATGGCTTTTTCCTCAATTACTAATATGTTTACCTTTTCAGCCTATTCACAATAGATAGGCAATATGAAAGCATTATTACATTACATTACATTACACTTAGCAGCTTTCATCCAAAGTGACTTACAAAAGGAGGACATAATAACTAACAGATGTGATAACTAACAGATGTGATAATAACTAACAGATGTGATAATAAGTAACAGATGTGATAATACCTAACAGATTATTCTATTCTCACTTGACAGACACATCTTGTAGTGATGTATGTGTTTTATTTCTGCCACTTCGCACCCTACCTAAGTTCCTCTTTTTAAAGCAAAGCATTCTTGAAACATGGCTACCAGAAAGTCCCCTAAATGTTCACTAACTCACACACATCATTTCTCTCTCTCTCTCTCTCTCTCTCTCTCACTCTGATCTGTATGTTTGTGTGTGTGTGTGTATGTGTGTGTGTGTGTGTGTGTGTGTGTGTGTGTGTGTGTGTGTGAGTGCATGTGTGTGTGTGCATGTTTCCTTAAAAAAAAGCAAACTGTTGGCACACATTACCCGATCCGAGCAAGAACCAGAGTGATTCAGACGAAGATGCACACTATTTCTGAACTTTAGGAGGGCTGTGGGTTTGTTGGCTGTGAAACCATAACATAAAAACAATGGTTTCGCTAGTCTATGTGAAAGCAGAGGTGGCCTAATGGTGTTGTGAAGTTTATTTGATCAAACCTGTCATGCAGAATGTCGTGTGAAGTAAATGTGACATCTTGAAATGATGTCACACACTTCCTTGTAGAGGCAGTTTAACTCCATAACTGCTACTATTACAACAATACAAATAAACTTGTGATTTATTGTGATAATAATATTGTCTTTAAAGACAGTATTTATTTCCCACAAAGGACAGACGGACTACCAGTTTCATTTCAATGTTGTGTTAATAGTAGGAACGGTGCAAGAGTGATCATAACAAAGGGTGCTTGTATGCCTTTGGGACTCTCCCTCACTTTATTGAGAAAAACACTTGTTACGGCGCGAGCTCGTTCACACTCCACAAGACCACATAAAGGTTTACGCTTGAAACGGATCGATTTTATTCAGCAATGCAAAACCATAAATAAACTCAAATGTGTCTAGGGTGTAAATGAGAGTGATGTCGTGCTTGAATGGATGTACAGTATGTTTGTGTCAGTGAGTGGTCAGTGAAGAAGCAAACAGACAAAGGGAGGGAGCAGGAGCGAGACAAGAGGCCAATGACGAGGGAGAAAGCCATCACTTCCTCCCACTTCATTGAGAAAAACACTCTAGATCGTCAGATAATGACAGGCTGACTCACTCCAACTTCCTGTTCACACCCACTAGAGACAAATAAGACGCCCGTTTCATAAATCAGTGTAGAGGCCAGAAGGATTTGAATATGTGCCAAAAAGCTGTCCAGCTGTCAAGATGTCGCTTGCCACGTTTGAATTGACCTGACCGAATTGGCCACTCAAAACCCTTCCACTGTATGCCACTTAAAACCTGTGTTTAGTCTTAGTTTTTTTTTTACCAAGGACACATTTATAGACTGGGGTTTACCTACAGTATGACCCTGTAGTCTAGCCTATATCGATGAGCCTCTTTCTATAACACTATGTCTATGAGCCTCTTTCTATACGCCTATGTCAGTGAGGCTCTTTCTATAAGACTATGCCAGTGAGGCTCTTTCTATAAGACTATGTCGATGAGCCTCTTTCTATAAGACTATAACGATGAGCCTATTGTCTCCTTTTTCTCCCTTTTAGTTTCCATACACAAAAATGCTGGACAGACAAAACTAAATTAATCTGTAAGACCATGCACTGTAGACTAGCTCCCAGTAGCACTCATTTGTATCATTATGAAGTGTCTTGAGAAGACAGTTAAAGCTCAGATTACACGCTATCTGCCTTAATGGTGTGAGGTAAAATAGAGGTGGTGTCATGGTATGTTGTTCTGTGGCAGGTCAGGTTGTCTAACAAATGCGTTGATGTAGTTGGGTAGAGGTAATATCTACAAAGCTAACATCGTTAGCTTTATCCTGAGAAAAGTTGATATTCATGAAGGACATCAGGACCCTAAGACATTTCACAAAAAGGACCTCAACAGCTTAAAATGAATTGCATTTCAAAATGTTATGTACAGTGGTCCCTCGTTATTCGCGGGAGTTACGTTCTAAAAATAACCCGCGATAGGCGAAATCCGCAAAGTAGTCAGCTTTATTTTCTACAATTATTATAGATGTTTTAAGGCTGTAAAATCCCCTCACTACACTTATACACTTTTCTCAGACAGGCAAAGTTCACACTTGCAAACATACAGCACTTCAGAGTCACACAGCTAGCGGTGGAAGATTTATGTAAATTTTACAAGCTGAGCGCATTCTGTACTGTACAGGAGATTGCATGCACTAAAAAAATCCGCAAAACAGCGAGGCCGCGAAAGGTAAACCGTGATATAGCGAGGGACCACTGTATTAGTTATACTGAAACCAACAGTCTTGCAAGATCACATGTGGGCTGACTAAATATAACTTTCAGTTCACCGTCGCTTCCTATTGAGATGTTTAACAATACTGCCACTTCCTCTCCTTCATCTCCTTCATCTATCTCCATCTAGACTTCCTCTTTTCTCCCAGTCAACAAACAACAAGACACATGGCTCTGGTTTCCTCTGAAGCATATATGCCTAACTGTGTCATATGGCCATTCAAATAAGTCTTCAGAGCACAACTGCATGATGTCAGGTTATTGCCGTGCTGTTCATGTGTTTAAAGTTATTGGTTAAAACCTGGGTCTACAGGTTGTCCTGTACGAGGACCTGTATAGACAGTGTAACCAGAGAGTGTTGAGGGAGAATCTAAGATCTTTGGTGAAACATAAGTTCCTGAAACGGTCAATACAAGCATAAATATTTGCAGTACAAGTAGGAAAGTCATGACCTGCACAGGCCATTCTAGACTTCGTTGAAGCCCCTAGCAAAAACCCACCCCTTTCATCGAAAATTGCATTGCTACTGCTGTAGTTTAAAAGTCGTCAGCCCTCCGAGACCTTTAGTGGCCTATGGGCCTCAAAGCAGTAAGCTTGTTAACAGTTAGCAGGAGCTACACCTCTGATGGGCTCTATGCCTGAAGGGAAAGTCTACCCAGTTCACACCTCAAAGGAGCCTTGGTGAACTTCTCTTTATTGGTTTCGTCTATTTTGGCTCTTTGCTGAGGACATAAGTTGGACTTTTAGTGTATTACTCCTTATTAGTATGACAAGTATGACAGCTTCTGAATCCTTGCATTTTGCAGGAAGGATTGTGAAAAACAAATCAGGGCCTAATACATTTCAGGTTCTTCCTCTGTTACACATAACTGAAGAAAGGAAGCATTAAAAGGTCATGACTCAAATGCAAGGCCGAAAGCAAAAAACAAAAAAGCAAGGTAACGGTTTATTTTAATGGTTCCTTTTACAGTGTATCTAAATGTAACAACATTTACATACACTGTACACACTAACTGTAATCTTAACCCCTACCCTAACCCTATGGTACAGTGTAAGCACGTAATGTTGCATGTTGTTACAAATGTTGTTACACTGCACTTCACGATGCAGATACAGTGTTACACTGCTTCTGGTTACACTGTAGAATAATGTGTGACCAAAAGCAAAAGGCCAAGGAGGTGAGTGTGTGTTTCTGTGAGCGTGTTTAGTGTGTTGGTTTGTTGGAAAAGAGGGGCACTATATATTAAAGCAGTATGCCAGTGCAGTGAATCATGATCACGCGAGTGTAAATGTATATGCATATGCATGTGTGTAAACATTCCTTTTAGTTTTACTTGCTGTTTGCATAGCACTTACTCAGACATCCCAACCTGCACAAACTGATTTCACGGAGGTCAACAATGCAGTAGCAGTGACACTACTAGAGTTACGGAAACAGCAGTATATTCCAGTCATGCGTGATGTCTGGTTCTGTTTGCTGTAGATAAATCTTCTATATACAAACCCTACCAGACGTCAACCTCCACAGCCAAGGCCTTCATCTTTGAGACACACTGTAATTCTTGAATATAAGCCACCATAGGCAAGTTCATTGCTGTACATGTGTCCTAAAATGCTAACTGGCCATGCTCTGTAATTGTGTCCCAATATGACCATTTAAATGTATCTTCAGGGCATTAATGTCATGCTGTTCACGTTTTTAAAGTTATTGTCATGATATTCATGTTTTTTCAAAGTTATTGGAGAAACATTTTCACATGCCCAAAAGGCTATATCAGTTCAGCAGTCCTGACACCTTACAAGGGGCACCTGTAGTCAGGTCTAGTTAAGTCCGACACACATGCTTGGGCAGAAAGAAAGTCGGCCAGCCCAGAGTCCAAGAGGGCTATGATGGAGACTGGACAAAGGGCTGCAGGCGGAGGGACAGACAGCAGGCTTAGTTCATCTCAGTTGCAGGTGCAGCCTCTGTGCTGACAGGAAGATGGCAAGGCTGGAAGTGAGGGAGCTTAGAGTCTGGTCTGCCATATGCAGAGTCTGGGCAGGGCTTGGTAAGAGCAAACACCAGTAGGGCATAAACCACCTCTAAAAGGTCCAGTGTGGTTTAAGCAAACTTCGGGTTAGGCCCTTCTAGTTTGACTAGGACAGATGAAACAAGCATCTAGCCATACAACAAACAGACATTTAACAGAAATACAGTACAAACATGACCGGAAACAGGATATAACTGTAAAAATATCTGGACAGTCCTCTCTTCTGTGATGTCCCCCATATAGCTTTTCTGAACAGAAGTTTGTTTGGAAACTCATCTTTTATTTCTGCTAAATTTGACAATGTTAGCATTGGGATCTATGTTACTGAATAACGTCTGCTTGCTGATTTCACATTAGATTCATAGGCACGGAATGATGACATTTGCAGTGACCAGAGAGGGGCGGGGCTGGGCGGGGCCTGAAGCACAAGTAGAAAAAATGGGCGCATTTGACTTGACCTAGACGTTTGCATCCGTTTGCAGCCTGACGCTGAAAATGTTGCATTGTGGTTAGAAATTGTGTCCGACATGCCCGAAATGTGTGAGGTTGTCACGAGTTGTCACAACAATGCGACCATGACACATGACCCGAAAACTCACGGGAGCATGACGCTTACAGACAAATCGTACAGACCTTTGCAGTTGCCTCCACACAACTGCAAGTGGCTAGCTAACGCCTCCTCGGTGACGCTACTTTGCCATGGTTGGTTAAAAGTTCACTGACGTCTGTGCAGGTACATTGTCCGGTGCTCCCCGACTGGACTTGTCATCTAAAGTGTACGTTATTGTACTCCAATTTGAAGATATATCTCTTCTCTTTATTTTTACCTTGTTCTGATGGTTTATCTGACACTGTCAAGCCCGGCCCATTATTTATTTAATTATTAATCCCATTTCTATTTCATTGTCCGTGTTATATACCTACTTATGGTCTTTGTTTTATGGTTTTGCTGTCTTAGTTTTCATGTTTGTGTTGTGGAGCACTTTGGGGCAACTCGTTTTGTTCCAATGTTAATCTAAACAATAAGAAAGACTGGACTTGAATTAAACTCTCAGTGCACCCCACTACAACCATAGACTGTAGAGGACTACAACCCCCGCCCTCCCTCTCCACTCTACGATGATCTGGGAGGCGCGAGCTCAGTCTCGTTAGGATTTGTGTTCGACTTTATTTTCCTCATTTAATGCCCACCCCTGCTGTGACCAGCAATTCTCGTTGACGTATGCAGCCAGTTGCAGACGGGCGGACTGGAATCTCGAACGAGCCTACTGTAAACAAAGAGCACGTGCTAGAAAACCACGTGACTCTTTACGCTCGGGACCATGCTCGGGACACACCTACTGTTTTATTTTACATGTCTCAGTCATGCACTGCGTACCATAGACATACTATACATATACTGTATAGTATGTCTATGCTGCGTACTTGATCACTATGAGAAATTACCCAACCAGAATCTGTAGAATATCGGCCCATAAGACGCCACGCCTCACGACTAAAATTCTTGGAACTGGCGTCGAAGCTTACGTTACCAGATAACTCATACAGCTTATTCTCCATTGTGTTTTACTGTAACTGTTTGAGCCTTGATAGTCCACAGATATATAATATGTAAACATGTGGCATAATAGACTAGCAGACAGAACAGTTGGTAAACTGAACCTTACCCCAGTCAACGTGTTGTTGTGACTGAGAAATATCAAAGCAACCACATAGGCTACTTCAAATGGCTGGACACCAGGTGTGTGCACCGGCGGTTTTTGTAAAAGTGGCATTACATTTCTGCCACTTGAGACAAGCATTTTCTAATAAACCTGTACGTGACGAACACTTCACGACCTCGTGGTCACTAGAGGGATACAAACTGGCGGAGGGATATGTAAACATTCGAGTACTACTTTCACTACTTTCACTAAAGGAACAGAACAGTAAACACAGGCCATTTTAAAAGAGCGTTTGGAGGTGTTCACTAGATATTTAATATACAACATGTTATATAAAATGGTAGGAAAACGTAAACGTTTTCAGTCGTTATCCGGTTTTACACATAGACTGTGGTTTTACAGTGATGCAATACTGCAATGAACCTCGAAACCATAGACATACTATACATGTATAGTATGTCTATGCTCGAAACACCCTCTAGGCGGAGCTTAGAGAAAGTAGAAATAGTGCATACAGACAGTATTATTACAGTGCGTAGAAAGGCACGGTGAGGAATGTACTTGCAGGCTACTGGAATCTCCTTTGAACAGTATCATACAGTCACAATGACACCGACTAAAAGCATCGGATATGTTTTCCAAGGTAATTTTGCGATATTTTACTGCTGGGAAAGCTGTTTCATGATATTTAAGTAGCCTAGAAACTGCGTTCATGGTGTGAAAAAGATAATGTAAAGTTTGATGAATGAGTTTTAAGAAGAACATGTTACACCGAACGAGCAAGGACAGACACCGTGCATATCGTGATTGTGATAGACCAGGTTAAAGCGACCGGCATTGTACAATACAGTGTCACTCACTTTATGAATACGTTGATAACGATTACGTTATGAGAGAGAACAACGCTTTGAAGTACTGAATTTCACTTAACAGTTTTGGCCGCAAACCTACATAGGCTATGGCACTTTTACCACATAGGTTGTAAATTGGCACTGAATATTTGATGTGACCACTCCTGTTTCAATAAATACGCGATGTTAAGATTAAATCCTTGAAGTTATTACAGTGTGTGGACCTTCATGTGTTTTCTTTTTCAGTGCTCACCCTGGCCGTCTTGGTCAGGCATCTTTACGCAGCGCCCTTAGAACCAGCGTCGTGTAAGGGTGCTATGCAGCCTGACGGCAAATTTGCCTTCAAGCTCCCTGATGATTTCACGGACCTAATTCACAACTGTGAGCCGGAGCTCATTGTTGAGGTAAGTCTTGTCTGTGTGGACAAGATAATCTGATGGGGCCCCCCACCCCATAATGTAAGGGGGGACCATTTCTGGGGCCCCCTTTGCCAGGGCCGGGGACGAGAGACCTGCTTGTAACCCCCCCCCCCCCCAACCCATCGCCAGGCCTGCACACATAGGTCATGTTTTGACTGATGCCAAAACCAGCTATCATCTTAAACGTACATGCCCTGGTCTGTTTGCAAATTATGTTGATATATATTCCCTATTCCCTTTTCTACCACTTCAGGACATCGTTTGTGCGATCTATATGAACGGGACAGTTCCAGTGAAGTGGAATCCACCAGTCGTTTCGGCTACGATGCACAGCTTCGCCTTAGGCTACTGCCCGCGGTCTGTCAAGATTGGCCTCGACTGTCCAATGTTATGGGTAAGAGGTGCTAGTTTGCTTAGTTATTGTTCACTTGTTCAGTGACATGCATGTGAATTGCAGGATATGCCTACCCCCATCAATTTGTAATGGAAGTATCTGTTTATGTTACAGCCCGTCAAGTACATAAGTTGCGCCTGTAAGTATGCCTTGCTTTCCTTTTGTTTCCTCTTGTCTTAAAACAGAGTTCCTACACTAAAAGTTCAAGAAAATTAAATGTCTGTGTGTACGAAAGAAAACATCTTCGCAAATATGAAATTTCGTTGGACTTGACTTGAGCATTTTATACTTTTTAATGTTTATATGCAGATTTAGCATATATTGTTTGATACATATTGTAGAGTGCAGAGAAACTTAATTTGTTTGTCTAGCACCCTGTATGATGTCTGTTTTTGTGTGTCCATAGGTGATCCCTCTATCAGCTCAGTCCAGAACCAAAGCTCCACAACCACACCACCTACTACTGGGCTCAGCTGTAAGTCCCATTAAAGTATTACACTCTGGAGGAGAGACACTGGCGAGGTTAAATAGTTGTTAAAGGAGTACTTCCATGAGAAACCGTTTAGTACTTGCTGTTTTGAAATACGATAGGTCACCCCGAGTTGCATATGCATGCTGCACGTCAAAATGTTCTTCTAACCCGATTGCCTCCATTAGTCAGTGAAAGAAAGTAGGCAGAAAAATGAGTGTATGAGAAAAAGGCCAACAAAGTGACGCAGGTTGGTTATTTAGAAAAAGCTGTGCCACAATTGTGATTACTGGAGAAGTCTCGTTGCAGCACACATTCGCTTAAGTATAGGTAAGTATGTGTATTTGTGTAGAAAGTTTAGATCTTCTATTTGGTTTGCTATGACCGAATGGGCTTCGAATGATTGTAGCCTGTGACTAGTATAGCCTAGAACCTGTCATCCTCCCTGCTCCATCTCCTCCACCAAACTAGAACAGCCTGAAACAGAAGCACTAAAGCATTTTTTTTTTTCACCAAAACCGGCTCACAGGGCATTCATTAATACTAGACACCACCGCAAAATTAATGAAAACACGATGGAAGTACACCTTTAAATAATTAAACTAAAATGTCTTCGTTAACACCATTAGCCTACTACCCAAAAACAGATAGGCTAAAAACATGATTTGCCAGTGTATACATCTGCCAGTAATTATTATTTGATTGACTTTGCATGCCAAGTACCATTACAAAGTATTTTTATACATGACACTATAGGCCAGCCAGACATTATTGCTCACTTTAGTAAGCATCACAGTGCCACAATACTTTGTAGGGGTTACCAGTGTCATGTGTCTATCAGCACAGGAAAAAAGAAAGAGAAAACACTAAAGACCTATGGCTAGAGTACTGTTAGCAGTGTGTACTGATGTGTTATAATATTGTATAATGTAATATTTAAATAAATGTCTTTTTTTTTAGTGCCAAAGACTCCACACAACGGCACCCATTATCGAGTAGGTTTGGCCATCTCTGGTGTTGTATTCTGTGGTGCTCTTGCTTGGATTGCATTGCGTCGGTACGTGTCACTTTGTAGCATTCTAATCAAGCATGTTTGTGAGGTGTAAAGTCTATTCATGCATTCTAGTAACATGTTCTAATGTCATCTTTACATAGTCGTAACAACAGGAAGAGGATGAAGGACATTGAGTGCTCTCTGA
Source organism: Coilia nasus (assembly GCA_027475355.1). NCBI lineage: Eukaryota > Metazoa > Chordata > Actinopteri > Clupeiformes > Engraulidae > Coilia > Coilia nasus. The sequence continues at coordinate 7,224,815 of CM050218.1, read as the reverse complement.
GGGGCTCCAGTGCTGAAACGTCGCCACCAAGTTCTAGCGATCAACTTCCAGGTCCCCAGAATTCAATTGAGAAGGCTCCCATCATCAATCATGACAAGAAAGGAGGAACCTGAACAGTAACTAAACCACCAAACATTGAGAATATGGGCAGCTGTGGTCTAGTGGTTAGGGAGTTGGTCTTGGGATCAGAGAGCCGCAGGTTTGAATCCCACTCTACCCATGGTTAAAATGCCCTTGAGCAAGGCATCTGACCCCACACTGCTCCAGGGACTGTAACTGAAAGCACAATTGTTGCCGTTAAAGTCAACAAAACCACTTTTATATCTGAAAATTAAAATGAAGTTTTGTGTCACTTTAGAGCTTAATAATAGATATCTGCATCCTCTACTAAAGTTTCAAATACACCACAACATATGATGGCAAGTAATGACAACTTCGTGTAATCTGGTAGATAACTGGGAGTCAGATGCGCTTCCACCTCGTTGGTGCCCACGGTCCAGGACACTATGATCAATATTGAGACCTTCGGTCCAACTTTGGACTAAGGAGCAAGACCGGAGCACTCAGTTTGCAATGCTTTTAATGGTGCAAAAACAAAAAGTGACTAACGTTTCGACAGTGCGTCTTCTTCAGAGTCAAACAGTCATTGGGCTAGAAACCAGGATCCCTGTCCTTTTCTCTGCCTCTCTCTCCTTGACGCCTTTAGCCTCCATACCTGCAGCATTTCAGAAGCTTGTGTGTAAAATGTGAAGTCTTGGGGTTAGGGGTGTAGTTACTCTTTAATGTGAATCACCTTCAAATGAAGGATGTGTTTGCCACTGGTGCTCTGTTGTCCACTGAAGCTCAGCCCATCTCATGACTTCATAACAATCTGTGATGTTACTACTACTGTACATACTGTATCGTTATTTAATCCCTTACTGTCTTTTGTTTTAGTTTCTTTATGAAATGTTATATTTTTATACATTTTGTAAATATTAAATACCTGTACATTTTTAAATTATTAAAACTTATTTTTTTGCATGATATGAGTACTCCCACATTCTTGGTTTTTGTTGTTTAGTGTCAGTACAGAAGGACTGAGAAACACATGCATCGAAGTGGGTGGAGGAACACCCACAAGGGTGGCATATTACATCTGTTTGTCAGTCATGACAGGAAGTAATGGTTTTAAGATGATGTAATTATGCAGTGCTGCACAAGCAGGCAGCACTGACAGTAATGTTGTGGTAACCTAAAGCTCATGTCTTTAAAGGGTTATGGTTAATCAGCTATCCTTACACTTAGAAAACCTTCTTCAAAGGCTCACTTTAAGATCTGAAGATCATATATACACACTTCTGCATTTGTTGTTCTATTCAGGTTTGTTTTTCACCTGCTTCCTGACTTAGTGTAATCCTAGGCCATGCACACTCTCGCTACAGGTTAACAAGGTAATTGTTTCAAAGTAAAGTAAATATATTGCCTTTGTATTTCAAAAGTCTTTTCCAAGTTTGTGGTATGCAGAGAAAAAATAGAAGAGCCCAACACAGGGTAGCACAAGTTACACCTGTTCAGGTAGCCAGGTTTATTTTCAGATCTAAAGATTATGCAGGTCCATTTGCATTTTGTTTGCTGTTTTGTTCTTGTTTTTCTCCACCTGCATGCTGTCTGAATGTGAGGCCATGTACACTTAACCACAAGTTAATTCGTCCAACAACGTAAAGTAAAACTTTGTACCTCAACAGTTATATACTTTTCCAAGTGTCTAGTTTGTGGAAATGTATGACAGCACAACAATTTTATTTGATGAAACAATACTAAAGCAGACACATAACTCTTTCACCTAAAGAAAAGAAAAGTGTAATTCTAGGTGCTTTCTCAATCTCATAGAAGAGTATGACTCATTAGTTCTTGAATTCTCTCTGCTTTATACCCACATCCGGTTTGGTACACAATCTGTAAACCAGTTTAAGAACTAGGAACTGCAGCAAAGGCAGCAATGCCAACATTATTTAGTTTTGTTTTTAGCAGGATTTGTCTGTTTTTTTAGTGAGCAACTTTACGCAACTAGTAATGGACAGACTTGCAACAGAGGCAGCAGAGAGAGCTTCTAGAGAGCTGTGGATAAAGCGAGGTGATCTGTGGTTGTGTGACTTGATAAACCTCGGCTGGTTGGCCTGGGTGAGGGGGTGTCATGTTGTAAGACCCGATGAACCCCGGAAAAGTTACTGATTATCCAGGCTGTATCTGTCATCCTGCCACAGTGACACATACTTATTTGTGTTGTTTTTCAGCTTGTACACAAAGACGGTCACAAATCACAATAGAAAATTTTAGTGGCATGTTCAGCTTCTTTGCATTTTTACAGTGAAAAGCAGTATAACAGCATGAGAGGCTTGTGTGAATAGAAAAAAAAGGTGTTCAGACAGCAAGGACAGCTTGTAACAGCAACCAAAAGTTATCTGAGTAACTACATCCTCACACAACAATAGGCTTGGTCTAGTCTGCACTTCTGTCGAATGGTGTGATGGGTAGGTGAGGGTGTGTGTTTGTGTGAGTGTGTGTGTGTGTGTGTGTGTGTGTGTGTGTTTGTGTGGTGCAGAGCTGTATCCTACATGATATGCAGGTATATGCTGTATGACCACTTTTAATAGTAAATATTCACTTAAGAATATGCAAGAATACATATCAACAGGTTTGTATAGTGGAAATGTGCTGATGGTTGTGTGTGTGGAGGGGGGTGACAAGGACTGATACAGTATATCTACAATATATCCACAACACTAGTGTTAAATGTAGGTGAGGATGCATGTGTGTTGCTATTGGTACAATGGGTGGATAAGTGTGTGTGTGTGTGTGAGGGTTTGGCTACACCTTGTTTTTCAAAGATGAACACCTCTGTAACTCACAATCTTTTTTGTCATGATGACTAATGGTTTTGATGTTTAACTGCAGTATAGAGGCTCGGGCATGCAGCCAGGAGTTAAGGCCAGGAGTGTCATCTTACACAGACTGCAACAGTAAGTATCTAATGTTCCCTTTCCCCCCATGTCACCCACCTAGTCCTTAACTAGAAGATATGAGGGCCGTATTTGCACAAACAACATTTTATCGCATTTCCTTCCACCATGTCTGTGCTGTTCCACAATGTCAGGGAACAAAATGGTGGCTGATCAAATGGGAATAATAACTAGATGTACCGCATAGCGGTACATGGTATGACCGCCGCAGTATATTGAAATGTGGGAACTGTTGGTGTGATGAGTGTGTGATAGAGCAGTGTTGTGAGGTGAGAATTTCTGTGGAAATGATTTCCTGTAAGTGGGCATGGATGTGGGTTTTGAATGTGTAGTGTGAAGGACTGATTTGTGAAGGCAAGGAATCGGCAAAATGAGATTTTGTACAATTACAGCGCCCCCTATGGACCAAATTTTATGGCATGTTCTGTGGTGTTAGAGGTCTTTGTGGTGATCGTGCATGATGCATTTTGTGCAGTTCCCACCTTCTCGGTCCAAGATATTGGCAACTCAAAATCCCAATTTTTGCATTTACCCTTATCACTAGGTGGAGCTATGCTTCAAGTGAGAGTTTATGGGCTGGGTCAATATGCCTCTGTAACACCTACATACTAACACAAAATCGTTGTCTTGGGCAAAATTGTTGATGAGTTATTTAACAAAAACTGTTTTTCAACACCTAGCTTCGGCGATAAACATCGCCCCGTATGACGAAATGTCACAAAATTTAGTACACATGAAAAGAAAGATGTTTAGAGATGGCATGTCAACTTTGACCAAATTTGAGCAATTAAAAGCCAAGATACGGCCATTTGAAGAATTTTAAGCTACGTGTTAAATGTTCATTGACGTGTAACTTCGGAACGGTTTATCTCAAGATAAATCCTTTGATAACTTTTTGTCAGCATTGTCTGTAGATGACATATACCAAATTTGGTGAGATTCACATGAACGGCCTATGACGAGTTCGTTCAGATTCGTTTTCGCAATATTAAAATTTCACGGAAATTGTTCTCGTTGGAAGTGGGCGTCGACCAGTGTTTTCAATGCGTGAGGGTCAACAGATTTCATGATAAAAAAAAAATAGTTGTAAACGTAAGCATTCTCTAGATAATAGGCAAAATGACATTTTCTACAATTACAGCGCCCCCTATGGACCAAATTTTATGGCATGTTCTGTGGTGTTAGAGGTCTTTCTGGTGATCGTGCATGACGTATTTTGCACAGTTCCCACCTTCTCGGTCCAAGATATTAGCAACTCAAAATCCTAATTTTTGCATTTACCCTTATCACTAGGTGGCGCTATGCTTCAAGTGAGAGTTTATGGGCTGGGTCGATACATCTCTGTAACACCAACATACTAACACAAAATCGTTGTCTTGGGCAAAATTGTTGATAAGTTTTTTAACAAAAACTGTTTTTTGACACCTAGCTTCGCCAATAAACATCGCCCCCTATGACGAAATGTCACAAAATTTAGTACACATAAAAAGAAAGCTGTTTAGAGATGGCATGTCAACTTTGACCAAATTTGAGCAATTAAAAGCCAAGATACGGCCATTTAAAGATTTTTAAGCTACGTGTTAAATGGTCATTGACGTATAACTTCGGAACGGTTTATCTCAAGATAAATCCTTTGATAACTTTTTGTCAGCATTGTCTGTAGATGACATATACCAAATTTGGTGAGATTCACATGAACGGCCTATGACGAGTTCGTTCAGATTCGTTTCCGCAATATTAAAATTTCACGGAAATTGTTTTCGTTGGAAGTGGGCGTCGACCAGTGTTTTCAATGCGCGAGGGTCAATAGATTTCACGATAAAAAAGAAATTGTTGTAAACATAAGCATTCTCTAGATAATAGGCAAAATGACATTTTCTACAATTACAGCGCCCCCTATGGACTACATTTTATGGCATGTTCTGTGGTGTTAGAGGTCTTTGTTGTGATCGTGCATGAGGTATTTTGTGCAGTTCCCACCTTCTCGGTCAAAGATATTGGCAACTTAAAATCCCAATTTTTACATTTACCCATATCACTAGGTGGCGCTATGCTTCAAGTGAGAGTTTATGGGCTGGGTCAATACATCTCTGTAACACCGACATACTAACACAAAATCGTTGTCTTGGGCAAAATTGTTGACGAGTTATTTAACAAAAACTGTTTTTTGACACCTAGCTTCGCCAATAAACATCGCCCCCTATGACGAAATGTCACAAAATTTAGTACACATAAAAAGAAAGCTGTTTAGAGATGGCATGTCAACTTTGACCAAATTTGAGCAATTAAAAGCCAAGATACGGCCATTTGAAGATTTTTAAGCTACGTGTTAAATGTTCATTGACGTGTAACTTCGGAACGGTTTATCTCAAGATAAATCCTTTGATAACTTTTTGTCAGCATTGTCTGTAGATGACATATACCAAATTTGGTGAGATTCACATGAACGGCCTATGACGAGTTCGTTCAAATCCGTTTTCGCAATATTAAAATTTCACGGAAATTTTTTTCGTTGGAAGTGGGCGTCGACCAGTGTTTTCAATGCGTGAGGGTCAATAGATTTCACGATAAAAAAAAATTGTTGTAAACATAAGCATTGTCTAGATAATAGGCAAAATGACATTTTCTACAATTACAGCGCCCCCTATGGACCAAATTTTATGGCATGTTCTGTGGTGTTAGAGGTCTTTGTGGTGATTGTGCATGACGTATTTTGCGCAGTTCCCACCTTCTCGGTCCAAGATATTGGCAACTCAAAATCCCAATTTTTGCATTCACTCATATCACTAGGTGGCGCTACGCTTCAAGTGAGCGTTTATTGGCTGGGTCGATACATCTCTGTAACACCGACATACTAACGCAAAATCGTTGTCTTGGGCAAAATTGTTGGCGAGTTATTTAACAAAAACTGTTTTTTGACACCTAGCTTCGCCAATAAACATCGCCCCCTATGACGAAATGTCACAAAATTTAGTACACATGAAAAGAAATCTGTTTAGAGATGGAATGTCAACTTTGACCAAATTTGAGCAATTATTAGCCAAGATACGGCCATTTGAAAAATTTTAAGCTACGTGTTAAATGTTCATTGACGTGTATCTTCGGAACGGTTTATCTCAAGATAAATCCTTTGATAACTTTTTGTCAGCATTGTCTGTAGATGACATATACCAAATTTGGTGAGATTCACATGAACGGCCTATGACGAGTTCGTTCAGATTCGTTTTCGCAATATTAAAATTTCACAGAATTTTTTTTCGTTGGAAGTGGGCGTCGACCAGTGTTTTCAATGCGTGAGGGTCAATAGATTTCACGATAAAAAAAAAATTGTTGTAAACGTAAGCATTGTCTAGATAATAGGCAAAATGACATTTTCTACAATTACAGCGCCCCCTATGGACCAAATTTTATGGCATGTTCTGTGGTGTTAGAGGTCTTTGTGGTGATCGTGCATAACGTATTTTGCGCAGTTCCCACCTTCTCGGTCCAAGATATTGGCAACTCAAAATCCCAATTTTTGCATTTACCCTTATCACTAGGTGGCGCTATGCTTCAAGTGAGAGTTTATGAGCTGGGTCGATACGTCTCTGTAACACCGACATATCACAAAAATTTCATGTTGTTGGGTGAAACTTTCATTGAGTTATTCAGCAAAAACTTTTGCCGGTCTCCCCCTCTTTAACGGACACTGGCACAGCGGGGGGGTGGCCCTGGGGGACCAAAAGGCGTTATTCGCTCACAAACTTCTTGGGCTACATGCCTACAAACATTCATGTCTCCCCGAGTTTCAGTGTCCCGGGAATCGTTGACGAAAAATCGGTGAAAAAAAAAAATTAAAAAAAAAAAAAAAAAAAAAAAAAAAAAAAGGGAAAAATTTTGCAGCAACTCCAATATGACCGCTTTCGCTAGCTTCGCTAGCGGCGGTCATAATAACAAAATACGACGTAATGAAAACGATAACGATACAGTCAACTGTTAAATCCAAACTACTATAATCTGACGAAGATATTCTGTCGCAAATCTAACATGCACATATCGTTCCTTACATGCTTAAGTGGTTAAAACATACAATAAAACCAATACACTGTTAAAATGTTACTTACTTGCGTTGTCACAGCTGAAAACAACTCCACTTCTGCCTCGGGGAGCTCAAATCGACGGGCATTTAAACTGTAGCAGCACTTAGGGGTGGTGCGCATGCGTGCGCATGCGCAGTAGCGCTGGGTAGCTCAGATCGACGGGGAGCCCATATCGATAGGACACCGGATCCGGACCGGAGTCCGCTATTCCGTGATACCCGTTCTAGATTATGGAGTAAAGAGGTGGCATGCTTCTAGATAACAATAAAGATAGCATACTTCTAGATTATGGAGTAAAGAGGTAGCATACTTCTAGATTATGGAGTAAAGAGGTAGCATACTTCTAGATTATGGAGTAAAGAGGTGGCATGCTTCTATATTATGGAGTAAAGAGGTGGCATGCTTCTAGATAACAATAAAGATAGCATACTTCTATATTATGGAGTAAAGAGGTAGCATACTTCTAGATTATGGAGTAAAGAGGTGGCATATTTCTAGATAACAATAAAGATAGCATACTTCTAGATTATGGAGTAAAGAGGTAGCATACTTCTAGATTATGGAGTAAAGAGGTGGCATATTTCTAGATAACAATAAAGATAGCATACTTCTAGATTATGGAGTAAAGAGGCGGCATATTTCTAGATAACAATAAAGATAGCATACTTCTATATTATGGAGTAAAGAGGTGGCATACTTCTATATTATGGAGTAAAGAGGACTCTACTCTAATAAATGTGTAGAAGTGCAGTGGAATAAATGCGTGAGAACCAGGAGACAAATTTAACAACCAGAATAATTAAATAAGCAGAATAATTAAATAAGCAGAATAATTAAATAAGCAGAATAATTTAACAAGCAGAATAATTAAATAAGCAGAATAATTAAATAAGCAGAATAATTTAACAAGGAGAATAATTAAATAAGCAGAATAATTAAATAAGCAGAATAATTAAATAAGCAGAATAATTCAAGATTCAAGACCTTTAGTTGTGGTGGAACAGGTGCCTGTACAGCACAGTGAGACAGCACGGGCACACAGGTGAAAGGCAGTGAGACAGCACAGGCAAACAGCACGGACACACAGGTGGAAGGCAGTGAGACAGCACGGGGACACAGCACAGTGAGACAGCACAGTGAGACAGCACGGACACACAGGTGAAAAGCAGTGAGACAGCACAGTGAGACAGCACGGACACACAGGTGAAAGGCAGTGAGACAGCACAGTGAGACAGCACGGACACACAGGTGGAAGGCAGTGAGACAGCACAGTGAGACAGCACGGACACACAGGTGAAAGGCAGTGAGACAGCACGGGGACACAGCACAGTGAGACAGCACGGGCACACAGGTGGAAGGCAGTGAGACAGCACAGGCAAACAGCACGGACACACAGGTGGAAGGCAGTGAGACAGCACAGTGAGACAGCACGGACACACAGGTGAAAGGCAGTGAGACAGCACAGTGAGACAGCACGGACACACAGGTGAAAGGCAGTGAGACAGCACGGGGACACAGCACAGTGAGACAGCACAGGCACACAGGTAGAGTGCCAAGTAGGGAAGAGACACAATAAACAATAAATAAATAACAATAATAAACAATAAATAATAAAAGGGCTATTCAGATCTCAACCAGACTTGTTTAAAAACGTGACTTTGATGCAGTTGATCTGATTTATATGGTTACCCTTTCCGTTAACACTTTCCATGAAGCTTGCATTCACAAGACTTTCTAAACACATTCATAAAGGCTTACAATGCATTCGTAAGGTATGTAAAGTATTCATTAAACTATTCATAACTATTTATACATACTCAAGACTGCACTACTGCATTATAACTATATCATAAGTTGTATTCCAACTCCAACTTCCACACGCACACACACATACACACACACACACACACACACACGCCAGCCTGCTAAACGGGGGAGCGTGCCTATGTTCCCACAGCCCACTGATCACTCGTTGAGTTTCACGTCTTTGTAAACGAAAGTTTAATACATTTTAGGAATGATTGTTCCAGTGAACCATTGCAGCCACAGTAATCAAAAATGCTTGAATCAGCAGCATGTGTCCAATCTTAACCACTCTATTTCATCACAAATTTGAAAACAGGGCTTTAAGTGTAAGATACCTTTCCCTTAAACTTTCCCTTTAAAAAATCCATATGCTAATTTGAAAAGATGGGTCTTTAGATTGAGACAGATAATACACCATATATATATAAATACTGTATAAAAAAGATTTTGAGAAAAATCTTTGAAATTTGAGAAATCTTGAGAGAACATAGGGCCGTGGGGCTGTGGGAACATGGGGCTGTAGGAACATAGGGCTGTGGGCTGGGGGAACATAGGGCTGTGGGGCTGTGGGAACATAGGGCTGTGGGAACATAGGGCTGTGGGGCTGGGGGAACATAGGGCTGTGGGAACATAGGGCTGTGGGGCTGTGGGAACATAGGGCTGTGGGGCTGTGGGAACATAGGGCTGTGGGAACATAGGGCTGTGGGCTGGGGGAACATAGGGCTGTGGGAACATAGGGCTGTGGGGCTGTGGGAACATAGGGCTGTGGGCTGGGGGAACATAGGGCTGTGGGAACATAGGGCTGTGGGGCTGGGGGAACATAGGGCTGTGGGGCTGTGGGAACATAGGGCTGTGGGGCTGTGGGAACATAGGGCTGTGGGGCTGATACTTGCTATTATCACTGGACAGCCGTTTATAAAAGGCTATTTGCTAATATCACCTGAAAGTCATTTATAAAAGGCAATTTGCTAATATCACCTGAAAGTCATTTATAAAAGGCTATTTGCTAATATCACCAGAAAGTTGTTTATAAAAGGCTATTTGCTATCACCTGAAAGTCTTTTATAAAAGGCTATTTGCTAATATCACCTGAAAGTCATTTATAAAAGGCTATTTGCTAATATCACCAGAAACTAATTTATAAAAGGCTATTTGCTAATATCACCTGAATGTTCACCTGAATAAAGGGTTCTTTGTACATATCACCAGCATGTTGTTAATAAAAAGCTCTTTGCTAATATGGCCACTGGTCGGTAGCAGCTAAATGGCTAGCTCTGCTAAGTGAGTTAGTGCCTGTATGCCCCTGGGCTGAAACTGCGCTGTGTGGAGGCCACATCGGGGTCACCCCACCCACTCGCTAAGGGCCAGTCAGGACCTCAATGGGGTCACATGTCACCATTCAGACCTCATCTGGGTCACCCCACCCACTCGCTAAGGGCCAGTCAGGACCTCATTGGGGTCACATGTCACCGTTTAGACTCATAAATGAGGCCATTCTTCAAATTCTGTGACCAAATCTCTTGCCCCTTCTTATAAAAAAGTACATAAAAGCATGGCCAGAATTATACCTACAACATACTTGACTGGGCATTATGACAGCTTTAAAAGCATTTTTCTCAGTGTCAATGTTTGCGAAGTTACTGCACTTTGCCTTTGTAGGGCAGTTTAGACTCGTAAAAGGAGGCCATCAGTTTGGACTCGTAAAAGGAGGCCATCCTTCAAAATATGTTTGTTTGCTCCAGGGGCGTTGCTGTGTCTGTCGACACCCCTGGTGTCCTGTAACATTTTGTTGAGAAAACAGTAGGTTGGCAATTGTCTTTACAATGGAGGGGAAAAAAGAAAAACATTTTGGTTTCGGAAAGTCAAAGGAGCTCACTTTCCTAATGCATGAAATGTCATTGTAGTGTCCTTATTGTAGACACAGCCTCTGTAAAAATTCTATTTTAACTGCCTCTGTTTGCTTTGTTTACTGATGTCTTCAGCATTTTAAAATAGTTTGAAAAGACAGAGCACAATCCAACACAGCAATAAGAGGCAGCTATTGTGGCCCAAGAACAGTTTGCTTACAGATGTATGTTTTCATTTGACACTTTTAAATAAACAGAACACCAAATTAATGATTAAACTAGATGTACCGCATAGCGGTACATGGTATGACCGCCGCAGTATATTGAAATGTGGGAACTGTTGGTGTGATGAGTGTGTGATAGAGCAGTGTTGTGGGTGAGAATTTCTGTGGAAATGATTTCCTGTAAGTGGGCATGGATGTGGGTTTTGAATGTGTAGTGTGAAGGACTGATTTGTGAAGGCAAGGAATCGGCAAAATGAGATTTTGTACAATTACAGCGCCCCCTATGGACCAAATTTTATGGCATGTTCTGTGGTGTTAGAGGTCTTTGTGGTGATCGTGCATGATGCATTTTGTGCAGTTCCCACATTCTCGGTCCAAGATATTGGCAACTCAAAATCCCAATTTTTGCATTTACCCTTATCACTAGGTGGCGCTATGCTTCAAGTGAGAGTTTATGGGCTGGGTCAATATGCCTCTGTAACACCTACATACTAACACAAAATCGTTGTCTTGGGCAAAATTGTTGATGAGTTATTTAACAAAAACTGTTTTTCAACACCTAGCTTCGGCGATAAACATCGCCCCGTATGACGAAATGTCACAAAATTTAGTACACATGAAAAGAAAGATGTTTAGAGATGGCATGTCAACTTTGACCAAATTTGAGCAATTAAAAGCCAAGATACGGCCATTTGAAGAATTTTAAGCTACGTGTTAAATGTTCATTGACGTGTAACTTCGGAACGGTTTATCTCAAGATAAATCCTTTGATAACTTTTTGTCAGCATTGTCTGTAGATGACATATACCAAATTTGGTGAGATTCACATGAACGGCCTATGACGAGTTCGTTCAGATTCGTTTTCGCAATATTAAAATTTCACGGAAATTGTTCTCGTTGGAAGTGGGCGTTGACCAGTGTTTTCAATGCGTGAGGGTAAACAGATTTCATGATAAAAAAAAAATAGTTGTAAACGTAAGCATTCTCTAGATAATAGGCAAAATGACATTTTCTACAATTACAGCGCCCCCTATGGACCAAATTTTATGGCATGTTCTGTGGTGTTAGAGGTCTTTCTGGTGATCGTGCATGACGTATTTTGCACAGTTCCCACCTTCTCGGTCCAAGATATTAGCAACTCAAAATCCTAATTTTTGCATTTACCCTTATCACTAGGTGGCGCTATGCTTCAAGTGAGAGTTTATGGGCTGGGTCGATACATCTCTGTAACACCAACATACTAACACAAAATCGTTGTCTTGGGCAAAATTGTTGATAAGTTTTTTAACAAAAACTGTTTTTTGACACCTAGCTTCGCCAATAAACATCGCCCCCTATGACGAAATGTCACAAAATTTAGTACACATAAAAAGAAAGCTGTTTAGAGATGGCATGTCAACTTTGACCAAATTTGAGCAATTAAAAGCCAAGATACGGCCATTTAAAGATTTTTAAGCTACGTGTTAAATGGTCATTGACGTATAACTTCGGAACGGTTTATCTCAAGATAAATCCTTTGATAACTTTTTGTCAGCATTGTCTGTAGATGACATATACCAAATTTGGTGAGATTCACATGAACGGCCTATGACGAGTTCGTTCAGATTCGTTTCCGCAATATTAAAATTTCACGGAAATTGTTTTCGTTGGAAGTGGGCGTCGACCAGTGTTTTCAATGCGCGAGGGTCAATAGATTTCACGATAAAAAAGAAATTGTTGTAAACATAAGCATTCTCTAGATAATAGGCAAAATGACATTTTCTACAATTACAGCGCCCCCTATGGACTACATTTTATGGCATGTTCTGTGGTGTTAGAGGTCTTTGTTGTGATCGTGCATGACGTATTTTCTGCAGTTCCCACCTTCTCGGTCAAAGATATTGGCAACTTAAAATCCCAATTTTTACATTTACCCATATCACTAGGTGGCGCTATGCTTCAAGTGAGAGTTTATGGGCTGGGTCAATACATCTCTGTAACACCGACATACTAACACAAAATCGTTGTCTTGGGCAAAATTGTTGACGAGTTATTTAACAAAAACTGTTTTTTGACACCTAGCTTCGCCAATAAACATCGCCCCCTATGACGAAATGTCACAAAATTTAGTACACATAAAAAGAAAGCTGTTTAGAGATGGCATGTGAACTTTAAGCAAATTTGAGCAATTAAAAGCCAAGATACGGCCATTTGAAGATTTTTAAGCTACGTGTTAAATGTTCATTGACGTGTAACTTCGGAACGGTTTATCTCAAGATAAATCCTTTGATAACTTTTTTTCAGCATTGTCTGTAGATGACATATACCAAATTTGGTGAGATTCACATGAACGGCCTATGACGAGTTCGTTCAAATCCGTTTTCGCAATATTAAAATTTCACGGAAATTGTTTTCGTTGGAAGTGGGCGTCGACGAGTGTTTTCAATGCGTGAGGGTCAATAGATTTCACGATAAAAAAAAAATTGTTGTAAACATAAGCATTGTCTAGATAATAGGCAAAATGACATTTTCTACAATTACAGCGCCCCCTATGGACCAAATTTTATGGCATGTTCTGTGGTGTTAGAGGTCTTTGTGGTGATTGTGCATGACGTATTTTGCGCAGTTCCCACCTTCTCGGTCCAAGATATTGGCAACTCAAAATCCCAATTTTTGCATTCACTCATATCACTAGGTGGCGCTACGCTTCAAGTGAGCGTTTATTGGCTGGGTCGATACATCTCTGTAACACCGACATACTAACGCAAAATCGTTGTCTTGGGCAAAATTGTTGGCGAGTTATTTAACAAAAACTGTTTTTTGACACCTAGCTTCGCCAATAAACATCGCCCCCTATGACGAAATGTCACAAAATTTAGTACACATGAAAAGAAATCTGTTTAGAGATGGAATGTCAACTTTGACCAAATTTGAGCAATTATTAGCCAAGATACGGCCATTTGAAAAATGTTAAGCTACGTGTTAAATGTTCATTGACGTGTAACTTCGGAACGGTTTATCTCAAGATAAATCCTTTGATAACTTTTTGTCAGCATTGTCTGTAGATGACATATACCAAATTTGGTGAGATTCACATGATCGGCCTATGACGAGTTCGTTCAGATTCGTTTTCGCAATATTAAAATTTCACGGAAATTTTTTTCGTTGGAAGTGGGCGTCGACCAGTGTTTTCAATGCGTGAGGGTCAATAGATTTCACGATAAAAAAAAAATTGTTGTAAACGTAAGCATTGTCTAGATAATAGGCAAAATGACATTTTCTACAATTACAGCGCCCCCTATGGACCAAATTTTATGGCATGTTCTGTGGTGTTAGAGGTCTTTGTGGTGATCATGCATAACGTATTTTGCGCAGTTCCCACCTTCTCGGTCCAAGATATTGGCAACTCAAAATCCCAATTTTTGCATTTACCCTTATCACTAGGTGGCGCTATGCTTCAAGTGAGAGTTTATGGGCTGGGTCGATACGTCTCTGTAACACCGACATATCACAAAAATTTCATGTTGTTGGGTGAAACGTTCATTGAGTTATTCAGCAAAAACTTTTGCCGGTCTCCCCCTCTTTAACGGACACTGGCACAGCGGGGGGGTGGCCCTGGGGGACCAAAAGGCGTTATTCGCTCACAAACTTCTTGGGCTACATGCCTACAAACATTCATGTCTCCCCGAGTTTCAGTGTCCCGGGAATCGTTGACGAAAAATCGGTGAAAAAAAAAAATAAAAATAAAAAAAAAAAAAAAAAAAAAAAAAAAAAAAAAGGGAAAAATTTTGCAGCAACTCCAATATGACCGCTTTCGCTAGCTTCGCTAGCGGCGGTCATAATAAAGACTAAAGACAGTTATGCCAGGCTGATCATGTGACTGCTGTGTTCTAGAATGCTCCATGTTGATCATGTGACTGATCATGTGACTGCTGTGTTGCAGGTGGTGCTGCCGTGCTGATGATGGCCGTGTGTGTGAGGTTGTGCTCAGGAGCCGAGGAGATTACAGCCCTGTGTCGTTCCAACGCCAGCCTGCCCTGTGAAGCACTGTTTCAGGGCCAAGACTACCGCTCCCTCACCTGGTACAAGGTACCACCTCTCACTCCTCCAAATCAGACCCCTGTAAGTCCTACTCAAGGTCACTCCTGTCCTTCACCTGTGCAACAGGTGGCACCAGCACCGCTGTGCTCTTCAGGTGTCTTCAGGTGAAACTCTAAGTGGTCTTCAGGAACCATGTAACCATGGATGGTCAGGTCGACATATGAGTGGTCTTCAGGAGTATATATGAGTGGTCTTCAGGAGTGTATATGAGTGGTCTTCAGGTGTACATATGAGTGGTCTTCAGGAGTATATATGAGTGGTCTTCAGGTGTATATATGAGTGGTCTTCAGGACTATATATGAGTGGTCTTCAGGTGTACATATGAGTGGTCTTCAGGAGTATATATGAGTGGTCTTCAGGTGTATATATGAGTGGTCTTCAGGTGTATATATGAGTGGTCTTCAGGAGTATATATGAGTGGTCTTTAGGAGTATATATGAGTGGTCTTCAGGTGAAACTCTAAGTGGTCTTCAGGAACCATGTAACCACAGATGATCTTCAGGTGTAAATATGAGTGGTCTTCAGGAGTAATTATGGATTGTCTACAGGTGAAATGTTAAGTGGTCTTTAGGTGTACTACAGGTTCATACAGGGAAAAATTAATAAAATCATGTTTACAGTTAACCATGTGAACAGAGACCTAGGCTAGTAGAAGTTTTTTTCATGTTTACAGTTAGCCATTTCAGCAGAGACCAGAGGCTCGTAGAAGTTTTAAAGAACACTAGTTTACCTTCCGGGTGCAGGTCCATTTCTTTAACCTCCAGGCCACCACTGCCCATCACACTGAAAGAAGTCTGAAAATGTGTAGTTTTATGTACGCTTGATTATTTCAGCTTTGTAATAGTGAAGAACACTGCGCATTGCTGGGCTGGCGGTGAAGGAAATAGACCTGACACTGGAATGTACCGGGCTCGAATCCCCCAGAGTAAGGCAATGCACCTGTGACCAGAGGGTTGCAGGCTTGAATCCCCCAGAGTAAGGCAATGGACCTGTGACCAGAGGGTTGCAGGCTTGAATCCCCCAGAGTAAGGCAATGCACCTGTGACCAGAGGGTTGCAGGCTTGAATCCCCCAGAGTAAGGCAATGGACCCGTGACCAGAGGGTTGCAGGCTTGAATGCCCCAGAGTAAGGCAATGGACCCGTGACCAGAGGGTTGCAGGCTTGAATCCCCCAGAGTAAGGCAATGGACTCGTGACCAGAGGGTTGCAGGCTTGAATCCCCCAGAGTAAGGCAATGGACCCGTGACCAGAGGGTTGCAGGCTTGAATCCCGCAGAGTAAGGCAATGGACCCGTGACCAGGGGGTTGCAGGCTTGAATCCCCCAGAGTAAGGCAATGGACCCGTGACCAGGGGGTTGCAGGCTTGAATCCCCCAGAGTAAGGCAATGGACCCGTGACCAGAGGGTTGCAGGCTTGAATCCCGCAGAGTAAGGCAATGGACCCGTGACCAGGGGGTTGCAGGCTTGAATCCCCCAGAGTAAGGCAATGGACCCGTGACCAGGGGGTTGCAGGCTTGAATCCCCCAGAGTAAGGCAATGGACCCGTGACCAGAGGGTTGCAGGCTCAAATCCACCTACTGCCAGAAGTGCCACTAAGCCACCCTGAGCATCTTAGCGTTTTGCTGTGTGCACTGTGTGTGAGTCAGAATCACACTTTTTTGCAGCAATGAAGAAGTCTGCATAGCATAATGATAAATTCGGATCACCTTTGTGTAGCTCTGTGAACACCACCATAATGTGAATTACAGGAGGTACTGTGGGGTACAGTTAGCCTGAGCTGAGAGTCATAACCACCAGCATGTGGTACATGGAGAAGATATTGAGGTCAGGGCTGATAATAAACTAGGTGCAGTGATACACAGCAAGCTAACATGGCCATGTAATGTATGACCCTATAAGAAGGGTCTGCAGAGGATGTATTCCCTCAGTCTTGTAAACCAGCACCTCGTACTGCACATCATTTTGTACAGAGGGTCTGGCTGTGCTTCCATTGCCATGGTTGTCTCAGGCAGAATTTTGCAGGACCAATCAGTGAACAGAGGGAGTGTCCGTGAGCGATGCTTCAACGTTACATTTGAATTGTACTGCATAGGCAGGCTTATAGCCAGGCTAATTGATATGTCACAACCAGATGTTAGCAATTGGGTAAAGGCAGAGCTACTGAAAGGAACTGAAAGTAATGCTCGTTTGCCTCACAAACTAAGGAGTCTTAATTCGGACAACAGTGTTAACATAGTTGTGGCCAATCGTTGGTAACATTTTAAAACCTTAGAGCATAATATTGCCTTGACATTTTAAAACCTTAGAGCATAATGTTGCCTTGACATTTTAAAACCTTAGAGCATAATGTTGCCTTGACATTTTAAGTATTCTCAGCTGTTTTTGTCTGCACTGTGACAGGCGGATGTTAGACTAGACTGTGTGGGCCAAAATATTTCAACTGGAAAATCCCACTGGGGTTTTTGGTCACATACACACGTAGGCTTGAGCTAGCTCGTATGTTAAAGAGGCCAACCTTCCACAGAAGTCTTGAGAGTTGATTGGATTTAATCCTGAGGTCAGACTGGTCTGAGGTCCAGTGCCTGAATGGCCTAATGAGGAGCATTTATGCAAGGTTACATCAGCAGGACAAGGCCATACTGACTGCTGTTTATCAGTAATGACGTTCCTAAGATCATTGATGTTTGTGGTGGTGGTGCTTTTTTTAGACTCAGGCCAAATTCTATCTGGCTCGGGCCTTGTCGGGCCTAACTTTTAAGGCCCGATTACAGCTCTAGATTACACTGCTTCACTACCTGCCCAGGGACTACAGGTGCAAAATAGCAAAGTTTGCTAAACCAGGTATAAAACATCTCTTCGCCTCAGTCATGTTCTCTATGCTGTGTCCAGTTATGCATTAGGCCTCAGTCATGTTTTCTCCTGTGTGTCTAAAGATGCATTAGGCCTCAGTCATGTTTTCTCCTGTGTGTCTAAAGATGCATTAGGCCTCAGTCATGTTCTCTATGCTGTGTCTCTCTGTCTCTCATGTCTCTCTGTACAGCAGAACAAGACTGGAATCCTCCAGAAGAAGGGCAACGATACCCAGCTGTTTAAGTATACCCGGGCAGCTGGCATCGGGCCACAGGGGCAGCTGATCCTGCCCTACGTCACCCCCAACGACTCGGGCACATACGAGTGCCACATCAGGGCAAGACTTGGAGGGACGATCAGAGACCCGTCATACATCCACCTGTCTGTGGATGGTAGGTTACCTGAGTCATACATCCACCTGTCTGTGGCTGGTAGGTTACCTGAGTGACACATCCACCTGTCTGTGGCTGGTAGGTTACCTGAGTGACACATCCACCTGTCTGTGGCTGGTAGGTTACCTGAGTGACACATCCACCTGTCTGTGGCTGGTAGGTTACCTGAGTGACACATCCACCTGTCTGTGGCTGGTAGGTTACCTGAGTCATACATCCACCTGTCTGTGGCTGGTAGGTTACCTGAGTCATACATCCACCTGTCTGTGGCTGGTAGGTTACCTGAGTGACACATCCACCTGTCTGTGGCTGGTAGGTTACCTGAGTGACACATCCACCTGTCTGTGGCTGGTAGGTAACCTGAGTCATACATCCACCTGTCTGTGGCTGGTAGGTTACCTGAGTGACACATCCACCTGTCTGTGGCTGGTAGTCGGAGGTCAGGTTGTATTTTTCATCCCCAGGGGCTTGTTGTTTACAGAAAGCAGAAAGGCTCACCAACAGTGTACATAAATAAACTAGATGTACCGCATAGCGGTACATGGTATGACCGCCGCAGTATATTGAAATGTGGGAACTGTTGGTGTGATGAGTGTGTGATAGAGCAGTGTTGTGAGGTGAGAATTTCTGTGGAAATGATTTCCTGTAAGTGGGCATGGATGTGGGTTTTGAATGTGTAGTGTGAAGGACTGATTTGTGAAGGCAAGGAATCGGCAAAATGAGATTTTGTACAATTACAGCGCCCCCTATGGACCAAATTTTATGGCATGTTCTGTGGTGTTAGAGGTCTTTGTGGTGATCGTGCATGATGCATTTTGTGCAGTTCCCACCTTCTCGGTCCAAGATATTGGCAACTCAAAATCCCAATTTTTGCATTTACCCTTATCACTAGGTGGCGCTATGCTTCAAGTGAGAGTTTATGGGCTGGGTCAATATGCCTCTGTAACACCTACATACTAACACAAAATCGTTGTCTTGGGCAAAATTGTTGATGAGTTATTTAACAAAAACTGTTTTTCAAAACACCTAGCTTCGGCGATAAACATCGCCCCGTATGACGAAATGTCACAAAATTTAGTACACATGAAAAGAAAGATGTTTAGAGATGGCATGTCAACTTTGGCCAAATTTGAGCAATTAAAAGCCAAGATACGGCCATTTGAAGAATTTTAAGCTACGTGTTAAATGTTCATTGACGTGTAACTTCGGAACGGTTTATCTCAAGATAAATCCTTTGATAACTTTTTGTCAGCATTGTCTGTAGATGACATATACCAAATTTGGTGAGATTCACATGAACGGCCTATGACGAGTTCGTTCAGATTCGTTTTCGCAATATTAAAATTTCACGGAAATTGTTCTCGTTGGAAGTGGGCGTCGACCAGTGTTTTCAATGCGTGAGGGTCAACAGATTTCATGATAAAAAAAAAATAGTTGTAAACGTAAGCATTCTCTAGATAATAGGCAAAATGACATTTTCTACAATTACAGCGCCCCCTATGGACCAAATTTTATGGCATGTTCTGTGGTGTTAGAGGTCTTTCTGGTGATCGTGCATGACGTATTTTGCACAGTTCCCACCTTCTCGGTCCAAGATATTAGCAACTCAAAATCCTAATTTTTGCATTTACCCTTATCACTAGGTGGCGCTATGCTTCAAGTGAGAGTTTATGGGCTGGGTCGATACATCTCTGTAACACCAACATACTAACACAAAATCGTTGTCTTGGGCAAAATTGTTGATAAGTTTTTTAACAAAAACTGTTTTTTGACACCTAGCTTCGCCAATAAACATCGCCCCCTATGACGAAATGTCACAAAATTTAGTACACATAACAAGAAAGCTGTTTAGAGATGGCATGTCAACTTTGACCAAATTTGAGCAATTAAAAGCCAAGATACGGCCATTTAAAGATTTTTAAGCTACGTGTTAAATGGTCATTGACGTATAACTTCGGAACGGTTTATCTCAAGATAAATCCTTTGATAACTTTTTGTCAGCATTGTCTGTAGATGACATATACCAAATTTGGTGAGATTCACATGAACGGCCTATGACGAGTTCGTTCAGATTCGTTTCCGCAATATTAAAATTTCACGGAAATTGTTTTCGTTGGAAGTGGGCGTCGACCAGTGTTTTCAATGCGTGAGGGTCAATAGATTTCACGATAAAAAAGAAATTGTTGTAAACATAAGCATTCTCTAGATAATAGGCAAAATGACATTTTCTACAATTACAGCGCCCCCTATGGACTACATTTTATGGCATGTTCTGTGGTGTTAGAGGTCTTTGTTGTGATCGTGCATGACGTATTTTGTGCAGTTCCCACCTTCTCGGTCAAAGATATTGGCAACTTAAAATCCCAATTTTTACATTTACCCATATCACTAGGTGGCGCTATGCTTCAAGTGAGAGTTTATGGGCTGGGTCAATACATCTCTGTAACACCGACATACTAACACAAAATCGTTGTCTTGGGCAAAATTGTTGACGAGTTATTTAACAAAAACTGTTTTTTGACACCTAGCTTCGCCAATAAACATCGCCCCCTATGACGAAATGTCACAAAATTTAGTACACATAAAAAGAAAGCTGTTTAGAGATGGCATGTCAACTTTGACCAAATTTGAGCAATTAAAAGCCAAGATACGGCCATTTGAAGATTTTTAAGCTACGTGTTAAATGTTCATTGACGTGTAACTTCGGAACGGTTTATCTCAAGATAAATCCTTTGATAACTTTTTGTCAGCATTGTCTGTAGATGACATATACCAAATTTGGTGAGATTCACATGAACGGCCTATGACGAGTTCGTTCAAATCCGTTTTCGCAATATTAAAATTTCACGGAAATTGTTTTCGTTGGAAGTGGGCGTCGACCAGTGTTTTCAATGCGTGAGGGTCAATAGATTTCACGATAAAAAAAAAATTGTTGTAAACGTAAGCATTGTCTAGATAATAGGCAAAATGACATTTTCTACAATTACAGCGCCCCCTATGGACCAAATTTTATGGCATGTTCTGTGGTGTTAGAGGTCTTTGTGGTGATTGTGCATGACGTATTTTGCGCAGTTCCCACCTTCTCGGTCCAAGATATTGGCAACTCAAAATCCCAATTTTTGCATTCACTCATATCACTAGGTGGCGCTACGCTTCAAGTGAGCGTTTATTGGCTGGGTCGATACATCTCTGTAACACCGACATACTAACGCAAAATCGTTGTCTTGGGCAAAATTGTTGGCGAGTTATTTAACAAAAACTGTTTTTTGACACCTAGCTTCGCCAATAAACATCGCCCCCTATGACGAAATGTCACAAAATTTAGTACACATGAAAAGAAATCTGTTTAGAGATGGAATGTCAACTTTGACCAAATTTGAGCAATTATTAGCCAAGATACGGCCATTTGAAAAATTTTAAGCTACGTGTTAAATGTTCATTGACGTGTAACTTCGGAACGGTTTATCTCAAGATAAATCCTTTGATAACTTTTTGTCAGCATTGTCTGTAGATGACATATACCAAATTTGGTGAGATTCACATGAACGGCCTATGACGAGTTCGTTCAGATTCGTTTTCGCAATATTAAAATTTCACGGAAATTTTTTTCGTTGGAAGTGGGCGTCGACCAGTGTTTTCAATGCGTGAGGGTCAATAGATTTCACGATAAAAAAAAATTTTTTGTAAACGTAAGCATTGTCTAGATAATAGGCAAAATGACATTTTCTACAATTACAGCGCCCCCTATGGACCAAATTTTATGGCATGTTCTGTGGTGTTAGAGGTCTTTGTGGTGATCGTGCATAACGTATTTTGCGCAGTTCCCACCTTCTCGGTCCAAGATATTGGCAACTCAAAATCCCAATTTTTGCATTTACCCTTATCACTAGGTGGCGCTATGCTTCAAGTGAGAGTTTATGGGCTGGGTCGATACGTCTCTGTAACACCGACATATCACAAAAATTTCATGTTGTTGGGTGAAACGTTCATTGAGTTATTCAGCAAAAACTTTTGCCGGTCTCCCCCTCTTTAACGGACACTGGCACAGCGGGGGGGTGGCCCTGGGGGACCAAAAGGCGTTATTCGCTCACAAACTTCTTGGGCTACATGCCTACAAACATTCATGTCTCCCCGAGTTTCAGTGTCCCGGGAATCGTTGACGAAAAATCGGTGAAAAAAAAAAATAAAAATAAATAAAAAAAAAAAAAAAAAAAAAAAAAAAAAGGGAAAAATTTTGCAGCAACTCCAATATGACCGCTTTCGCTAGCTTCGCTAGCGGCGGTCATAATAAGAAAATAGAAACCAACACTTGCCACAGCCAACCCTTACTACGCTGTTCTCCTTCCCCACTGTGTGTTGTCTGAACGTCATAAGACGTCACATCACGTCATAAGATATATGAGAGGAAACAGGTGGACTACTAAACATAACACTGTGACTCATCACCTCAGCTTTCTTGAGTTCAACGCCCCAGTTGTTTGCAGACTTCTTGGAACCCTAACAATACTTTAAGATGAAATGTCAAAATCAAAGTGTAGTCTTTAAAATAGGGAAACCCATGTTTGTCTGGTATATCAAACCTGAGGCAGAGAGTAATACATCAACGTGAACAGCAATACACAAGCATATGGGCACAGTCGTGAACATAAACGCAGTGACAAAACTCAGTTTATTCGAGGAGAGGAGAGAAAGGAAGAGAAGAGAAGAGAAGAGAAGAGAAGAGAAGAGAAGAGAAGAGAAGAGAAGAGAAGAGAAGAGAAGAGAAGAGAAGAAAAGGGGAGAGGCGAGGAGAGCAGAGGAGGGGAGAGAAGAGGAGAGGAGAGGAGGGGAGAGTAGAGGAGAGGAGAGGAGAGAAGGGAAGAGGAGGGGAGAGGAGAGGAGAGAAGAGAAGAGGAGAGGAGACTAGAGGAGGGGAGAGGAGAGGAGAGAAGAGAAGGGGAGAGGAAACTAGAAGAGAGGAAAGGAGGGGAGATGAGAGGAGAGAAGGGAAGAGGAGAGGAGACTAGAGGAGGGGAGAGGAGAGGAGAGAAAGGGAGAGGAGAGGAGAGAAGAGGAGAGGAGACTAGAGGAGGGGAGAGGAGAGGAGAGAAAGGGAGAGGAGAGGAGAGAAGAGGAGAGGAGACTAGAGGAGGGGAGAGGAGATGAGAGAAGGGGAGAGGAGAGGAGAGAAGGGGAGAGGAGAGGAGAGGAGAGGAGAGAAGGGGAGAGGAGACTAGAGGAGGGGAGAGGAGTGGACAGGAGAGGAGGGGAGAGAAGGGGAGAGGAGAGGAGAGAAGGGGAGAGGAGAGGAGAGGAGAGAAGGGGGGATGAGACTAGAGGAGGGGAGAGGAGTGGACAGGAGAGGAGGGGAGAGAAGGGGAGAGGATCCTGTCCTCTAACAAAAGATTGTTGTTAAAATGGTGTGAAAACTAGATGTACCGCATAGCGGTACATGGTATGACCACCGCAGTGTATTGAAATGTGGGAACTGTTGGTATGATGAGTGTGTGGAAGAGCAGTGTTGTGAGGTGAGAATTTGTGTGGAAATTATTTCCTGGAAGTGGGCATGAATGTGGGTTTTGAATGAATGACATTGTGTGTGTTTGTATAGTGTGTAGTGTACTGTAGGAGTGATTTCTGAAAGGAATAGGCAAAATTAGATTTTGTACAATTACAGCGGCTGCTATAGGCCCAATTTTATGGCATGTGCTGTGCTTTTAGAGGTCTTTTTGTTGATCGTGCATGAGATATTTTATGCAATTCCTACCTTCTTAGTCCAAAATATTGGCAATTCAAAATCCCAATTTTTGCATTTACCCATATCACTAGGTGGCGCTATGCTTCAAGTGAGTGTTTATGGGCTGGGTCGATATGCCTCTGTAACACCGACATACTAACACAAAATTGTTGTCTTGGGCAAAATTGTTGATGAATTATTTAACAAAAACTGTTTTTTGAGACCTAGTTTCACCAATAAACATGGCCCCCTATGACGAAATGACACAAAATTTAGTACACATGACAAGAAAGTTGTTTAGAGATGGCAAGTCAACTTTGACCAAATTTGAGCAATTAAAAGCCAAGATATGGACTTTTGAAGAATTTTAAGCTACGTGTTAAATGTTCATTGACGTGTAACTTCCAAACGGTTTATCTCAAGATAAATCCTTTGATAACTTTTTGTCAGCATTGTCTGTAGATGACATATACCAAATTTGGTGAGATTCACATGAACGGCCTATGACGAGTTCGTTCAAATTCGTTTTCACAATGTTAAAATTTCACGGAAATTGTTTTCGTTGGAAGTGGGCGTTGACCAGTGCGTTCAATGCGTGAGAGTCAATACATTTCATGATAAAAAAAAAGTTCTTGTAAACATTAGCATTCTCTAGATAATAGGCGAAATGAGATTTTGTACAATTACAGCGCCCCCTATGGACCAAATTGTATGGCATGTGCTGTGATGTTAGAGGTCTTTGTGGTGATCGTGCATGACGTATTTTGTGCAATTCCCACCTTCTCAGTCCAAGATATTAGCAACTTAAAATCCCAATTTTTGCATTTACCCTTATCACTAGGTGGCGCTATGCTTCAAGTGAGTGTTTATGGGCTGGGCTGATATGCCTCTGTAACACTGACATACTAACACAAAATCGTTGTCTTGGGCAAAATTGATGACGAATTATTTAAGAAAAACAGTTTTTTGACACCTAGCTTCGCCAATAAACATCGCCCCCTATGACGAAATGTCACAAAATTGAGTACACATGAAAAGAAAGCTGTTTAGAGATGGAATGTCAACTTTGACCAAATTTGAGCAATTAAAAGTCAAGATATGGACTTTTGAAGAATTTTAAGCTACGTGTTAAATGTTCATTGACGTGTAACTTCGAAACGGTTTATCTCAAGATAAATCCTTTGATAACTTTTTGTCAGCATTGACTGTAGATGAAATATACCAAATTTGGTTAGATTCACATGAACGGCCTATGACGAGTTCGTTCAGATTCATTTTCGCAATGTTAAAATTTCACAGAAATTGTTTTCGTTGAAAGTGGGCGTTGACCAGTGCTTTCAATGCATGAGTGTCAATAGATTTCACGATAAAAAAAAAAGTTGTTGTAAACGTTAGCATTCTCTAGATAATAGGCAAAATGACATTTTCTACAATTACAGCGCCCCCTATGGACCAAATTGTATGGCATGTGCTGTGATGTTAGAGGTCTTTGTGGTGATCGTGCATAACGTATTTTGTGCAGTTCCCACCTTCTCGGTCCAAGATATTAGCAACTCAAAATCCCAATTTTTGCATTTACCCTTATCACTAGGTGGCGCTATGCTTCAAGTGAGTGTTTATGGGCTGGGCCGATACGCCTCTGTAACACTGACATACTAACACAAAATCGTTGTCTTGGGCAAAATTGTTGACGAATTATTTAAGAAAAACAGTTTTTTGACACCTAGCTTCGCCAATAAACATCGCCCCCTATGACGAAATGTCACAAAATTGAGTACACATGAAAAGAAAGCTGTTTAGAGATGGCATGTCAACTTTGACCAAATTTGAGCAATTAAAAGCCAAGATATGGACTTTTGAAGAATTTTAAGCTACGTGTTAAATGTTTATTGACGTGTAACTTCGAAACGGTTTATCTCAAGATAAATCCTTTGATAACTTTTTGTCAGCATTGTCTGTAGATGAAATATACCAAATTTGGTGAGATTTACATGAACGGCCTATGACGAGTTCGTTCAGATTCGTTTTCGCAATGTTAAAATTTCACGGAAATTGTTTTCGTTGGAAGTGGGCGTCGACCAGTGCTTTCAATGCGTGAGGGTCAATAGATTTCACGATAAAAAAAAAGTTGTTCTAAACGTTAGCATTCTCTAGATAATAGGCAAAATGACATTTTTTGCAATTACAGCGCCCCCTATGGACCAAATTGTATGGCATGTGCTGTGATGTTAGAGGTCGTTGTGGTGATCGTGCATGACGTATTTTGTGCAGTTCCCACCTTCTTGGTCCAAGATATTAGTAACTCAAAATCCCAATTTTTGCATTTACCCTTATCACTAGGTGGCGCTATGCTTCAAGTGAGTGTTTATGGCCTGGGTCAATACGTCTCTGTAACACCGACATATCAGAAAAATTTCATGTCGTTGGGTGAAACGTTCATCGAGTTATTCAGCAGAAACTTTTGCCGGTCTCCCCCTCTTTGACGGACACTGGCACAGCGGGGGGGTGGCCCTTGGGGGCGAAAAGCTTCTATTCGCTGAAGAAGTTCTAGTGCTACATGCCTACAAAGATTCATGTCCCCCTGACTTCCAGTGTCCCGTAAACCGTTGACGGAAAATTGCTGGGAAAGAAAAAAAGGGAAAAAAGTCGCGGCAACACTATAATGACCGCTTTCGCTAGCTTCGCTAGCGGCGGTCATAATAAAGGATATAACCTGATCCGTAGCACACCTGCACAGAAGAGTGGTGATAAGCTAAGGGCCAGTACTGAGGGAAGAGTGGGCCTTGATGTATAGCCAGTGCAAATGTGCTTTTTAAGACAACACTAACAACTAGATGTACCGCATAGCGGTACATGGTATGACCGCCGCAGTATATTGAAATGTGGGAACTGTTGGTGTGATGAGTGTGTGGTAGAGCAGTGTTGTGAGGTGAGAATTTCTGTGAAAATGATTTCCTGGAAGTGGGCATGGATGTGGGTTTTGAAGGTGTAGTGTGTAGGAGTGATTTGTGAAGGCAAGGAATTGGCAAAATGAGATTTTGTACAATTACAGCGCCCCCTATGGACCAAATTTTATGGCATGTTCTGTGGTGTTAGAGGTCTTTGTGGTGATCGTGCATGATGTATTTTGTGCAGTTTCCACCTTCTCGGTCCAAGATATTGGCAACTCAAAATCCCAATTTTTGCATTTACCCTTATCACTAGATGGCGCTATGCTTCAAGTGAGAGTTTATGGGCTGGGTCAATATGCCTCTGTAACACCTACATACTAACACAAAATCGTTGTCTTGGGCAAAATTGTTGACGAGTTATTTAACAAAAACTGTTTTTCAACACCTAGCTTCGGCGATAAACATCGCCCCCTATGACGAAATGTCACAAAATTTAGTACACATGAAAAGAAAGATGTTTAGAGATGGCATGTCAACTTTGACCAAATTTGAGGAATTAAAAGCCAAGATACGGCCATTTGAAGAATTTTAAGCTACGTGTTAAATATTCATTGATGTGTGACTTTGGAACGGTTTATCTCAAGATAAAGCCTTTGATAAGTTTTTGTCAGCATTGTCTGTAGATGACATATACCAAATTTGGTGAGATTCACATGAACGGCCTATGACGAGTTCGTTCAGATTCGTTTTAGCAATATTAAAATTTCACGGAAATTGTTCTCGTTGGAAGTGGGCGTCGACCAGTGTTTTCAATGTGTGAGGGTCAATAGATTTCATGATAAAAAAAAATTGGTTGTAAACGTTAGCATTCTCTAGATAATAGGCAAAATGACATTTTGCACAATTACAGCGCCCCCTATGGACCAAATTGTATGGCACATGCTGTGGTTTTAGAAGTCTTTGTGCTGATCGTGCATGACGTATTTTGCGCAGTTCCCACCTTCTCGGTCCAAGATATTGGCAACTCAAAATCTCAATTTTTGCATATACCTTTATCGCTACGTGGCGCTATGCTTCAAGTGAGTGTTTATGGGCTGGGTCGATACGACTCTGTAACACCGACATACTAACACAAAATCGTTGTCTTGGGCAAAATTGTTGACAAGTTATTTAACAAAAACAGTTTTTTGACACCTAGCTTTGCCAATAAACATCGCCCCCATGACGCAATGGCAACAAGTTTAGTACACATGAAAAGAAAGACGTTTAGAGATGGCATGTCAACTTTGACCAAATTTGAGCAATTAAAAGCCAAGATATGGACATTTGAAGTATTTTAAGCTACGTGTTATTTGTTCATTGACGTGTAACTTTGGAACGGTTTATCTAAAGATAAATCCTTTGATAACTTTTTGTCAGCATTGTCTGTAGATGACATATACCAAATTTGGTGAGATTCACATGAACGGCCTATGACGAGTTTGTTCAGATTCGTTTTCGCAATGTTAAAATTTCACGGAAATTGTTCTCATTGGAAGTGGGCGTCGACCAGTGTTTTCAATGCGTGAGGGTCAATAGATTTCACGATAAAAAAAAAATTGTTGTAAACGTTAGCATTCTCTAGATAATAGGCAAAATGACATTTTGTACAATTACAGCGCCCCCTATTGACCAAATTTTATGGCACGTGCTGTGGTGTTAGAGGTCTTTGTGGTGATCGTGCATGACATATTTTGCGCAGTTTCCACCTTCTCGGTCGAAGATATTGGCAACTCAAAATCCAAATTTTTGCATTTACCCATATCACTAGGTGGTGCTATGCTTCAAGTGAGTGTTTATGGGCTGTGTCGATATGCCTCTGTAACACCGACATACTAACATAAAATTGTTGTCTTGGGCAAAATTGTTGACGAGTTATTTAACAAAAACTGTTTTTCGACACCTAGCTTCGGCGATAAACATCGCCCCCTATGACGAAATGTCACAAAATTTAGTACACATGAAAAGAAAGCTGTGTAGAGATGGCATGTCAACTTTGACCAAATTTGAGCAATTAAAAGCCAAGATATGGACATTTGAAGAATTTTACGCTACGTGTTATTTGTTCATTGACGTGTAACTTCGGAACGGTTTATCTCAAGATAAATCCTTTGATAACTTTTTGTCAGCATTGTCTGTAGATGGCATATACAAATTTTGGCGAGATTCACATGAACGGCCTATGACGAGTTCGTTCAGATTTGTTTTCGCAATGTTAAAATTTCACGGAAATTGTTCTCATTGGAAGTGGGCGTCGACCAGTGTTTTCAATGCATGAGGGTCAATAGATTTCACAATAAAAAAAAATTGGTTGTAAACGTTAGCATTCTCTAGATAATAGGCAAAATGACATTTTGTACAATTACAGCGCCCCCCTTGGACAAAATGTTATGGCACGTTCTGTGGTGTTAGAGGTCTTTGTGGTGATCGTGCATGACATATTTTGCGCAGTTCCCACCTTCTCGGTCCAACATATTGGCAACTCAAAATCCAAATTTTTGCATTTACCCTTATCACTAGGTGGCGCTATGCTTCAAGTGAGAGTTTATGGGCTGAGTCGATACGTCTCTGTAACACCGACATACTAATACAAAATCGTTGTCTTGGGCAAAATTGTTGAGTTATTTAACAAAAACTGTTTTTTGACACCTAGCTTCACCAATAAACATCGCCCCCTATGAGGAAATGTCACAAAATTTAGTACACATGAAAAGAAATATGTTTAGAGATGACATGTCAACTTTGACCAAATTTGAGCAATTAAAAGCCAAGATACGGCCATTTGAAGAATTTTAAGCTACGTGTTAAATCTTCATTGACGTGTAACTTCAGAACGGTTTATCTCAAGATAAATCCTTTGATAACTTTTTGTCAGCATTGTCTGTAGATGACATATAATTTGGTGAGATTCACATGAACGGCCTATGACGAGTTCGTTCAGATTCGTTTTAGCAATGTTAAAATTTCACGGAAATTGTTCTTGTTGGAAGTGGGCGTCGACCAGTGTTTTCAATGCGTGAGGGTCAATAGATTTCACGATAAAAAAAAATTGTTGTAAACATTAGCATTCTCTAGATAATAGGCAAAATGACATTTTGTACAATTACAGCGCCCCCTATTGACCAAATTGTATGGCACATGCTGTGGTTATAGAGGTCTTTGTGGTGATCATACATGACGTATTTTGCGCAGTTCCCACCTTCTCGGTCCAAGATATTGGCAACTCAATATCCCAATTTTTGCATTTACCCATATCACTAAGTGGCGCTATGCTTCAAGTGAGCGTTTATTGGCTGGGTCGATAC
The DNA here is from genome assembly GCA_027475355.1 of Coilia nasus. Classification (NCBI taxonomy): domain Eukaryota; kingdom Metazoa; phylum Chordata; class Actinopteri; order Clupeiformes; family Engraulidae; genus Coilia; species Coilia nasus. The sequence goes on along the minus strand of CM050218.1, from coordinate 7,194,587 downwards.
GTCTCTGTAACACCGACATATCACAAAAATTTCATGTTGTTGGGTGAAACATTCACTGAGTTATTCAGCAAAAACTTTTGCCGGTCTCCCCCTCTTTGACGTACGCTGGCACAGCGGGGGGGGGGGGGGGGGGGGGGGGGGGGGGGGTGGCCCTGGGGGACCAAAAGCTTCTATTCGCTCGAAATGTTCCAGGGCTACATGCCTACAAAGATTCATGTCCCCCCGAGTTTCAGTGTCCCGGGAATCGTTGACGGACATTCACTGAAAAAAAAAGAAAAAATAATAATAATAATGAGAATGAGTAATCATGACACAACATAAATGACTGAAATGCACAAATTGTGCCCATCACAAACATATTGTGTGCAAGAAAAACCTGAAAAAAGTGCAGACTAGATTACTTGTTCGTCTTTTTAGCAAATAAAAAAACGTTAAAATTAGTTTGTCATATAAATTATAACACTACTTCATGGGTTGATTGTGAGTGGTGGTCATTGTAAACAAGACTTAAAAGAGCATGCGAGGAAAGCCTATCATTTGGCCAAACTAACTCACGCGGTATGTGCCCGATTTCCGGCAGGTTTAGAAGGGGTTGGCCACACACCTCCGTTAAAGGTTACTATAGTGTAAACACGCTTACGGATGGGGTGATGCCTTTGGCAGTCACTGAGTGGTTGACAAAAGATGGCAAGACAGCAAGAAGGGTTTTTTTGGGGGGGGGGTCTGAAGCTGACGGCACTCCTCTGTCCTACGTGACACTCAAAATTCCTGTGTAGGTAACTCGAGTAGGCTAAACATAAAGGTACGGTGTTTAGGACATCCTCAGATCTCAGACTCAGGTGTCAGACTCAATCGAAAAGACATTAGGTCTCAGCTGAAAAGGCATCAGGTCACGGCCGAAACGGTATCAGATTCGCCTAAAAGTCAATCAGTCTCAAACCGTTGTCATCTTCAGACCAAACTGCATCAGGTCTCAGAAAAAACGACCTCGGGCCAAACGTTCTGTCTCCTGTGCAACAGCATCGGAGTCGCCTAAAAAAGCATAATACGGACTAAAGGAGGGTTTGCTACAACTATTAACAAAGAAGATCTACAGAGTGACACGACGTTGGCTCATCAACTATATGTTATAACAGGATATGCACAGCTCGTACGACATGAGGAAGATTTGTGCTTACATATCATGCAGTGTAATCTCAGGTACGATATGCAACAACCAGCCTCGATTACCAAAGTGTAGGTTAAAAAGTAGACTACGGCTAACTTTTTGTGCAGGAGCATGTTTTTACGCCTTGATTGTGTAACAAAATAAAAATGAGTACAAACAAACCTGATGACAGCTGATATGATGCAATGCAGGAAACGTGTTGAACAACAGCTTATCAAAGTAGCCTTTAGAATTTAGCATTTTCCGTTACCACGAACACGTGTTTGTGTGGGGTTTGTGTAACCTCTCTATCGCCGTAAGCGCGTAAACGGCTTTGTAAATCTGCAGTTTACTGCCTGTAAACTTTAAAATCCGTGCAATCGGTGTGCGTAAAAGTGATTCCCATTGGTCACTATGATTACACAGCTGCACACACGACATTTTAACTGCGTGTGTACAGTCTGTGACAGACAGGGGCGTCGCCAGACATATTTTACTGGGGCACGTGCCCCAGTATGGTCTGTAGTGCCCCAGTATAAATTTCACCAGTTAAAAAAAAAAACACTTTCGAGTTTTAGGTCTACATAATCTACAGAATGCGCACATAGCTACTTAATATGGCAACTCATTGCTACTTTATTCACTCCATAAACAATGTGCACATGGCTACTTAATATCGTTATTTATTCACGCGACTTTGGCTGTGACATAACGTGTAACAACGGTGTCTGAGCGCTATGTCTTTCCACCTGTCTTACAGGTTAGTACCGGGTAAATTGCTCATCATTGTTGTTTGTTTTCACCTCTGTGTCGCCATTTCCATGTGGATTTACATATTACAACGTTACTTTTTACGTTTAATGTATGAGGCAGCTGTCATGCAAGCTGTTCTGGCTGTAAATTGAAGTAGCCTACTGGAGTCGTTAGCTGCTGTCTTTTAGCTAACTGGCATATGCCTATTATCGTTGTTGATTCAACAGTTAGCCTAGCACTGTGAGCTCCCACACTCGGTTTCTGGAGATTGCTATCTGACATCTACGATGTTTGATGAGCATATCAACATAATCTGATATGTCTATTTAGTTTAAAGCACTGTTAATTTTTTTTTTTAATGATAAATAAGTGCTAAAAAAAATATCCGCGCGCTTTGCACGCTCGCATTAATTATGTGTGCCCCAGCTGTGCCCCAGTACAGTAATAGGTCAAGTGACGCCTCTGGTGACAGAGCGACTGTAATGGGCCCATACACTTTTAACAGTGATCCCTACTGAAACTTTCAGTAATATTTGGGAAATCAGCTTTGAAGTTTGAGAGTCGTTACCTAAAAGGAGCGGCTTCTGACGCCGGCAAATATTGTGTGTCTTATGTTTACGTTTCTGTGCTTGTCCATCTGAGCTTCGAGAAACACACTTGTTAGACTCTAACAGTTAGAGGGATACATTGCCCCGTTTATAGTTATCAGTCTTTGGACTGCATAACAAGACGACACCCTAAAGGAGTGAAGAGCTGCCTTTAAGATCACTGACTGCTCCTTTAAAGGTGCTCTTTGCTTTTTCTGCTCTCTGCTTTCTTTGAAAATATAACAATTTTCTAACTCCCCTAGAGTCAAACTACTGTTTTTGAATCCATGCAGCCCACCCTCAGATCATCGAATCTGCCAGTTGAACTTAAGCTATTAGCTAAGCATAAGTCATTGAATCGGATTGGACCAGTAGCATGCCAACTAGAACTATCCATGGTAACCCCTGTTTACAGAGAGGATTACATTACATTACATTATTACATTACATTACACTTAGCTGACGCTCTTATCTAGAGCGACTTACAGATATTTACAGGGTTTCAGTTACAGCCCCTGGAGCAGTGTGGGTTTAGATGCTTTGCTCAAGGGCATCTCAACTATGGGTAGGGCAGGATTCGAACCGGCAACCTTGCGATTGCAAGACTCCCTAACCACTAGGCCACAGCTGCCTATGGATGATACAGAGTGGAGGACAGGCCTACTCTTGGGTAAACATGAATTCATTTCTTTCCCTCTCAAGTAAAAGAAAGAAAAATGGTTCTAAAATGGCTGTGTGTTTATGTCTTTTACAGTGCTCATGCTGGCTGTAGTGATGGGATACACACACCCTCTTACATACATATGTGAGGGCAAGGCCGTGGCAAACGGCTTTGTGTTCAGTCTGCCTATCAATGTCACTGAATATACACGACAGCCTCATTGTGAACTTATGGTGGTTATAGAGGTAATGAACTTCTCTGCAAATACATGAAAAAAAAATCAACCATAAATGGTTGGGTTTTCTGTATAATTACAGATTCAATCAATACCAGGATTATGTTTTACTTTAATTGCTTAGCATATTTAAATGAATTGCAACTTCAAGACGTGTAACTAAAATGTCCTTGCCTGATGCTCTCTCAATGAAGGGTCGCAACCGGGCTGTGTACGAGAGGGGCACAGCACCAGTCACCGTGCAGCCCCCAGTCCTGGAGGCTACGATGGACGACTTCACCCTGGCTACCTGCCCTACGTCGGTTGTGTTGGACATGGAGTGCCAGATTCCAGACGAGATTCATCTGCAGATTGTAATGCACTATACTTAAAATATATATTGTTAACTAAATTGAACTTAGTCAATGATTTATGAATGTCATGAATGTATATTAATAGCGCTACTGTATACTTGTTTATAACACATCTGTTTATATCCCCCACACAGACTAACAACAAAGTACTTCCACCTGTTCATATTGCCCTATTTATTTGTACCTAATTCACTACAACCATACTGCCTATATTGTATATACTGTATATATCGCACTTGCTGCTCCTTGCACTTCTGATTAGATGCTAAACCACATTTTGTTACCTGTATTTATACATGTGTAATGACGATAAAGTTGAATCTAATCTAATTTAGAGCAGCACACTTGACTTTATGTCTCCCATTTTTTCCCTAATGTAGCTGAAAACAGTAACGCATTGCTCGTGTAAGTAAACCATTACTTGCCTCTTTTCTTTGTCTTACAATATATAGTTTTGTAATAAAATCTGAGCTGGAATACTAAATTGTAAATGCCAAGCGCCAACTAAAGTGTGTGTATAAGTTTGACTGTGTGTGTGCGTGTGTAAAAGAGAGACATAGTAAATTTTCATACTGAATCAGTCTACTTGCTACATACAGCTGCATAGTCTTTACTAAATGTGTTGTGTTTATCCAACCTGCCTGCCGTAGGTGTCAACTCTACTGCCAGCCCCCCTGGTACGCCCTCCATCTGGACAAGTGAGTTGAGTTCTGTTTTCTGTTTTAAATATATAATGCTAAATGGCAAAGAGAAACACGTTTTTTTTTTCCATTTAATCCCAACATGATAGTGTAACTCCTTGGTAAAGCCAGAGTTTCAATTCCGCCTCCTCACCTCAGCAATACAGCCAGTTGGAGCTGAGCTCCCTCTGCTATAGTATTTATAGTAATGTAAAAAGGAGTGAGATATTGACCACTGTGAGTAAAGAAGTGCAACCCCCCCCCCAACTTACAAAAGCCAATTTAACCAAAATAAAATCAAAATCAAGCTAAAATCTAAAAAACTAAAGACACAGCATTTAGTTTTCGATTCCACCCTCAAAAGACAGAAATAGCATACACTTACCATATCCTTCATATTCAGCATTGATGCGTAAATCCAAGTACACACTGCCAATCCTTCTAGATGTTTGGCAGATATATCACCATATGGTATAAATAAATAGTCTAACACTGTAATTCGTGGTCAAAAATTGGTATAATTTGAAACCACACACAGTAGACTATGTAGCATGTGAAACAGGAGTGACTAGAAATAGAAACAGAAAGTAAAAGTCATTCCAGAAATGTTAAGTCACCGATAAATTCACTGTAAGAGACACACCCCCAGGATAACTGAGCCTGGCACTGCACTTCTGAAATATTCTTTTTCTATGACCTTTGTGCCTTTACACAGAAGCAATTATCCTGCATGTAATTGAACAGCACTTTGGAGTTGCTGCCTTACACTTTTGTCTTCGGGCAAAGCTGTTGCACTGTGCTACTTCCAATGCTAAACGTCAGTTACTTTGCTTGTTAAAAAAACTTTTTGGTAATGCAATAAGTCACTCAGTACCCAATTTTCAATGATATCCTAAGTATACCATTCATATATCATTTTTTTGTTTTTGCTTACCATTTTTATTAGAAAAAAATCTAATTATATTTACAGTTGACCTCGGACACACAAACCACAAACTACAGTACAACACGCAGTATACAGCTTATGAGATAAGAAGAGATGGACCAAATAGCAGAGACTAGTTAGACAGAAAAGATCATCTACAAAAAAGCAATCACCTTAAAGTGAAATAAAGTAAACTAAAAAGAAAAACATTCATATACCATTGTTACCATTATACATTTATACACCACACACAGACACAGACGAGGGGAGGTTGTGATGTACTCTGACTACAAAATGTTGGCAAGTACTTATAAAGGATTTCTTTATAAGCACCATTTGGGAGAAAGACAAAGACGGGTGTGTCACTGTAAACCATGTACCAGGTGTATCTCACAGCCTTTGTAATAACCAGTGTCATTTGATGTATGTTTTTTTTTTGTGATTTCAGGGGACCACCATGTGGCTCATGTTGTGTACACCGCCACTGCCATTTTAGTTGTGATCATTCTTGGATTGGCCATCTACAAATGGAGGTCTGTGTGTTGGATTTGTGTCCTGTGTCAAAGTGTTTTTAAGTAATACTGTGCCATGTTTATGCACTGTGAGCTGCTGTAATTCCACTTTATTGTAATAATTAATATTGTAATAACACCAGGAAGAAGATAACGACCCAAGGTGCTCAGGATGACGACGTAGACTCATCTGCCAGAAGCTCCACGGAGGCCCTCCCAGATGAGAAAATCGCCATGATCAAGACCTTATGACGTCTGAGAATGGAGAAAGGCAGAGGTGTCAGTCCCGGGTTCAGAAAGTAAAAACCCTGCCTCAAATTTGATCCAACCAGCTCTGAATCAGCTGATAATAATGAGCACTCAACACAGGTAGATCAGCTTCTCAGTGAAGTCACCTGCGTTGGAAGGAAAACGTGGCGGGGTTTTTACTTTCTGAACCCGGCATTAAAACCTCTGGAGAAAGGTCAGAAGGGGCATTTACTCCAGTTCCACTGTCCACTGTCTACAATCAATGAATCAAACAGTTATGTTATAAAGCATGTATAGCACTGTGCTGCCACCAGCATCTTTTGGAGTGAGTATGAGGATGTAAACAAGCACTGCCTAAGTACAGACTATTACCATCATCTGTAACCCATAGCTAAAGCAGTGTGTTTTATGTAAACGGTCTTCCGCAGATAGCACAATCACCCCGGACTTACAACTGTAGACACCGGAGCCTGGTAAACCACTTCATTTCATTTTGTACAGAGGGTCCGGACCAGACACCGTCAGAAACGATTTCTTCCTGGAGGTGTGGACTCTGCTGAAGTTTAAAACAAGCCTCTGCCTTTACCCAATCGCTAACGCCTGGTGATCACATATGCAATTAGCAATTTTTTATGCAATTAAAAATGTAGCACACAGGGTCAACGTCATGGCTAACGAACATACCCTCTGTTCGCTGATTGGATCGGTCTTGCTGGGGCTGACTACATGACCCTCAAGAGATATTGGTCCAGACCCTCTGTACAACATGAAGTACGAGGGGCGGGTTTACCAGGCTACCTACTGGTAGGAAGGCAGCTGAAAGTTCTGGGTGCTAGTGTTTGTGTTGTCTTTCAGAGGTCAGGGAGAGAGGTTTACTTACTCTATGGTGCTGTACACTCTGCCTGTCGTTACAACTGCAGAAACAACACCTTTCTCTTTCATTCTGCTTTTACATTATGTTTATTTGGTATTATATAGGATACTTTCCAGCACTTTAGTTGAGCCACTTTAGCATTTCTCCTCACATGTCTGTATAAGCTTAAACACCACATTTCCAAGCCAGCTCAGCATTACCTTAGCATCATCACCAATGTATTACCATTGTGCCTCACCTCAATATTGTTTTTCGCTACAGTACGACATCAGGGAGGTCTCCCAAGGCTACGGTTTCTCTCCACTAATTCCTTTTGAAAGAAACAAATCAGGGAAAGGAATTGAAGGTAGATAAATAGGTTTAAAGGTCAAACAAAGTGCTACCCACTGCGAAGTAAACGTATGCCTACCACGATTGTAAGTATTTTTAAACTATATTGTTTTATGATTTATTTATGCAGTGTGAGCAAAATGTATGTTTTTGTATTTATGCTTTTGTGAGCAAAATGTTTTCACAAAGGTTTGGCTTTATTTGTGCATTGTTTTGTTTATAAAAAGGAAAAACATTAATTTAGGGAAATTTTAACTTAACTTTTTGCACTGATACCCTTGAGCTATTTAAATGACCGGGACAAGAATGTATCAAAATATGAGATTATGATTGTGTCCCACATTGAAATAATCTTTGTGAACTTTATCACCCTAAAATCTGTTTATAAAAGGCATTACTGATAATTGGTGCTACTGCTGGGACAGCTGGGACAGCTCTTGTTTCTTAATTGCCATTTTCCTGTTTTGCATTTTTGAAGTAATAAATTACTTTATGATACTGTACCAATGTGTTTTTGATGTTGGACCACAGGAACACTGCAAAGGCCGGGGTTTGTAACACTAACAATGTCAATGCACACACTAAAATGTGTCAGCCACACATCAGTGCTTTAGTGTCACATGACCAGACAGACAGAAAGATTCACAGACACATTCCTCAAAACTGCATGGCCGCATTCTTAATTTAATGAGGCACGATGTGGCTACAGGAGACGAGAGGAAATGACTTGCACTTGAGTGTGGGCGCTGTACTTCACGGCCATGTTTGATTGCTACACTGTGTATTCAACTGGTTTGTATGACTGCCACCGCTTAGTGCACTGGCTCTTTAAAATAGATACCCTTGTCCATGTGCTACTCATTATGTGACCGCAGAGGGAAATCTGCCAGTGGTTAGGGAACACACACACACACACACACACTGCAAATCATGATTACCTAGAACAGCTTGTACTTGGTGTGTGGCAGTTTACCTCAGCGGGTCACCTCATACAAATCCCTCAAATGCACCAGCTGTTGCTTACCTGCAACACTGGCAGGTGATGTGACATCTTTATAGTTTATGAATGAAATATGGCTCCTTTTTTTCAGTTGTGTGGACATGTGCGCCAGTCGTAGTAGTAATAATGTAGTAGTAGAAGTCATAAATGTCTCCCTTACCAATGGGAGCAACAGACCGCTTGTACTTGCTGCAGCACCTGAGTGACAGGTTAAATTAGAAGGGCAGGTGCCTTGCTTAAGAGCACCTCAGCCACCTTGGGTCACCCAGTGGAGGAAATCACTGTTATTTTCACTCCACCCACCCACTTTTTCCCCACTAGCACTTTTTCCCCACTAGCACTCACTCCCCACTTTGTTGAAATGCCAAGGGTGTACTAGACCAACTCGCCAACCTGTAGGCCACAGCTACCCCGTCGCATGCCCTTCTCGGTTGTGTAATGCATTCAGAAGGCACAGGTTGTATGTTGGTCTCCAACCCCTTCCTCCAACCACTTAGGATATGAAACATCATCTGAGAACACGTTTCTAACAGGTTATTCTCCACTTCTTGCAGGTTAATGTCAGTAGCCTAAGGCTATCGAAGAACACCACTTACACACACACTATTCTTGTAGAAAGTTGGTTAACCACGTGGTGGTGAACCACATGTGTGTATGCGTAAACACAAACACACCCCCACACACTATTCTGAGTTTGTGTTTCTCGCTTTCAACTTAAGATCTGATGTGTGATTTCAGTATGACAAAATGGTTTGGTAAGTGTGAACAAATCACTCATGATTGATTGTGCAAGACTTGACTGGTATACAGGTGCAGTTAAGGTGCTGTTCTTTGTCAGTTCAGAAAAACAATTCTCTGGATGTTGGTTGAGGTGAATCCCTTCCTGAACGTAATTCTTGTGCATCGCCAGAGGTTATGCTTTGCTGCACCTCTTTCGTCATCTACTACCCCAGTGATTTACATGTTCTGGTTCACCCAAAGTTTCAAAAAGTTAATCTGATGAAGATCTGACCGAGCTTTCTCTTGTTTCTTAATTGCCATTTTCCTGTTTTGCATTTTTGAAGTAATAAATTACTTTACTTAAATTAATTACTCAGCCCTCACGGCTCAAGGCCCACTCACCCCACACACACACACACTAAGCATGCAGCCCCCCCCCCCTTACTGCCCCCCCCCCCCCCCCCCCCCCCCCCACACACACACACACACTTTAACCATTTTATCTCCTTTAGAAGTGATACTTGGATATATTTCATACTAGTCAGCATACAGCTTGTGTATCAGTGTGGATTTACTGTGCAAGTTTGAGAGATCTGCACTGAATACTCAACATGGCATTTCACAATTTGTGTCTGTCATAAAAATGATCAACAGTAGTTTTTATCTTTATAGTTTTTATCTTTATCTTAGTTGTAACTGCAGTTGCATCACATTTCTTTTGTTTGCTGTCACTGCCAGTGTATCGCATATACAAACAACTGTACCAGATGACCTGAACCGATGTGGTCGCTGGGTGTTGATCCCACGCGACTTCCACATTCCAGCTAAGCAAGCGAGAGCATCACACACACACACACACACACACACACACACACACACACACACACACACACACACACACACACACACACACACACACAAACACACCCACACACAAACACACACACACACAAACACACAGCCCAGTTTGTTTAACTGTCACACTACCCCATACAGACAACTCTTGTGATGGTGTGAGTCACGAGTCATGAGGTGAACTGACCGCAGACAAGTCCCTAAACGCTAAACGCTAATCCCTCAGGCTCCTCCCAGAATCCACCCCCACAGGATGGGCGAGCGGCAGAAGGCAGGAGGGAGAAAAGGCAGCGCTCCACCCCCGCACTCCTCCTCAACTGCAGCTCAGCTCGGCCTTTCTTTTCATCTACGCCTGTCTGCCAGCCCTTTCCCCCTCACTCTCTCCCACTCTCTCCCACTCTCTCTCTCTCAGTGACTCACTTCCTCACTTCCTCTCTCCCTCTCTCTCACACCCTCTCACGTTCTCTTTTCCCCCTGCTCAGCGCTCTCCCAGACCGAGAGTGTGTGAGTCATTTCCAGGACATTCTAAGACATGCATGCCCAATTCTGAAACAAAACAACTCTGAACGACACAAAAAACGAAGATGTTTGTCACTTCTGTGTCCTCCCACTCAGGGGCAGAGGTGTCAATCGTGACCGTGACTCCAGGATAAATTTAAGGACCCACCATTGTTTGTGTCCAGGTGGGGCCCTGTAGCCTGGGCACGCCCATACTGCCTGTGACGCTGCATTTTCATTTCGCGAGCAAGTCAGTCTGGCCAAGCTGCCTATCTAAACCATTTCTGCTCAGTCCTTAGATAGGGGGCCAATGAAAATCGAGCATTTCAAAAGGCAATGACGCGGTAGTTCAGCGACCGGAAATCTATCTCAGTCACTGTGTACATGGCGAACGTGGAGCAAACGCAAGATTTCAATGCATCTGTAGCTGCTGTTTAGGATGAATTCAAAGGGAAGTTCTATATGAAAACAGAGCAAAGGGCAGCCCTTGAAGCATTTGTTGCGGGAAAGGGCGTTTTTGCAATGCTACCGACCGGCTTCAGTAAAAGTTTAATTTATCAGTTAGCCCCGCTGGTAGCCAAGTCCATTGGACTTTGCGAGGACGCTGTTGTTGTGGACATTTCGCCTTTGATCGCACCGATTCGTTTTTCGAATATCAATATTAAATGGCCAACACCAGCCACTCTCATGTTCACCTCACAAGTCCGACAAAAATCATTTAACGCCATTTCTATATGACTACAGGCTACTACTACTTTTTGTTTGGATCAAGCAGTTTCTTCTGCTGGGGTATACGTCAGAGGGCAGAGGGGTGTGATTGATTGAAGCTTCGTCCAGTAGCTAACAGAGGCATTTGAAAGAGGCGGGTTAAGCCCGCCTTCTGAGAAATGGGTTTACAACACAGCTTGGCCAGACCAATGCTCGCAGAGAATTGACAAGTCGCGATAGCCAGGCTAGGGGCCCTGGCCCTAACCTCCGGAATAAGTTAGTCAGGGCATGTATTAGATCAGCCCCTACTCAAACACTCTTAGCACTCCTGAGGGATGGGTAACTACCTGTGCGGCACCTGTGCCCAATGTCACAATACACACAAGACCTATAACTTTAAACACCCCAGGTGTGGTAAAAGTCGAAAGTTTTATTACATGTAACACTAAGAATGTTCTTTATATTTTAAGATGCCCCTGGGATATGGTGTATGTGGGAAAGACCATACAGAGTCTAAAACAAAGGATCAGTGAGCATAAAAGCTCTATTAGACGCGCTGATCCTAACTACCCTGTTGCCTGTCACTTGGCTTAGTGCGCCCATACTGCCTCTTCCCTCCGCTTTCAGGGAATTGACACTGATTAAGTGCTTTGACAAAGGCAACTGTATTGGATCCATGCTTTGGATGCCCTACATCCAAAATATGAGTGTTATGCTATAATTGGAGGTGTACTGTTTTTGTGAGTCTTGCAATTGCAGTTTATGAAGATTTTTTTTCTGATGTTTATGCAGTTGTCTTGTACTTGTTTGTCTGTCTGTCTGTGTATGTATGTATGTATGTATGTATGTATGTATGTATGTATGTATGTATGTATGTATGTATCGTGGTGGGTATTTTTGCAATATCGTTGCAATGGTCTGTGTGTATATACATGAAATGCTTAGCTACCTCAGAATGTTGGGTAGAAGAGACAGAAAAAGAAAACAAAACTACAACTCCCACACCATTGGACTACAATTCCAACCTTGATGAGACTGAGCACATTTCAGGTGATTGCTCCACTCTCTGTCTGTGCGTGCCCTGAGGAAGGTCTGTTCACCGACAGCTTGGCCATTAAAAACTGAAAAAGGATCTAAGTGTGCAAATTGTTTTTTCAAGTCAAAATGTTTTTTTTATGTTGAGCACGTTTAAATCGTGAGTGCGGTGTAACTCGTCCACAGTAGTCAATCCTGACTTCAGAAACATGGAAACCCTGCCACATATTTGATCCACCCGTTTCCTAAACCAGCAAACCTTAATGAGCACACAAATCATCTGACAGAATTTACACATCTGCTCAGGGGATACGTGCGAACAGCTTCCTTAAGCTACTGACAGCAGAGGAAACTACCCCCCTCCCCCGCCCGTTCAGTGTCTAACACACTTCTAAAAGCTCCAGGGTGACTCAGCAGTCTTTGCTGGCAGCATAAATGCCACAGGATGTAGGCCTAAATCATTCTTTTAACAAACAATTTCCTTCAGAGTGCTGCTTGAGTGTGAAAGTTGGTGCTCTGGTGCTCTTTGGCTTAAGGGACTTAAAGGATGTAGTTAAAAACATTTTATTTACTGGCTACTTAATGGAATGTTCTGCACTTGATCTCACAAAGTAAGTGTGCCTTTTCCTCGGGAGCTACGGGTATTAGTGGGCAAGTTGATAAGTCAGGTTCGGTCAGGTTAGCCATTCCGGGTTACACAAGGAAATAGTGGCCATTTGTTTTTTCTGTTGCCATGGAGAAAGCTCACCATAAACACATAGCTTACATGAAGCTCATCAGTTTTCCAAATTTGGTGATGCAGTTGCAATGGGGTGATTTTTTCGACCCTCTGTGAGTGGCTGTGAACGTGATATGACCAGCATGTGATTTGCTGGGAAGTGCCACACCCCAAAACAAACACACCCACACCACCACTGCTAATCTACATACCCACCTCCCTTAGCTGAACTATTTTTATCCCACCTTGTGCATCCATCCAGCTATCAACACCAGCCACTCTCATGTTCACCTCACAAGTCCGACAAAAATCATTTAACGCCATTTCTATATGACTACAGGCTACTACTACTTTTTGTTTGGATCAAGCAGTTTCTTCTGCTGGGGTATACGTCAGAGGGCAGAGGGGTGTGATTGATTGAAGCTTCGTCCAGTAGCTAACAGAGGCATTTGAAAGAGGCGGGTTAAGCCCGCCTTCTGAGAAATGGGTTTACAACACAGCTTGGCCAGACCAATGCTCGCAGAGAATTGACATGTTGTGTCACCTTGTGACCTTGTCACCTTGTCACCTTGTGACCTTGTGTGCTACATTTGAATTGTAGTGCGTAGGTAGGCTAATTGCATAAGTGACGACCAGGCGTTAGCGATTGGGTAAAGGCAGATGCACTTTTTAAAAACTACAGCAGAGTCCACACCTCCAGCAAATCGTTTCTGACGGTCTCTGTTCCAGACCCTCTGCACAAAATGAAATGAAGTACGAGGGGCGGGTTTACCAGGCTAACCGTTCCCACGCACTGCTTCCCGGGCGCCGTTGTCATGGTGTGTGTGATGGGTTAAATGCAGAGGTGAATTTTGTTGTGTGCACTGTGTGCTGTGCCGTGTGATCACAACAACAAAAATTGTACTTTTGACTTACTTTCTATTTTCATGATGTATCCTACAGGTTATGTGCATTGGAATCTCCTATAAAGGCCACCAAAGTCATCTGTAGTAATCACACACATTTTTTGACAGTCAAGTTTAAGGTGCAACTTTAAGGTGCTTTACGTAATAATGTGGCCAAAACTTGTACCGCAATCTAATTTAAAATACTCTATACAAGAAACAAAACACAAAACTAAAACCTAAGCAGAATTCGCCGGCTTAAAATGCATTTACATGTACTGTTGTTAATTGTTAAACACCAAATCGTTAGTGATCCAGCTTCTTAATATGCAAGACTGAGAAAATCTTTATGTTTTTATGATGACCTTCCACCAATCACTTTAACTCTTCAGTAACAACAGCATTATGAATGGTAAACAGGCTGCGTGGACTAGCAGAGGTGGAATAATCATTGTGGATGCCGGAATATTCCATTGAAGTACTGGAAAACAGACAAGGGCTGCATTCCTGTAACTAGCCTATCATCCCTACGTCAGCAAACCCTGAGCCTACAAACAAAAAAAAACTTCCCCGAAATATTTTATGTGTCTGTTTGTCTGTCTGTCCCATGCATAACTCTCAAATCATTCATCTGAATTCAGTAGTTGTCTATATGACATTTGTCAAGTTTTTTTTTTAAGTTGTTTTGACAAGACATGTAAGGATAGAAGTCAAAGAAGCACTCACTGAGTTTGCCTGTAGCTATGCATGCATATATAAAATAAAAAAGTAGTACATGACATTGTGTAAATAGTAACACATACACAAAAACCTAAAACATTTTAGGTGTTGTCCGCACTAATCCACTTTTCTTGTGGACAGTTTGTTTAATCTGTTTGCCTGGCTTTGACAAAAAAAGGTTTCAGAAAATAGAAATGGTTGTATAAAAATGTGGAGTAGAACAGGTTGGACAGAATATGTGTTAGTATGTTATGCTGTCTGCTGTAAGAAAGAATAAGCTCCTGTAATTCCTGTAATTCCTAGGCCCGAGAGAGCATGTACTAGGCCTACTAAGCAAAAAACAAAACTTCCACGGGGCTGTCTGATCTGTTGTCGTTATGGAGACATACAATAACATTGTGCTGACACAGAGAGAAGGTAGGACATAACATAAAAAACAGAACAACAGCATTACTCCGTAATACTTGTCCAATGTTGGACTTTAAGCATTTCCAAGGTGGTGAGAACTCGTACAGAAATGCACCTTGTTCACCCTTTCTGTCTTTCCACGTGAGAATGCCCAAGGCCTATGGAGAAAAACAAACATACGATGCTCTTGTTCTCACGCAAAGGGAGAGTGGGGCATGGATCCAAAAGCTGAATACACTGAGAGGCAGTATTGCCTGTGCTCTACCTACCGTTGAACGAGAAGGTGTGCGCGTGTGTTTAGGGGTGGGGGTGTGAGAATGAGAGTCGGTTAGGAAAAACAAATATTGAACAGACAACCTTTTAACATTCTCCCCCTTGCTTGGGACACGCCTAAACTAATCAAAATCAAAGTATCAAAAGTACCCAGCGGCATCATTATGGCCTGTGCTCTGCCTACTGCTGAGTTAAAATAATAATAATAATAATAATAATAATAATAATCTTTACTTGTATAGCACAATTCATACATACAAGATGCAGCTCAAAGTGGTTTACAGTTTGGCAAGGTCACCACAAGACAACATTTCTTGCAGTCCAATGGCGTCGGAGCGGATGAACACAGTAACAAAATGACGCAGTGACACAATGACCCGCTAATGGTGGTGTTCCCCTGATACCTCCAGAGTGGTGCAGACTTACTGGGATGGACCTTTTCACCTCTGTCTTCACCGCAGAGTAGAACAGAGTAGTCTAACTACTGTAGACTATTGTCATATTGACCATATCTGGAATTTGCTTTGGGATCAATAAAGTGTCTGTCTGACTGTTTGACTGACTGACTGCCTGTTTGCCTGCCTGTCTGTCTGATGCAGCCTTTGATCTTAGATTGTGACATATATGAAACAATAATATATGTTATTATATATTTAACAGCTTTGTGTCGGAGTCCTGCATCACTCCTTCAGGACTAATGGTCGGGGTTTATTCTACGATAATGATCGCCGCACATTATCCCTTACATATGTCATCATGGCAACATCAGTATGGGAATCTTAAGGTAACATAATTAATGTTGAATTTTGTCATTAGCTGCCAACATTGGATAAAATGGCATCATGACAGCTGTTACTTTTTAAGATAGGCCTACAAGAACCATTGTGGTTGTAATGGACATTTATGTTAGCCTTTTACTGCTAAGGTGATCGTATGAAGAAACTGAAGAACTGTACCCCTAGCTTATGGTGATGGTATGAAGAAACTAAAGAAATGTTGCTGGGAAATAAAATGATGGGTTTTCTGAAACTTTCTGATTGGATGGTCACGAAGTTTCTTGCTGATGGTTTGTACTTGTGTGATTGTTCAGTATGTGTGAATTATACAGGAGAAACGGAACCTGCTGCATTAACTACATTAAGTACAAACAGTCACTTAATGCTGATGCAGGAAAGTTGCTGAGTGAAATGGTATGAGTGCTATGTTTGTGACACAATACAAAGCTAAAACAGCTTCACGGAGAAGAGCAATTGGCTTGTTAGGCCTTGAGACACCCAGCATGGTCAGTGCAGGGATTATGGGCAGAATCACAAAACTTAATTCAGTACCATCTATCACCCTTTTAGAGACCCATTTCACAGAATTCCTGACCTCTGCTCCACCTCAAGCTTTAACTACTTACATTAGCTAAACAGCCTGATTGATACACCAATTTTTACATTGCAAAATTAACGTCTAAATTTGCAATGACTTTTTATTTACCACTGCATCAATGCAACGCAAACACTAAACACTGTATCCTCAAGCCACCTTCCATAAAAACATACATTTTCCCATTTTAAACGCATGGATTACAAATGATTCAAATTACATAAAAGGGGCCGGATAATATTCTCCTACACCCTCACTTGACCCAATGCCATTGGAAACTATCTGAACTTTGCCCCAAAGTGTAGGCTGTGAATGGAGCACTGGTCCACTACCTCATCACACTACAATCAGAGAGCATTGAGGGAGGAATCGAAGATCTTTGCTAGAATGTGTGGCTTGTTTGTGCTGAGGTCAGAGACACAATACCCATTCTCGGGCCCACTTCAAACTGGTGCTGAAAATATACCACTTGGCTACGGATTGTAAGTGGAAATCTGTTTAGACTGAATAACATTTTGTGATGAATAACTATTTGTCATCATCCTCCCACCGCACAGCCCACAGCAGGGGAACCCTTCTTGCTGAAAGAATAATATTATTCTGCAGTAGGACCCAAAAGGTTCACGTTTTTTAGACTGCAGTTTTACCAATTTTACCATGTTTGATCTCATCTGCTCCAGAGGATATTACAAAGGCGAGAGTGTGGTTTGTCCTGGAAGGGTAAGGCAAAGGCATGCAAGGTGCTTGTCAGTTTTTTTTTTTTTTTCAACTTTCTATGGACATAATTGGACTACAACGTCAGGATGAACACAGGAGTGCAAGACATGCAGTAATTAAAAAGATTTTACTGCAGAAACAATTTACTCACAAATGTCCTGAATAACAGACTGCTCTGATCCTTTGTGATCAGCAGCAGTTTATTTTGGCATGTTGCCTGCTGTATACACATGCCATGCATGATCACTCATCTTTGATTTCCAGCGTTGTGGATTTAATTGGACAGACAACCTTCTAACATTCTTCCCCTTGCTTGGGACACGCCTAAACTAATCAAAATCAAAGTATCAAAAGTACCCAGCGGCAACACACGAGTATTATTCTCTACAATTGAAAAAGTACTAAATCCTGCGCCAGTCTGTGATATGCTTAGTCTAGCCACCACTCCAAAATGCGAAGAGTTCGCAGAATTCTTCACAAACAAAATACTAGCTATTAGAGCAGAAATCATTCGAGACCCTAACTACCTACAGGATGGCCCTAGTAAGGAACCACCGACCCTACAGACTTTTAGCGCCATTACGGAAGACGATCTCTATAAACTTATTAAACATAGCAAGCGGTCAACATGCAGCCTTGACCCTATTCCCACTTTCCTTATGAAAAATAATTTTAACTACATCTCCACACCCCTATTACAGATCATTAACACCTCCATTCTCACAGGTATTTTCCCAAGCGCCTTTAAAACTGCTGTAGTGAAGCCATTGCTAAAGAAACCAAATCTGGACTATAACACACTAAATAACTATAGACCAATCTCCAACCTCCCATTTATAAGCAAAACACTTGAAAAGGCTGTCTTTGTACAGCTCAACCAATTCCTTAATGAAAACGACATCCTAGAAAAATTCCAATCAGGCTTTAGAGCAAATCATAGTACAGAGACTGCTTTAACCAAAATAGTAAACAACCTCAGACTCAGTACAGCCACAACCAAAGTCTCTGCCCTAGTCCTCTTGGACCTAAGTGCCGCCTTTGACACAATTGATCACAACATACTACTACATCGTCTCAAAACTTGGGTGGGCCTCTCAGGCCATGTACTAAAATGGCTTGAGTCATACATCACCGGAAGAGAATTCTATATTACTTTAGGAGATCATATATCTAAAAATCACGACGTACCCTTCGGTGTTGCTCAAGGCAGCTGTCTTGGCCCCCTCCTTTTCTCATTATACATGCTACCGCTGGGCAACATTATCAAAAAACATAATATAGACTTTCATAGTTATGCCGATGATACACAACTTTATATCTCAGTTGAGCCAAACAAAACCACAGCTCTACAGTCTTTAACCTCCTGTTTGTCAGCTGTCACGCATTGGATGAGCAATAACTTTCTAAAATTAAACGAAAGCAAAACTGAACTACTACTTATTGGCCCTAAAGACAAACGGGAAGCTCTCCTCCCCAGTCTAGGCAACCTAAACCAATATGTCAGAGAACAGGTAACTAGCCTAGGTGTCATCCTTGACTCTGACCTAAGCCTTAAACCACACATCAACAAAGTTACTAAAACAGCATACTTCCATCTAAGAAATATAGCAAAAGTTCGCCCCTTCTTGACCAAGCCAGACGCTGAAAAACTTGTTCACGTATTTATTACAAGTAGATTAGACTACTGCAATGCCTTGTTTACAGGCCTCCCAAAAAAATCAATTGAAAAACTACAGCTTATTCAAAACTCGGCTGCAAGATTACTAACAAAAACAAGAAAGATGGAGCATATTACTCCTGTACTGGCTGAACTACACTGGCTATCTGTATCCTATAGAATTGACTTCAAAGTACTACTACTGGTATTTAAAGCTGTAAATGGCCTTGCCCCATGCTATATTGCTGACGCATTATCCTCTTATACCCCTGCACGAGCCCTTAGATCCGCTGATGCCGGTCTCCTGAGGATTCCAGACGCACGATCCAAAAGGATCGGGGAATCGGCCTTTTCATACTACGCCCCAAAGAGATGGAATGCCCTACCACAGCACATCAGAGAAGCAGAATCCATCGACATCTTCAAGCGACAACTAAAGACCTACCTATTCAACCAAGCCTACACCTAACTACTCAGACCAAAGTCCCTTCAGCCAGACTCCTCCGCCCAGACCAAAGGCCCTTCAAACAGTCACAGACTTCCCGTTACCAGCCCCGGCAGATGGGATTCCCTGGGAGACGTGGTTCTGCCTGAGGTTTCTTCCTAGAAAAACAGGGAGTTTTACTCACTGATTCCTGAGGTTTCTTCCTGAATTCACGCAAATCAAACAAACAGGGAGTTTTTCCTCACCCCTGTTGCTCCCTGGGGACACTAACAACCGACTGCGCCTAAATGAACTTTCCTCGTCTAGTGCCACTGGTCTGCAAAGACTGCCGACCTATGTTCACATAAGAGCCCACATTAACAGGGCGTTGCATAGCTCTAGCGCCACTGGACTACAAAGATTGCTGACTAGGGTCTACAAGGACTGCCTACCTGTGTTCATGCAAGAGTCAGTCTGCTACTGTATTTATCTGCTCCGACACCACTGAACCGCAAGAAATGTTGTCTTGTAACAACCCTGCCAAACTGTAAAGCACTTTGAGTTGCATATTGCATGTATGAACTGTGCTATACAAGTAAAGTTTTATTATTATTATTATTATTATTATTATTATTATCAGTATGGCCTGTGCTCTGCCTACTGCTGAATAATAATAATAATAATAATAATAATAATAATAATAATAATAATAATAATAATAATAATAATAATAATAATAATAATAATAATCTTTACTTGTATAGCACAATTCATACATACAAGATGCAGCTCAAAGTGCTTTACAGTTTTGCAAGGTCACCACAAGACAACACTTCTTGCGAACACAGAAACAAAATGACGCAGTGACACAATGCCCCGCTAATGGTGGTGTTCCCCTGATACCTCCAGAGTGGTGCAGACTGGGATGGACCTTTTCACCTCTGTCTTCACTGCAGAGTAGAACAGAGTAGTCTAACTACTGTAGACTATTGTCATACTGACTGACTGCCTGCCTGCCTGTCTGTCTGATGCCGCCTTTGATTTTAGATTGTGACATCTATGAAACAATAATATATTAGCTCATCAGCTGTTACTTTTTATATCAGCTGTTACTTTTTAAGATAGACCTACCAGAACCATTGTGGTTCTAATGGACCTTTATGTTAGCATTTTACTGCTAAGGTGATCGTATGAAGAAACTGAAGAACTGTACCCCTAGCTTATGGTGATGGTATGAAGAAACTAAAGAAATGTTGCTGGGAAATAAAATGATGGGTTTCAAACTTTCTGATTGGATGGTCACGAAGTTTCTTGCTGATGATTTGAGTTCTTCTGATAAACATGTCTTGCCTAGTATCAGTGGGGAAGGAGCCCAAGCAACAGCCCAAAATAACGCTGCCTGGCAATATTGCTCAGAAACTTGCTGTGTCATCACCTTTAGTGACAGCAACTTTTCAATTACAGTAACGTAAACATTCCAAGTGGAAGTTAGTAATAGTCAGTCAGTCAGGAAGCATGAGTTGTGTCATTGTCATGCAGGCCTGATGTTTTTGTCGGCGGTTTGTACAGTACCTTGTATTGGATCATGAACTTGTGTGATTGTTCAGTATGTGTGAATTATACAGGAGAAACGGAACCTGCTGCATTAACTACATTAAGTACAAACAGTCACTTAATGCTGATGCAGGAAAGTTGCTGAGAGTGAAATGGTATGTGACTGCTATGTTTGTGAATAAACAGACCACAGTACAGATACAGACCACAAAACAGACCACAATACAAAGCTAAAACAGCTAAAAGAGCAATTGGCTTGTTAGGCCTTGAGACACCCAGCATGGTCAGTGCAGGGATTATGGGCAGAATCACAAAACTTAATTCAGTACCATCTATCACCCTTTTAGAGACCCATTTCACAGAATTCCTGACCTCTGCTCCACCTCAAGCTTTAACTACTTACATTAGCTACACAGCCTGATTGATACACCGATTTTTATGTTGCAAAATTAACGTCTAAATCCGCAATGACTTTTTATTTACCACTGCATTAATGCAACGCAAACACTGAACACTGTATCCTCAAGCCACCTTTCATAAAAACATACATTTTCCCATTTTAAACGCATGGATTACAAATGATTCAAATTACATAAAAGGGGCCCGGATAATATCCTCCTACACCCTCACTTGACCCAATGCCATCGAAAACTATCTGAACTTTGCCACGAAGTGTAGGCTGTGTAAATGAAGCACTGGTCCACTACCTCATCACACTACAATCAGAGAGTATTGAGGGAGGAATCGCAAGATCTTTGGTAGAATGTGTGGCTTGTTTGTGCTGAGGTCAGAGTCACAATGCCCTTTCTCTGGCCCACTTCAAACTGGTGCTCAAAATATCCCATTTGGCTACGGATTGCAAGTGGAAATCTGTTTAGACTGAATAACTTTGTGATGAATAACTATTTGTCATCCCACCGCACAGCCCACAGCAGGGGAACCCTTCTTGCTGAAAGAATAATATTATTCTGCAGTAGGACCCAAAAGGTTCACGTTTTTTAGACTGCAGTTTTACCAATTTTACCATGTTTGATCTCATCTGTTCCAGAGGATATTACAAAGGCGAGAGTGTGGTTTGTCCTGGAAGGGTAAGGCAAAGGCATGCAAGGTGCTTGTCAGTTTTTTTTTTTTTTTTCAACTTTCTATGGACATAATTGGACTACAACGTCAGGATGAACACAGGAGTGCAAGACATGCAGTAATTAAAATCATTTTACTGCAGAAACAATCTACTCACACAGGTCCTGAATAACAGACCTCTCTGATCCTTTCTGGTGGGGGGCATCTCTGAGCTGCCATTACAACCATGTCAACGACAAATACTTCCTCGCATGCTCAGTAACCGTATCGTAACTACAGTAACATAACCATTCTAAAAAATTGGTCCCATATCGTCTGTCGAGACCTTCAGTCCTCTCCCAACGCTCCTGTTCCCAAAAAGGCACGGTTTGTCCTGCCAGCCTGGGCATGACCTTTTGACCTTTCCATCCAACTCCACCTGCACAGTGTGGCCTAAGGACCATTTTTACACTGTGCAAACTAATGTACTGTTACGCTGTCCAATATCTCTATTATATATCATATATCACTGCTCATGGCATGGGATCATCATTACTATGCAATATTTAATTCATATTTAATTAATGTATATTAACCTGCACTGCATACCAAACTGTATACAAAACCTCATTCTTTTTGTATGTATATAGCATCGCAGAACTGTGTACCCTACCCCCTTTTGTATTCTTTTATCTTTTTCTTGCACTAGTATTTATTTTATTCTATGCTGTAAATAGTCTACTTGTCTGCACTGGGGAAGGACCCACTTTTAATTTCGTTGCACAGGTGTATAGTCACAATAAAAGGCATTCTATTCTACCAGAGAGGCTAACACAACAAACAATACTGAGGACAAACACTTCCTTAAACTGCTGCCTGCTTTAAACCATGTCAGAGCAGAGTGTCTAGAACTTTTCCAGGTTTTTGACAGCTTCATTAACAGGGTGTTGGAATGTACTGAACTACACTGATCGCAATCAGATAAGGACTAGGTAACCGGTAGTGCCTGGGCCCTAACTACCCTTTAAAAGTTTTATTCCGCGAGAAACCGTTTCGTACTTGCTCCTTTCGAATGAAAACGTTCCCGTGTGGACGTAAATATTTAGCAATTGCCTGCCGGTCAGTAGACCGAAACGTGCTACGGCTCCGTTGTCATGTGGACGCGACTTTTATTTTTAACCCGCAAAGAAAAAAATCCAGGAGCGTTGTCGTGTGGACGGGGCCTACAGACCCTAGTCTCTACCGACATTCTCTAGCTAGCAGCCACACTTGAGAGAATCTTTGCTTGAGAGCGCGTCTCGCTGGACAGACTCAAACAAGCTCAGCTCGCGTGAAAAAATGAACGTAGCAACAGGCATCCACACCTGGATAGGTAGGATACCCAAGAGTCGACAAATCGTTATGCTTTACCGTAAACGCATTCGTAAACTCTATGTTTTAGGCATTTCCAAGCATGTGTGTGTCTGTCTCTACAGTTTGTACGGTGTTGTGTGTCGCCATCTGTAAAGTTTCACTCATTGGGGCAACACTACTGTGTGAGGGGAGAATCCAGCACGACGGTTCGACCAACTTTGACATTCCTACCGGTGTCCTATCGATATGGGCTCCCCGTCGATCTGAGCTACCCAGCGCTACTGCGCATGCGCACCACCCCTAAGTGCTGCTACAGTTTAAATGTCCGTCGATTTGAGCTCCCCGAGGCAGAAGTGGAGTTGTTTTCAGCTGTGACAACGCAAGTAAGTAACATTTTAACAGTGTATTGGTTTTATTGTATGTTTTAACCACTTAAGCATGTAAGGAACGATATGTGCATGTTAGATTTGCGACAGAATATCTTCGTCAGATTATAGTAGTTTGGATTTAACAGTTGACTGTATCGTTATCGTTTTCATTACGTCGTATTTTGTTATTTTGCTTCCATCTGAACGTCGAAAACGTTTTGACTTTGTTTAGAAAGGCGCTGTATAATTAGCCTATATTTAGTTTATGATTATGATATGATAATGAGTCTATCTACTGGGCTACCTACATAGTGAAAATGTTTTGTTTTGTGTTTTACAGTGTGTTACATTTGTGAACGGAAATATAGAGAGATGCAAGGAGGTTTTTGAATACCTGACCAGGGGGGAATACCCAGAAGGGTATAGGCTACCAAGTCTCAGAAGTTGAGCTTAAGGAGGTATTCTCAGAAGTTTACAGTAAAGGGTAAGTAGGCAAAGGTGTGTTGAAATATATCCATGTCTCTGAGAATATTGTTGTTTATCACTTTGTGATTGTTCACTGCAGATGGACAGCTCTTCTACGAAGATACTACAAGAGTGATCCAAACAAGGGATGAAGCCAGATCACTGGTCATTAAATTCCATTCATCACCAATTAGGGGACATACAGGAGTCATTAAAATGAGAGCAGCAATATGCTCCAGATTATCCTGGGTTGACATGTCAGTGGATATTGACAGATGGGTATGTATTGGATGTGACTTATTTCTGTGTTATGTTATGGACTCATTTTGTTTAGCCAATTAGGTTAGGACGTTATTAATTTATCATGACAATTTTCTTAAAGGTCTCAAGAGTGTGACAGATGCTAGAGAACTGGAAGATCTTTGGCTGTTGCACAGCCATTGCAAAGCATAAAGGTAAATGTAATGAGTGCTATTGTAGTGTAAGCAAATAAATCTTGAGATTTCCTTGTTTACAAGATGCATTAATCATTGTTTGCATTGGTGAATAAAAGTAGGCTTCTTCACTAAACTCCATTCACATATAATGTTTAATGACATTTGTCCTCATGTAAATGTACTAGGGTTGTAATGCAGTCAAGCCTGGCAACCTTTTGGTCTTTGACAACTTTTTTTGTTACTTGTGATGGCCATTACACCGCAGCCACCTCCCCAGATAAGGTTACCAACTTAAAAGATACAAAGTGTAGTCTTCAGGTTCTCAAGTAATAGCTGTAAGAGATGCTGTGATGGAAGGAGACTGCATTTTAAGATTAAAAATCAAGGTATTATTCCAAGACCCAGTTTTGACTTTCCCTAGTTAATAACAGAAGACTGTATTCACATCCCTTAGTCTCCAGGCCAGGCCAGCGCCACAGGCACCTCTACTCTATTCTGACCTGTTCAAGTACTCGTAAAGTACTGTGATAACTTCTTAATTAGTTTAATGTCCCCTGGAGTACAGTTTTTTTCATTACACACTCAATTGTTTTCTAACAGGACCGCGTTCATCAGCTCAGTGCTGTGATAGCTGGTTGTTTGTTTAATGGACGATTTCAGCCTCTTACAAAAGTAATTGTATTTGTTTTGTTATTACACCAGTAACCTCAATTAACAATAATTTGGTATGAATGCCATTATTCAGATGGAAATTCCCAGCGGAAGAAATGTGGATTTGTCCAGTAAATGTAGGTGCTCACTGGATTTTAGTGGTAAGTGCCTTTCTTATATTTTCTTTAGACCTATTTCTGGCATGTATAATATATGGGGATTTTTGCTGACCTCATGCAATAGAGGTCAATTTTTATTAAGGGGTTTGCTACATATATATGTCAATGTGATGGAAAACATGAATGTGGTAAACATTTATAGATTGTCAACATGTCAGAAAAGACTCTGCTTCTGGTTGCTTCGCTGGGTAATGAAGAGAAGTATGTGCGCCAACCCTACGAAATTGGAGGTAAAGTTTCAGAAAAATTCGAAGTCCTTGGTCTTTTGCATATTATAAAGAGTGTCATGTATGGCATATGCTTGTTATGCTTTTCACACAATGATAGGAACTTCTTGAGGATGGCAGGCCGTGAAGTCCCAAGACAGAAATGGACTGTTCAGATTGTTTCCCATGACAAGCAGCAAGACAGCAGTAGCTGTGGGATTTTGGTTTTAAAGGTAAAAATTTCAGTGTTTCCAGTAATTTCTTTCTCTTATATCTATCCAGTGATGTGTAACTGAATGCTTAAAATTGCATTTTGAAGTTTGCAGAAGAGATTCTGAAAAACGGCGACATCATATCAATCAAGACACACCCTGAGGAGGTCTTGAAGGCTCGATTGGAGGTCGCATGTGCCCTCCTAGAGGCATCACAGTTGGGATAAATTTCCCTCCTTGGATGGAGTGTATATATTTTTGTAAATAAATATGTTATGTTTCTTCTGTTGTACCTTTTCCTGACCTCATCCATCATGAATAAGAGACAAGCCCATTGTTATAAATTGAATTGCATTAAATTATCCCATCTTCAGTGTCCCCTGTATCACAAAGATGAGGTATACTACTTTTAGTGGATGCATTATTTGGATGAAGATATATGTCTGTCAAGATTGGCTACCTCTACACATATTCATATAAATGAGTGAACGGTGGTGATTGTACAGTGGGAGCATTATGTGATGGGTCAAGTGGGCTGTCAGAATGTGCTACCTTTAGTGGGAGCCTTATTTGATAAAAAATATAAGCCTGTCGAAATGAGCTACCTTTCCTTCAGTGGGAGCCTTATTTGATAGAAAATATAAGCCTGTCGAAATGAGCTACCTTTACCTGTATTCATATAAATGAGTGAGTGGTGGTGATTCTACAGTGGGAGCATTATTTGATGGGTCAAGTGGGCTGTCAGAATGGGCTACCTTTAGTGGGAGCCTTATTTGATAGAAGATACAGGCTTGTCGAAATGAGCTACCTTTCCTTTAGTGGGAGCCTTATTTGATAGAAAATATAAGCCTGTCGAAATGAGCTACCTTTCCTTTAGTGGGAGCCTTATTTGATAGAAAATATAAGCCTGTCGAAATGAGCTACCTTTCCTTTAGTAGGAGCCTTATTTGATAGAAGATACAGGCCTGTCGAAATGAGCTACCTTTCCTTTAGTGGGAGCCTTATTTGATAGAAAATATAAGCCTGTCGAAATGAGCTACCTTTCCTTTAGTGGGAGCCTTATTTGATAGAAAATATAAGCCTGTCGAAATGAGCTACCTTTACCTGTATTCATATAAATGAGTGAGTGGTGGTGATTCTACAGTGGGAGCATTATTTGATGGGTCAAGTGGGCTGTCAGAATGGGCTACCTTTAGTGGGACGCTTATTTGATAGAAGATACAGGCCTGTCGAAATGAGCTACCTTTACCTGTATTCATATAAATGAGTGAGTGGTGGTTATTCTACAGTGGGAGCTTTATTTGATGGGTCAAGTGGGCTGTCAGAATGGGCTACCTTTAGTGGGAGCCTTATTTGATAGAAGATACAGGCCTGTCGAAATGAGCTACCTTTACCTGTATTCATATAAATGAGTGAGTGGTGGTTATTCTACAGTGGGAGCTTTATTTGATGGGTCAAGTGGGCTGTCAGAATGGGCTACCTTTAGTGGGAGCCTTATTTGATAGAAGATACAGGCCTGTCGAAATGAGCTACCTTTACCTGTATTCATATAAATGAGTGAGTGGTGGTGATTATACAGTGGGAGCTTTATTTGATGGGTCAAGTGGGCTGTCAGAATGGGCTACCTTTAGTGGGAGCCTTATTTGATAGAAGATAAGCCTGTCGAAATTAGCTACTTTTACCTATATTCATATAAATGCGTGATTGTACATAGTAGCACTACTTGATGGGTCAAGTGGGCTGTCAGAATGGGCTACCTCTGAGCTACCTTTAGTAGGAGCCTTATTTGATAGCGTAATACGACTGTCGAAATGAACTGCCTTCGCATTTAACCTCTAAATGAGTTGAAATTCTACATAACTAAGGTATAGAGTATGATTAGCCTACCGTATGCAAACAGCATACAACTCTCTAATCCAGAAATCTGTAATCCAAAGACATATCTTGTAAAACTGCGGAGGTTAGCTTTGAATCTATACAACTGTAAGCGAAAACCGTGGGTAGCTTATTTCGACGCGGTAGCGTAAATCGATAGACGCCACCGTCGATTTAGGCTACGGGTAGCTCATTTCGACGAAGCAGCCCATTTCGACAGTACACCGGCGTGTCTAATGCACTTCAAAACTCATCTTGTGAAGGACAGCTCATCATTGATGTAAATATCTAGGGGTCGATTTTTACTTGCAATTGTAATCATCTTTCACCAAGGACATCTTTTGTTAAGAGGCAGATAAAAAAGTCACGTTATTACCCATGTCATTACCTAAATAACGGTCATTTAAGACTAGTTGTTATGTATTTCTATACAAAAAAGTTACCTCCATGGATGTACTCTCGTATCAACATGTGACATGCATAAAGAAAAGCCTTGTATCTGTTACTTTATCAAGTTCTTTTTTCTGTAGGGAAAGGTCCGGGTTCAGTATGGACACGGCAGGGTGGAGGACTTCATAGATCCAGTGAAGTCTGCATCCGTCAACAAGTTCACTCTGGACAAGTGTCCTAGCGCTGCCTACATCCTCGTTGAGTGTACAGAACACAACCCCTTTAAGGTGAGTTACTTCTGTTCGTTTTAATATTTAGAGAACGACAACTGAGCAAAACCTGGATTTATTTGATATGTGTCTAAACTTCGGTTATTTGTTGTTTTTCCAGATCGTCCACAATGTAACCTGCTACTGTAAGTAGGCCTTCCTTTCGGTAGCCAGGCTAAATTTAGTAATGCCAATTGGTTTACAGTTTTAAACTGTTTTAAACGACGTGTTAGCGGTAATATAATTTCATATACATTATTTCATATTATGTGTGCATAGCTACATCTATATCTATTTGACAGTGTGTATGTTATTCTGGTTTGCTTTTAAGGTCCAAACGGTAGGCCTAAAGACAGCCCGACTACTTTCCTGACCCCTCCACTGTCTTGTTTATGATACCTTCCACATGCTAAGTTGTGAGCCTAGCTACTGTATGAGTTTCTCATGTTAGAAATGATCCACCATATTCACACCAAACAAACAACCAGCTCTGAAATCCTGAACTAAGAGAAGTAGCATCTGTTTAGGCATACCAAAAACATGAAAACCAGATCCCAAACTCACCAGATTCTATGTTTGGCGTCCATGAGCCTGTGAC
Source organism: Coilia nasus (assembly GCA_027475355.1). Taxonomy (NCBI): domain Eukaryota; kingdom Metazoa; phylum Chordata; class Actinopteri; order Clupeiformes; family Engraulidae; genus Coilia; species Coilia nasus. Next base: position 7,165,677 of record CM050218.1, on the reverse strand, counting down.
CTGTGAAAAAAAGTGCAAAGTGAACGTCACGTGGGAGGTTCATGTCACATTCAGGTTAATAGTGTGTTGTTGGCTCGCTCTTGTGGTTTGACTGGGTAGTTCACAAAAACAAATCCACCATAAGTATACACGCTTATACTAATTACTTACACTAATATATACTTTTTTCAGATCTTCAAACTGATAAGGATAACCGTGTTCTTCAGGACAGGTGTTATATCATCAGGGGAAATTTGGCCTTGCTCACTTTGGCCATAATCATCATCGCACTGGTGTAGGTGTGTCTGAAATGCAATAATTTCCTTTATTATTATTATTATTATTATTATTATTATTATTATTATTATTATTATATGTCACAGTGATGGCATATGATTTCAGCCATGCATTTAAGCTTGACACAATATCTGTATCTGTGTCTTCAAAACAGGAAGAAGTATATTTCCTTCCCACTACTCTGGACCCATACCAGTTTGCCTATCCCCCAAGCGCTCCACTGATGATGCCATAGCAACAGCACTCCACCTATGCCTGGCTCATCTGGAAAACAAAAACAGTCACGTACGGATGCTGTTCATTGACTTCAGCTCCGCTTTCAACACGGTCATCCCACAACACCTGGTGAACCAACTGAGTGCAGTCGGCATCAGCACTTCACTGTGCAACTGGCTACTGGACTTTCTCACAAACAGACCACAGACAGTAAGAGTCGGCAAAAACTCCTCAGAGACCACCATCATAAACACTGGGGTCCCCCAGGGTTGTGTGCTGTCTCCATTGCTCCTCACACTGATGACCCACGACTGCTGTGCCAGACTCACATCGAACCACATCATCAAGTTCGCCAATGACACAACAGTGGTGGGCCTCATCAGTGACGACGATGACTCATCATACAGAGAGGAGGTACATCAACTCATCAACTGGTGTGACAGAAACAACCTACAACTCAATGTCAACAAAACAAAAGAAATAACTGTGGACTTCAGGAAACAACACCCGACACACACCCCACTCACAATCAATGGCAGTGCTGTGGAGTCTGTGAAAAGCACACATTTTCTGGGAGTGCACATCACAGACGACCTCACATGGACCACCAACACCACCTCCCTGGTCAAGAAAGCACAGACACGCCTTCACTTCCTGCGCAGGATGAGGAGAGCTGACCTCCCCACTTCTGCACTCACCACCTTCTACAGGGGTGCTATTGAGAGTATCCTTACCACCAGCCTCTCTGTCTGGCACGGCAGCTGCTCAGCTGCGGACAAGAAGGCTTTACAGAGGGTGGTGAGGACTGCAGAAAAGATCATCAGATCACCCCAACCAACCATTCAGGACCTATACACATCACACTGTTCCAAGAGAGCCACCAATATCATTAAGGACACCACCTACCTAGCACACAAACTGTTTGCCATCTTACCATCTGGAAAGCGCTACCGCAGCATGCGGTGCCACACAAATAGACTGAGAAACAGCTTCTTTCCACAGGCCATCAGGCTACTCAACACAATGAAGAAGATTCCATGAACATGTTCCATGAACAGCCACCATTTTACATGGTTAAATATGGCTACTTTTACAGAGATTGGTGGTCTCACAGACAAATATGCCAAAACACACACATTCACAGAGGAGGTGATTCAAGACATTCTTTTCCCAAGTGAAGAGGCCAGGATGTCTGAGTACTGTAGAGCTGTTTTGCAGCCTCAGGCATAGGGAGCCTTGTTCGGGTGCATGGCATCATGAAAAAAGAAAATTATGTAGAAATTTTGAGGGATAAATTTGCTCGTAATCTAGCCTTAGGTCGTCACTGGGTCTTCAACCAAGACACTGACCCAAAGCATACATCACAATTGGTCCAACAGTTCCTCAGGGATACCAAAACCAAGGTCCTGGAGTGGCCCACACAGAGCCCAGACTTCAATCTGTGGTGGGTGCTCAAAGTGAATGTCCGTGCTTAGAAACCATGCAATTTGGACCAGCTGGAACAATTTGCAATGGAAGAATAGAATCCATCAGAAGACCTGTGCCAACCTAGTAAAGAAGTACTGTACTGTACTTCTTTGTAATGCACTGTTTATAATATTTTTTGTTAATAGTCACTTATTATTGTCATTTTTCCCCCTCCCCTCAGTTCAGTGAATGTTGTATTATGCAGATGTGTGCAATAGGTTTGATCTGTTTTTGCAATGTGTATTATGTGTATGCTACTGCACACCTTAATTTACTTCGGGATCAATAAAGTGACTCTACTCTACTCTACGACTTTATTTCCAAGAAGAAATGAAGAATTTTGTCTAATTTCATAAGGATTTTGAGAAATCCTTTTTAAGAATTTTGGACGCAACTGTAAGTTTGTTTTAAAAGTATTTCCTTCCCTTACCACTAAAATGTCCAGAAAGTTCATTTTTAATTCATCCACATAGTGAATCTTAGATGTTGGTTACTTACACACATGCATTTATGAAATTCTTTTAGTTGGGTCTCATCTCCATCCCATATGAAAAATATGTCATCCAAGTACCATTTCCACTAGGATATGTTTTTTATTAAGGGATTATATAAAGGGAAGACCAACTCCGATTCAAATAGTCCCACATAGAGTGATGCAAAACTGGGCCATGCCACGCCACGCCAGAGATCTGGAGACAGAATCGGTACCAAACAAAAAGTAGTTACAAGTCAGGACACACTCAAAAACATCCAGGAGACATTCTGTTTTTGGACTATTTCTTGTCCATTTTGTAGTGTGTAGACCGCCCTGAAAAGGAACTTTTGTATAGAACGACTCGATGTCCATTGTAACCAGTTGTTGAGAATCTTTTAATTTTACAGACTGAATCATTTTAATAAATTCCATTAAATCTTTAAATCTTTTGTGTCTTTTTTGTCAAGGAACACTAAAAGACCAGGGAACACAAAGCTTGTTGGGAATGTAGCCCCATCCAAACATTACGGAATCCGCTGTTTTGGTGCCTGGGAGCCACCCCTCCTTTGCACTGGTCCCCCAAAAAGGGGCGGAGATGGAAATTATTTGTCACAGAATAACTCAACTGTTGCAATAAGAGGACCAAATTTTATTCGTACATTGAGCTTGACAAGGCGTATATACTCCACAAATGGTTATTTGCCATGTAGCACCACCTGGGGAATACTGTGCATGTAAAAATTGAGGTTTTGAATTGCCAGTACCTTGGCCGGAGAAAGTCATTATTGCATCAAATTTGCCATGTAGGACCACAACTCCAGCCTCTTGAAGCACATTATGTTTTGTAAACTTTTACCTTAAACTTTGACTTAAATAATTACCAAAAATTAGATTTGGGCTAATAACTACAAAACGATAAGGTATATGGAAACACACCTCATTACCTGAGAAGACCCACGTCAAACACATTAGGCCAAGCTGTTGGCCATATTTTACGCTTGCTTTTTTAAAACCTGAAAACAAAAATAAACCAACTTTTGAATTGTAGTGCTTAGGTAGGCTAACTGCATACGTGACGACCATGTTAGCGATTGGGTAAAGGCAGGCACTTTTTTAAACTTCAGCAGAGTCCACACCTCCAACAAATCGTTTCTGACGGTGTCTGTTCCAGACCCTCTGTACAAAATGAAATGAAGTACGAGATGCTGGTTTACCAGGCTAACTCCTCAGTGTTCATTCGATTGTCAAGAAACTTGGTGTACATCATCTGCAGACGGCTCCTTGACAACATCTTATAAAAGTTCTTCAAAAAAGTTAAAGTGTTACGAAGTTACACACCAATTAATATTTGAAGCATTATAATTAGGCTACTATCAATATCTTGTTTTGGAATTGTCCACATTTCATTAAACCATATAGCCTACTCACAACACAACATTCTTTAAGACCACACCTTATTTTGTGATGGTCATTTAGCGTGTAGCGCCACCTACAGCCTATGGGAGATGTCAACATTAAGCCATATCCACTGAAGTCTTGGCTCATTTCCACCGCCTCGTTCAGTGCGTAGCCGTGTTCAGCGCGTGGGCGTATACAATAGGTTTGTATGGGGACAGAATACGCTCAGAACACGCTTGCGGTGGGAATGGTCTCATCTGCTAACGTGCATTCGATGGTCTCATCTGCAACGTGCAAATGAATACGGACAGAATACGGCCACGCGCTGAACACGCAGAGAGTGCAGGGTGGAAATGGGCCCTTATTAGGAAGTGGCTTAACCTTAGCTTATCCGTTAACAACTATCAATATGTGAATTTATGGACATTTGTAGTCATGCCCACTCTAACCTCTCAAAAAATCAAAACTGAAATTCCAACATTTTTGGTGCTCATTGTCTTGCATGCATCTGTCGAGATGGTTGTGGACTTCAGGAAGCACCCATCACTGCTGCACCCCCTCACAATATCCCACAGCCCAGTATCAAATGTGGACTCTTTCAAGTTCCTGGGATCCATCATCTCTCAGGACCTGAAGTGGGAGTCCAACATCAACGCCATCCTCAAAAAGGCTCAGCAGAGGATGTACTTCCTACGCCAGCTGCGGAAGCATGGCCTACCGCAAGAACTGTTGGTGACCTTCTACACAGCTGTAGTAGAATCCATCCTCTGCTCCTCCATCACAGTCTGGTTTGGAGCAGCCACACAACATGACAAACACAGACTACAGCGCACAATTCGGACTGCTGAAAAAATCATCGGTGCCCCCCTGCCCTCCCTCCAGGACTTGTACATTGGGAGGACCAGGAAGCGGGCAGAGAACATAATCAAAGACCCCTCTCACCCTGCACACACCCTCTTCGACCTCCTTCCCTCTGGTAGACGCTACAGATCCCTGCACACCAAAACTACCAGACACAAAAACAGCTTCTTCCCCACTGCCATCACCCTACTGAACAGCTGAAATACACATGCATACATACATACATGCACATATGTGTATATGCTTACTGTTATGCCCTTGCACCCCCTCACTCCCTTGTGGTGGTAAGCTGTTCTTCTCGCATACAAAAATGGCGGCGTTCACTGACTTCGCCCCATAATGCACTGCGCAGCCCACTTCCGTCCCCATTCCCTAATACACAACACAAGCGCGAATATTTCAAATTAGCGAGCGGGCAGAGAGAACTCCGTTGGGGAGTAGCTACGTTGTACATGAGTAACGAAGATACAAAGATACAAAGAGTGGAATTATTATACACCGGGGAACAGTCGCTGTTCGCTGGGAAACGGGCGAGCATAAATAGAAGCACTGAAACTGGACAGGTAATGTAGTTTAGAGTAGAGTAGTTTACTGTAGGAAGACTACTACCTAGCTAGCCGTACTGAGCCTAAGAAAACGGTTGACGACTGAACGACAATGACGACAATGTTAACTGGCTTTTTGGCCAGTCGAGGCTCAGTAGCGTCAGTTTTTTAAAGCCAATTTGATTTTATCAACTTTTAAAGCCAGTTTTTGATTTAATTCGGGTTTAACGTCAACGAGTTGAAACGTGGCTACATCTCGCACGCAGGTTTGCCTAACACTTCATTACCCTCGTTGTAATCTTTCTTTCTGCACTGCCCAGGGATCTGAGTAATGATGACTAGTGTCACACTTGGACGTAATGCCGGTACAGTTTTCATGAAGACATACAGCAAAAAGGAGGGGGTTCGTAAAGTACAGCCAAATGGTTGGCTTTTCCCCGACTTAAAAAAAAGTGTCTTCAGTAACAGTACTCTATCTGATGGATCCACGACAGAGATGAGTCAGAGCCCTGTGCAGTTGAAGAAAGGGTAAGTAAGCTATGATGGTTTCTTTGGTCCGCACACTTTAAGCCGATTTGTTAAGATTTAGTCCACGTAAAGTGCGTTGTCGTAGGTTACATGGATGGTTTCCCAACAGTAGGAGAAAGAAAGCTGCAAAACCAACCAGCAAAGCGGAGAAGTCGTCGTTAAACTTCAAAGAGGGGGACAGTGATGAAGAAAACGTACATCCTTCAGTTTCTGCACACAAATCCACAATAACCAGGTAATGCATGCACAGAATTCAACAGTAGAGCATTTAACTTAAAAAAAAAAAGATCTTACAAAATCAGTTTTTGTTTTTTAAATGTTATTTCATTACGTGGTGAGATTTGATGTCTGCTCATCCCACTGTAACTCTCAGTATATCAAAAAAAGAAAGACAGAATTAATCTTGTGGTTACAATTTACGTTGCTACTTAGTTTTTCTTGCAGTGTTTTTTCTTATAAGCTAGAGGATGTAACAATCTGTGGTCTAACACAAGGTGACTTTTCACACTGGCAGGTCAGACAACTCAACTCATCCTGTCAGAGGGAAGTTTGTCACTGCTCGGAGAAGACCACAGCCATGCAGACCCAGAGTGCCAAATCCTAAGCCCCTGGTACAGATGGTGCTTTATTTGATTGACTTTTCAATGCCTTGCTCTTCACTGTCTAAACATTGCTATAGAGACTGGCATTTATTCTCTTAAAGCAACACTACTGTCAACCTTAAAATTATGTTTACAAAATTGTTTCTTCTCAATGTTCTAAACTACTGAATTCGCTTTGCTGCTCTCCATTGGCTATAATAGCAAGAAAGCATGAGGCCGGCAAAGCAAATTCAGTAGTATTCACCCTGTTTTAAGTTGATGAACCTCTGAAACGATTTAAAAAAAAACATTATTTTAAGGTTGAAAAGGTAGTGTTGCCTTAAGCACAGTGCTAAATAAGAACTTAGAACTTAGAAGCTATCTGCTGTATTGACGATGGATATCCACACACTGTCTCAGATTATTAATCAAATGTGATGTCTTTCAGTGTTACGCGATGAATGACTGGGGCAACTCTGGCCTAATGGTTAGGGAGTTAGTTTTGAGATCACAGGGTTGCAGGTTCGAATTCCGTATCATGTTGTTCCTTCTACACCCTGACACTAGCAAGATCTTTTTCTTTGAAGAACGTCACTGAGTCCCATTATCATTTCACGAATAAGCAGTTTATTCTAATACATAAAATCACTAATTGGATAAAACATTACAGAGCTCTGGGTCCAATTACCGTTCCCTAACCGATAACTTACGTCTCAGTCCGGTGCGATGTCAAACTGCCTTTATCCCTAACCAGTACTATTTATAATCCAACATTTCCAAAACTAAACTCCAAAAAAAAAAAAAAAAAATCACATGCAAAAGATAATTTCTGCAAAACACATTCCTTCCCTATTTCCCGTCCTTCGCACAATTTGTGTGTTCTCTTGCTCTACAGTTAGTCAGGCAGCATTCTGTTATTTTGTAACACAGCGGTGTTATTCTGGTGTTAGTACAAGCTTATGCGTATGCCTCTAACCAGTCAATAAGCGTGTTTTACCATCATTCAACTATTTACATATTGTACACATTTCGACCAGTAGGAGGAATTTGGCTTGGGGAGTAAATAACTAGTGCTCTCCTGCACTCTTATCCATGGCTGAAGTGCCTATGAGCAAGGCATCTAACCCCACATTGCTCCAGGGACTGTACCCTGTACCTAAAATAACTGTAGGTGGCTCTGGATAAGAGTGTCAGCTAAGTGTAATGTAATGAATGCAAAAAGTACACAGAAAAAGTTAACTCTATTAAAGACTATTATTAACATCCAGCTCATAGGTCTGCAATATTTTATGTAACAATAGTAAACCATAGGAGCAAAAACAACAAATTGCAAGTCAGGTTATTTATAAAGCACAGTGTACAAAAAAAGACTAAGATACATACAAAATAGTGCATTAAATTAATAAGGAAAAATATATAAATAGAAAGGGGTCATAGAAAATATGAAACTGGTGCTCCCTGCAGCAAATGCAGCATTATGTGGCCTGCTATGCTTTTTTATATCCATGTCCTGGAGAAAGACACTCATTGGCTTGAGGAAAATGTTTCCAAACTTTAATTTGCTTTGAAGGTCTGTTGTCATGACGTGGGGCAAATGTATTGGTATAAGATCCAAACTCTAATTGTATACGTCTAATTGTGTCATGACATTTACTTGAATTTCTGCGACTTTAATGACTTACATTTTTTTTAAATACGACAATGACTGATAAATGATGGCCAACTGGTGCTGTGTTTACTAGCGTTCCTGTTTGTTGCAGGTTCTCTGCCCCAGTTCCACCCTGAACTCCTCCGAAGACTTTGTGCCCACCACCCACGTGCTGCCTCGCACGGTGAACCTCCGACAGCGGCAGAAGAGGGCTCACCCTCAGCAGGCCCTGCAGAAGAGGAGAAAGAGGAAGAAGGAAGAGGAGGAGGTTGTTGGGTTGCGATCTCTGAACACCAGCACGGAAGACCTGTCTCTGACGGGCCGCGCCCCCATCTTCTCCAGCACGCCCTCCGTCCTGCGGCATCGGCCTCCTCGCCTGTGCGACACCTCCGTCAGCGCCATCTTCAGCACCGAGGACAGCGCCTCGGAGGCAGAGCCACCTCGCCGAGGGCCGTTCCCGCCCCCCAAAGCCAGGCCATGCAGGCGTCTCAAGAAGACACCCTCCCCCTCACAGCCACATTTGGAGGTCACCGCAGAGACTAGCGGTCCGCTTCCGCCCCCCAAAGCCAAGGAGACGCCCTTCTCTCCATCACAGCCACACTTGGAGGTCACCGCAGAGACTAGCGGACCGCTTCCGCCCCCCAAAGCCAAGGAGACCCCCTCCCCCTCACAACCACACTTGGAGGTCAGCGCAGAGACCTCCGGACTGTTTGCACACCCCAAAGCCAGGCCATGCAGGCGTCTCGAGGAGACGGCCTCCTCCTCCTCACGTACATGCCTGGAGGTCAGCTCAGACAGTACAGGTGCCGCTGATGGCAGCAGCAATGGCAGTGTGGAAAAGCAGCCTCAGGGGGCCACGAGATCTCGGACACATGGGCCTCCGGCACCAGCAGAGCAGCTGGAGGTGGAGGAGAGGCTCGTCCAGCAGTCCGTGCCGCCGACGGTGACGAGCCCTGCTGGGTCACCCAGCCCCTGTAAGCAACCCAGTCTGCTGCAGGAGTCCCCCAGGAGAGTGGAGGAGATGGGCAACACCAAAGACCCCAGCCAGCTGGAGCACCACCAGGTCAGCCTGGACCTTTTCATGCCTGTGGAAGAGGGGGACGAGGCTGGCGACGTGCATGGGAGTAGGGATGCCTCCCAGGCGACCGGCGGCTTCACGTCGGCTAAGACATCCCTGGACTCCCTGGAGGTGACGACCGATGCCGACGTGGCCCCCCACCACCGCTCGGAGCTGCCAAGCCTCTGCTCTGCTGTCTCACTAGCTCCAGCTGCGATCACTTCCCTGGACGATGCAGGGGAGATGGAGATGGAGATGTGCTGTGAAGTAGGAGAGGAAGATGACAGGGCAACGAGACATCTGGTGGAAGAGTTGAAGGCCCAGTGCATCTCCCGCCAGCCTGTTGTCCTGCTTGACCTGCTGCACCCATCTCCTGCCCTGCTCCAGCGTGTGGCATCTCCAGACCCTGGTTCCAGTGCATCGCGCAGGCAGGCAGAGCTCGAGACCCTCAGCACAGGAGGCGGGCAGGGGGTGCAGAGGTTGAAGGCCCGTTGCATCTCCAACCAGCCTGTCGTCCTGCTGGAGCCGCTGCACATGTCCCCTGCCCTGCGCCTGTCCCCTGCCCTGCTCCGACACGGTGCAACGTGTGCGGCCGCCTCTCCATCCGCCGGTGGCAGCCCAGTGCCCAGGCCGGCGGAGCCCCTGAGCGCCAGCTCGGATGACAACGCACTTCCTGCTGTCGCCACACTCTCCTCCTCTTCCTCCTCCTCCTCCAACAGCTCGGCAGGGGGGCACGTAGACCCCGCACCCCAGCAGCAGGAGTCCTGGGCCAAGCGGCCCAAGCGTTGTCCTAAGAGGAAGAAGGGGGCGCCGGGTACTCGCTCGAAGATCGACTCTGACGGGGCCTCCTCGCCCAAACGGTCCACGCTGGCAGCGGGTCGTGTCGAGCAGCAGGCAGGGCGCGTGGGCACGGGCCGGAAAGCCTGCGTCAGCGGCGTCAGCGACAAACGCTGGACCAAGACGGCCCAAAAGAAGCGGGACCAGGGCCGCAAGGCTGCGGCTCGCTCCCAAAACGCACACGACTCGCTGGACTTCGGCAGAGCAGCTGTAGTCACACACGCCAAGGTGAGGGCAGCTGTGGCCTAGTGGCTAGAGAGTTGGTCTTGGGATCGGAGGGTTGCAGGTTTGAATCCCAGTCCAGTAGGAAGAATGGGGGTAGGGGAGTAAACAGCTAGTGTACTCCTGCACCCTCATCCATCAGAGGGTTGCAGGTTCGCATCCCATTCCAGTAGGAACAATAGGGGTGGGGGAGTAAACAGCTAGTGTGCTCCTGCACCCTCATCCATCAGAGGGTTGCAGGTTCGCATCCCATTCCAGTAGGAACAATAGGGGTGGGGGAGTAAACAGCTAGTGTGCTCCTGCACCCTCATCCATGGCTGAAGTGCCCTTGAGCAAGGCATCTAACCCCACACTGCTCTAGGGTAGTGCTGTATCGGACTGTAACTGAAACCCTGGACCTAAATAACTAAATCGCTCTGGAGTGTAATTTAAGTGTAATTTAATGTAATAATGTAATGAGGTCAAGGTTTTACTGCTCAAAGAGTTAATCAGAATCAGAATCACCTTTGTTGGCCAAGTTTGAATGTAGAAACAAGGAATTTGACTCCAGTTTCCATTTGCACTCATAGTACAGACAGTAAGAGTTTAAGTAATGAATACACTTAAGAGACATGGAATGTTACGTTAAAAAGAAAAAAGACAGACAAGGCAAGCAAACCCAGAGCTGGATATACTGACACAGTAAAGTGTTCTTTGGTCAGGACACCTTCTGATGTCTAGGACAGGTCAGGAGAACCAAGTTAGTTTTTCACTCGGATGTAATGATTGATGCCTTGTAGGAACTTGTGATTTGCACTTTGTAGCACGCATGCTTTGTCAAGTTTGTTAAGGTTACACTAATGTTTTGTCAAATGTCAGTTCTATCTGGCAAATTAAGTTCCTGTTAGAAATTTGACTGAGAACACATTCCCAGTATGGGTTGGAAGGCATCTGCAAGCCATCTCATTCTTCTTAGCTCTTTTTTTGTTTTTGAAAGAATGTTGCATCACCATTACAAGTGTGTGTATGTGTGTTTGTATTTAGGGGGCCGCCACGCCAGCACTTGAGAAGGGGCTCAACATCTCCTCCCTCCTGGCCTGCCTCTCCCCAGACACCTCCCTCAGCACGCTCATGTGGAGCCGCCTGAAGGCCGCCCTGTCCCTCCACAAGAGGAGGAGCGGTACTGCCACTGCACATGCCCTTCCAGTCCCATCACTGTGCTGTTACATTGAACTATACTGCTGCTATACTATCTTATATTGTAATAATACATGTTGATAAATGTAATAAGCAGTCTATAATAAGTATAATAATAAGTATATGTATATATAGCCTGTATAGTCATTGGTGTTGACTGAATACATGGTCTTTGTTGTGGATGTTTCACATTATTGACCTATGCAAAGCTGTGTAGTCCCTGGTTGAAGCGCTGTTGAACCTAGCAAGGGTGAAGTACTCAGAGGAAGTATTCATCTGCAGAAAGAAGTGCTGTGTGTATGTGTGTTTGACTGTCTGTGTCTTTGCAGCATTCATTACTCCCCACCGCCTCTGCCTCTCCGCCTTGCGTACCCCATCATCGCGAGGGATAGACGTCAGCCAGGACATCTGTGGCTCTCCAGCCTTGCCACTCCTGCCTCGCCTCGTCTTAAATTCACCAAGCTGCTCTTCGGTGAGTAACAGCACACTCATCCTTAGGGCTCATGTCCACCAAGCACTCTCTGCATACAGCGCGTAGACAGCAAGTGCCCGTTTTCTGTGCGTATTCATTTAGGATGCACCTTAACAGATTAGATCATTTGCACCGCACGCGTGATCTGAGCTATTCCGTCAAACGTACACACATATTGTACACATTCAATATGTGTGTATGTGTACACACTCAAGTCGGGAGAAATGAGGCCTCACTGAGTAAGGCTTACTCACTCTTACTTACACTTGCACGCACGCACGCACACATACATACATACATACATACATACATACATACATACGTACGTACGTACGTCAGACATTCTATTTCAGCTCACAATGGCTGGATACTTGGCTGACTGCTTTCATATGATGTCAAATGGGAGAGGACGAGATTAACAGACAGACAGCCATCAACTCGGGAAACAGTCGGGTTTAACTCGTGCTCCCGCAAAGTTTCAGTTCAGTCACAGATGGGCCAGATTATGCCGACTGCCTGCCTCTCTGATGGTTGTTCAGCCAGCAGATCAAGTCCGATCGCATTTCACATCATGCCAAGCCAGCCAGTCACAGGTTCAAAGCCACCAAGTGCCACAAGTGCCACCGAGGTACCCTGAGCATGGTACCGTCCCCATACACTGCAGCCTGGGCATGGTTGTCACATCCTGCTCACACCTGAAACGGGTTAAAATTCAGAGGTTACATTTCATCTCCAGTTCCTGGGGGAGGAGAACATCAGCGACGCGGAGAAGGTCTACCAGGAGTGCCAGCAGGACGGCCCGCTGACCTTCGGCGAGTGCATCACGCCCGGCCGCATGAAGTGCTGCCGCAAGATCGGCGAGGGCACGTTCGGCGAGGTCTTCTCCACCACCGACGCAGAGGGCCAGCCCGTCGCTCTCAAGGCACGTCCACTCTCAGATAGTCACTCTAACTCACTGTACATACAAATAGGGTTGCCACCTATGTCTGACAAAAACAACGGGACATTTCAGCAACCCAATCAACCTTTTTGCTTATAAGCAGTGTCCTGGGAGAATTTTTTTTCCCAGGACAGACCATTAAAAACCGGGACAATCAGGTAAAACCAGGACAGGTGGCAACACTACGTACAGATCAGGAGCGACCAAAGCGAACAGGTCGCCGAGGTTGGTGAAGAAGCTTCACTGTTGAATTCACCTTGTTCGCTTTGTTCGCTCATGACGTATCATTTGGAATGTTGGATTTAGCTCAGTAATTAACGGACGTTGGTAGATCTATGTATTCTGGTTGGTTTTCCAATCAGAACCGCGTCATAGCTCATTACCATAAAGTTAACTGACTTTCAACTTCTCTTTTTTGCTCTGGTCACCCATTTTGCTTTGCTGCCGGCGAATTCGCTTTGTTTGCCCAATTAATAATGATAATATGTATAATATAAATAATGACTTCCGTCGCTCTGGTCGCTTTGGTTGCTTCTGATGTGAACACCCGAAAGATCTTGGATAGTACCCTGCTGTGTTCCACAATCAGTTGTAGCGTACAGTTAAACATGTCAAGCATGTCTGGGCTTTACTTCTCTAGGCTTACAATAATGTTTTAAATAGAATAGATAGAATATGTTTTATTGTCATTGCACAATAACAAAAATGATAAAAACGAAATCAACTGAGTTTCTGCAATCAGTGTAGCCAATCGCACAACAGGCCAAACAACAAATTCAGACATTTTGAATTACCTGTGGATGAGGCTGTATTTAAGCTGGTGTTGTCCCCTCTCTCTGTCTCTCTCTCTCTCTTTCTCTTTCTATCTTTTTCTCTCTCTCTCTCTCCTTCTCTATCTGTCTCGCTCCTTCTCCTCTCTTGTTGTAAATTCTGCTCATATCTCTTTGTTACTTATGATGCTTGGCTATTGATCACACTGTTGCCATGCCCTTTCTGCAGATTATTCCTTTAGAAGGCACGCAGAAAGTGAATGGAGAGGACCAGAAGAGTTTTGGGGAAATCCTTCATGAAATAATCATCAGCAAGTAAGTTTTATTTCAGATGCATTATCGTTCCAGTATTGACTTTGATTTGATACACAATGTGAACTATGTTTTTGGTGTTTGCCTCAGGACTTTGTTACGCAGGGTGATTTATTTGTGTGTGTGTGTGTGTGTGTGCGCGCGTGTGCATCTGCCTCTGCCTCTCTCCAGGGAGCTGAGCATCTTGGATCAGAAGGAAGAAAATAGAACAGACGGTTTCATCGGCCTGAAAAAGTCAGTGAGCACTAGGAGACTACTCCACTTTGCTCCCCTACACACTAGAGATGCGCAGATGGTGGTTACAACCGCGGACTCTGCGGATAACCCGTGGGTCGGGCGGATGACATGACGAAAAATAATATTTTAATTAAATTCGGGCGGGTGGTGGTTTAACTACTCAAATTAAAAAATATAGATGTAGCCTACATGCACACCTAGAGTGCTTCACCACCTCGTACTGTCACATAGAGTAATCTGGGCTCACTGACATAGGTGCATGTGTTTTACGGAGCACGTCTTTAGCGGTGTTTTGTGTTGTAATGTGTGAACGCAGGAACGGCAAGGTAGAGATGGGCACCATCCCCTAGGCTAGATAATACACTATGGGCCAGATGTACTTATATTTGCGAACACAAGGTAGTTTGCGCCCTTCTCAATTCGCTGATACCGCACGTTGTGTGCCTTGATTTTGCGTGGTGTGTATCATGCCTAAAGCACAACACGCAATTAGTGCTTTACCTCGCCCTTAAGCGCTATTAGCGCTGCTTAAAAAGGCACAATTGAACTGTGACAATCTTGATGCCTTCATGTAAAACTGTGTCCTTCTGAGTGTAAATGTAAGAACAGCCATTAAAATACATGGTGGCAAACGTAAGTATAAAGTATGCAGTTTTAAAACTGAACATGTACGCCAGATTTTTGTAATTGGACTCATGCTTGACAGATTTGTTGCATACGTTGTTGGGGCATATTTCTTTTTGCCCTCATTTACATTTAGCATTTTTCTTTGTTTAGTTTTTTACATCATTAAGTACATCGTCGGATTTGGGCCTATCTTATCCATCACTTATTGCTGTGATATGCGAGGCAACACAGTCAGGCTCGTCTCAGCCCTCCCGCCCTTCCCAACCGGAGAATGAACGCAGCATGGGTTGCACATACAGGACAATAAAGAATTAGGCGTTCTTTACCGTTCTCCTCCCATAGCTCACGCTTCACGCCCACATACACACGGACACTCCAAGATTTGCATGCCACACAAAAGTGGTGCTTGCGCTTTGCCACTGATACCGCAGGCTATTTGGAGTTTTAACAAAGTGCGCCCTGTTTGTCTCCGCTTTGCGAGAAAATTGCGCCAGAAGTGGGTGCTGATCGCTTTGTACATCTGGGCCTATTTGTGTGTCTGTATGTTGGTATTCACTGTGTGTGTGTGTGTGTGTGTGTGTGTGTGTGTGTGTGTGTGTGTGTGTGTGTGTATGCTACTCTTCCTCTCCACTGCAGCATGCACTGTGTGCAGGGATGCTACCCCAAGCAATTGCTCAGCGCCTGGGACAAGTTTGACAGAGAGCAAGGCTCAGAAAACGATCGGCCAGGTAAGCGTTTCCAGGGCTTGGTGCCCAGTGTTGGCCAGGGTTCCCACGGTCGTGGAAATCCAGGAAAAGTCGTGGAAATTGAAAATGTCAATTTCCAGGCCTGGAAAAGTCATGGAATTTTACCAACTACAGTGTTCTGTTATCATTAGGCATTTAGAGTCGACAGAGTTTAGAGTTTTTTGAATGATAAACATATTTATATTTAGCCCTAAAAGTATGCTAAATTCTACACATGTAAGGTGCCGTGAAGTCATGGAAAATTCACTTTAGGTCATGAAAAAGTCATAGAAAAGTTTTGAAGTTT
>CM050218.1:7137500-7145000 GCA_027475355.1 Coilia nasus | reverse complement strand
TTGTTATTAATATTATTATGTTTGTTTCACTCTTGCTTTCTTCTATCAGACGGGTTAACAGTGTCCTGCGATATCTCCACCGATGAGGAGCTGTTCATGGGCCAGGGCGATTACCAGTTTGACATCTACCGTAAAATGCGAGAGGAAAATGAGTAAGTGCACACTGTCTTACTCTCATCTCGTCCTCTAGCCTGGTACACCAGCCCCTCGTACTTCATTTCATTTTGTACAGAGGGTCTGGAGTCGAGGCCGTTGAAATTCATGTATGAGGACCGAGCAACTCCTAGCCAATCAGTGAACAGAGGTTTGTGAGCCACGATGTTGACTTTGTGTGCTACATTTGAATTGTAGTGCGTAGGTAGGCTAATTGCATACGTGACGACCACACATTACCGACTGGGTAAAGGCAGAGCCACTTGTTCCAAACATCAGCAGAGCTCACACCTCCAGGAAGAAATCGTTTCTCACGGGCTTGACTCCAGGCCCTCTGTACAAAATGGAATGAAGTACGAGGGGCTGGTTTACCAGGCTACTTGTCCCCCCGCCCCCACCACACTTTTCCTTGCCTGTCAGCCTCCTGCCTGCTCTGACAAAGGCTATGTAAGTAGTTCTAACTGTGCGTTCAGCCCAAGAGCGACCAGAGCTACCACTTCTCTATGGAGAGACAGCAAGATTGAGCGTCAAGAGCTACAAGACCATCATCTGGACAAGACCATCAGATTTGGTGGTACCCAACAAACCAAATAGGAACGCGTAGATTTACCGACATCTGTAAAATTGGAAAGTATGATTGAACGTTCTGATGTTTCACATCATGAGTGAAATGAGCTACCGAGAGTGTTGCTGTTTGGGTGTCTCCAGCTGCTTCAGTAGCTGCCGGTCTGCACACACAGATGCTGTTGTAACACCATAATGCCGACGCGAGGATAGGAGCATGCTTCACTCAGCGGATAATATTAAAGGTTTTTGTTTGGAGTGCTGGCCTAAATCTA
The DNA here is from genome assembly GCA_027475355.1 of Coilia nasus. NCBI lineage: Eukaryota > Metazoa > Chordata > Actinopteri > Clupeiformes > Engraulidae > Coilia > Coilia nasus. The sequence continues at coordinate 7,144,008 of CM050218.1, read as the reverse complement.
AACTTCAATGAAAAAAAACATAACTTTAATAAAAACTAAATTTATAAAATGAATTAAATAAAATGAATTAAAGTTGAATTCATGCAAAGTGCGGCGCCTCCTGTTTTTTCATCGAACACTACAATGGCACCATGACACTTGGCCATTTCCGGCTGTCTATCCTCCCCCTCTGCCCATCGTCTCCTTGGACTCACTTGCACTCGTTAACTCTCCAACTCACTCACTGTTCCCCTCTCTCTCTCTCTCTCTCTGGCTCTCTCTGTCTCTGTCTGTCTCTCTCTGGCTCTCTCTCTCAGAAACAACTGGAGCGAGTACCATCCCCACACAAACGTGCTGTGGTTGCACTACCTAACAGACAAGCTGCTGGCAATGAAATACAAAGGCGGTGCGAGGAGTGCCCAGGCGAGGACGATCAAGAGCAGCCTGCAGTCGCTCCACAGGGATCTGTTGGCCTTCCGCTCGGCTACAGAGGTGCTGAAACAGAGCGTCCTCTTTAAGTGAGCACAGGCATCAGAGCTGCGCAGGAGTGCACAGACTGTTTTGGGCCAGCATGGGGCAGGGTCCCAGTAGAGTCCTGTTTTGTTTTATTTTATTTTATTTTTTAAATTAGGGTTTTAAATGTAAATAATAAAACTCATGTTACAAATGTGAATACTTGTGTTGGAATTGTGTTTACTAACAAACACTGCAGGGTACAATGTAGGACAAAAAAAAGATGCTGTCTGACATAATCTTTCTAGTTTTTGTTTTGAATTCAAAACACACACTAAGAAAGTCACCACAGATGCTAATCGTTAAATTAGAGGTAACAAATTGAACTCAGTTTGGTTGTGTTTCTGTAGATATTACCCCATGTTTTAAATTAAGTATTTTAACACTGTAGTGGACCAAAACAAATTAGTTAAATTCTTCTTAACATGTCTCAGTACACAACACAACTAATTACTGTTTACAAAATGAGTATTTAGCTCATTATTGGTACACAAAAACATTAAAACAAAAACATTACAACAGACATCGCTAACAACACAGTGCAACACACAAAATTCAAACAGAAAATAATGCTACATCTTTAGGTTATTTACAAAAGCCTTCAGACACACGGCCCAAATGGACTTTGAAAACGAGACAACGTATGTTTAAGGATATCATATTATGAGGGTAAATCCTTTTCCACAGGAAAATTGCCCTGTTTCACAAACTTGGAAAACATGACCAACAAGGTTGAAAACGTAGGGCATACAGTACAGGACATACAATCAGGAATTGCGTTTCAGTTTTTACGGACATTGCATCGCAGGACATCAGGCTGCGGATATCAAGTCGCCTACCATCAAAGTCTTAGCTGCTACATGTATTTCCCTTGCGCTTCGCTTTCATTCACTGCACAGTAAGTAGGAGGTGTCAGTGCTTGTTGCCTCGCAACAGTGTCGTAGTTTGTTGCAGGTGGATGTGTTGGAGAGAGCCGTGTCCATTATGGCAGGTGCAAGCTTGGAGAATCTCGATATTGACGCGCTCAGCCCAGAGCAGCAAGAAAAACTTCGACAGTTCAAGGTACAGTGCCAACCCGACTGGCGTGATTACTGTCAGTTGGTTAGTGTATATCTGTTTTTTCCCCCGAAGAAAGCCGTCCTTAGCTAAGATGGCTAACATAAAGATGAGCCTATCGGATTAGAATTCGTTGTTGGTTTGATACAGTGCACTTCCTCCAAAATGCACAATACCCTCTCTGTCAGTGTTTACCAACCAGCAAAACTGTACCGCTATAGCAACTTTCAGACATTTCAATACTGTGCTCAGCAAAGTATATACTATTTTATGAAAGCACACAATGAAGATTATTCTGTTTTTTTCTATTATTAAAAATTGTTTTACGTCTTGGTACCATTGGCTGTTGTCTTTTTGCCACTGACCATTTTACAGGGTGATTCTTCTGTTAACAACTTAACTGTTATATACTATAGCCTATGTGTTAGGCATTAGCACTTAATTCAGATGTATCTCACTGTCTTTTTTCATTTTTTGTTTCTCTTACAATGCCACACCAATGCGAAAGAGATGTTTCAGCACATCACATGTTTCAGTGTTTCCGTTTAAACTAAATGTAGGGTCACATGACGAAAACTGTGTCTGGTTTCCCAGATGGCCTACAACTAACTCGATGTCCGCCCCCCCCCCTTCTTCCAGATACAGACAAGAATTGCCAATGAGAGATATTTAAGAGCACACCCAGAGGTGGAAGTATTGCTGAGTCACTTTTTGCGGTGGGTAAAAATCACCTTGTTTGGCATCTTCAGTTTGCTTGAAAAAAGTAAAAAATTAGCTAACAATTGATTACAATTGGCGTTTATATTTCAAAAGTAGCCTATCTTTGTTCGTCTGTTTAGCCTGGGCCAAAATAGTAATGATTTTAAATTTGCTCCATTGATTGTCTGTCTCATTCAGGGATGTATTTTTGAAAAGACCTGTGGACATTCGCGAGTTTGCTGCAGGTTGGTCAAACCTAATTACATGATACGCAGTCACTAAGCCACACTCTCTTTTCTCTGCTTATCTGTGACTGAGTTTTAAGTCCACAGGTGCGTGAACAGCCTAGCTGCTATCAGTCTTAACCTCTTCCTATTAATCACTAAACATTGATTGGGTATTGGTATGAGGGTTTTTTTTTGCACTTGACAAAAAGCCTTTCTGTCCCTCTTGTGCTGGTTGGTTGCAATCTGTACCTATACCACTAGATGGCACTAAATACTAAATCTTTGTGTGTAGTGCTGTATAGCATTACGCCTGTTGGTTTTAGAGGTGCAGTAAGTTATTTAATTAAATGTTACCGATTTTTTTTTTGCTCACTTACAGAACATTTCACAGACCCGGAACTTCCACAGAAAATTCAGTCTGAACAGCAGCATGATGACAAGTGAAACATTTCAATAAAATATTTAAAATATCTTTTTAAATGTGTAGTAGTTTCTTCTGTATTTGAACTCTCTTTATAATAGCATATAGTATTTTATTGCAATAGAATGAGTCATTCTGTAATTAAGTAGAATCCTTTATTAGGCCTATTACATAATTATGCCAATTTAAACTGTGAATGTCTCAGGGGAAATGGCAGGCTAGAGCTTGTTTGTCAGAGAATTCCTCGGGGACTAAAGTTAAGCTGGAATAATAGGTGTAGTTCTTACTTTGGTCTCTTTGACAATCAGGCTTTAATACTTTTTTGAACTTCCAGGCTATAACTTGCTAAAATTGCCTAATGCTACCTACTGTTTTATTATAAGACATTTCCAGAGATGTTCATCTCTGAGAAAATGCAAGACTTCAAAGAGTCAGAACATTTATGTATTTTGTCATTGTAGCAGAATTTAATTGCATGTATGCATTTTGTGTCCTCTAGCAGTCTGTTCAGAGCAAACTGGTCACTTGACTTGAAATCAACGGATGTTCATGAATATTCCTGTATCTGGAAAACAAGCATGAATATTTACCAGAACCATTTAACAATTATTTAGGGTGACTGTGCCAGGTTAGCTTAATAATGAAATGAATCTCTTGAGTATTTGTTTTGGAGAAAAAGTAAAGTTGGGTGTCTCATTTGAAGCAGGTTTAAAGGTTAATTTGTTGTAAAGGTCAGCCTTTTCCCCTGTTGGAAATGCAGTAATACCACAGGGATCCTACACCTGAAGCAAGACCTTTTTCTGACTGGCATGTATGGTAAGCAGAGCTCTACAGATTAATTGGGCTTTGATGGTTGAACATCTTGTTGCTTGACTACATACAAGATTTAGGCCTACAAAAAGACTGAATAATCTGAAGCTTAAGTTATCCAGACAGTTATTCAGCATAACTAGAATTCACATTCTTGTATGTGCAAGTAAAACTAAAGTTGCATGTCTAGTTACACAATGCCTCAAAGGTCATCGGGAAGCATCACTGTTCTCTTTGGTTGATCATATGATTGGTCCGTTCATAGGCAAGCTCAGCAGACAGTGACTGACTCAATACGTGTCTGCCACATAGAATACAGGCTTTTGTCCTCTGGCATATGAGAGGATGTCATATACTGTATGTAACAGTGTAGTACCACATACAAACCCAGTCAGAAAAGATAAGATCTGCATGCTATTGATCTCCTCTTTAGAAGTCTTAAATAATGGTGACGTTTTGAGTCATGCGGCTCTTCCTCAAAGAGTTCATTGAAGTCCTCTACTCAACTGCCTTTATGGTGTGCGTGTGTGTGTGTGTGTGTAATTGTGTTTTGTGCAGTGTGTTTTACAAAAAGGTGTCAATGCTTAAATAGATTACAATGACACAGTTTGTTATTTGCTATGCATTGTTGTGAATGACACATCTCGTGGTGTTTTGTCTGCAGTTATGTATGCAGTAGAGGTGTTCAAGACATATTTTCCTGTGACAACAAAGTGTATTGTACTTTACCACTAATACTGTCTAATACTGTGGCTGAGTTTGTGAATGAGTAACCTGTCTTTTGTTTTTGTATGTTGTGTAAGAATTTCGTTGGGCGATGTTGAGAAAGGAATACCAGTCCCTTCAGCTGACTGTGAGTGGTCTGTTTTTCGGTGAACAGAGAAGACAATGACTGACTAGTTACTACGCTACACAGAATGTGAGTGTTTTCCCTCTGGCAGATGATATAGTGTTCCCATTGTAAACTCAGGCATGATTAAAAGCTGATTTGTGCCCACTGTTATTTAACATTGTAATAACATGTATAATAGATAATTAAAATAATACATAAAATTGTAAGGATTGGGCAATGGTTTCAGGATGGTCTTTACTATGGGGTGTGTTTCTCATGTGTTGCGTGCTATGCAATTGCGTGTGTCTTACCAAGGGATGGGCGGTTGCTTGCACAATGGATAGCTGATTACAGTTTGTAATGCATAATTTACTATTGTCATACACACCGCTTGTGTAGTTTCATCCACAGTGTTTTTATTTTACTATAAAGGCATTTATGTGCATAAAATATATGTATAGTATAAGTATGTTGCTTAGTGTGCACATTTGTAACCTGTCTTTTATTTTTTGTATGTGGTGTAATGTGTTTTGTGGGGTAACATACAGATTACAATGAAAACCTGTTTTGCAAACTACACCAGGGCTAGTTGCCCATGCAAAGGGGAACTCTGTCTCTTTCATCTCACGCACCTGCTTTGCTTCACCTGTCCTCTTCCTTTCAACCCCCACAAACCCGTCTGAGTGACACTGGGAGAGGGAGGGGGAGGGAGAGGGGAGGGGGATTGTGGTGGGCGGGAACCATGGAAACAGACGTGCACACTCATCCTCTCTGCGCTCTCTTAACCTGTGGAGGCAGTCGGCTGGGCCAATCACTCGCTCCACAGACACTCAGCAAACGGTGAGTAACCTCTGCTCCAGCAAGGAGATGGTAGAACAAAAATGTATGTAATTCTGCAAGTATACAAATTGGAGGTCTGTAACCAAGTATTGTTCTTAGACTTAGCCTTTAAGGTTTTATTGTAAAAAAAAAGTAATTTTTTGTACATCCGAATTGTACAAATTAACAAAAATAATGGTCTTATTTTGAGATTTTGACAGTTATATCTTTGAAATTGATTTATTTTTGTGTAAATGTTTGTGTCAGTGAATTTAAGCTGCATTTTTGTGTAGTTCTTTTAACTCCAAGCATAGTAATTTCGGAAGCCCTTCCCATTTAGAGGTTAAAGCTGTTTTCCAATAAGACGCATGAAAAAGATGATGAGTTTTTAATTTCTGGAAGCTGTCTGGATGAAAAACATAAACGTCACTGTCAGCTACAAAACGGACATTCATGGATCATTTGAATGTGACATTCAGGGGAAGAACAAACAAGCTATTCATGTCAGGATTGCCATGCCGCAATGGGACTAATTCTGACATAGCCATGTGTGCAAACAAGCCCTGAAAGATATGGTTATTTTGGAGAGCTTAAAAAATTCTGTCATGTAAGACAATAGAGACAGACGCTGAGAGTGTGTGTGTGTGTGTGTGTGTGTGTGAGTGTGAGTGTGTGTGTGTGTGTTGATGTGCGTGCAATGGGAGTGTTTTTCTCAGCCTGCTCTCCCCTGGCTCCACTGGGAGTTTCTCCAGGCTGGAGGGTAACCAGGCAGCCCATGTTAGCAGCACTCAGAGCTGCAGGGGGGAGATAGGACATGGGGCATCTTTTAGCCTCAGTTGACATGGGGACCAAAACCATGGTGACCATGGAATCTCTGAGGCACAGGCTTCTAATGGCGCAAGACCATCTAGACCTTAATGTAGACATTCTCCTTCAGGTGACAAAAAAGATTGCTAATGGAAAAGTTCTCTTGTAATTTTACCATTTCAATCACCCAGTAGTGGCAAGTATGCTTACATATTAAGATGTAATCTATTGCTTTGAATTTTCACTTTAACATTTATAGGAATCCTGGTGGTACATGTTAAAAAAGCATGCATCCCCACAGCCAACAAGGGGTTGTAGGGCTTGTAGTTATGGCCATAAATTATT
>CM050218.1:7120000-7132500 GCA_027475355.1 Coilia nasus | reverse complement strand
TCTCTCTCCCTCAGGATGAGGATGTTCAGTGAGGTGTTTGGGTCTCTGTCGGAGGATCAGAGGGAGCAGATCAGAGACTGGGTGAAGGTCAGAGTGCTGGAGAACGTCTTCAACTGCACGCCTAACGGCATGCAGCCCAAACCCATGCAGCCTGCAGGCATGGAGAAATTCAAGCCCAGTTTGCCCAGTTTGCCTGGAGCACTCAGGCCAATTCCATCTAATCCAAGCAGCACTGTGGTCCCAGGTCAGTCTTATATCACACCGGTAATGACCAGAGACCACAGATAACCCGCTTCCCGTGCAGATTTTTCCAGGCATCAAAATTTACTTACTTTAAGACATATTGCAAGGTACTGAAGGGATTGTTTCAATATATTTATGTGCACGTAAAATTCTAATGGCTGTGTAGACATGGTCTTTAGACAGGCCTTTATACAGAATAAAGAACACACATGTATTGCAATTACCACATATCATTTGTGAACAAATCATTAACCATTTTCCCTATTTAATCTAGAGCATGGTGGTGCCAAAAAGGAGGTGGGGGAGGAGCAGAATGGTAGAAAAGTAGAGAAAGAGAAAGAGAGAGAGAAAGGAAAGGGGGATGACGACAAAGGTAAGAAACAGAAAGAAAAGTGGCCAGAGGAGGAGGAGGAAGTACAGGAGATGAATACTGCAGACGTAACGGAGATTATACCAGAGGAAGAGGAGGAGAGAAAAACGAAGGAAGAAGACAGACAGGGGGGAGGGAAGAGAGGAAGGGGTGTGGGGGGGTTGGCATTACCCCAAAGGAGTGGTGATGGTGGTGAAGCTGGAGAGAGCATGGCTGCAGTAACTCAAGTCAGACCAGGGCAGCCCAGAGTGGAGTCTGTTGAGAGGAGAACTGTAGGGTTTTTTCTGAAAGATGGGCTGTGGAGTGGGAACCATAAGCTGAGAGATGAGATTAAGGAGAAGATTCTAGAATACGGAGAGCAGAGCTGGGGGTCTCACACGTGGCCAATAGAAGGTTATGCTGAAGGGGAGGGAAATGAAGAGAGGGAAAAAGATTGGGAGAGCGGGAAGGAGACTTGGGGAGGAGGACAGAAATGGAAGGATGGCGAGAAAGAGAAGAGAGGGCGAGAGGAAGAGAATGGAGAGAGTAAGTCATTATGTGTGGGGGAGGACAGGAGGATGAATAGTTTCAGCCTATCCATTGGACAATGCACTTGTCTGTGCTTGCATGTGCTCAAGTGTGTAAATGGCTTTATAATGTCTATGTTTTTCCTCATGCAAAATTGTGTGTGTGTGTGTGTGTGTGTGTGTGTGTGTGTGTGTGTGTGTGTGTGCCAAAGGATTATTCAAATTATTATTCAAACTCATCCACAGATTACATATTGTTTAACACAAGCTCCTGCTTTGTATATTACTTTAAGTTCTTGCGTAAGAGATAAAGAGATAGCATTCACACAATGTGAGTGTGTGGGTGTGTGTCTATGTGACCCCGCATTGGCCTCTCTAAATTTGTAGTGTACATCCTCTATGTCAGGGGTGCCCACTACGTCGATCGCGACCGACCAGTAGATCGCGAAGGCAATACCGGTAGATCACATGTTGTCTATGTGACAATGTATGTGCATTTAACTGTATGGCTTTGTAATGAGTTCACTAGTGTGCATTTGTGTGAGCATTTGTGCGCCTCGCAGTGACTGTGGCTGTATGTTTATGTATTCATTTGTGTGCATGTGTGCGTGAGTGCATGTGTGTGCATGTGTGTGTGTGTGTGTGCACGTGTGTGGACGCTTCTGTTTGTTGAGCACTGTACTTGTTTTGTAGGGGCGTTTGGACTTGCTCGTTGCCCCCCCAGGCAGCGCTGGCTGAACAGATCCGTGCTGAGGATCATGGGACGTTTCCTGTCTCGTCTGCCCCCAGAGGAAGTGCAGGTCATCCCCAAAGAAGAGGTGTGTTACTGCCGCACATTCAAACCTACCCACATTTATGTCTTTACTGCATAGCTTTTTCTTTACTGCATTACTATTTCTTGAATATAATTTATATTTACATAATATCAATGAGTAATTCCTCATAATGAATTACCCATGCCTTAATCACTACACGTTTGATCATTTAAAATGGCTTAACATTTACGATGAATTTCATAGAAAATAAAATATGTACTTTTTGCCTTCTGCCTAATTTATTAATAACAACAAAAGCAAGCCACATCAATTATTAAATAATTCTGAATGTGCTTATATATATATATATATATATATATATATATATATTTTTTTTTTTTTTTTTTTTTTTTTTTACAAATTAAGGCTTAACAGTTCTTACAGCCTGTAAAAGTCTGTACTGGCAGACTGGCAGACTGCACAATCTTAAAGATGATGGACATAGGTTTTAAAAAGATCTGGATTTTAAAGACAGTAGACATTTACTATATTAAGAGCCCTGTTAACGACACCATCCTTTTTTCTCTCTCTGTCTCTCTTTGCTACTCTATCCGCCCATCTCTCGGCCAGCTGTGTGAGTTCTTCCGGAGCCCACACTTCCCTGCGGCGTTCCAGAAGGTGGGGCCTATCCGAGCCTCCCTGGGCAGGACCCTCCTTGGCAGGATTAAGAAGGAGTGCTCCGTCAGCAAACAAGACTTCCTGGAACACACCGCAAGGTACAGTACATCTCTACCCATGGGTGCCGCTAGAAATTGTGGACACCCTGAACGAAAATAAATTTGGGCCCCACACCAACCATATTATACTCCTCTGTGGGCCCCTGTGAAGCTCTGGGCCCACTGAATCGTCCTGATGTACCCCCCTTAGCAGCGCCCCTGTCTCTACCACTGCTCATTCACTGTGGGTTGGTGTTTGGACATGTGTGTGTGTGTGTATGTGTGTGTGTGGAAATGTGTATGTGCGCAGCATGTGTGCGTTCACGTGTGTTTGTGTGGGTCCGTGTGTGTGCCTGTGTGTGAATGAGCATTTTCTAGGCCTACCTGTGTACTGATTTATTTGTATGGGTATGTACATGTACACTTGATGTTTGTGTGTGTGTGTGTGTGTGTGTGTGTGTGTGTGTGTGTGTGTGTGTTCCTGATGAAGGAATGCCATTATCTGTATTTGTGAGTAACTCACAGCCCAGAAAAAAATCAGGTGGGCTCAGCCCAAAACACATTGGTTATTTTTATTACTGAAACAGTCAATCAAACTTATAGAGCCTTCTGATTGGGTGGGCCTGATTGACAAGTGGGTGGGCACAGAGGCCCACCCCAGCCCACCCATGGCTACACCTATGACTCTGATCAAGGAATATCATTGCCTGTATTTGTGAGTAGTGATTTACCACCTTACCCACATATCCTGTCCTTCCATCATGGACGCCCTGTGGTGCAGCCTGGGCTCGCTGGCGTGTTTCTATGACGGCGAGGCCTCCTCTCTGAACAACACCCTCAGCCAGCGTCTGCTTGCTCAGCTGGACGAGTGCCAGAACTCAGCCAGCACTAAGGTGACCATGCACACACACCACACTGCTGCTTTGCACTAAGGTCACCATGCACACACACACCACACTGCTGCTTTGCACTAAGGTCACCATGCACACTTACAGTACCACACTGCTGGTCTGCGCTAAGGTGACCATGCACACACACCACACTGCTGCTTTGCACTAAGGTCACCATGCACACACACCACACTGCTGGTCTGCGCTAAGGTGACCATACACACATACCACACTGCTGGTTTGCACTAAGGTCACCATGCACACTTACAGTACCACACTGCTGGTCTGCGCTAAGGTGACCATACACACATACCACACTGCTGCTTTGCACTAAGGTGACCATGCACACACACCACACTGCTGGTCTGCACTAAGGTGACCATGGTGACCATGCACACATACCACACTGCTGCTTTGCACTAATGTACCATGCACACACACCACGCTACTGGTCTGCTGCACAACAAGCCGCCATCTTGCCCTTTCTCATCACTTTACTCACACATTCCGACAGTCAACTCTCATCAACAGCAGTTACCTGCACTATTGTACTACCACCCACCCACCCAGATGCACATAGACACACAAACAAGCAAGCACACACACCCACACACCCACACACACACACACACACACACACACACACACACACACACACACACACACACACACACACAGGCACATGCACAAACAAATGCACGCACACATACTCATACACAATTAGTCAAATGCTGTGGCAACTTTTGATTTGGATAGAAACCTGTTTAAATAAATGGCAAACTCAAAAAGTAAACACAGCATCCCAGTAAAATCCCTTCCATTCGTTCTCCTCTCTCTTCCCCTCTCTTTCTGCTGCCCCTCCTCTGCTCCTTTTCTCTCTTTTACCTCTATCCCTCTTTCCTCATGTAATTTTGTCTCCTCTCCTTTCTTCCATTCTTCTCTCTTTTGCTTTTGTCCTCTTTTCTGTTTGGTGCTCTCCTCTCCTATCCTCTCCCCTCCTCTCTTCTCCTCTCACCTCCTCTCTTCTTTTCTCTTGTCCTCTCTTCTCCTCTCACCTCCTCTCTTCTCCTCTCACCTCCTCTCTTCTTCTCTCTTCTCCTCTCACCTCCTCTCTTCTTCTCTCTTCTCCTCTCACCTCCTCTCTTCTCCTCTCACCTCCTCTCTTCTTCTCTGTTCTCCTCTCACCTCCTCTCTTCTTCTCTCTTCTCCTCTCACCTCCTCTTTTCTTTTCTCTTGTCCTCTCTCCTCCTTTCTTCTCCTCTCACCTCCACTCTTCTCCTCTGCCCTCTCCTCTTCTCCTCTCCTCACCTATCGTCCCACCTCCTCTCTTCTCCTCTCCTCTCACCTCCTCTCTTCTCCTCTCCTGTCCCCTCCTCTCCACTCTTCTCTTCTCCTCTCCTCTCCTCTCTTCTCCTCTCACCTCCTTTCCCTTCCTCTCCGCTCCTCTCTTCTCCTCTCCTCTCACCTCCTCTCCACTCCTCTCTTCTCCTCTCCTCTCTTCTCCTCTCCTCTCACCTCCTCTCTTCTCCTCTCACCTCCTTTCCCTTCCTCTCCTCTCCTCTCTTCTCCTCTCCTCTCACCTCCTCTCCACTCCTCTCTTCTCCTCTCCCCTCTTCTCCTCTCCTGTCCCTTCCTCTCCCCTCCTCTCTTCTCCTCTCCTCTCTCCTCCACAGCTGAAACAGCAGCTGGTGCGTAAGCTCTTCTCCTCGGCCGGCGCATCCCCCGGTCCTGAGCTCCTGAAGTCCCTGGGCTCGGGCGTGTCCATGCTGTCCCCCTCCAAGCTGACCCGCTTCTCCGCGGAGGACCTGGCCAGCACCCTACCCGACCTCAGGAACGCCCGCTGGAGCCCCGCGCAGGCCAGGACCCTGGCCAAGGCCCTGCTGAAGAAAGGCCAGGTAAGGAGGGCGGGAGGCTAGATTTATTTATTTTGATTTGAGATTGATTTATTTTGCACATATTCACAGTGCAGAAGCATGATCCATCAGCATTACCTCTTTTCGCGTAAAACTTACCAGCCACGAATTATCCTTGTTAGCGGTCATGGCAGCTTTGGCAACTTTTGGGAATGCTGCTGAGCTGACAGGCCTTACCTTGTGCTTTGTTTCCACTAGTTCTTTCTAACCATATTTTTTGTGTATATTGAACATTGCAATCAGCATATAATTGTTCATTTAAGCAGTGATAGCTGTGAAGTTATGCTTTATTTACAGCCACTGTGGGTGTCACTTATAGGTGCCATTCCGCGAGAAACGTTTCGTACTTGCTCTTTTTGAAAAATGACAGGTCACTCCGAGTTGCATATGCATGCCGCACGTGAAAATGTTCTTCTACCCCAATTGCCTCCATTAGTCAATGAAAGAAAATAGCCAGAAAAACAAGCAAAAAAGGAAAAGGCAAACAAAGTGACATAAGTTTGTTAAATATAAAAAGCCATGCTACAGTTGTGATTACTGGATGAGTCTCGTTGCAGCGCATATTCACTTAGTAAAATATAGGTAAGTATGTGTGTTTGTTTAGAACGTTTAAATCTTCTATTTGGTGTGCTATGACGAGTGGGCTTTGCATGATTGTAGCCTGTGACTAGCCACGAACCTGTCTTTCTCCCTGCTCCATCTCCTCTACCAAACTACAACAGCTTGTAACAGGAGCACTAAAGCAATTTTTTTCACTAAAATCAGCTCACAGGGCATTCATTAATACTAGAGACCACCGCAAAATTAATGAAAAAATTATGCAGTGAGACCTTTAACATGAAACAGTTTATTTATAATAGTCAGAATCATAGCCACTTTATTTATTTAGCACAGTGTAAAGTAGTCTGAGGTTGGCCAAAGTGCTTTACAATGGGGAAAAGGGCAAATGGAAAAATAAAAGTAATAGTAATAATAAACCAATAAAATTAACATAATAATGTAGTCAATTTGATAAAAAGGGACATAAATTAAAATCTAATTGACACATCTTATTTGAAAGTTAGTGAAATTATGTGACATATTAGTCTAGATTTAATTCAATAACATTTTGCTTGCCACTTTAAACCTTTACGTTTTATACAAATTTAAGGAATAAAGACAAACTGTCCAAACACCTTCGATTTCTGGGAGGATGGTGCAGGTGTAATCATTAATTAACGGGACAGCAATGTGTTAAAATGATGTTATTGAATAGTGAAGTAATGGTAGGCTGATTTGATGCTGCTGGTTTGACTACCTGGAACATTTCTGAGAACAGAGGGCTCTGCAAACATTAAGGTAAAGGGGTTCTGCATAATATAACAAACAAGGCTTTGTGTTGGTGTATCCCAAAGAGGTTATATATACGTTATATATATATGTTATTATAAGTTCTTTGATGTATCCTGATTACTTAAAGAGGTGGTTGAGGGACTGATGGCGTAGTTCATGCAAAGCCCGGGGGTAACATTACCATAGCGACAAACAGGATGCTCTCTCTCTTCGTCCTTTCCACCTTTAAATCTGTTCTTCTTTCCTCTCCTTTCATCCTTCTCTCCTTTCCTCTATCCTCTACTTTCTCTCCACTTTTCCTTCGATATTCGCCTTTCTCTCTTCTCTTTTTCCTTCTCTCTCCCTTTTCAATCCCCTCTTTCTTTTCTCCTTCTCTTTTCTCTACACCACCCTCCCATCCCCTCCAATCACCCCTTTCCCTCTGTTCCTCTCCTCCATCCTCCTCTCCTCCCTTCTCCTCCCTCTTTCTCCTTCTCCTCTCCTCCCTTCTCCTGTCCTCCATTCTCCTCCCCTCCTCCTCTCCTCCCTTCTCCTGTCCTCTCTTCTCCTCCTCTCCTCCTCCTCTCCTCCCTTCTCCTTCTCTCCTCCTCCTTCTCCTCTCCTCCCTTCTCCTGTCCTCCCTTCTCCTCCTCCTCCTCTCCTCCCCTCCCTTCTTCTCCTCTCCTCCTCCCCCTGCTGCTGTAGAACATATCTGGCGACTACCTGCTGTCCCTGGGGACGGTGGCCCAGGGCGTAGCCAGCTCCGTGCTAAGGAACATCAAGGGGAGGGAGCTGCTGCGCGAGGGGGAGAAGGAGCGCCTGGAGGCCGTCAGCCTCAAGATGTCCGCCCTGCAGAGGAGAGCGCTCATCCAGGGGGTGAGACAGATACGTATATGTGCACATACATATACATATACATACACATACACATACACATACACATATACATATACATACACATACACACACATACACACACACATACACAGTACACATACACATATACATACATATACACATACACATATACATATACATACACATACACACACATACAGTACTGTGCAAAAGTTGTAGGCAGGTGTGAAAAAAATGCTGTCAACTACGAAAGGCCTTCAAAAATGGAAGTGTTAATTATTTATGTACATCAATTAACAAAATGCAGTGACTGAACAAAAGAGAAACATAAATCAAATCAATATTTGGTGTGACCACCTTTTGCCTTTAAAAGCGCATCAATTCTTCTAGGTCTACTTGCATAGAGTTTTTGAAGGAACTCGGCTGATAGCTTGCTCCAAACATCTTGAAGAACTGATCACAGACCTTGCCTCTTGAGGACATTAAAGTTTTTAAAAGTCAAAGTTAATAAACAAGTCAATATGTTTGACAACCACAGCTGAAATCTCCTTTGATACAGAAGCTCGGACCTTCTAAATTATGGGAGATGATTGCCAAACTGCCAGATTGATAGCGCTAAATGTCATCTTCCCTATATTCACTCATCATACATGCACCAGCTTTTTCTATGTGTCTCTCTAACTTCAGATTAACAATAACAATCATATCACGAGGAAGATAATAGTGATTAATTCATCTTATTCACCACTAGCTCTAGCAAGTGTCCTGATATGTGACTATCTCATATGTGATTTAAACACAACAACAAGCTAACAAACATAAGACTGTAATCTTTATACTTCAGAATCAGAATCAGAATCAGAATCAGCTTTATTGGCCAAGTATACTTACATATACAAGGAATTTGACTCCGGCAGATGTTAGCTCTCTATACACATACTTAATGGATATACTACATTCTTTACAAAATAACACTCATTGTTGGCTATGTGTCACCTTTTCTACCTCTGCCCTTCATATGGTAGTCATCCCACAAACTGCATTCTAGGCACTTTGCAACAGTTTCACTGCATGTCCTACTACCCAGTATGTCTATGCATGTGACAAATAGATATCCTTGTATCCTTGTATGTTTGACTCTCTGCCGCCCCCTGGTGGCCTGTGTGCAGATGCGTGGTGATGTGAACGTGTCTGAGCTGGTGCTCAGCGTGCCGGCTGCCCTGCTCTCCAGTATGTCCCTCAGCACCCTGAAGCAGGCTCAGCTCACCTCTGTGGAGCAGCTGGAGGGACGCAGCTGGACACGTGCACAGGTAGGCCACAGCACAGGTGCACCACCACAACACAGATATGCCACAGCACAGGGACACCACCACAGCACAGGTAGGGCCTAGCCTACCCCACAGCGCAGGTGTGCACCAACACAGGTATGCCACAGCGCAGGTGTTCACCAACACAGGTATGCTACAGCACAGGAACACCACCACAGCACAGGTAGGGCCTAGCCTACCCCACAGCGCAGGTGTTCACCAACACAGGTATGCCACTGCACAGGGACACCACCACAGCACATGTAGGGCCTAGCCTACCCCACAGCGCAGGTGTGCACCAACACAGGTATGCCACAGCACAGGAACACCACCACAGCACAGGTAGGGCCTAGCCTACAGCACAGGTGTGCACCAACACAGGTATGCCACAGCACAGGTGTGCATGAATACAGGTATACTTCAAAACCTTTACTGTCATTGAACGGTTGACCATTTAGTCCTAACTGACTGACTAACCCCACTTATTTACCCCATCTCTTCTCTTCCCACTGGCAGTCTGCTTTTCTGGTAAAGAACATCTTGGGGCAGAAATTGAAGGTTGAACACTTAAGGTACGCTAGCCGTGGATAAATGAGCATCTACTCATCTACATCTACATCTACATCTACTTCTACATCTACATCTAATCTTGAGACTGTTTTACCACACACTTACCGATTCAGATTAACCTACCTATGTCACCCTGTGGGAAAATGTCCTCACAGAATAGTATATCAAAAAGATTCAAGCTTAAGTTCCATAGTGTGTTTTGTATTCTTTACAGAATACATTACTATTATTTACAGAATACATTACATTATTATTATTATTATTTTTATTACCTCTGAACAGGAAGCTGGACAGGGCCGTTCAGGGGGTGACGTGTGAAATGATTGACAGTCTCGGCCAGAATGAGACCATGGAAGGCGTGGCGGCCCTTTCTCAGTCTGGCTGGGTGGCCAAGGCCCAGGTAGGCTTGCCGCACTCCCAGCATCCAATGTACTACATTCACTAGGGCTGCTCAATTAATCGAATTCTAATCGTGATAACGATTTCAGGGCCAAACGATCTCAAAACAAATAAAATCGAGGGCAACAATGTTTTTGTCCTAATTATTTTCTACTGGTTGTATTGTACATTAGATGTATACATTAGACATTTCTACTGTTTGTACATTAGACATCAAAGGAAACTTACTAATGTTTACGAAGAAAGGTATTAGGGAAAATCCAAAGGTACGAGAATGTTTTTTCGAAATGTTTTTGAATACATTTTCAATAAATGAAGCATGTTACTGAGGAAAACAAAATAATCGTGATTTCAGTTTTGGCCCAAATAATCGTGATTTAGATTTTTTCCATAATCGAGCAGCCTTAACATACACTCTCTATCAGTCTGTCTGCCTGTGTCTGTGTCTTATTCTAACTTTTCAGAATTCCAAACCTTACTTTTTTCTTAGGTACACAATAAGTCAAGCGTGCTTTTAAATTCAAGTTCTCTTATTTGTCACCTCATCAGTCATAATTGTATAAAATTTGTAGTGAAATGTGGGACTGGTACACTCCACACAGACTGTGTAGAATGGTTAAGAGAAAGATAGGAAAGTAATAAATATACTGATTGTAAATATTCATACAATTAATAATTACATACAAGTTCTGGAGGTATAGAGGGCAGAACAGTAACAGATACATTTTTAAGTTAAGAGTTGCAGTATAGCAGGCATAATCATATTTATACAAAATACTTCCTACATGCTCTCTCTCTCTCTCTCTCCGTCCCTCTCTCTCTCTCTCTCCCCTCTCAGACCATCTGTGCTGCCCGTAAACTGTTTGACTCACTGGAGCAGAAGCGGAGGGACTACTTCAGGAACGTCTCCAGTGCCGAGTTAGAACGCATCCCAACGATGATGATCATACACCTGCCGTGAGTTTGGCTGTAAACATATCTGCATATGAAGGCTTTAGATGCAAGACCCTCTAAGTCCATTTTCATAAATATGCAAAATTAAGGTGTTTTTATAATATTCATTTCCAAATAATCTCTATCAAACTGCAGTTTAAGTATTTTTATCATGTGAAAAAAAAAATCCAATTGTAGGTGGTCAGATAATAAAGCTTATAAAAATGATATAAATATATTTTTTGTAAATTCATCACAAATGGACCTAGAGAGTTTTTTCATCTGAACTCGTCATATATTATATACCAATATGTCCTCTCCATTTGACACATCTGGGGGGAATTTACCCACATACCCACAACCCACAGAGCAGTGGGCTGCCATTTATCCAGCATGCGGGGGGCAGTTGGGGATTGGGGGCCTTGGCCAAGGGCACCTCTTCCATAGCTTCCATAGCCACCCACATTGTTTTTTGTACCAGCCAGAGGACTGAACCAGCCACAAGTCTAATTCCCTAATCTAGTCTAATCATAATGCCATGGATGGGGAAAGTGTACGAGGAGAGTGCATACATGGCTAATATTGCTAATACTGAGTAGAGTGCTCAGTATGCCCCATTGTTAATATTGGGTAGAGTGCTTATGCATATGCCCTATCTCTAATACTTCTATGTGGCTGTCCTCAGGGTTGACAAGATAAGGGCTCTGCCAGCCTCAGTGTGCGGTGTGTTTCTCGACAAGATGAAGACGGCGAACCTCTTCTGCCTGCCCCACAGCTCCCCCTCACGCACCGCTCTCACCCAGAAAGCACTCGACTGTTTGGTAAGACACACTAGTAATAGACTGTAATCGTGTGATTAATGAACTTATAACAGTAATGTGTTACACTACCGTCACTGACAAAAGTAATGTAAAGTAATGTGTAAAGTTACTAAGTAACGCGTTACACACATCTGCACACTACACCCTTACATGGACACATTCACACACACACACACACACACACAAACCTTAATACTACTACACATTCTTAATCCACGCATGTACTGTTAATCTAGCATCTGCACACATTCAGTCAGACTTTATTGTAAATGTTGTAACACAATGCACCTACTGCACCACCATGTAAACGTAACACCACATATGCTTCTACTTCATGGTAAATGGGACTGCAGTCTGTGACCCATCCTTTGTCTCCCCAGGGTAAAAATATGTCCGAGCTGTCCACTGAAGAGGTGATGAGTCTGGGGCCACTGCTGTGTGACCTGCGGCCCTCTAAGCTCCGCCCTCTGGCCCCAGAGGTCCTAAACAACACACTGCTGGGCATGGCCTCCACCTGCACCTACATCAGAGGGGGTCACAGAGAAGAGCTCTTCGCTTTAGTCAAGGACACATTTGGGTACATGACAGAGGCACTGGGACACATACAGTAGCAGTCTACTTGCAATCAGGCCCGTTGACAGTCTTGGCTGGGCCCGGGACAGATAATCTGATGCCCCCCCCCATATTCCGTAATTTAAGGAGGGACCAGTTCTGGGTGCCCCCTTTCGCTGGGCCTGGGACAAGAGACCCATTTGTCCCCCCCTTTTGGCGGGCCTGCTTACAACACATAAAAATAGCATTTGACACAGATTTTTTGTGATAGTCTGATAAGGATTAACTTTTTTTCTTTCTTTTTCATATGCAGGGAACCTTCAAACTGGTCAGAAGTGACTGTGCAGTCTCTCAGG
>CM050218.1:7085000-7115000 GCA_027475355.1 Coilia nasus | reverse complement strand
TTACAAACCTGAGAAAAACTGGTGTTGATGTGGTGATGATTGATCTTCTGAAGATGATGTCTAAAAGAGTTTACCACTATTACAATCTAGCATTGAGATTTGAAATGTATATAAATACTTAAATTTAAATTTAAAATTCTCATTTTTCATTCTGCATTACATAATGATTTTGGCCCAGGAAGCTTTTTATATTTTGAAAGCAAGACTGTTAGTTTGTAATGATTAACGTAACAGCATATATGTCAGTTGCATATGTTTATTGCTGTGCATTGCAATACCTCAGGCAGTTCACCATTCTTCTCCTGTGTGTTCCTAACCAGCGGGCCTGGACGCGGCTGAGCTTCAGAGTTTGAATCCGTCCGTTTTCTCCTTCATCGTGTCATCTGCCATCCCTCTCATTCCTCCCCAGCGCTTGGCGGTGAGTTTCTGGTCACAACCCCTGTCAGTCCCTCCTTAGCCTCTCTGTTACTGGGTTATTGCTGAAGAATTTGCATATTCATTCAGGACACATTCAATGAGCATTACTTGAAGGCATTGCTGATCATATTAGTGCCTTTCATGTTTCCTTTATGGAACCACCAGAATCAAGCATCCATTTTCACAAATGAGTATTTTCTCTCACACTGGCAAAGTCAACCAACATCTTTGTGACAACATCAGTGTGTATTCTTTTTTTGGTAATGAAATTTCAAAAATATCTTTTTGGTCAGGCTCTCTCGGTCAGCCAGGTGCAGGCACTGGGTCCTGACAATGCTGCCGTGGTGACAGATGCTCAGAAGGCAGAGCTGGGGGAGGAGCTGAATGCGGCTCTGGCTGAGGCAGTGGGTGTGGCCTATGCCCGCTCTGAGTCCAGCCCAGGTGGCTCTCAGTCCGGCACCGGTGGCCAGGATGGTTCCGCACTGCCACAGGGTGGAGGTAAGGCGTAGCAACAATTAATAAAATGGGTGGGCCCAGTGCAAATTACATAGTTTACTTAAATTGTCAATCAGACAAAAGGAGCCTTGTGA
Source organism: Coilia nasus (assembly GCA_027475355.1). NCBI lineage: Eukaryota > Metazoa > Chordata > Actinopteri > Clupeiformes > Engraulidae > Coilia > Coilia nasus. The sequence goes on along the minus strand of CM050218.1, from coordinate 7,113,993 downwards.
TTGGGTGGGCTTGATGGACAAGCAGGTGGGCACAGACCTACCACAGCCCACCCGTGTGTAAGCCTATGCAGTGGGTGCTTCTCAATTTCTTTCTTTCTAAGAGGAAAATGTCAGAACCAAATCTGAATTAATAGTTGAAGCATTTCAGCTTTGAGTTAACCAGTTAGTTTTAAAACAGTTTAAAGTGCACAATTAAAGCTGTAATATGTTTATGTCTTACAGGGGCCGGCAGGAACACCATGATGAGCCTAGTGGTCATTCTACAGCCCCTGCTCTTTCTGCTGCTAGGCTTCATGTAGACTTCTCCATTATCCTTTTAGCATTATGCTGGCAAAGACGACTTCATAGGCTTGGAGAGATATATTTGTGTTAGTTAATGATTTTGCACATCCTACAGCTTCATTATTACGATGTATTGCTGCTTTACAACATACAAACACTGATCTCTATTTAGATATTGCAGAATTTATTACAATTATCCTTATAATACTTAACTCTTGCGTATAGAGGTGATTATGGTCAGGAACTGGTTTCAGATTGACGAGCCTTTTTCTGTGCCATTTTCTGGTCATATATTATGTGAATTTATTTATTTGGTGAGCGATACATCATAAAAACATATGCTTTCTGGGATAGCATAGCATAATTTCAGGCTATATTAATTCAACTTTAAAAAATAGTTCTAAGAATCTCTATGTAAGCATAACATTATCTGTGTCCATGCCAAATTCTACAACAGTGAAACATATAAAGGGGCATTTGTACACGTTTGCACATAATTATTTTGGCCATTTGATGCTACAAAAGACCTTACGTCTGTCTGTTTTTGTAAGGGGACATACAATGTCTTGGCTGTAGGAATCAAGTAAGAAGGCTTTAATCTATCCTACCTCGTCTGATTCAGTAAAACTGAACCGGGCGGAACTGGAGTGTGGATGTGAACAGCACGTCGCATGCAGTGAAAGTTTAGGCCACGATACTTTAATAGGAGACAATCTTTTATTAAGAACAATTATGCCATTACTTCATATTTTATATTAGAAAGCAACTAAAGTCTCACAAACAGAACAGGGAACACAGTGGGCTCTGGAGAAAACAGTTGCTGCTGCCACTGTATACACACACACACACCTCATAGAAAAGATCTATTAAGCATACCTGATTTCAAAGACTAAAGAATAAAATGTGAAGAAATCTATGCATTTACAGTGATTTCTTGGTTGTCTTCATTTTCTGTGCAAGTTCCTTCCCCAAATTCAGATTCTCAACCTTCTCAGACACACACACACACACACACACACACACACACACACACACACACACACAAAAGCAAAAAACAGGTGCATGCACAAAAACAAACAGGAATGGGTTTTGTCTCAGGTGAGACTTAATTTGAAGCATTAAAATGACAGACAGTTATTTGCCTCCACCAAATCCCGATACACACACACACACACACACACACGATCACAATCGCACACACCAACTTAGAGAAGTACATTCTCAAAATTCACGGTCAAGGGCACTTTCATGGTTGAGCAAATTTAAGAGCAGTTTCTTTAAAAGTGCGAGACAAAGGTGAATCACACCAGTGCCTTGTGTCTTAAGATTGCTGGGACCAAACATTCTACGCAGACAGTTTTCCCTCACGACAAACTGATTGCTTTAGCTGATGATACATAATTAATGTATGCATCCAATGCAATGATTATTTCATTCAGTCTGTGACTGTGTGTGACATCCTTATGGAAGAACTATAAAGAACAGGCACCAATGAGGACAGCTCTGGGGTCCTTTCTCTTGATACAATCCCATGTCAAATTTGCATTCTTTACTTTCTGCTATGCATCATTTTACACCTGGCCTTCTCTGTAGGAACCGTCACTTTAAAAAAAAAAAGTGTATGACTAAAAAACTGAAGAGCAACAAAGCCAAAAGCAGAGGCGTTGCCAAACTGGCAGGAAGAGAAAAGAGGAGGTGAATGATTATGAAGATCTCCCTTAAATCAAACAGGCCCTGAAAACCAGGTTAACAACGTCAAGGTGATCGAGTCTTTGACTTCATGAGGACTGAGGCTCCTGGGTGAAAAGAAAAGAAAATAACACACAAACCCGTGCAGGCCTCTTAGTCTTCTGCCAGTCTGCAGTAGTCGTTGGCGGCAGCAACCTCCGCCCTGCTGTTCCTCAGGGTTTGTCGGTCTTGTGAGCAGTGATGAAGGCCATGCCGTGAGTTCTGAAGTGCGTGTTGAGGTCCGAGGCCTTGTCGAAGCGCCTGCCGCACACCTTGCACGCGCACGCTCCCCCCCTCTCCGCCCCCTCCTCGCCCTGCTGCGACGGTGACCCCGGAGACCCCGGGCCTGGTCCCGCCGCCCCCGACCCCAACCCCACGGCCGTGCCGTCTGTGCCCAGCTCACCTGCTCCTCCTCCGCTGCCGTCGGCCGGGCCCTCCCCCAGGTGGTGGTGGTGGTGGTGGTGGTCGGGGGGCGTGTCGCGCACGCGGTGGCTGATGAAGCGGTGGCGACTGAGGGAGGGGCCGGAGGCGAAACACGCCCCGCACTGCTGGCACTGCAGCGCCCCCTCCCCCGTGCCGCGGTGGCTGGGGATGTGCGCCAGGAACTCCGCCTGCTCCTCCGTGGTGAAGCCGCACAGCATGCAGCGGAACCCCGCCTCTTCCTGTCTCGTCACCGATGACACACCACCACTTCCTCCACTTCCTCCTCCTCCGGCCCCATCCCCTGCTGGCCCAGACCAACCGGAGTCCTGATCCACAGAGGCCCCGCCCACGGAACTCACAGTGACGGCCGGTTCATTGGAGCCGTCGGCTGCTTCAGAGATGGCAGAGCCACGTTTCTGCAGAGAATAAAAAGTGAGAGAGAGAAGAGAGAGGGTTAATGTTTTGAAGACAACACTTCAGTGGTAGTTCAACAACACATACATGGTGTGAGTTGGAGAGAGAAACAGACAGACAGAGAGGAAGAGGAACACGGGCAGGAAAGGACACCAAGATACCAAAATCCTGGTATGTTTGGATTGGTAAAATAAAAAGTATTTAGGGCCAATAGACTAGTACTAGTGCTGACGGTCAAGTGAGCTGGCAGCGTCTGATTGGCCAGAGGAGTGAAAAGGTGGAGTCAGACCGGTCGGTCCACTGGTCTCCCTGGCAACTGGGCTCCTGGTCCATGCTGTGTCTGCATGTGTCTCTCCAGACTCAGGCGACTGCTGAAGGATCGCTTATTGTCCACACACAACCTACACACACACACACACACACACACACACACACACACACACACACACACACACACACACAGGGAAAGGACTTGGCTTAGGAGCTATGGAAGTCCTTGGCTTATTGCTTGCGCCCATTGCCCATCATATCTGGGGTCTAGTCAGCATCTTTAAACGTCTTATCTGTACGTATATCTACAGTTCGATGTGCTATGGTTCCATTCCCCAGCACAGCTCTGTGCGACACATGGAGTTTGACAAAGTTTACCTCAGTGTTTCATGCCTTTGAAAAGACCATGATGTCATTTATTATGATCATATAGTAGCCCAGACGAGTAAGCTGTGTGTGTGTGTGTGTGTGTGTGTGTGAGCATGTGTGTGTGCGCATGTGTGTGTCGGTCTGTGTATGTGTGTGCATGTGTCTGTGTGCATGTGTCTGTGTGCATGTGTGTGTGTGCATGTGTGTGTGCGTGTGTGTGTGTGTGCATGTGTGTGTGTCAGTCTGTGTCTGTCAGTCTGTGTCTGTGTGCATGTGTGTGTGCCAGTGTGTGTGTGTGCAAATGAAAGGGGGACTCACTGGCACAGGAAGAGGCGGCAGTTGTCTTTGTGTTTGAGGCGGATGTGTCTCCTCAGGCTGGAGGAGGAGGAGAAGGAGCCCTCACACAGACTACATGGGAACTTCTTCAGGATCTGCTCACACACACACACAAAATGACAAAATGAAGACCGCATTGCTTTTACCAAATACTTCTAGCAGACACTTATCCCCGTCCTGCCCCTCATCTTGAGTGGACTACACTAAGCTAGAGCGGTCAGCTGCAGGCCCACTTCACCACAGCTGACACACTGACACACACATTTGCACACACAGCACAAGCACACGCACACGCACACGCACACGCGCACACACACACACACACGCATAAGCGCCCACGTACACACTCACAAACACACAAAGCTCCTTGACAACAAAGATTGGGTACACTCTCTTAATCAGGATGGCAAACAGAAGTCAGTCATCTACTGTAATATTTTACACCCCAGATGTTTTTATTTATTTAGCATCTGCTTATACCATAAGTATATTATCCCAGCAGAATCTACATGTACTTCGCTCTCACAATGTTTGCAATAAGGAGAGTGAGATGAGCAAGAATGACTCAGGAGTATTTTAGAAAACTAATTATTTGCAGTCCAAAATGACTCATCTGTGACAAATCTGTGATTGGATGACTGAAATGAAGCCAATATTTCATTCAATATGAAACCACTGAATATGAATGAATATGAAACAAACTCTTATGCTTATGGAAGTACAGGAATGAGTAATGCAGCTGTGATCTAGTAGTTATGTACTAATCTATGAGTTGGTCTTGGGCTTGCAGAGTCACCAATCCTACCCTACTTATGGCTGAAATGACCTTGAGCAAGGCATCTAACCCTAGCCTGGTAAACCCGCCCCTCGTACTTCATTTCATTTCGTGCAGAGGGTCTGGAACAGAGACCGTCAAAAATGATTTGCTGGAGGTGTGGACTCTGCTGAAGTTTTAAAAAAGTGCCTCTGCCTTTACCCAATCGCTAATGCCTGGTCGTCACGTATGCAATTAGCCTACCTAAGCACTACAATTCAAATGTAGCACACAAGGTCAACGTCACAGCTAACGAACACACCCTCTGTTCGCCGATTGGACCGTACTTTCTGCGACTTGCCAAATGCTCCTCAAGAGATTCCGGTCCAGACCCTCTGCACGAAATGAAATGAAGTACGAGGGGCGGGTTTACCAGGATAATCTAACCCCACACTGCTCCAGGGACTGTAACTGAAACCCTGTAAAATAACTGTAAATCGCTCTGGATAAGAGCGTCAGCTAAGTGTAGTGTAATGTAATGTAATGTAATGTAATGATGAAGGCAAAAGGGTGCTGACCGTGCCATGCAGCTCGGCCATATGGGTAATGTAGTTCTCCTTGTCTGTGTAGTGGCTCTGGCACTGTGTGCAGGTCCAGCTCGGTGCGGCCTGCTCGCCTGCGTCGCCTCTGCCCCCGGCCTCGCCCTTCCTCCCCCCGTCCTCTTCCTCGCCGTCCTCCTCGTGCTCGCGCCCCCACTCCTCCCCGTCCGAGCTCTCCGTCTTCTGCAGAGCCTTGCCCTTGGCCGAGGCCGAGGAGGAAGCGGAAGCGGGGGAGGACGCTGTGGCCAGGCCCACTTCCTGTTTGACCGCGGAGCCTCTGTGGGCCGTCTGACAACAGGAAGAGGAAGTAGAGGAATGGGGCAGGGCGAAGATACACAAAACAGTTTACAAAATGCATGCAGACACTGAAACCATAGTAAGACACGCTAACATTGTCAGAATGCACAAAAACATTGCAAAATCATCTTCTTGGCTCTAGATTATTATATAAGCCGTGTGTGTGTGTGTGTGCGCATGCATGTGTGTGCACCCTGTCTATGTTATGGACAATCACATGATATATGCTTTCATTTTCATTTACTAGGGCTAAAAGTGAACAAGAAGACTCAGTGATGTAAATAAACAGTAGGGAGATGTGCCCTTTCTGTTTGTTTGATTGACCAGACAACCAGACAGGCTGCCTGTTGGGGACCAAGAGCAGGTGCTTTCCTATACAGGTTTGGTCTAAGCACAGTGGAAGCTCAAAGATGAACTAAACACACCTGTACAATTTTGAAGGTAACTTCTTTTCTCTAGCCAAGTCAAAAGAAGAGGAAGAAACAACGAGACTAAGGCATTAATGTGTTGTGGCTAAATTAAAGCAGGTTGTTACCTTCATGTGCTCCATCATGGAGGACCTTTGGGCGTAGAGTTTGGGACAGTCCGGGCACTTGAACACGTGCACCTTCTGATTGGCCAGGTGAGTGTCGAAGTGCACGTAGAGCAAGGCCTTCTGGGTAAAAACAGTCTCGCACATCACACACTTGTAGATCATCCTGGTAATCCAACAAAGTGAAAAAACACAGCCCAACAGGCATTCATTAAAATCCAAACAGGAGCAGAGCAGTGAATAATCGTCTCTGTTTCCCCACACTGATGCACTGGGGGTTTACTATGCACATCAAGATGGCAGAGCTACTCTGAGCATCACATGTTGTATAATAAACAGCTTTGATAGATCTGCAGTAGCATGAGCCATTCTGAGCTACACTCATACTGGTTCACAATAACTGAAATAGCCCAAGTATCCCGATAAATATAGACATCATCATGGTGCAAATGTTCATTTCCTCATATCAAATCCCTTTTATTGTATTGTACAATTTCAGAACTTTGTCAGGATGCCAAAATCTTTTTTTGCAGACACAGCATGCAAAACATGCTTTGCCCTGATAACTATCAAACACTTCAAGACTTTTATTGTCATTGAACAGTTGGCTGTACAACGAAATTAAGCAGCAAGCCCACTAAGGTGCAAGATGAAAGTGTCAAGTGTCAAGTACTAAAGGTACACAGTACAAAGGGTCAAGTACATAAGAAAGAGCAAAGAGAATGGGGGGAGCATAATAAATAATAAGAAATAAATAAATAAATAAATAAATAAATAAATAAATAAATAAAGGGGAAGGCAGAACCACAACTTACTTGGCCTGGGCGCTGGTGAGCGCGGGGTGCTGGGAGGAGATGTGGCTCTGGGCGCTGGGGGCAGATTTGAAGGCCATGGGGCAGGAGGGGCATTTGTGGAAGACCTCACAGTGAGAAGACTGAATGTGGGACTTGACAGAGTTCAAGCCGCCAAACACCACCTGACAACTGAAACATCTGGAAAAGACAAGCACAACAAAATCCATTACAATTTGTATGATTACATGACATCACACTCTTTTATCCAAAGCCACTTACAAGTGAGGAGCGCCACTCATGCAGCAGAGCTACTGTGGATCGAGCAATAACTGCTGAGCTTGTCAATAATTAACAAGTGGAGACGTTCATAAGAGGTCCAGACTATGAAGCAGGGGTGTTAGAATTAAGACAGAGCCTCTTGAAAATAAAAAGGTATGTCCTTGTTACCTGGTCCCGCAGAGGGGATTGACCAGGTATTGCAATGAGCCTGTCTGTGTGTGACTGTGTGTGTGACTGTCTGTCCGCCCATATTGCAATGACCCTGTACGTCCACATGGGGGACCAGGTTGCCATCTCTGATTGCACTTGTTACGGTAGCAAATGAAACAAACATTGAGAACTATTGCTACTGTTATGTCATCACGGTACATCCCCCCTCCCCCCCACCCCCCCAAACCACCCCCAAAATCAGTTACCTACACATAGCAGCAAACAAAAAGCAGGTGTGTTAATGGGCATGTCAGCCTTGGCTGCTGGATAACTGCCTGGCTCAACACGATATCAAACGAGATCTGACAAGATTTGCCAGTGGCTATAAACAGTATAAACGACTGCGGTCAAATGCGACCTGCTGAACGGCTGGCATAATCTCGTCTGAACATTAGGAACTAAAACCTTGTCGTGGCAAGTACACTTAAGCCAGACATTTTTCGACTTCACAGCGTAAAATATTGTCCGATTTTGTTTGATCTATCACGTAAAGCCATCCACCTGTAAGACAGCATGGGAATGGGCTTACTGGTTTGCTGCATATGCAGTGTATGGGAGTATGAGTGTTGACGAGCTGATAACATAAAGTAAGCCTAACACTGGTTTGCTGTATGTAAAGTGGTTGTGAGTGGGAGTGTTGATCAGCTAATAACACAGAGCAAGCATGGCACTGGTTTGCTGTATGTACAGTGGTTGTGAGTGGGAGTGCGGACCAGCTAATAACATAAACTAAGCCCAACACTGGTTTGCTGTATGTACAGTGGGTGTGAGTGGGAGTGCGGACCAGCTAATAACATAAACTAAGCCCAACACTGGTTTGCTGTATGTACAGTGGGTGTGAGTGGGAGTGCGGACCTGTATCCGATGCGGCGGGTGAAGTGCAGGCAGGCCTCCTGCAGGTGGGTCTGGAAGCTGGCCTGGCGGGCCACACCCCCGCACTCGGGGCACACGTGGGGGGAGCGGTGCCGGTGGATGCGCTGGTGGGCCGACCAGCTGCAGGGGTTGGGCAGCAGCATCGGGGGAGTGCACTGGGTACAGGACTGATGCAGCACAGGAAGGCACACACACACACACACACACGCATGCGCGCGCACACACACGGATGCACAGGAAGGCATATACACACACACACACGCATGCACACACACACACACACATGCACGCACACACACACACATGCACGCACACACACACGGATGCGTGCACACACACACACAGACACACACACACACACAATACGGCTTGATTACCAATGTGAAATAGCATAAACAGCATGATGAAGTTGTGTGTCTGCACCATCTACTGTACATAACTAGAACCATTTTCTAGTATCGCATTAAGGAGGCACACTACAGACCTCTCACTCACTACACCTGCCTATGGTATATGTGATATTATAGAACAGTTAGCAACTTCTGATTGGACAAGACACATTCTAAGCGTCACTAGGAGTGGGGATATCCCACGGTATATACAGGTCCTACTCGGAAAATTAGAATATCCTGAAAAAGTGCATGCATTTCAGTTGTAACTCAACTTTCAAGATGAAATGTTTAAAGGCTCAGGACCCTTTGGAAAGTGTTTGCATTACTTACCTGATTAGTGTATGACACTTTGAGCCTACAATACTGAAGATTTTCACAGTATTCTCATTTTCTGAGTTTTTGTGTTTGAGGTTTTAATAAGCTGTAAATCATAATCAGCAAAATTACAACAACAAAAAGCTCGAGATATCTCACTTTGCATGTAATGAATCTATAAAATGTATTGGTTTCACCTTTTATGTTGGATTGCCTGAATAAAACAACTTTTACACGATATTCTAATTTTCCGAGTAGTACCTGTACTCATGTTATATTACTTAAGCACATGCGTGGTCCTGAAGTACAGCTCATGTATGTGCTTATGATACAGCAGGTTACAGGCAAGTGCAACTGCAACTGCATAAGAAATGAGGGGTCCAATTGGACTCATCTGAAATTAATATGGAGGACAATACTGTACAGTGCGAGGGAGAGTGCTGCTGTTGACAAGACCACAGAATCGTGGTCATTAACAAAACATTTCTCTTTAATGTAGCAAGATGCATCGCTGGAGTTTAGTTCAAAACAAGCCAAACAGCAGCAAAGAGGAAATGGCAAACATATACAAAATACAACGACGGTGTTCTCAAGACAAAACCAGACAGATACACACAAACACGAGCCCAGCACACACAGGCAGACGCACACACACATCAGTGTTTTCCCCAAAGCGTCTAAGCGTATCGGCACCGATACGCTTCTTTTTTCGCCGAGACGCTTTCATAAAATGCCGATACGCTTAAAATCACGCACAAAAACATTCCCCCCGAGGTTTCCCCCGAACAAGAAGCCCCAATGTAGTCAAATGTAGGCTGCGTTTTTAGGAAACTTCCGTGGTGGGTGTGTAAACTACTATACTGGCGAAACTGGCCAATCACATGCCGATTACAGTGCTCCTTTGTTTTTTTTCCGCCAGTCAGCTGTATCAGAGAGTATTGTAGAATCCAAGATCTTTAACGAAAACCTCGGGGCTACTAAAACTGCCTGACTTTGACTGTAAATGCTTCACAAGAAGGAAGGAGAACGCTCCTTGGGACATGCTCATGTAGCAAGAAAACTTTCTCCACAGTGTACAGAATGCGATCGGATCATCTAGCTGCTGAAAGAGAGTGAGAGAGAGCGTGAAAGGCAAATCCTCCTTTATGTAGAGCAGAGTCAAGACTGGTGAATGGGACACTCGTGGAATTTAACTAATAAATTGGTCCTTACGTCTTTCTGGATTTGTTGATGGTTCTTTTTAACAAAGTGTCACAATCCGCAATTATTTGTGATTATTTCAAGCCTAATAGTGTATGTTGTTACTGTTTGGATTTCCAGAAAATTAGCTTCATTTCAGACCAGGCTGCAGCCTGTATGGGGTTGTTAGCGCGCTAACGCTAGCGAACTACGCTAACATAATGTTTTAAACTGAAAGCTGCCACTTTACTCACCAACACCCACCTAGATACTAATACTGATATTAGCTGAAGTGGAGAAAGTAATATAAAGTTGTAAGGTTATTGCAGCGTGTTAAATTCAAGGTGAGTCGATGACTGTTAGCATTACCACATTACCAATCATTTCAATGAGCTAGTTCGTTAGCTTGTTACAGGAACACTGAAATAAGATTTTGTTGTCATCAGACATCATTCTAGATAATACTACACTACACTGAATTATATTTATCTGCAGAATCTAAGATCTGTGGTACCAATTCAGCTTTCACGTGGCCATACAACTCACCAAGTGCAACGAGTTTTTTGTTCTATTTGTGCCAAAAAATGCAACATTTTATTAAAAGTGTTATGTTTCCACCAGCCTTCTGGGACCAAAATTTAGCTTCAGATCTTCCTAGAATGCACCATTTTAGCTCTAGAAAAAAAAATTTTTCCCAGGGTGCATGCCCACCAATCCTCCGAGCTACCGTGCCACCGCGTCATCGTATTTACATCAAAATTTAAACCCTTCTTTTTATTTCTGGGGAAAACACTGCATATGAACAGACAGACAGACACACACACACACACACACAAACCCTTGCAGGACTCACAGTGTTGGTGGAAGCTTTGACCTCCTGGAAGTGGGCCACCAGCTCTGCTTTCCCACTGAACTGACTCTTGCACTCTGGACACCTGCCAGCCAAACGCACATGAGTTCACCCTGGGCCTGATGGTCCACATACTACTACTAGCCCACAGGACGCCTTACCAGGCCAATTACAGCCCATTCACATACAACAAACACAGTTATTCATACACATTCCTCTACCCTAAAAAAAAAAAAAAAAAAAAAAAGATTGGTCCCTATAAACTGTGTACAAATACTGAGGCACTGAGTGTTTAAACTCTTGTCTTGTCCTTGGCTAAACAAAATGAATCTTATTTTCAACAAACCATCTTTAATGTCTCTGAGAGCACACTATCTAAATAATATGTCACCACAACATTAAATAAGTAGTCTACAATTTATACTGGCAACCTTCAACCTAGTAGACACCATAAAAACATACTAAACAGAAAAACATACTAACTTTAAACATAATAGATAGAGCAAAAACATTGCGTGCCTCCTGGCTACAGTTTGCAGGTAAAGGCTACGTAAGGGATAAAGGACAACACAGTGTTTGTATATCGGAAAGTTAATGCACGTTCGAGGTGGTAATGCCATTACACCTCGATGTGCATTAACTTTCTGATATACAAACAGCGTGAAGTCCATTATCTCGCTTATACCACGGTTAGCACACATGTCTGATGTTAATTTCAGGCAGAGCAGGCTGGTGCGTTGGTTTACCTGTTGTTGGTGTACTGCAGGGGCTCGGCTTTCTTGCAGGGCAGGGGCAGCAGCGCCTGGTGGCCCGGTGTGGCGGGGGTCTCCTCCTTAGCTGGGCTAGAGACCCCAGGAGCAGCGGGAGGAGAGGTGACCGAGGTGGAGAGCATACCTGAGAGAGAGAGAGGGAGAGGGAGAGGGAGAGAGAGAGATGGAGAGAGAGAGAGAGAGAAAGAGAGAAAAACAGAGAGAGAAAGAGAGAGAGAGAGAGAGAGAGAGAGAGAGAGAGAGAGAGAGAGAGAGAGAGAGAGAGAGAGAAAGAAAGACAGAGAGAGAAAGACAGAGAGAGAGAGAAAGAAAGACAGAGAGAGAGAAAGAAAAAAAGAGCAGAAACAAAGTGGGGAAGAAAAACACAGTGAGAAAGAGAAAAACAGAAACAGACAAAGCGAGAGAGAAAGGACAAGAGAAAAATAGATATTGCATTACTGAACACACCCATGCCACCAGGACACTACCATGCTGCATACAAATGTGTCTGGCCCACTGCTGCACATGAATGCATATGACCAATGCCCACTGTCAGAAGGTCATGGGGCACAAAGCTTCACACGGCAGATTTGTAACACTTAAAGTGGACACTGGATGCTCATTTTTTCCATTCCTTTAGTGTGGTAATGACCTGACCATGTGATCAATCTGCGAAGCTACAACAGCTCAAAGTACATGCCAGGTAGAGCAACCCATTTTTCTTGTCTACCTGTAAAGCCAGCATTACAATCCCAGCCTTAATCCTCCATTCTGCTGTAAGTATTGGTACTGTATTGTGTCTCTAAACAACACTAAGTCTGGTCAAGGTAAAACATTACCCACTATTAGACTAGTCAGTCTACATTTTCAGAGCACCGGAGCAGTTCCAACTTTGCCATCACATCAAGATTAACAACCATAACAAACTGGCATTGAAGGCAGCCAATCAGCATCAAGTGCTTGCATTTCATAATGAGGTTGCCAGTTCAGCCTGAAAGGATGCCAAACAAGGTAGGGGGTTTAAAACGTGTGGTTTTGCACCTAACATAGCTATCTGAGAGAGGTTGTCATTGCTCAACCACTCTCTCACCTTTAAGAAATCATACATTTTATGTTTTGAGTGAAAGTTGTCATGATGATTATGATCATGATTATGAATACGACATGTAATGCTCACTGATGAGCAACCTGCCTTCACAAGCCACAATTCAGTACCACATCTGTTCAAGCCATTCACTAAATCAGCTGATTTAAATTAACACAATTCTTCAGCCAAATGGAGGGGTTTAGTGTCTGTGTAGATTCTCATTCACCCAGGTCATGGTAGTCAAAGGTGCTAAGTTGTAAGCACCTGTACGACTTCTTGGAGCTTGAAATTGAAACTCCAAGAAGAAGTCCAGTAAGCAACTTGGCTCCTTTGAGGAATTTATTATTGAAATCAACTGTTTTAAGCCCACTAACCACAAACTAAACTACCAAACTACACTAAACACCCAGATTTCAATCGGGAGCACACACATGCATGCACGCACACACACACAAACGAATACATATACATATATGCGCACACACTCACGCACATGCACACTCACACACACACACACACACACAGATACATGTACGCGTACGCGCACACACACAGACACAGACACACACACACACACAGACACAGACACACACACACACACACACAAACACACACACACACACACACACACAAACACACCTATGGGGGTGGTGTCCTGCTGTCCAATCATCTGCTCCACGCTGATGGGCCTCATGACCAGGTGCGAGCACTGCATGACCAGGCCCCTCTCCTTGTGCTCGCGCGCGTGCAGCAGCAGGCTGCACTTGTTGAAGAAGGCCAGGCGCTTGGAGCAGTGGTTGCACGTGACCTCGATGCGCAGCGAGCGCCGGTCGTAGTGTCGCGCCAGGCTGCGCTCCAGGGCGAACGAGTCCCCGCACTCCAGGCAGCGGTACCCGGTGGCGGGCATGGGCAACCCCCACTCGGCCGGCGGGAGGGTGGACAGGTCGGGCTTGTAGCTGGGCAGCAGGTTCTTGCTGTTGAGGATCTTGTTGAAGGCCTCCACCAGGCTGGACTGGGTGCGCGAGATGACGGCGCCGCTGCTGTTGACGATAGAGGCGGGCTTGTTGCCCGGTGACACGGCCGCGGCAGAGAGCGAGGCCACCGTGGAGGCCAGAACGCTCCCGTTCACCGGCTTCTGTGAGACAGCGCGCACGTTCGCGGACGATGCAGATGAGGCGGAGGACACAGAAGGAAGCGTGGCGGCTTTGGTAATGCTGGCTGCCGAGGCTGACAGCTTAGAGGAGATGCCGGTGGCAGCCATTTTGTTTTGAGCTTTGCTGGCGGCCAGGAGCATGGCCGTGCTGGCGTCCTGCAAGGTCGACACGGGCAGGACCGTCGTGCCCTTCGACCTCTGGTTCTGACCAGGAAGTGGTGCGCCGGGCCTTTTGGGCCGGATCACCTTCTGGCCTCCCGGCGATGTTTTGGCGCCTCTGGGGTCCTCGGCAGCGGCCGTCCCGTTCGGGGGAACCCTGGTGACCGTCCTGGTGATGCTGCCGGTGGGGGTCTTGACCGTCTTGATCCGGACCTTTATCATAGAAGGAGAGGTCGAGCCGTCCACGGGGGCTGTCGCAGAGGACTCCTCAGCAGCAGAGCTGTCCTGCTCATCCACCTCCATTTGCTCATTCCCGTCTTCCTCTCGCTCCACCTTGCCGCCGTCTTCGCTTTCCATGGCCGAGTCCTCCCTCGCTTCCCCCTCTTCCCCCCCCACTGCTGGGTTCCAGGCTGCGCCCTTGGCTGAGGAAGACTGGGAGGCTGAGGCCTCGTTTGGGCTGGAGCCCTTAGGGGTCAGGGTGGGGAGACTGGTGGCACGCTTCGCCTGCGACGAGGCCGGTGGCTCGGGCTCAGGGCTCTCCGGGGAGTCCCGCTCCTCAATGACGTGTTCCGGGTTCTTCTCCTCCACAGCAGGGGCAGGCTTGGGGGTCGGGGGCTGAGACACCGTGACAGGGGTCAGGGGCGTGGAAGGAGTAGAGGGGGAGGGAGTCGGCGAGGGGGAGGTGAACATGCCGGAGGAGGAGGAGCGCTTACGTCGGGGGAACTTGGGCGGGGAGCACATGAGCGAGTCCGGGCTCTCCTGGATCACCAGAGGGGGGCTGCCGAGGTCCGGCTCTGACTCCTCGTCCTGCGACACTGCGCGCTGCGAAACCAGACCTGGGGCTTCGCACGGCAGCTGAGAGCCAGGAGAAAGGGGCGACGACAGGTCGCTGTCTGCCAGCGTCGAAGAGGGGAGGAGTGGACCTACAAGGTGAGCGGAAGACGAGGAAGGAGGCGGGGAACTTGTCGGGCTGGAGAGCGGCAGAGGGGCTGGAGTGGAGAAGAACGTTGACACGCCCCCTACAGATGCTGGAGATAGGTGGGAAGACAGGCCCTCACCGGAACCTGAAACTGCAGCAGATCTGTCAGTGACATCACCAGAGTGCGTGTCCACTTCCTGTGGCTGGTGTTCTTGTTGTGGCTGAGACACGTTGGGCTTCCTGGCCTTTGCCAACGAGTCTCTGAGAGCTGCCAGTGGCTTCGCTCTGCCAAAAACACCGGTGCTGGTGGCCGGGGGTCCCTCGGCGGCTGCTTTCGGGGAGGCAGGCGACCACAGCTGCCCGTTGGAGTGACTCTGAGTCTGGCTGGGGCTCAGTGGGAGGTCACTGGCCTCCGCCGCACAGTCCTCGAACCCGTTGTGCATCAGGGGCTCCGCGCAACCCAGCCCCTGCATCCTGAGGCCAAGTCGGGGAGAAGGTAGCGTGCTACCAACCCCTTCCTGCTCTCCGACTTCGCTGCCGCCGTCTCCGCTCATATCAGCCTCCTCTGCGTCGAACGCATCTGGCCGGACCCTGTTTTTAACGATCACGCTCACCCCTGGCGGTTCACCGCTCTGGGACGACAGGGTGGTGGCATGGGGTGCCTGATGGGGCTCTGATGGGCTGGGGGGTCTGAGAGGCACGACACAACCGCTGCCCCCTGCCTTCCCCACCCCACCACCTGTGCTACTGTGGTGGCCCTCGGAGTCCTCAGGGACAGACTGGATGGCGTCTTTAGCGTCAATGTCCGGGATGTCGAACGCAGCCAGCAAGTCATCGAAATCTGGGGTCTTCATATCCCCCATTCCCGTATCAAGGACTGGTATCTGCCAACAGATAGGTGGAAAAAGATGAGATGTTATCTTTGCAGTTATATTAACTGTTACGCTGTGTGACATACTACAAAGTTACTAGACAAAAGTGTATAATCATGCTAAACATGAAAGGAGAGGCGATGACTCGTGAAATAAAACATCTGAAAAAAAAAAGAATGCAGGCAGACACTGGGACTCACATCACAGGCTCTTAGAAACTGAAAACTTCTGCATGATAAAGGCTTCCATGGTACGTGTTGCTTGGGATTCTCACCACAATATAGCAAGCAGGAAGCTGGTGCATATTTTGTCAACGAAGACCAATTTACTTCACTTCAGCTATGCCCAATCTATTTTGAAAAGACATGCACCTGTAACTCTTGGTTCCTATCAGGTAGTAGGCTAGCTTGTGACTAAAATGCTAGGTACATGTTGTAGCTAAAGTTAGCGTGCCAGCTAGCCACAGTTTCTTCCGTATTCTCGACGTCCTTTCTTGCAGAACTTGGAGCGCTAAATCCCTTTAATTTACACTTAAAAGGGGATTAAGCGTTGGCCCGAGCTGCCATGCTTAGTCGCCATTAGCCACGGCTTACTATGACACGTAGCCTTACAGTTTGGGGAAATGGTTGATAGCCGACAGAAGCGCCCACCAAAGTATCTACGAAAGCAGCCTAGCAGACTTAGCATATGATAGCCAACTATCGTCGGCCTAATGCAGAGTAGCGCCCAGCTAACAGCAATCGCTTAGCTAGCAAGCAGGAATATCCTACACAAACTTTTTGCAGGACATTATTAGTGACTAGCCATATCAACAAAGCATACTTGTATCTGTTATGTAATCGTTCAGATGGAAAACAGTTTGCAGCGCTTACTGTTGAAGGAAGTGTGATGAAGAAGTATTTCCTCTGTTTACCTGTATAAGGATTCCCAACTACCCTTGCAGAACAGGGCTCATTTACGGTTGTCGTCATCGAGGATGGGTCAGTTTAGCCATGCGCTGGTTACAGTGAACAACTTGCAGTTCATGTCTCAATGTTGAGTGTGCAATATTATGCGCTGAGTAATCGTCCCGACTGCCGCAATTGACACATAAAGGGAAAACCAACATAGGTAAACACGGGTGTTTGCATGCCATATTAGTCCTAATCGAGTGTCCATCAAAAAGTCATGATTGACAGTGCTCACCATATACATAGCCAAAATATAAAATAAGTCACGTGTAACCGCTACGCCTGTTTGTAAAGTATGCCAAGGCTTGAGTTACTCTAAAATGACGCGAGATAAGAAATGTTCTCATTTAAATGTATTAAAGACTTCCTAACCTCACTGCTGCAATTGCTCTCCTCCAAAGGTTTTTTTTTTCTTTATTAACCATTCATTGGTAACACACACATAAGGGTGACCACTGAGGAATATGATGTATGGGGGCAGACAACAGTATTATAATAAACTGTGTAGTACTCAGTGGTTTGTCTGGCATGTTTCTTTTCTCATTTTAAGTGCAAAACAGTTCTTGGCCACATTTGTGTTACCTCAACTGCAATTTCATTGTGAATTTGGACTTTGTTCTCTAGTTCTACTGAGGTAGCTGTTAGTCAGATGTTGTGCCTCTCCACTCCCGAGAGAGCTTTCAAGGTCATACTCAGTCTATGGTCATACTCCACAACTAGACACATTGCCAGTGGATAAATATTTTTCACCCTGAAGGCTGATACATCACTCAAACATTCAACAGAAGACCTGACTTTAATAACAGCACGTAGTATTTAACCAAGATCTTGGTGCAAAGAAAATTAGATAGTTGTGTTATAGATACAAAGCATTGTAGGATGTTTGAAAAGCCCCAAAATAACTCTCTCACTCTCCCCCTCCCACATGCACACCCACACGCATACAGACATACACACACTCTCAAGAATGTTCACAAGGATGTTTGCTGCCAGCCCATGTTTTGTCTATCAGGCATAATCAGATATCAAAGCCTATTTTTTCTTTTCCTCCTTTTTGTTGTCAGGTTTGGGTCCTGTCTGGGAGGCCAGGGAGCCCATGGCGTTTCGGATGGCCTCGTTGTTTGGGTCGACACCTGGGAGGTTCTCAAGCACGCTCTGCAGGAACTCTGGGTCCTGCATCACATCATAGTCCTCCTCGTCCTAAAGCAAACAACACAACAAGACACAGGGAATGAATGTGATATTGCTAACACGTGAAGAGAAAGGATTCTCAAAATACAGGGCCAATAAAAAAAGCATATGGGGTACAGTATGACCAAATGAACGGTTTGGCATCAGATGTCAAAGAACACGACCACATAACCTAAAAGCCAACGGCCATCAGAGAAGCCAGCACTCTCACCTTAGCTCCTTCACTGGAGTCCATGGCGGCCCCCGCGTCTACATCCATAGCCTCTGCACCACCAAACTCTACATGTGAGCAAAAGTGAAGAGTCATTGTGTGTGTGCATGCAAAAGGCAGAAACTTACATTTATTCTCAGAAGATTTCACATTGTTAATTTCATAAACTATTATGAAGTTAGAGTTGCCATATGTAGCATAGGCGTTATTTCCTCCAATTCCCCGTTTTAGAATTTTCTATTTTTCTGCCTTACGTTTAGTTATGCAAGCCACAACTACATTCTCTTGGGCACTTTTATTCTTTGCCTTACAATGCAAACCTGGCCAGCCATAACAAATACTTAAACTGTTATCTTTTCGTGGTGTTGTGGATTTCTATGGGCATGGTGTGGTGTGCTGTTATGTACCCAAACTAAATCTAAGAGTTCCTCTTGACTGTCGTGACATTAAACTGCTATGATATATTATGGGTGGGTGTGATTCTGTTCCAAGTATGGGGGTGAGCTATAAAGCACTGAAAATGGAACTGCTATGGGGTGAATATTATATACTAAATCTGTGAAGCTAGTTAGGAAAGTAGCCTACGAGTATGACATGTCATGTTGGTGCTGGTGGCATTTTGTAGGACAAACTACAGTTACAGTTATAGTGGAAGTATATTCAAATCATTACATACACTTATAGATTGATAAAGTAAAAAAGTTATTTTGATACACATCAAAAAATGATTGGCCAGTAATTAATCACCTAGATATAAACTTAAAGGGTGTGTTTTAGAACATATTTAAAAAAAAAAATAAAGTGATGGGAAGAAATGACTAAAGTGCTGAATGTTCTAGCAGCCCTCACCTCCTCCCGCCCCCTGCATGGACATCTGCAGTGCATAGGCGATCTGCTCGTCCTCAGTCATTCGGCTGAAGTCAGGCAGAACAGGGGTGCCGGCGTCTGACACGGGCACTGACATCTTCAACAGGGCATTGTCTGACTCTGTAAGAGAGAGAGAGAGAGAAGTGACATGCACTGTTAGTTCAGATATTACTTGTTACAAAGACATTACAAAGTTTCCCTCATTTTACCTCTTTCCTGGAATACAACAGTTTGATAAAGTATGATCTCATACTACAGTAATATTTGTTGGTCCTCTACTTTTAAAATTTTCCCTAGTCAAGCACTTATTTGGAAGTTGTTATGTATTCTGACTAGGGATGGGAATCGACAACAGGTTGTTGTTGAGAACCGTTTCCCTGTGTTTTAATTCCTTGGAATCGTTTTGCAGTTTTGCAAACGATTCCCTTATCAATTCCAGCTGGCATGACTAACGTTGCGTATCTTACACAAGTTACGCAACGTTACCATTTTCTACAGAAGAGTATTTATTTTATTGTTATTATCTAGGCTGGGGGCCTGATTTGACCTCACTGTTGGGTTTGTAAGGTCATGTTACTTCTACACTAAACAAAGTTGATGCTAATCGACCTGTTTATTTGTTTCGATAAGAGAATCGATAAAGAACCGAATCGTTAAGCAGAATTGAAAATGGAATCGGAATTGCAAAAATCTTATCAATTCCCATCCTTAATTCTAACATAGCATATACAAATTCCCCATCTGCTTTCTCTCCATCTTACCATCTGCAGTAGGAGAGGACACACCAGCCTCTGCAGCAGAGACCACTGCTGCCCTGCGAGCCTCTTCCTCCTGTCGCTGTCTCTGCTCCTCCATAGATACCCTCAAAGCCTGCCAGTGGGAGGACAGGAAACGATTAAACAAAACAAATTATTTCAAATGTTAAATATGACCAAGCCATTAAAGCTGGTGTCACACATACGAGAAGCATCTATACCTAAATTTGAGTTTAAAAATGACTTTAGTGATCATAAAATATATGCAAGAGGCAACTGCTGGAAGCTACCTCTAACACTACAATCAGCCCAATTTAGTGGGAGGATTAGCAAAATGACATAGATGTAAAGTTATTTTAAAATTTAATATAACAAAATTGCACAATGATCCTCTCTCCACACTAGACTGTCCCTCCAACTAATGCACCAGGTGTACACGGAAGTGCAAAGGCTTTTTACTTCTTTGAACTCTACAATTCACCCATTTGTCTCTGCTTTGTTCTGCAGTGTAACCCTTTCAACCTGGGCTTCGGATCTTTACCAGTGCCAGCTCAGGGTCAGCACTTGGGTCCACCCCGAACTCAAAGTCGCTGGCGCCCAGTCCCATCATGGTGCCACCCTCGCCAGCCAGGATGGGTGAGGAGAGCAGGGCGTCGGCCAGGCTCGGGCCCGGTGGCACGGTCACTAGGTGAGAGCCGGTCCCCTCTTTGCCATTCAGTGTGTTCACAAAAGCGGTCAGCTTCTCTGTGTTCAACTCCTGGGCGAGGAGCGAGGCAGAGGAGTCATGTAGCACAGCAGAATGGGAAGGGAAAGAAATGTGAAATCATGTGATGAAATTAAACAAAATATTTTGGCCAAAGCCATCAAAGACGTGCTAAAATTTAAATGCTTCCCCATTATTAACACTATACACAAACATTACACAGGGGTTAAATGGGATTTCATTCCCTGTTGTGGGGAACAAAAACACCAAGGCCATATACACTGCCCTGGATATAGAGGAGACGGCAGATTTTACAGTATTGTGTTAGATAAAAAGGCAGACCTCTTCTCCAAAGTTAATGATGTCCACGCTGACTTTTTCTTTTTTTAGACGCTTGGCCATCTTCACTAACTGTAGGGGAAAGTGGAAACAGGAGCAACATGACCAACTGATGCGGCAAGTTTTTTTCAGTAGCAAAACAAAAAACTAAAGTATACATTCGGATATAAAAAGAAATCCTTACATCTTTCTCACTGTCCTCTACGGGGCTGCCCACGAAGGCGATGATCCTCATCTTGTGATTTTTCCCTTGTCTGTGTTTCAGAGCCAGCTGTGAGCACAGAGGACAATATTATTAATGCTATGTGAATGTGTGTGTGTGTGTGTGTGTGTGTGTGTGTCCATGTTCGATTCGATGCTACTGCAGTAACTGTGTGTGTGTGTATCTTACATGGGCCACTCTGATGCCAGTGGAGAAATTAATGTTGCCAAGTGGCTGGACGGCATGAAGTTTGGACAGAATTCTTCCCGTATCTGGGGTCAGGGTAGTCAACACTTCACAGTTACTGCGGAAAAAAAAACATTAGCAATGCAATTATGCATTGCATAAATGGGAAAAGGCAAAATGCAAAAAAGTTTGTGACATTAGAAAACAAGTATTGTAATGAGTGAGTGACACTAGCCAACAGACAAATAGCATCATACTTAGCAAGTGTGATGAGGCCCACGTTATTCTCCGGGTTGCTGCGGGTTTTGGAGTGGCATACGATGTTGACAGCATCCTGTTGGGCTTGTAGTCTGGTGGGTAGGAAATCCCCATTTCGCATGTACTCACTGTTGTCAACACTGACGGTTAAAACACAACAACAACAACAAGATTAGCATCTCTTAATTTCGTCTGAAATGCCCACACCAAGAGCATTAATTTCATAATGGTTTCGCGTTGACAGTGAGCAAAAGTTACACCACCAAAGGGGAAATGTAGTCCTTTAATAGCAAACAAGCACGTAGGTATATCCTAGACACTGTCAATAAGGGCATATTAATTGTGAAAAGCTGACATTATCCTAAAGATAGCAGGAGCCAGTAGCTTTCAGATCGACGTTAGCTCGCTAGCTAATAATACTGTAGATTTAGAGCGACAAATATTTCCCAAAAGGTTTTAGTTAACATAGATGGGCATTCAATTGCAACGCCCCACTAAAACCGGAACAGTAATAACACCAGATTAATAAGAAAGTATTTACAGCAATCTAATTAGTTGTGACTGGCTAGCTAGCTTCCTCCATCAGCCTATGACTCAGGAACAGAGGACAATGATCCATCTCCATTTTATTTTTTTATTGTTCTTTGGCAATCGTGTACAGCTTCAGGCCCTGGACCAACAGCTAAGATGACGGTACACTTCATTCAACAAGGGTAGGTAGTAAAAGTCATGAACTGTTACAAATATGTACATAGTTTGTATTTCTTACCAGACCATAGTACTTTCAAGCACCATCTTGGAAACGCTTAACGTTGACGTCACTTTTCGCTAGGTGTGATTGGCTGTCATAAAGGCTTCGGCCAAAATGCATTATGGGCAATGAATTTCATGTCTCGATT
Organism: Coilia nasus; assembly: GCA_027475355.1. Classification (NCBI taxonomy): domain Eukaryota; kingdom Metazoa; phylum Chordata; class Actinopteri; order Clupeiformes; family Engraulidae; genus Coilia; species Coilia nasus. The sequence goes on along the minus strand of CM050218.1, from coordinate 7,091,597 downwards.
TGACTGGGACCATACAGTCTATCCTCACTGGGACGGCTATCCCAGCCTTTTGGGTGACCCCACAGTTAATGTCACAAAAACTCCAGTAAGCCCAATCATTTACAATACGAAAAGGTTTTGGTTTCTATGTACACCTACTCGTGAACATAATAGTTGTGTTTTATTACACCACAGTTTCATTCCTGCTTTTCTAACTTTAAATTGATATGAAGAGTTTACCATACTGTTGGTCAGTGTCATCTCAGGTGACCCTGAGGTAATGCAGGCTGTGACCTGATGGTTAGGGAGTTGATCTGAGGGTCGCAGGTTTGATTCCTGTACCAGTAGGAAATAATGTGGATGGGAGAGTGAATAACCATCACTCTCCTGCACCCTCATCCATGGCTTCTAACCCCACATTGCTCCAGGGGGACTGTGCTTGTACGCAATTTACTGTAAGTTGCTTTGGATAAGAGTGTCAGCTAAATGCAATGTACAGACAGTAGTCCACTGTATGTAAGAATATATATTTTAGTCAGCTTTTTATACAGATTATACAATTCTGTGTACTTGTGCAACATCCATAGAGCAAGCAGTATATTCAATGTGCTTTTGACCGTGTTCAGAACTCCTTGAAAAGTCTCAGATTGGTTTTAAATGAATCTAAGTTCATGATTTTTTTCTCTTAATCAAGAAAGCATTATTGTCATACCATCAGAAAGCGTTATTGTCATGCCATCAGAATTTGCTCTATAAATGAGACACAAACTGTGCAAGACGCTCAATGCAAATATATTGCCATTTGGTTAGATGACAAGCTGCCTTTTATGCAGGATATCAGGGCATGTTTCTCTAAACTCACGTTTAAAACTTAAGCACATCCATCATAACATTTGCTTACAGACCTTTCTCCCTAAAAACCCCTTAAATAAAATCTGAGGTTGGTAAAATAGCTTTTAGTTTCTTTGTAGCAACAAAATGGAGATAAGTACAAAAGTCCTTAAATTAGACCAGCTTGTCATTAGACAATTTTAAGTCTTTGAAGGATGACATGCTTATTGTACAGTGTTCTTGTTATAATTTATGTAATTTTTTCTTTATAATTACTGTATTGTTGCTTGTTATTTTTATTGTACGTAAACTCAGGGCATTGCAAAGAGCTTAATGTTCAGCCAATTCTCCCTGAATAAACAATCGTTCATGATATGTCTTGCACTGAGCTGATGATATGACAACTGTTTATTAATCATTCACTTTTAGTCCAACTAAAACTACTGTACTCTGTAAAAACCTGCCTATTTTGTGATATTCAATTATTATTTAATATCATTACTGCATCAAAACATTGGCTCATTGACATCAATAAATCAACTCAGGTAGAAGCAAACATACAGCCTTTAGAAAATATTTTATTTAAATCAGACATTGTGAAAAAGCACCACCACATCACTGGAAACATGGCGATACAGAGGCAGCGAACACAGCGCGAGAAAGAAAAAAAAGGCATTTCCGTGAGTGCTTATGTACATATACACATTTTAAATATGCCCAGTAAAAATATAGTCGTTGAAGCATTTACGGTGCCCAGGTCTATTGTCCTGAAACCGTGAGACATTCAAAAGTATAAAGTAGAAAATGCAAGAGAGTAGGCGAGTAAATCACTTGTTTCTGATGGGTAATACCGATCATAACACAATTTTAAAACACTCGGAAATATAAAAGATAAAGTTGAACAATTCTTCCCTCCCCACCCCCTTCTTTTATTATGCAATACATACTACTTAAGATTCAGAAATTGTTTTCTGTCAGAGTACATGATACATACAATCATCTACGGCACATATATCATTCTCATATACCTTACAAGGTAAAAAACAAAAACAAAAAAAACTAAAAACTGCCTCAATAAATACAATTCTTGAATGAGAACTGGCAAAAAAGTTCATATTGCAATTATTCATTTGATCTGTAGTGTCTTATCTTGCCAGCATGCAACCCCTTTTGTTTTATAAGATGTGTCTGGCTGCCTCGATTTGTGCTTGAGCAATCCCTCTTCACAAAGAACATTCACATTACAATGTAGAAGATGGAAGTCAGGACATTTTTATACGAGTCACTTTTACACAAAGGCATGTCTTCTACTTGGTGAGTTCAACTTGCAAAATCTGTACAGTTCGACTACTCGAAGACAGTCCTTTCCCCTGCCCGTCATACATTAGTTAACACCTTCAGCCCTTCATTTACCAGGCTGTGTCCTGGCCGAGTTGGGTCCTGCAATAACAAACTGAACATAACTTATTTTCACAGTATGAAATTGTCTTAGGGTGAGGAATAAACAGTCCTGGGATGGGTGCTGTAGATCCCATGGTTTTCAGCATCATCACTTCATACAAATGGTTAAGAACAGTACTTGAGTACTACAAAGATGGCCGACTCAAACGAGACCTGTTGTACGTTGTGGACCCTGTGTGGCGGGGCAGTGTGTTCACTTTGGTGGCTGACGTCTCCACAACATTCATTCAGCAAGAGGTGTGTGAACTTTGGTGAAATGCATGGTGCAGGACCCATGCGTGAACTTGGGTTTGTGTATTGGCAGTCAGCAGTGGAATGCCTGAGAGGAACACTGATTATCAGAGTCAGACAAAATGTGGGAGCAAGTATTGGGGGTGGGGGATAGAACATCATCAAGACAACCTGACCTGCTGCCCAAAAGAAGCGATATGGGCAGAGCCGTTTGAGAGGGCTAGGGTGGCACCACACCAGGCATTCTGGTCAGAGAACAGCATGAGGCACATGTAACCAACAGAACTTGATTGAAGGCATTTTTTTAAATGTGCTCATCCACAATATGGAAGCCGAGGAGAAAAACATGTCGCACACTGCAGAAGTTCAGCATGTGCTTGTGTGCACCTGTGCGCACACACACATGCACACACACACACGCACGCACACACTGTGGCCACACTAGCAATGTGGACCAAAATGAATGAACAGGAAGTGAAATTACTGAACAACTGAAATGATAGCCATTTTATGAAATGATAGCCAAAAACAACCAAAACTCATGGGACAAAAAAAGAAAAAAAACCTATAACTCCAGGTGAGCTCTTTGTAGAAAGATGGCATGCAGCAGAATGGCAGATGAATCAGGCCCCCTCTTTTGGGCCCATATTCTCTCCTGGAGATTAGGACTCTGCAAACTACAGTCTTCACTTGCTGCAGGGCTTAATGTAGCCCCCTTATTGTCTTTAGCGGAAGCTGAAGAGCAATGTTGTCTGAGAACACCACTCCAAGACAGAAAGCACACAGACTATATATCCAGCTCTTTGGTGGATCCTGTCCTGTCCTGTCCTTTGCTGTCCTGTCCTGTGTCCTGTCCAGGCCTCCTCAAACCCTTTGTCAGTTGGTGCTTTAAATGTCTGTACATTCCAGCCCTCGGAGTCAACCCCCCTTGGCGATGTTTCCTTCAGTGGATGAAATCAGCAAACTGACTAGGCCCAACCCTGTTACGCGCTTTCAAAATGCTTAGGAACATACAGTGAGAAAGCTGTAAGGCTTGTTTTGGAGTTGACCACTGAATCCTGAATGCTCTACTAACTTTAACGTTTTGGAAAAAATAGTTGAATGATTGGGTAGATTAGAGTTTGATCTGTTGGTGTTCACTCACCATCAGATCAGACCTGTCGTGTACAAAGACTACGGCCAGGGAATGTAACGTTTCGCTAAGTCTAACACGCCTAGCTGTTGACACAGCACTGGACTGTATGGAGGAGACAGCATTGGGAAACACGTCATGACAGACTACACCAAAACACGCCCCACCTCTGGAAGAGCGAACACAAACGATAGTGAAACAAAACTGAGTTTGTTACAAAATGACGAAAATGGATAATGTTTCAAAGGGCAAACATTATTTCTCTGTCCATCTTCCCCCACTGGCCCGTGGTACATAAACTGACTAGGTTTTAATACTCTGTGCTGATTATAAAAAAAAAGGAGTTTCAGAAGAAACCCAGGGCACGGGGAGCCTCACTGGTAAAAGAGACCAAAGTCTTGTGATAAACTATGGGCGAGGGGAATATACCCACTATGTCAGCACACAGATGTCACACACAACACAACCATGAAAGACAAAAAAAGTGAGTACGGAATCAGCCTAGATAGTGCTCTATTAAATAAAGAGGCAACATTAATTAGACAACAAAACAACAAAAACAATGGTAAAATATGAAAGCAAAAGAATGCTGAAGAAAACATGTGACAGGAAGCAACTGATCATCTGAGCGCATGCCATGCTTGGTCAACCTCACCTGTACATCTAAATTAAATTTACCTTCATCAGTACTAAATGAAACAGTAACAGCGCAAAAGCAACCTTCCTTCTGCCATGTAGCAGTGTCACGTGGTCCTTTGGACGTTGAGCCCTCATTTCTGTAACCAGCAGAAATGGGTGAGTATACTCACAGTGTAATTTCAAAACAAGCATGAACAGAAATTGCGTATATATATAAAGGAAGACCCAGCAGCCATTAAAGCGGGTTCAGGCGGTGAGCGGGAACAGATGATTATCTTGTTTAGCCTTAAATGTTGTGTAGAAAACAGCAGTGCGTGACAGAGCTTGATGGTTGGGGAGGATGGCTTGGCATGAAATGTGTGCATTAAAAACACAAATGCCTTCCCTTCATAAGAGCCCACCCCTGTGGCGACTGGAAGGTGATTGGTCCATTACAAAGCTGGGGTTACTTGTGATTGGCAAAGACAGAAAACAAAAATGGGCTCATGAAACTGACAGGCAAACAGTAGTTAAAACGGCCAACAAGCAAATAATATACACTTAACATAACATAAACAGCACCCATGTCTGAACCAGCAACAGTGCCGAAACTAATTTAGCAAACAGAAAAGAAAAAGGCACAGCAACAAGCAAGACAACAGTGGTTTCATATCCGGGCAACGTCTCTCACATCATATCCTATGGTGTCTTTGTATGACTTAATGCCAGCTGTGCAGTGAGAAAAAGCAGCATGTTTATGTGAACTGCAAACTTACTTTTTACCCACAATGAACTAGAAACAACAAATACAGGTCTCACCAGAAAAGGTGAAGATTGGACATTTCCGTCTTCCAATCTCTCAAGGGCAGAGAGGCACCCTAACTCTGTTTACGCTTCGCTTCAGATACAGGGGGCATAGAGGGGTGAGAAACAACGAAAGACATTGAGGGCTTGACCCCCACACCCCTTTTCTTTACACTTTGCTTATGTCAGCTGATGTAGAAAAACCCAGCTCCAACAAATAACCCTATCGCTGCTAAGAGATGGGTCCAGCATAGTCTTACCTTTAAAGGTCTTTCAGTCAGAGGTGGATTAGAAATCTCTAGGACCGCAGGAAAAAAAGCAAAAAAAACAAAAAACAAAAACAAAACAACACAACCATGATCAGATAATGACCCATTATACCATCACAGGGCCAGGCCATGATAATATAATATGTGTTGTGCTAGGTTTTAAATTAAACAGCTACTTTGTGGTTTGTTAACGCTGTAATAGATGGAAGGGCAGAGACTGGTGTGTAGTTGCTGGGATGCTCTCTCACACTGGAGAGCAGGGCATCCAATTCCAGTTATATGCAGCGACGCAGCGATGGCTGCCCTCTTACGCAGCTTCAGAGCACACCTGGACCACTGCGCACCAAGGAAGAAGAGCACTCCTCATCACGCTTGGCACGAGCCAGCTGAACAGGTTTTTGAATTGGGCATCTCAGTCCAGTGATGCATGTTGGGAAGTGGAGTGTTAGCAGCATAGCCTCTGGGAGATGAGGAGAGCCTACAGACTCCGACACACACACATATACACTCTTCTTGTGTGCACGTGTGTACTTCTTGTGTACACCTTTTTTTTTCCACTTCACACACATCTTGATCATCCTGGTCTCTTTTTTCTCTTTTCTCCATTTTAGACCAGGCCTGTTAGTTTGGTTGTGTGGAGCCTGAAGAGCCTTCCAGAGCTCCCAGCCTCTCTCTCTCACACACACACACACACATACACACACACACACACACACACATACACTTGGAACGATTCTCCTGTTGTCGTGAGAAGGGTGCTCTCCTCCCATCTTTCTGTTCTCCTCTCTTTTCTTCTCCTTCTTTGCATGAAGTGTGTTGTAGACTCACACAGGTTTACTGGGGAAAATCAATGGGACAGACAAATACGGTTTAGGGAATATAGCAAGTTTCTGCATGGTAATAATGAACCGCTTTTACACTTCAAACATTTTCTAAGGAGTGGACCAAAATGTGTTGTCTGTGAGTGTACATTTCGACTCAGGCTTGACTTACAAAACAAATATTGGTCTCGGGGATTATGTCGTTGAGTGAAATGGCATCTTCATTGCCAGCTTGTTCATCTAAACCTTCATCGTCGGCACTGACAGGAAAAACACAACCACTGTTACAATGTATGCTTTTTTATCATTATTTTTTTCAAAAGACATTGTTATTATTAATGTAGTCATGATTTGTGCATTAGTGTAATGATGTATATCCTTGATAGCAGTGGTGGTGTGTGTGAGTAAGCAGGTGTGTGTGTGTGTGTGTGTGTGTGTGTGTGTATGTACA
>CM050218.1:7077500-7080000 GCA_027475355.1 Coilia nasus | reverse complement strand
AGTCAGTATGGTTTTACACACACACACACACACACACACACACACACACACACACACACACAGTCATACTAGATGGTCTCTGGATGCACCATTAAGGCAAGCACCATTGTTTAGCCCCTCATTTTTGGATGCATGGGTACAGACACAAATACACTAACCTAACACACACACAATCACAGTTTGTGCCAGGCCTGCCATTGGGACAGCCAACACACACACACACGTACACAATCTGAATGCACACAACCTGTACCAAGCCTGCCTTTTGGACAGTCAACACACACACACACACACACACACACACACACACACACACACACACACACACACACACACACACACACACAGACGGACACAAACACACACAAATTCACACACACACACACACACACACACACACACACAGACTCACCAAGCAGTCCCTCTGGATGGTCTTGCTGAGGGCGTTGTAGTTGTCCGGCTCCATCTGGAGGCCGTCGGGCACGTCCTGCATGAAGTCCAGGTCCTTGTAGGTGGGCACCTTCTTCTCGCGCTCCTTGGCCGAGGCGCGCCGCTTGTAGGTGGAGCCCTTCAGGTCGAACTTCATGTGCATGGGGATGGCGCGCGGCAGCAGGTTGTTCATCACCACGATGCGGATGTTCTTGCCGCCCGCCTGCACGCAGTACAGCCCGTAGAACTTGGGCAGCAGCGTGCGCTTGTTCTGGTTCAGGTTCTGTGGGTTGGGGGGGGGGGGGGCGAGGTGAGGGGGGAGGGGGCGAAAGAGGAGGGGAGGGGAAGCAGAGCGGGTGGGAATAATGTGGGTTACAGGGTCTACAGACACAGTAGAGCGCACATATCAAACATCATTCGGCTCGCTTCAAAGCTGATTACAGACACGAGTGTGGCTTGCATTATGGGATGCTGGCTTTTTGACCTCGCGGTACCTTTGCACTGCAATCGAAAGCCTAGTTCATGCTCATTTCATGGTCATCCTACTCCTACTCTAAAAGCCCCTTGCGTTGTTGCAAACCCCCCCCCCACAGAGAGATCTTTGCATGCTCACGTGTGCAATTTCTTATCTATCCAACTTCGACAGTCAGATTACACAAACTTGCAACTGGTTCGCTGACTACTGGAGTTTCAAGTCCGCTAACTATTGGAATGTCATTCACACATCTCACAACAACTTCAAACTTTTGCGGACAGAATATGGGATAAATTGTGGCATAATTAATCTGCAATGTAAGCTAGATGTTAGCGATTTTTAATATCGTTTGGCATTAAATTACAGGCTGTTTTTAATATTGTTAGTACAGTACAATTTAACATAAACTTCTCGTAGGCTACCATTGCTTAATTAATTAAAAAAACAACTGTTGCTGCTTCCAAATGTGTTAAATAGCATATTGCTAAAATCAGCATATAACATGTTTTAAGCGAATCACCTTAGAGGTTGATTTGCAGACTCTCATTTTTTCCCCCGTTTTTGCTCCACAGCCTAATGGTTGTAGGTGGGTCAATTTAAAGAGGACACAAAATAATTGATTGATAATTGATTGATTCTCACTATCAATACAAATGGACCTTTGCAACAGTGTAGCCCCATCTTGAGCTCAATAGACTCAATAGATAGTTACATCACTTGGTAGGTCGGCATGAACATTCGACACTGGGAGCATAGGAAAACTAGCAACAAAATATTGAAAAACGTGCAGAAAAGTGCGAAATGTAAACAGTAAGGGGGAAGGGGGGGCTTTTGTGTTGCCACTGGATGCAGTGATGATGAAAGCTGAAGGCTCTGAATAACACAGTTTACTTTCACCATTTGTCACTACAACGCAAAACTGTTCTTGTTGGTTATAACCATGTTGCAGTTAGCCACAATGAACAGGAACAACCCACCACTGTAATGCCAGGGTGACTGCACGTACTAATGCACATCTCACACTAACAACTTTTACCAACGGCTTGTTGTGGGATAATTTGTGGTACAATTGACCTGCAATATAGGCTGTGTGTAATGTAACTGTTTCTACCTTCTGCCATTGAACTACAGGTTGTTTCTTTTTTTAATATCGCTAGTAGTTCGGACTGTATAACAAAGACTTCTTGCAGGCCATCATTATGCTTATTTAATAAAAGAGCAACTGTTGCGTTGTCCAACCCCCCTAAATAAAAACAGTCATTGCTAAAACTCAACATACTGTATACCCTAACATGCTTAAAGCGAATCATTGCGCAGTTGCCTTCTCTCCCTGTCTAAGCTGTGATGTTTCCGCCAACAGCATTGTCTCGAACACATCGGAGACCTTTAAATGCATTAGGTCAGGAGCTCCAACAATCTGACTGCGAGGCCGCGCAATGACGGAGAGAAGCATAATGAGCCCTTAATGCTCTGACGCCGTGATGTCGTCGGGATAGACCTAGGCCATTTTAATTCTTATCCCAAAACAGACCGCAGAAGCTGGTAGATAAGAAGGTTGGACTTGTAATCAGCTTGCCGAGGGAACACAGGCCAGCA
>CM050218.1:7032500-7075000 GCA_027475355.1 Coilia nasus | reverse complement strand
ACAGACAGGTCACACCAGCATATAATTCACATCAAAGTGGCTGAACAGCACAGGTGCACCCCTGCAGCTTACATATCTTTTTACTACCCAGGTAACACAGAGGCCATATAACCGCACCACCCAGCCCGACACTAGCACGAGAGATGGTGTCACACCAGCCCCAGGAGGCACAGTGACACTGGGTGGAAGAGACTGAATGGAAAGGGAATGAGTGTGGTGGAAAGACTAATGATCATGGATGGGACTGGCAAAGGACAAAAAAAGCAGGACAACATACAGAGCGTGGTGACAATGTGGCCATTAGAGACTTAGTGACACCATTTTTACACTACATTACACTTAGCTGACACTTACAGCTACTCTTATCCAGAGCGACTTACAGTTATTTAGGTACAGGGTAGAGTCCCTGTAGCATTGGGGGGTTAGATGCCTTGCTCGAGGGCACAGCAGCCATGGATGAGGGTGCAGGAGAGCACTGGTTGTTTACTCCCCCACCCACCTTCTTCACACTGGTATGGGACTCAAACCTGCAACCCTCCCATCTCAAGACCAACCTCCCAACCATTAGACCACAGCTGTCCACATTTGGAAACTTTCAACAAAAAGTGCAATATGCAAATCCATTGGAGTACAAATGTTTCTCATGGGAGTATGTTATGGTTACAGTGTGTTTATATGTAACCCCCACCCCACCACAACAATCTGATTTGTATGATTTACTGGGGTTGCAGTTTCAGGTTGGAAAAATCAGGAATTCCTGTTTTATCAGGGAAAAACCACATCTGAATGATGAATGATTAGGAGGAATGATGCATTCTTCTGAAATACTAGGAATACTCTGTGCATCACTGCCACAGAAGAGTTGCTGAGTTTTTTTCCCCCCTAGTCAATATAATGACTGCTGTGCTGACATGGTGACTCAATCAGGGACCACCATGTTTGTTGTTTGTTTACATGTGACACTGCTTACAGGCAAACGTCTCCAGCACACTCAGCAGACAGAGCAGCACATACCATCACATTCACAGCAGTCAGGTCTGCCATTCAACCATTAAGCAGGGAAAGAACAGCATGTCTAGCTGCCTATTTATCCATACCAATGCATACACAAGTGCTACAGAGAAGGCAACCGTATAATGGAGAGTGTTTAGTTTAACTCTGCAAAAAGAGAAGGGGCCACAGGTCCAAAACCATGAAATGGCAAAAAGATGCTAGCAGGCACAAGCTGAGGCACCCAACAAGGACAAGCCCATTCCACACAGATCATTTTCACTCTCCATTATATCCAGAATAAATGCTGTGCATGGGGGTGTTCACATCAGAAGCAACCAGAGCGACAGAAGTCATTATTTCTCTATGGAGAGTCAGCGAATTGGGCGAAAAAAGCTAATTCGCCGACAGTGAGGCGAACTGGGTGACCACAGTGAAAAAGAGAAGTTAAGAGAAGTTAAAGTTAAAGTTAACTTTATGATAATGAACTATGACGCGGTTCAGTGAAAACCAACCAGAATACATAGATTTACCAACGTCCGTTAATTACTGAGCTGAATCCAACATTCCAAATGATACGTCAAGAGCGAACAAACCGAATTCAACACCGAAGCTTCTTCAGCGACCTCAGCGTCCTGTTCACTTTGGGCGCTCCTGATCTGTACATACAGTATGTCACTGTCAACGTTGTATTTACGAACTACTGTGGGTGTCTTAGCACAACAATGACCAACAAAAATGTTTTGCAGTACAAAACATTCTAAGAATTTGGTAACTAAATGACATGTGTTGACTTTAGTGTAGATGATACTGAATAATTGATGGCAGCTAACAATGGCTGAGAGGTATGTGTTGCTGTCTAGCAAATAATACCGTAACCATCAAACAGCTCTGTTACACACAGTCTCCCTTTCCAATATCTAAGCCATGACTGCTGCCCATAATTAAATCCAATCAATTAAAGGAATTCAGTTCCCTGGAAGTTTCAGATTCTGTGAATATTTTTTCTTCTTTTCAATCTGACTGATCCCAAAATTGTCCTTGGTTCCATTAAAATCACACACTTTTGTGCCTGTGTGGGCAAGCAAGCCAGCATGTCTATTCCACAATCTATGCAAACTGTCCTCAGTAAAAGAGGTTCAATAAAAATAAAAAAAATCAATCTCTAATGTAGATTACTGGCAAAGTTGTTTACAATACAGTTTCAGTCTAAAGGTTCATCTTTGGTGTCTGAAAAATGGATAACAACATACATGCTGAACATGTTTTGTTCTAAAACATGAACTGTTAAATGGAATAGTGATCTAATGTAGAAAGCCAGAGCCCTTGCAAAATGTACAAACACAGCCTGGAACATCTGCAGTCATAAACTGAGGGCCTGGCCTTTCTAAGCCAGTAAACCCCCCCTCTATACACTCCCCCTCTTGATTGCTCTGTCACTCACACACACACACACACAGTGTGTGTGACCTGAGTCTGACCTTTTTGTAGGTGGTCTCTCCGGTGGGGTCGACCCCCCTGTGTCCGATGGTCTTCTTCATGGTCTGGGAGATGCCCGAGGATCCCGGAGCCTGGACACCAGGAGAAGGGGGGGAGGGGGGGTTGGGGGAGGGGGGGTGAGTCACACAGCTTTCTTCTTTACTACATTCACTCCCTCTCTCTCTCACACACACACACTCACACGTACTAACAGAAACACAGTGACTGCTTTCCATACACACTCCACCCTAACTCGCAGGGGACAGAGTGTTGGGGTTTGGGTGTGTTGGCTTTACTGGGTCAACATTTGCTTGGCAATGGATCACTCTCTGAGATACTCAAACACACACATACGAACACGCAGGCGACAGTATTCATCTCGTGACCGATCTGTGTGTCTGTGTGCGTTTCTGTGTCTCTCTCTCTCTCTCTCTCTCTGTGTGTCTCTCTCTCTCTCTCTCTGTGTCTCTCTCTCTCTCTCTCTCTCTGTCTCTCTCTGTCTCTCTCTGTCTCTCTCTGTCTCTCTCTGTCTCTCTCTGTCTCTCTCTCTGTCTCTCACACACACACACACACACACACACACACACACACTCACTCACACTCACTCACACTCTCTGAACAACCAGCACAGGTGTCAGCCGTCACGGTGTTGGAGCAGAGAGTATGTGTGTGCTTCCGTGGGGCGATGAAGCATGCTGTGGTTGTGCCTCTGCCTGGGGCACCAGCTACACACACCCAGAACGTTTACCCCCCCCACCCCCCCCCCCCCACTCAGCCCCTACGCCACACACACACACACTCAGCCACTACACCACACACTACAAACAGCTGCTCGTTTCAGCTGGAGGCCCCATTAAAAATCAGACAGATGTCACTTCAAGCTCAAGTGTGTGTGTGTGTGGAAGGGGGTGTCATGGGATTCGTTACACAATTAGCTTTTAACACCCTGTACAGTCTTTAGTAGTGTGGCATGACTTACCTCTGGGGAGGCCAACTTCCGGGATCCACTGACCCCTAGAGAGGTAGAGAGGGAGGGAGAAAGAGAGAGGGAGAGAGAGAGAAAACGAGAGCGAGAATGGGTTGTGAGATACTTTAACCTCATTCAAGATTATCTCCACTGCAATTAAAAGGATAATTTTACACTGCTGAATCTGTTCACCTGCCTTTCCTTATGCTTAGGAGAACACTTTTTGTTGATCTCAAATGAAACCAATTCAGTGAATGAGTTATAAACATGAATAATAATTAGAATAATAAGTGATGGTAGACTAAGCGGGTTATGAAGTTATGCTGTTACTTTGTGAAAATGAAGGATTTCATTTTGTTAGTTTTTGCAGAAAACCTCCGGTTTATACCTGAATAAGCCATCAGGGCTCAGCTAAAATGAAAGACAGAGTTGGTTGCTAAGACCAGCAGTTATCACTACAGGCTACAGTGAATCTAAGTAAGATCATGTAACCTAGTTTTGGAGACCACTTAGGCTATGTATCACATGACATATATTTTAATATACATGACATATATTCTAACCACAGTCAAATTCATTTGTGCATTTTACAACACGTTTAATAATTCCCTGACTGATGCTACTGGACAGACAGGTTCTGATATTCTGACCTTGGCTGTGCTCTCAGCTTTTGTGTAACATTTATAGAAACCCATCAGTGGCTGAGTTTGCATTTGCTACCTGCATGAAATCTGTTGCATAGTATTTAGTATTGCACTCCTATAAAACAGTACTCAAATCAAAATTGAATTGGCTCGATTGTATTGTTAGCTTGTGAGTTGGAATCGAATCGAAGCATCTGGCCAATACCCAGCCCTAATGCCACCCTCACAGGCTGCATGGCATTCCCTGTTGGTGGAAATCAAAAACACAAACACACACATGCTACAAAGCTTTATGAGGAGGTAGATACAATCAAGGAAGAGCCATATTACCCAGAAGAATGCAAATACCCCTAGCATGCTATTTACAGGACAGACAGACAATGGGGCTCTGCTCATCAGCTCCCCTCCACCAGTCCACTGGCTGCCACACACCTTAGCAGGTGTGGGCGCGTGTGTCAGAGAGAAGGAGCGTGCGCGCGTGTGTGTGTGTGCGCGCGTGTGTATGTGTGTGAATGAGTGAGTTTCTGTGTGTGTGAGTGTCAGTTTGTGTGTGTGTGTGTGTGTGTGTGTGTGTGTGTGTGTGAGAGACAGTTTGCATAAGTGTGTGTGTGTGTGTGTGTGTGTGTCAGAGAAAAATAGTAAGAGTATGTGTGAGTGAGAGACTGGGCCGTTTCTGTCCTAGACACAGCAGGCAGACAGCTTTAATTAAACACATGCCATCTGCAGACACACACACACACACGCACGCACACAAATAGCAGCTCCTCTCCTGGCACGTAAGGCTTGCTGATTGTAATTCAGACGGCAAACTACTGCTGCAGTCTGTTGAAGCTGCAACGAGCCAGGTAGAGAAATATCTGCAGGTAACCTACTGAGGCAAAAAGCCATCTCGCTGCCAGACACCTGCATCACAACATGGGCTGCAACCACATGCAGAATGAAATGTGTTAGTGTGTGTGGTTTTTGTGCATAATAATACACGACATGCATGATAACTGTCAGTTTCAAAAGAGAAAGACTGCACTCCAGTTTCAGTAGGAAAAGGTTTAAAGTTTGAAGCTGAAAGTGTGTGTGTGTGTGTGTGTGTACTCCTGGGTACCATCTGAAATGACTCTGGACTAATATTATAACAGAGGAGCCCTGTGTCTGAACTGTGTGTGTGTGTGTGTGTGTGTGTGTGTGTGTGTGTGTCAAGACTGAACTAAGAATGCAAGCAATGACTTTACAGACGTTGGCAGCACACGTAATACCACCGTCAACCTCAGTCCCTCTTTTTCTTTCTCTCTCTCTCACACACACACACACACGCAAACAAAGCCATAATTGCTACCAAACCTATCTATAGGGGTGTCTCTGTCAGCCACATGCTATAAACAGAGCAAAAGGCACACAATGGTAGTTGGCCAATGTAAGACAATGTGTGCTGACAGGCATTTTGCTGAGTATGCGTGTTTAAAAAAAAAGACCACAGCACAACAATATACAATTCAAAAAAGAAAACAAAAACTTAGGCAGACTGTCTTGCAAAAGTGAGCCGTTTGAACTTGTCCAGTCCACAGCAAACATATTAGAGTAGGCACTACAGAAAGCATACCTGGCAGTTTAAAAAAGCACACATATTTACACACACACACACACAAACAGGCAAGAGATTTAAGCTCACTACCATGCGGCCTAGCAGCCAAGCACCCCGTTTCTGGCTGCGTAACCCATGGCAACAGCTAGCTATTTTCGAGTCAGAGTGTAGACGAGTCAGGAAGGCGCAGACGAGCACTTGGCTCAGGCTGCACCGGAGCCTGGCAGCTCAGGTGGGCGGCCGACTGGGGTCAAAGGTCAGAGTTAAGCTCGGGACAGCAACGAGGAGTCAGCATGCAGCCAGATCAGCTGTGACGCAATGCATTTATAACAGGGAGAGCCGCTTCCACCGATGCACAGAAAAAGTACGTACAGAGTGCGTGGGATGGATGAGCCCCCTCGACTGCAGGAGAAGCCGAAGCCCTTATGTCCTACAGTTTACGACACGGCCCAACAGCTTGCTCTGGAGCTTCGCTTGGTGTTAGGAGATGTAAGCCGTCTAGGCTACGTCAGATTAGTCTCCCGTCATGTACACTTAGAACAATGGGATCTGTACTCAGCCCAGCTGCTAGAGGCTACTACTGGTCTTCCTTTTGTATGATGTGAGCAAAGGTATATTAGGTTACTTTTCAGGATTTTCAGGTTACTTTTTGATACAGTTTCATGAAACACAATAAAAAATTTACTATACGGCTCTTTAGAAAGCTTACAGACCTGTCATTGACTCTGGAAGTTCAGAGGTAGAACGTTGTTGTTTAGAGGTACAATATTTTTGTATAATGACCGCTGAAAATGTATAATGACTGCTGTCAATGGCAAGGAGTTCTGTGCTTCTTTAATTTCAATCCACAAGTAGGCTAGTCTATTCACTTACACAACAATATAGGCTTAAGCTGCCAACAAGTTATTTAGCAGTTGGACACGTTGCTATGCAACACAAACATTCTATTTCTTAGATGAACTATTTTTTAGCAGCGGAAGCCATGAGGTGGCAACAAAATATTTAATAATTGGAACTTTCTAACTTTCTATTATCGTTTTTTGGCAAGGAGCCGTATAATAAGACGGATAATGTTCTGCGAGGCGGTCCCTCTCTTGGAATAAGCCCGCTTGGTGTCGGGGTCCTGCATCACTCTGTCGGGGTTTATTCCACGAGAATGAAGTTGTCAGAATGACAAGATGTTTATTGCGGGGGGAAAAAAAGGTCATTTGAGTGTATCACAGCACACAGCACAGCAGGCCCATGCATGTACCTCCGAGAGAGGCCCGGGAGGCTAACATCCTCCAGAAGGGAGTCCTCGGGTCTGGGGGGGGGGGAGGGGGAAGAATGGTGTTGGGGTGATTCCCATTTGTCATTGTGATTATACAGCACACCACAGCACAGTTGGTGGATTCGAACCTGTGACACAGGACCGTTACCTTACCGCCAGGCCACCACTGCCCCACTGGTGAGGTGACATGAGATGACGCATAGCCTAGTAATACAAGGTAACATATAATAAAACTAGCTCAATCAGACTAGCCGATATTGATGCAAAATGCACCCAGCATTTATCTGCCAAGTGACCACCTATGTTCAGGCCTTGATAGGGTTCCTTGGATTATTTGACAGCAAAGAAACAGCCTCAATAACATTGCCAAACAGCATCCACAGTGATTTGAATTTCCAAACCGCAGTTACAAAGGGACTGAGACTTTTAAATTAAGCCTTATATTTTGTCCCACAAAGACACACTGAAAACTCATCAGACTCACCTTTCACGTCACACCTCACTGCAACGCTTTAAATGTAAGCCTCCTAGCCTCCTCCCAGATCGAACTGCTCACATACATAACAACTTTATGTGCCTATAGAGTGATACTTCGATACAATCTACTTAACACTAGCCTGACGTGTACGAAAGATGACACAAAGAAACATACACATTTTTGTTTTCATACCTAGAAAAAACACCTACAAATGTATTTCGTCCACCTTTTCTGTGTGTGTGTGTGTGTGTGTGTGTGTGTGTGTGCGGGCAATACTGGGTCATCTCCACACTTTTGTCACTGGGGAGGTGGAAAGCGTGCAGCTTCTCGCCCCATTTCAGCATTTATATATAGCAGCAGATTACATCTCATGTTGTCTGGGTGTGTGAGTGTAAGTGTGTGTGTGTGTGTGTGTGTGTGTGGAGGAGGCAGAGAGTGCGTGAGCACAGGGTGGGCTGGTGGCCGCTCGTGATGAGCACTGCTGGGCATGACCAACAACTGAAACATCCCGCTGCGATTAAGCATGTGGTGGAGATGAGTAGGCTGCAGACTAAGAGAACTGTTGGAGTAAGTTGGAGAACTGTGTGTGTGTGTGTCTGTCTGTCTCCATGTTTAGGAGCAGGCTGCAATTTGCACACTAAGAAATGTTGACCCAAAGTGTGTGTGTGTGTGTGTGTGTGTGTGTGTGTGTGTGTGTGTGTGTCCATGTTTAGGTTGCACCCTGCTGTGTTATTTTTACAGTGCATCCACGGCAACCGTGACCAGCCATGCCCACCCCAACAGCCAACAGAATGCCCTGATGAGCCATAACTTCCTGTCCAACCAAGCTAACGTCTGGTGAACTTTAGAATACATCCCTCTCCCGAGACGTTGTTAGCATTGTGAGGTCACTTCCAGTTAAGCCTTGCTCTCTGGAAATGATGAAGCCGGGAACCAAAACAAATACATGTCCAGAATGGTCCTCACAGACAGCCAGCGCTCAGTCAGGAATGGCGGGCAACAGGCAGGCCAAAAACACTACATGGGTTGTCCAGCAACCATCTGTACAGAAACTGCATGGTGACAAAGGGCACCTTTACTAAGCTTGCGGGGTAATTTGACAAATATGAATTCAGCTGATATAATCTTCCTAACTTAGGTCATGAGCTTTGAAAGAATGCTATGGGAATCAGTAGTCAGACTGGCCCATCTGAGCCGAAAACCAGAGCTTCACAAAATCAAACTCAACATTTCTAACAGAAAATGTGATGTTTATGCTGCTGTGTTTGTTCTACAGGAAAAAAGGACAGGTCTTTGCGTGCTGACATCAAGGGTGTAAATATCAAACGTGCCTGTTTATTACAGGTACATTATACAGTAAAAAAAGCTTGCCATCCATCACTGAAACCACCAAAACAGTTAGACCTACAAATCAGTTAGACATACAAATCAAAACGACTAGTGCTAAATGAATTCACAACACGATACAATCGAACTACTGAATGCTATATCGAACCTTGGACAGCCCAAAGCCTAACCTAAGTAGCTAACGTTGACTGATGTTTACTGGCTTGCTAATGCATTCAAAGTCTAAACAATAACTAATCACTAAATTAAGCTTAGTTATTATGAACTGGCTGATATCTAACAATAAATAGTGTTGCGTTGGGTAGCATAACTAACTGGGCTAATTTTACATGCCAATATAGCATCGCTGGCCCATTGAACCTGTACCAAGGCGGGCAACAAGAGCAGTGTTTTTGTTCCTCTATTGTTGATCTTGTTTGATAACGTCATTCTGCACCATCAAAGCCAATCAATGTTAAGTTATTCGGCTAAGACGAAAACATTTCCTCTTGATCTCTTAAATACAAGACTAAGTAACGCTAACTTTAATTAGCTATTAAAGCCACGTTGAAGTCGAATAGCTACAGCTGTCTACAACATGCAGCTACACATCCAAGATAATTAAACGTTAATAGCATTTCTTAGGTCACAGTGTGAGTAAACAATAGGAATAAGCTAGCCAAGGTATTTGGACAACGTTAGCTAAAACCATGACACTGCTGGCTAAGTTCAGAAACAGTCGAGCAAGCTAACGATGAGCATTCCCATAGCACTTAATATCATGATAACCGAGATAATTCGGTTTTTACTATTGTCACTGCATAACGCTATTTGACTGAGTGTGGACAGTTACAGACTGTTAGTAACCAACACCACAGTTTTAACAACACCACAACATGGCTTTCTAATCAGATACCCTAGCGAGATAGGATAGCTAGGATACGTTAAACACACATCATAACATTTCCCAGTGTACGACCAAGCTAGCTAGCTAGCTAACCCGATGTGCTGACCAAATAAATGCAAAGGGCTGCTAGCTACCTGGCTAGCTACTAACTGGCGAAACCAACACAGATCTGTATATATTGTTGTAATCTTTCAAAAGCGTAGTCATCCATAATGTAACGATACAAGTTAAAGCTTATATCCGGTCTGTACCACAGCTTTACAATTTGATATAACCCCTTTGTTCGCTTAGTTACCTGTGGGAGCAGTCAAACCCGAGTCAGCTGCACCGGCTGTCGCCATTTTGCTTTGGCCTCCCACACTGTTGGCTACACTTTTCTCTAGCGCGGATCCCGCTTGCCGCGCCTCTGTAGCCGGTTACATTTAACCCTTGCGTTTTCCATTGTAACGCAGATTTATCCAAACCTAAGCATTCACTTTAGTCAAAGCCACATCGCTTGGAGGCATACAGGCCTATTCTTCAACTCCTGTGTTCAAATATGTTTGCTTAGGTGCAGGCACACTTCAAAATTTCCCAATAACAATGAATACAGGCAGTCATATTATTTTGGATTGTAAAGGGTTTTCTAAAGAAGGAAGCTGTGACACTGATTGATAAGCAGATGGACAGTGCCATAAATGTCTGTTACATCAGCAGATACTTTGGGCCAACAGTAATTATGTTTGTTGATGAGGAAAGTCCTCATTTCTCCACCTGGTCAGTGCAGGCCAGGGACCTTGGGGTCAAGTAGGCTTTAACTTCCCTGTGCATGGCACCTTATGGCACCCTGTCATCCAAAAGTTAAATAATTAACTTAACAGCTTGGCTATTGAATGAAATAAGCATGAGAGGTCACTATCACTGCGAGAGAAAACAAACAGATAATATTTAAAGACTTTATTTGTGTGAAGTTTCACAGACATCCAATGTCTTTTCAGAATACGTCCACCACAGACATGAATCTAAACCAACAGGAAACAAAGTTACCTTATTGGAAGTGAGATTAACTGCTTCTCTATTTCAATAGTAAATTAAGAAATCTTAGTGGTTATCAACCAGATGAGTAAAAGAGTGACCTGAAGAAACATCAGAGAAGCTACTTGCTGTGAGAATATTGTTGATATTCTTTGCCATAAGTGTTTTTTTTTATTTGTGGAAAGAAGATGCGATGACATTGAAACTGGCCGTGTAGAGGTTATGATTAACTGTGCAAATCTAAAATGGTGTTAAAAAATTACGTACAAAATCTCACGTAACAGAAATATAGATTCAAAATATAAAAAAAACCGTGGTAAAAATATAAACTTCAGGGTGTCAGTGGCTACTGTAAGTACCATTATTTTATATTGACCCCTTTCCACTTTTCAAAGGTCCTCTTAACAGAAAACAAATCAGTGAATATTTTGGAGAGGGCACTTTCTCCTCGTGAAACTCGGACTTTTGACTGCCTTCTTGATAGATTTCATCAGCAGATCTGAAAAACACTCAGTAGGATTTGGTCCACAGCAGTCTGGTGTTACCATGGAGGACGGAGGTTGTGCTGAGCAACTCTCCCTCTGCAGTTCATTCAGCTGTAGAGGAACAAAATGGCACCCGAGGAGAGTCTTCAAGTGATAGTCAACATATTGCTGAATGTGTAGAAGCACTTAGCACTCTAACTAGATCAATGGTTGTCAAACTGGGGTATTAGCACCTCTGGGGGTAGTTGGGTCATCTCTGGGTGGTATAAAAAATAAATTTGTGACTGGGTTGTTGACATAAAGTGAAAGTTTAGGTACGAACTATTAGAAAGATCTTACATTCAAACTATTGCCACTACATTATAGTACTACATAAAATGTGTTCTGCACCAACAGTTATGCAAACATATTCATCGCAAGCTGTCCATGGTGCTGGGGAGTACTCGGTGGGACATTGAGTGTCTTCAGGAGTGCGTGGAAATTAAAAGTTTGGGAAACAGTGTTTGAGGCCAGAAATGTTACCCTTTTCCCCCTCCTGGGAAACCCACATGTATCCCTGACTTATGAACAATATAGCTTTAAAAATACTCACAACTATTATTTAAATCTGAACTAATACACAGTGTTGGGACTTTATATTAAACCTCTCATCCAAGTAATGATATATAACCATTTACTGTAACACGCCAGTTAGCCTGTTATCACATATTTATGTTATCACATTAAATAAACATTAGGCCTAAGTTTTGAGAAAATACAAGATACTTGTGTATAGTATCCCAAGAATTACTTAGAAATATTCTCCAATAGCAACCCTGAACAAATAGGATAACCTTATGTGATGTCATTCAGTTGCTCTTTAGTGTTGATTTTTTCAGTAAAGCGATCCACATCCATAAAATACATCTCTGTTATAACTACCACACTACCAGAACTTACCGTGTCCTGCAAACATGGAGATTTCTTTTCTGCCTCAAGGTGGCAGCATTTCTTCACAATAGTGTCCACCGGAACCCCAACCTGTAGCCTGTAAAAGCAGTTACACAAGCTGTTGACACAGCTGCCATCACTTGTATCTATGCATCATGTTCTTAGTAATGACACATTTCCCATATGATTCAACATCTCTAATGACTGCTATTTCGACAGACAAAATGTCACAATAATCCCAAAAGACAGCTGAAAGTGCCACTTTTGCACCATTCAATAAAATAAGGACTGTAAACTATTCTTTTATTTTACAAAACACTTTATCCCCAGCACATAAAAAAGCTTTGCACTGTCTGGTGAACATTCACAAGACAAGCTTTTTTTTTTTAAAGCTTCATGCACTTAATTCTTTCATTTCTCACTTCTTGAGGATCTTGTGTGTGTCACAGACGAGGCGAATATGAGGAAGGACAGGATGGATTTCCCGTTGCAGTATTGCCCTTGTGTAGTTTTGGTCGGGCGCTTTGGAGGAGAAGCAGGAGAATTGCTGCTGTCCCTGGGGCAGCTTGCAGCATTCGTGGTGTTTGGTCTTCACCATGTGCTCGTCCCGGCAGAAACGCTTCATCTCCTCTTTCCACTGAGCAAAATAAAGAGATTGGTGGGTGGGGGTGGGGGTGGAGGGGTGGAGGGGTTGGGGCGAGAGAGGGATTGGGGATAAGGAAAAAAGTGGCAGGTGAGGGAAGACTTTAGTGTCCTTGCAAGATGATATGTTAGCATGTCAAGTCGTATGATAAAAAATGCGCACACACACACTCTGAGAGATTAAGGGAAACAGAGAGACAGACAGACTGCTTTCATACAGAGAACTCATTCCTTTACAACTATTAGGTCTAAATGTATGTGTGTGATCCCAGACATTTTTCCAGCCTGGTGGTGTGCAAAGTAAAGAATGCATTTCTGTGTAACCACAGTGTTATTACCCCAGTACTTATCATTTAACCTTGTACACCCCCTTGCACAGATTAAAAAACAAGAGCACGGGCATCAGCAGGAGGAGGAATGTGGAGTGTGGAGTTATTTTGGGAATTCAAAGCAGTATTTGGGAATTTTGTTAAAACTAGCAACGAAATGCTAAAAACATATGTAACCAAACCTTACCAACGTGACCAACATTAAAAATGTGTTGGCCTGCCAACTAATATCTATTTAACATTCAAAAGGTTGTTCCCAACCATAGTTCCATAGAACTGCATAACATGTGGGCTTATCAGTCCTTTAAGTGAGCAACTGTGAAAATTACATTTTAAGATCGTACCAAATGACTAAATAAACTATACTTCAAATTGTTGTATGCAGTATTTTCACGAGTGCTAAGAACTCATGAAAACAGATTAGTGATAGGAGAGACAGGTGGACAGAATGTGGACATTAAAACTTAAGACCTACCTTGAGACTATAACTATTATGGTATAGGAATTTACAATGAAGAGTTTGAAAGCTTTTTTACTGCTGCTGTCGAAGGCTGAAAGGCTTGTTGAGTGGAGTGTGGCTTTCAATATATTGTGCAACAACTGCATTCTGCTACTCTGAACATTTCAAATGCCGCTGGTTTTAACATAACCTTTGATGCATAAATACTGTACCTCTGATTCATAAATACTGGATTAAAGTACTGATTCTCTCTATACTTACATTTGTGAAGAGAAGGTCACTGAGACTCAGCATGACCCGTAACTACCCTAACAGGTTTGTTTTGCCCATTGCAATTCGGTATCTAATGGTGGTGAGTCATGTTCCACCCGTTTCACCATAATTACAGAAACTAACACTGTGGCAATGTCTGGAATGTTTTTCCATTAAAACTTAAGTTGGCACATGTGAAACTTCACCCGGACACCGAATACTTTTTAAGTGTAGCTCTGTGACAACCTTCATTCATATTAATGGAAAGCTACAACCTCGCCCATTTCAGAGGAATGGGCTCAAAACACATCAAAACACATTTCAGATGCATTTTTGTCATTGTTTTGTTGTTTTTCCTGATAGCAGTGATATGATGCAATTTCCATCTAAAAAATTTTTTTTGTTATATTTAGCAAACATCTCTCCACAAACCGCTTGCTGCCCACCCTTAAACTACGCAGTACAAATTTGGTTTCTGTAGGCGGTCCATGAGGCAGCCCAATCTCTGAAAGCTTCAAACAAATCAAAACAAACACAGCAGGGGCAGCCTGACCCCCAAACCATAACAAGGAAATTAAAGTTCGTGGAGGGGAGGCACATCGCAATGTGGCGTCGCAAATGGCTGATACAGCCTGTAACAATGTAAAGAAAGACTCCCATAATCTATGGCAATCACAGGCTAGTTAGGTCATCCTGCATGACTAAACTGGATGGCCTCTCTACCCGTCTGCCTGCATAGTTGTGTGTACACCACCCTTTATACTCACTGTGTTTGACCTTAGGCCTCAACATGGATAGGCAGGCATATTTCCACAAAAGCCAATGATCTAGCTGCACAACAATGGCAAGAGAAGTTTCAGAAATGATCAGGCATGATGAAAACCCTGTGGTCGAAAGTGTGCCTTGTCTTTTGTCTACGTAATAAACTTTTACAGCATATCTGCAGACCTCTTCCGTCATCAAGTGTGTAGCTTTTGTCTCGCCCTGTAAGATTACGTTTGTATTACGTTGTATTAAGATTACGGCTTTCAATATATTGCATATAACATATAACAACTGCATTCTGCTACTCTGAACATTTCAAATGCCGCTGGTTTTAACATAACCTTTGATGCATAAATACTGTACCTCTGATTCATAAATACTGGATTAAAGTACTGATTCTCTCTATACTTACATTTGTGAAGAGAAGGTCACTGAGACTCAACATGCCCCTGTAACTACCCTAACAAGTTTGTTTCGCCCATTGCAATTCGGTATCTAATGGTGGTGAGTCATGTTCCACCCGTTTCACCATAATTACAGAAACTAGCACTGTGGCAATGTCTGGAATGTTTTTCCATTAAAACTTAAGTTGGCACATGTGAAACTTCACCCGGACACCGAATACTTTCAAGTGTAGCTCTGTGACAACCTTCATTCATATTAATGGAAAGCTACAACCTTTGCTTACAATCTAGCTGCACAATAATGGCAAGAGAAGTTTCAGAAATGATCAGGCATGATGAAAACCCTGTGGTCGAAAGTGTGCCTTGTCTTTTGTCTACGTAATAAACTTTTACAGCATATCTGCAGACCTCTTCCGTCATCAAGTGTGTAGCTTTTGTCTGGCCCTGTAAGATTACGTTTGGATGAGTCCACCTTCTCACTGCAACAGAGAAATTGCGGGCAAAATTCCCCTATCCACCACCTGCATCTTGGGACTGCTTATGCTGCAAACTGTTGCAGGAAAATACAAACTGAAGTGTATAAAGGATGCATCGTTTCTCAGACACAAATAAGATCGTACTGACTTCTGATCAGTTTTTCCTAAAACTCTTCCCCGTTTTAAGATCTGAAGTTGAACTTAGATTATACTTACATCCTACTTTACTGAGTGAAAAGCCAGATCTTATAGTCTGAAAATGTTCTCTAAAACCCCCTAAGGATATAAAGACGCATATAACAAAGTCTTAAATGTTTCTGAAAGACAAATTCAGACAATTCAGATTTTCAGGCACTCAGAGAACTTTCCCCTTCTGGAACAGTCAGAGACTTTCCCTTTACCAGCCTGGCAGATGGGCTCCCCTGGGGACCACGGTTCTGCCTGAGGCTTTTTCCTTAACCTAAAATATACCAATGCAAACAGGGAGTTTCTCCTCATCCCCATCGCCCTGGTGCATGCTCCTAGGGGACATAAGTGGAGCTCTCCACAGCTCCCTGATGGATTTCTTCTGGCGCTACTGGACTACAACAAAGCTTGGCATGTGTATTTCTGTCTTGTGTTCCCTTGCCAAACTGTTAAAACACTTTCAGATGCTGTATGAAATGTGCTACAAGTAAAGATTATTATTATTATTATTATTGTTGTTGTTGTTGTTGTTGTTGTAGTAGTTGTTGTTGTTGTTGTTGTTAATTCTAAAGGTGATGATACACGGGGCAACTTTTTCAGCAATGTTGCTGGGCAACAACATGATTGGCTCCTAATTTTCAGATGAGATGGTAACCAAAAGTTGGCGGTAGCTGATGTAAGTGAAAAAAGTGTTGCCTTGCCTGATAAAGTGCCCAAATCACATCTGTTTGTATCATTGCTTGGCAACACTGCTGAAAAGGTTGCCCAGTGTATCATCATGTTAAGAAGTAATATTTTTCTTCTGGCTCATCACACCACTGTGTAAGTTACTGTTACCTTCTCATCCGCACAGGCCAGCACCTTCTTCTTCCCCTTACAGCAGCGCTTCAAGCCCCTCTCCAGGCGATTGACGGACTTTGACTGGCGTGCCAGCCAACCAAAGCCACCGCGAGGCAGGCAGCTGGGAATGTAACGAGGGCGGTGTTTGCGCAGCTGGCAGACGTGTCGGATGTTGGAGGCGGTGGGTCGAGCGGGCGGGAAGGTGATGTCTGGGACATGCGATGACTCTCCTCTCAGTGCACGTGGAACGCCAGCTGTCTCCTTCTCCTGTGTTCTGAATATAAGGATTGCCATACATTACATTACATTACACTACACTTAGCAGATGCTTTTATACAAAGCGAATTACAAAAGGAGGACATAATAAGCGAACAGATGTGTAGAGAACATCGACGGCACCTATATAAAGAGATGGTTAGTAGAGATTAGTTTTGTTAGGAAGGGAAGCAGTCTCAGAAGAGAAGGGTTTTCACAAGCTTTTTGAAGGTCGAGAGGGAAGTTGCTGCTCTTGTAGCGACTGGTAGGTTGTTCCACCATTGAGGGACAACGACAACGACATGCACATTCACTACAGAGCAAACCTTACCTGTACACACTGTTAGGCTGTTTCAGACTATATTCTTTAGAATGCATTTATCCTCTTTGTGCAACTCTATATTCTATTTTAGTGCTGGAACATCCTAGCTTTAGAAGTTGCAATTCAGTACCATGTAGGCTGCTTCTTCCAGCTATTCTGGAAATCATTTCATTCTAATTAATACAACTTTTCAGTCAGGTATAGTAGTTAACTAGAAAAGCTGTCAGAGAGCACAGACCTTTGGCAGGGCAGCTCAGATCACCACCAAATCACTTTTAAGTTAGCCCATTTTTGACCTACCCTGAACATTTTTCCATCCATAATTTTTAGTTGGGAGTTGATTAGTGAAATCAACTGCTATATTAAGTGCACAGATAGAACTAGGTGTTTTGGAGTATGTGGTACTCTTTACTTAAGTGCCTCGTGCTTGTATGAGTCTGTGTATATAGGGGGTGTGTGTGTCTGAAGTGTCCCTGCCCAGGGAAACTTAGCTAAGGCACATGTATCTCCTGGTGTGTATGTGTGTAGTTTACTCTGTGTTCCTCTACACCTCTGTTACCTTATTATGTCCTCCTTTTGTAAGTCGCTTTAGATAGAAGTTTCTGCTAAGTGTAATGTAATGTAATGTAATGTACTGGATTGTAGCTTTTAAATCCAAGTTACAAGTCATTACTGAAATTCTACAGGTTTTGAATCTGTGCAATCGGGGCTATTGTGTCAGATATTTTGTTTTACCCCTTGTACCCGCTCTCTTACACAACCTCTATGGTGTTTCCTCTGTGTTTCCTGGTGTTCCTCTTTTCCTCTGCTTCCTCCCTGTGATGCCCTGACCTTTATGACTTTCAGTTCCTCTTTTCCTCCACCCACCCTTCATCTTCCCAGGCAATAGCACAGCTGTTTGTGTGTGTGTGTGTGTGTGTCTGTGTCTTATGTGTAAATCCGTGTCCGTAAAGTTACACTTTAACCTTTTCTTATAATCCACTCATTCGTTGTCAACACTTTGTCGACTCTCTCTCTCTCTCTCTCTCTCTCTCTCTCTCTCTCTCTCTCTCTCTCTCTCTCTCTCTCTCTCTCTCTCTCTCTCTCTCTCTCTCTCTCTCTCTCTCTCTCTCTCTCTCTCTCTCTCTCTCTCTCTCTCTCTCTCTCTCTCTCTCTCTCTCTCTCTCTCTCTCTCTGATTGTCATACCTGGGACAGTTGTTGTTGAAGGTGAAACCAGGACCTTGAGGTAGGACTTCTGGCCCGAGGTAGCGTGTGGTGGGCTGGTAGGAGGGGTTGGGAGCCTCCCTCTCAAAGCAGAGCCATCGGGCTCTCTTCTGGAGCTTGCAGCAGTGGTAGTGTCTCGTCTTTATACCGAACTCATCCTCGCAAAACTGGTTAAGGGCTTTCTCCCACTGCCAAACAACATGAAAAGTACAAGTTATTAATGTGTACCTGTGTTGGGGGGTACACACGTGTGTTTGACAAATAGTATGTCCCTTTGTCTGTGTGTTTTTTGTGACATGTTGACAATGTGTATGTTCTTGTGTGTGTGTGTGTGTGTGTGTGTCTGTGTGTATTTCAAAACTGCACAAAACAGCCTAAACAGAACAGACAATGCTGCACTGCTCAAATCCCAGCCTTCAGTTACTAAGCTGTTTGGTCTGGGCTGTTTGGTCCACATCGCCTTCATACCGATCTATACAAGCTGATAAAAACCAGAGTCAACAGCTGGCTCATTTGACTCTTTCTCGTAAATCGGGAGAAAAAGAAAAAAACAAAAAAACAAAACAAAAAAAAAACAAAACAAAAATCCTGATTGGTTAGAAAGCTGGAGGAGGGCTACTGATGTGTCAGGTCACAGGGATATAGGATAAGGAAGGGCAAAATACAGCAGGCAATCTGCTTGTTGTTTTGCTATGCCTGCCCAGGTGCAGATTAGCCTGGTAAACCCTCCCCACGTACTTCATTTCATTTTGTACAGAGGGTTTGGACCGGAATCTCTTGAGGGTCATTTAGTCGGCCCCAGCAAGACCGATCCAATTAGAGAACAGAGGGTATGTTCGTTAGCGGTGATGTTGACCTTGTGTGCTACATTTGAATTGTAGTGCGTAGGTAGGCTAATTGCATATGTGAAGACCAGGCGTTAATGATTGGGTAAAGGCAGAGGCTTGTTTTAAACTTCAGCAGAGTCCACACCTCCAGGAAAAAATAGTTTCTGACGGTGTCTGGTCCAGACCCTCTGTAGAAAATGAAATGATATGAGGGGCTGGTTTACAAGGCTAGGTGCAGATGCCATTCTATGAAGGATTCCTCTCTTTTAAAGCTCTTTTTAACCAAAGCAGGCTACATATATCATACAGATATACTCTCACCTCCTCCTTAAGATTTAAAGTCAAGATCATTATAAATTGTGTGCATATTTCTAAATGTCCTCACAACGATAGGAAGACTAGAAACACATGGACTTGTGAGGACATTATGCAGGTCCTCAGAACCTCACAACAGTGTTTTCTTGGCCATTGTGTAAAAAAACATTTCTTTACTGACAGGTTAGGGTTAGGCATTGTTTTGGTCTGGGCCCTCAATAGAAAGTCCTCACAAGCATAAAAAACAAGTATGTCTGTCTGTGAGTGTCTGTGTGCATAGTTTTACACAATGACCACATTTCCCTCACTGCCTGACGAGCGCAGCGCAAGGTGTGTGTGTGTGTGTGTGTGTGTGTGTGTGTGTGTGTGTGTGTGTGTGTGTGTGTGTGTGTGTGTCTGTGACCACATTTCACTCACTGCCTGACGAGCGCAGCACAAGGTCCTCTCTGCCTTCTGCTGCCAATCACCCTGACAGCACTGCTGGCTGTACCAGGCCTCTGTGCGGTGCACAGCGTCTGCCTGTCTGCTCAGGTGGCTAAACCCAGACAAGGGCAGCGACTCCTGGGGGTACCTGGGTCGCCCAGAGCCATGAAGACAAATGGCCTGGATGTTCTCAGGTGTGGGGCGGCCAGGCGGGAACACAACACTAGGGGGCGCTCCTCGAGGGCTAAACAGAGCAGGACCTTTGAGAGCGAGAGGGAGAGAGAGAGGGGGGGGGGGGGGGGGAGATGGAGGGAAAGAGAGAGTAAAAAACAGAGGGAGAGAGAGAAAGAGAGAGGGAGAGAGAGAGAGAAAGAAAAAGAGGCAAAGGAGAGAAAGCAAGAAAGAGATATAATAAATAAGGGAAGAGACAGAGAGAGAGAAAGAGAGAGAAAGAAAGAGAGAGAAAGAAATAGAGAGAGAGAAATAGGGAGAGAGATAGCAAAGGAGAGAAGGAGATATAATAAATAAGGAGAGAGAGAGAGCGAGAGAAAGAGAGCGAGAAAGGGAGAGAAAGAGAGAGAGAGAGTGAGAATGATATAATAAAAAAGCGCTGTATGTAGTTATGGCACCCAACATGCCCCTGATTTGATCAAACTGATCAAAACGTGAACAATTATTCATTTTTAGATTGTGAATATCGGCTACAGGCAGTCTTGACAATAAACTACGCATAGGCTATCAATTTAACATGGATACAATACAACTTTGTTGTAAATCGCTTTGGATAAAATGGTCTGTTAAGTGTGATGTAATGTAACATGTTTGTTGTTAATAGATGATGGGCATTATATGACAAATTATAACACATTGTTTACATAATGTTCCTTTAATGTTCCTTTAGTGTCTAAAGTATTTTGCAGAACACTGTGCTGGCGTTTACCTGAAGGAGCAAGATGGTGTGTCTGAAGGAGCAAGATGGTGTGTACTTCTAAATTCAAGCTCTGCTAGGAGATCATCTGATATGTCTCTCTGGCCCATGTCAGGTCCAGAGATCCTAGAGACTACACAGCACATAAACACACACACACACACACACACACACACACACACACACACACACACACACACACAGTCAAACACACTGTGCATTTTTGTCATGTCTGGGCAAGTTTTCTTCTAAAAAGGCGTGTGAAAACGTGTAATTTCTTCATACCCCTTGAAGTCGCTATTCCTAGTCATTGCACCTACTGTACCTTCCTCCTTCAGGGAGTCGGGTGGTTTAAAGGTCACCTCCTTCTGCATCACGTCCTCAGCATCTTCTGCAAAAGTGAAGAAGAAGAAGAAACTCTTCAAATGAACTGCGGCCCTTGCCAAGGCTCAAAGTCTGGCATGCAGACAACATTTAGCCTACAAATAAACTGGTTTACACACACACACACACACACACACACACACACAGACACACACACAGAGGGCTCAACAACATCCATCATCTGCTTGCTAATGATTCTCTCCATCATCGAAATTGTTTAACCCTTTTACAAAATGTCATTTTATTCAACATTTACTGTTTGTAAAATAAAATGTTGTTTGTTTTTCACAACAAGCAAAATAATCATACCTTCAAAACCCCAAATATCAGCCAAGTCAAACGTAACTTCTCTCTGGGACATGTCCAGGTTAGGGTCACCATGACCTAAAAGTAAGAGGGAATATGAAGTCATATGCTTTTTTTTTGTCTCTTGCATTCAAACACACTCAGGTTGTCTTTTGTCCTTTATTTTTCACTCTTTCACTGACATGTTGCTGTCTCAAAGGCACTGAACACACACACACACACACACACACACACACACAAACAGTTTTACACCTGATTTATCCCAATCTGTCCTATGTATTGCGGCATGCGGCAAATATCCACACACATGTGCACACCCACCTGTTTGTCCATGTTTACTCTCGTCAAATGCTGCCTCGCTCCTACCCACGTCTTCAACATCTGGAGATGAGTTTTACATATAGGTTATGTAACAACATAGGCGTCCTTACACAAGAGCAAGCGAAGCGAATGACAGCATTATAATTTTTCAGTAAATAAATGTAACATTTAGATGTATGGAATTCAAGCAGTGTCTCCTAAAGTGACACGCACATTAATGCTACAATTTATTGCGCTAAAACACAGACGCAAGAAAGTGGCCAGTGGATGGAAAGATAAAAGATATATCTGCCTATATCTGAACTGTTTAAAAAATATAGCTTTTATTGGTCAAGAGGTAATTTGAACATTCGCCATGCAGAAGTACAGGTCTGACCTACTAGATGAACTTCAAGGCAGACAAAGTCATGAGACAGTCTATGAGCAATTCTGTATTAAAAAACAAGTCCATAATTAGGCTGCGAACATATAAACATACCCCTTGACGCACTGACCAAAATCCCAAAGCACACCACCGCTAGCGTATGTCCCAAGATCTTTGTCTTAGCCATAGCTGCGTCACGGAAATAAGAAGAAACGCAGCAAGCAGTAAAGCCGTCTTCCAAAGTTTAGGGCAAACTTTAACAAACACACAAACACGGCGACTGTTCCACAGAAGCCCAAGTTCAGGAAATGGATGTAGGTCAATGTAGCGGCATGCCAATGCAAGCGAGGTCTGATCAAGCAGTTCCTCGCCTCTGGCACAATGAGAGAGTGTTTGGACGCGCAAACATTTTTAAGTGTGTGGTGGTACTGGGAAAGTTAAGAGGAGGAGAAAGGCAGAACGGGAGTTAGGGGGGTGAGGTTTCAGGGGTGAGTCAGCTCTTACAAAAAAAAAAAACATGCGAACATCTACTGACGGCCCTAGATAAATCAGTGCCTGAGTAATATTAAACTCATCCACAGGGGGTGGACAGAATCTCCTCGTGACCATGGCATTAACGGTCAGCTTTTGCTACAATTTCTCCCAGTCGAGAAGGATTCCTGAAGAACGCGTCTTTTTTCGCAGCTCATGGAGAAATTCCCTGATAGAGGGTTACTCCCCGTGTCAGAGGTATAAGACCACATTCTTCAGGGGAAAAAATGAACTGCTCGACATCCGGCCTCGTCTCTGTGGCAGTAAACCAGAGGCAGCTCCTGAGGATAAGCAAGGGACTCGGTGGTAACATTCTCCTGAAAGTGAACAAAGCATAATCTCATGATTGATAGAATTTTATATTAGCTAATTCAAATCAAGGCCTTCGAGACAAGACTGGTGAAAATAAGAGTTGGGCTTCCTTCTTCGTTAACCACTGATTCAGGGTATTAACAGAATACAGACTCCCTGCTTCTCCTGTTTAACCAACCATTTATATGTCTTTTCAGTAAGAATTCCTTAATTCCTTAAACATTTGTGCTGACAACACATTCATTTTTCACACTTGGAAATTCATGTTACAGTAAATAGTATTATATCATAGCATTGCCCCATTTGGTGACCACTGAGAAATATTGCACAGTCTAGGCCAGGGTTCGAATTATAAATTTGACCCTATGGGGGTCTCTGTCTTTAAAAAAAAAAAAAAAAAAAAAAGCAAAACGCACTGTCCTTTTAATTTTTTTTCGCTGTGAAGCCAAACGACACAAGGCCAGCCAGTGCTGTTTTTTTTCGGTGGCATGGCGGAAAGTTTAGGCAACCTACGTATTATTTTTGCATTTCTAAAAACGCATTACAAAATGAAGGAAGATTGATATAAGATAGGAGGTAGATGAGAAGTCTTCGGACTGAAATTCTTCACGTTCGCAAGCCCCATATTTCAGATTTGCGCGCATAGTGGTGTGATGGTGAATCAATATCACGTCGTAATTCAATACAAAGATGGCTGCATGGTGATCGTAAATGAAGCGAATTTTATTTATGTTTATATGGTGATATATTTAAGCTTATCATGGTAATATGACATATTCGAGAAGCCTCCACAGTAAATGAAATTTGCTTCTTTCATTGGAGCCTGAGGGTATGCGGGAGCTCAGCTCCCATTGGCTCCCACGTAATTCGAACTATGGTCTAGGCCTTGTTACATGTCAATGGAGACCTTTAAGTTGAGAAACAGCAATGGGACTGTAAAATCAAATTTGTCACGGAGAGACAATTCCAATTCCAAATCCGAGCTGTAAATATGGCATTGAATGCAGGTTCATACAAATAACGAAGTGCTATTTTCCTGTCTAGGTCTTAATACATGACAATAAAAACAACATGGGGGTCTAAGACAGACAGAGCATAGACTAACATCCCATTTTTTTTTTTTGTTTCTTTATTTTTTTTTTCTTATTGGTGTGATCAGTAATCCATATATCATACACCTGATGTGTGTTGGATAAAGCACTTTAAATTGCACTGTCAATGCAACTAACTTTTTAAAATGCTCTAACTGCTAGCAATAGAATGATTTTTTTTCATCTTTAACGGCAATGATAAGAATTTATAACACAAAACAATCTCTTTGTAATCCAAAACAAATGTATACTGAAGTTACGTTTTGGCTTAGATACACTTAATTACATTACTTATATACAAAATGAGACAGGTTCAAAATCTTTTAATTGAAAGAACCTATATGGAATGCAAACAAACAAACGGAGGTGACGCATCCCCTCCAATATCCAGAAATCACTCATTTGTCCCCACCAATAATTTGAGCCCCTCCAAAAACAACTATCTGTCAACATCATTTAAATGGTTAAATTAAGTTCTCTACTGAAGTCCTAACACATATGGTCAATGTGATTGGCTGTGGCCTGCTTTCATGTGAGACTTGGTTTGGTGTTAACAGCGCCAAAACTAGGGGACTAATAGGTCCCCACCAATGTCAAGAGCACATCTACGCCCCTGGATTCTGGAAGGACCTTGTGCAATCTGACATGAAACTCTTCTTGAGTTCCTGAGAGTGTTTACTAAGGCCTCATTCACACCGACTTGAGCGTGTACAGCACGTATCCGCGTACAATATGTTTGAATAGGGACAGAATATGCGCAGATCACGAGTGTGGTGTGAATAGTCTAACTTAATAACATGCATTCTAAACAAATACGGACAGAAAACGGGCATGCGCTGTATACGGAGAGTGTTTGGTGTGAATGAGCCCTAAGAAGCTTTAATGCAGGGATAACAACTGTTGACAATTGTCTATTTCCTTCCTGTCTCCTTCCCCGGTTCCTGTGGGGTAAAAGGCATTTAGGTCAGTAACAAGCTTTTTTTTAAAAGTCTACACATGTTTACAAGTCATTATTCAGACATCATCCACAAGAATTTAACTATGCTTTCATAATCTTGCAGTACACAGGAAAGGATACAAGATACTAGATACAATGATATTTATTGTGACATGCATACACATACTGGGTAGAATAGGACATCCACTAAAACTGCTGATTGTTAGTCCAAATGATAATGTTTGGTAAACTCAAATGCCTTAATGCAGGGGTAACACTTGTTGCCAATTCTGCCCTTCCTGCCTCCTTCCTTGTTCCTTAGAAAAGCTTGTTTCCAGTAATTAGAATTAGAACATTCCAGGTGCCAAAAGGCTCCACCCCTCTTGTATTCATGTTCCCATGGTCCTGATAAAACTCAAAGTGTCTGGGGTACAAAATTTCAAATGCAACACATTGCCAACTTATTTGTCGTGTGAAGACAGATCCGGACAAAATTGTTCCAATTTGGATATTCTCTTTTCAGATGGAGCCTGCAATCGTGGTTGTCCTCCTTCTCCTGATAACACACTTCCAGCGTCCTGCAAGAACAGACACAGTGCCACTTCCAGAGGTTCCAGTAATGCGTGAAGAACCAAAGAGTAAGAATTGTCTTTTGATAATCACAGTTCTTTAGAAAACCATTTGTATGCATTTTATACCAGAATGCTTAGAGGGTATTTCTGTCTGACATTCAGAGGGTATCTTCTGTCTGACATTCAGAAAATAACATAAATGTCATTAAAAGCTATGCAGCCTATGAAGTACTATAAAATAATATTAAGACCATTTTGATTCAGAGAGATACAGCAAGCAAAGTTATAACTGTGATCTTAAATCCCCCGTAATAATTATCCAAGACACATGCGATTTAATTTGTGTTGATTTCTCATATATATGGCCGAATTGGCATGACATGCTTCCCTTCAAATCTATGATGAGGTCCAAACAAAGTAACAATTCCATACAGATCTTGTCTGGGTTAATGTAGTACTGTTTTTGTCTGCTAAAATATTCCTTACATTTTTAAGCAACTCAGATATAATGAAGAATTTGTTGTTTTTAAATGGATCAACTGATTATGCTGCTGTTCACAGAAACATATGTTAATATCTGTCTGCTTGTCTGATAATTGGTAGATGACAGTTTACATTTATTGTCCTCATGAACACACTTTGCTCTGTTTTTATGACCTAGGACCACCACTGGATCCTGACCTCGGTAACAGGGAGCTACATCGTCTTGTATTTCAGCGTGTGGAGAAACCTACCATTCCTGATTACTCTAATTTCAGGATACTGGTAGAGAACATAGATTTAGGGGACTCACAAACATCTCTTCAGTGGGTGACATTCCGTGACCCTTCACATCTTCAAATGGCATACAAGACCGAGGTAGACGGTCACTATGTATGCAGACCTACAAATCTGTGTTTATTGGGTTTCTTTGATCCATTAGAGGGATATGTTTGCATATACTCATTGGCAAAACAGGTCCGAACAGCAAAAGACTTCCAGGTTTTAGTGAATAAGGGGAACTTTGAGTTACTGGAATGGATAGCAAACAGCTATGGAAAGGTTCCAAAATACAGCATTAATAGCTGTACATCCAACTTTGTGGGAAAGAATAGGTATGGCTTGGGAAATGTGGACACGGTGGCAAAGGCATTTTACCTTCCCTGGATCTCAGACAAAACTGAGTACTGGTACAGCTATTATGAAGTCCTGACTGTTGTTCATGAACCATATGATCAGCATTTATCAGAGGTGTCTTATTTTAGCGAGAAAGTAAACATCACAAAGCACCCGCCGCACACACTGAAGAGGTCACGAGTTACAAACAATCACGACAAGGAGGTTACCCAGTCAGTGAGCTTGAAAGAGACAACGGAAACCACGAGCGCCTGGGAGACAGGCATTTCTACAACCCTCTCGCTGTCCACCACCATCTCCGCTGGCATCCCAAACATCAGCAAGGCATCTGTCTCCGTGGGGCTGCAAACTAGCTTCTCCCTGTCAACACGCAACTCCAAGAGTCAACGTGAGGATCATTCCTTAAGCCTGGAGGTCAAAGTTCCTCCAGGCTGTTACTGCGAGGTAAGGATGGAGGGCACCAAGACTGAGGCGGCCATCCCCTTTAGCGCACACATCACCAAGACCTACAAGAATGGCAAGACACACCATGCCAGCATCACTGGCGTGTACAGAGGGGTACAGGTTGGGGAGATTAATGCTGTGGTGGATCGCTGTGTTCCCATCATCACCAGTATGGTGCACATGGACAAGGGGGCGGCCTCACCCAGCACCCAGGCCTCTAGGTCTGTGATTTTGGTCACATGGTTTTTTGGTGTGACAACTCTGGCTGCTGTTCTCACTGCATAAGGTTTTTGTTGTTTTTTTAAATATGCAGTAATAATAATACATTAATATGTTAGCATTCTCTTTTACTACATACTTAAAATTCCTGTGATACATTATTAAGATAGTGTTTAACACTATAAAGGTTTGTGGTTCTATATGCAGGTTGTATATGCAATTAAAACATTACAGCATTTTGTTATAATACCACATTTCATTATGATTTTTGTATTATACAAAATTGCCATAAACAAAAATCAATAAAAGTGTGCTACAATGATTGAGCAATAATTACCCTGAGGAATTAGAGCTCTTATTAGTTGCCCTTGTTACAGCACTTTGAGTAAAGAACCCAAGCGCTCTGACTTGTGTTATCACTGCATTCAGTCTCTGTTAACCATCATGGACAATGATATCCATCACACTGTGGACAGGTAGCGGAGTGCCTTTTCTCACAGGTTGCCAGCTCCGCTGTTGAAACAACAGATGCAGGAAACCTTTCCTGCTATATTACACTATACAGCTATATCTCACACCCAATGTGTCCATGCACTTCAATCAATATCGCTTATT
Source organism: Coilia nasus (assembly GCA_027475355.1). NCBI lineage: Eukaryota > Metazoa > Chordata > Actinopteri > Clupeiformes > Engraulidae > Coilia > Coilia nasus. The sequence continues at coordinate 7,047,094 of CM050218.1, read as the reverse complement.
TATATTTTTTATGCATTTGTGCATATTTATATATATCGTATATTGCTTCATTATTCATTATTATATATTGCTTCATTGCTCTTTCCTCCACTGTGTTGTTATTGTCTGTGTGGGTCCCTGCGTGTCACCTACCTACCTACCTACCTACCCACCCACCCACCCTCAAAGGCCGAGACTATGGTCTGCATTCATTAGTGACACAACACAAAGATTTAGACAACAGGATTATAAAACAATTATAAACAATTTTATTTCACTGAAACAAACAAACAGAGGATTTACAGGAATTAGTCTGAACTCAAACGTAGGATATGGAAATACAAACTTAAAAGAAAGATGAATAAAGGATCAGTGGAGGGAAAGTGAACAAGAACGGTCTTATCCTAAAAAGTTTTTTTTTCTGTTGTGTACATTACATTATCTGGAAAACCAACTAGATTCTGCTGGTTGGAAATAGACACGTGTGGCATTCATACAACACTGATTGTCCTTAATCAATCCTACAAATATTTTGTTTTATCATTGTCATTCTAGGGTGTATTTGTGTATTTTCTGTGAAGCAGCAAACCTCTGCCTGGTAGAGTGCTAAGGAAAAGGAAATGCTGATACCGTATGGTGACACATAACGGAGCGGACGGCGAAACGAAAGCAACGGACGAAAACGAAACTTAGGTCAAATGTATTATGTTCAGCTAGATGTACGCAGGGAAGTCTTTGGGTATGAACAGTAACTAGGCTAGTCGTTTTCAGTGCGAGTGAACAGTCATCATAGTTTTTGTGACATGCAGTCAACTGGTCTGCAAATTGTTAAAACGTTCAGATGAGGTCGCAGCGATATAATTTGGTAAGTAGCCTGGCAGCGCAATCCTGCGCATTTATCAATAAACTGTTATAAACACTATATGATATATCTGTAGTAGCCTAGTGCTAATAAACTAATGTAGACAACCATAAAGTAGAAGTTAGGCTCCCATTTCAGGGTGAGCAGAAATGTTTTTAGTTCTTTTTTCATCTTTGTCATCTTTTTTCGAATAATCCTACATTATCGACTGTTTATGGCACAGAAAAATTAAGTGAATTAGCCTACTTTAGTTTAATCAGAGACTTAGACGGTCATGTCATACTTATCTTTTTGCTTATACGTGCTAAGTGTTCAGAGTTACATTTCAGATGAAAGGAACAGAGACTTGTATGATGTCTCTGTTTCTATTGATCTGGGGCTGCCTTGTCGCAGAAGCAGGGACACTGCCTACAAGCACATCACTGGATGCACGAGCTCAAGAAGGTATAGAGGCCAGGTTTAATGCATAAAGAAATAAGTGCAACTTTGATTCTTACAGAGTGCATGCAATTTTAGTATGGCATCAAGAGTCTTGAATTTGCTTGTAAAATAGGCCTACTGTCTTGGGATGTTTTCCCTAAAATGTGGCTTAAGTCTCATACTCGTTGATTGGGCAGAGAGAGAGTGCAGCTTGGTGGCCTAATGTTAGCCAGCCCAACTGAGCAAGGTTTAGAGGCCCTGATACATTTTACCAACGGCAGGAGAGAAATCAATGTGTCAGGATGGGTGGGGTTGTTTTATAATGCTGGTGGCTTTCTTAGGTTTAGCAGTCAGCGGGTGTTGTAAAATGCGTGGCACTTAATTTTTCCAGTTACTAATTCAGATTCACTCAGACATTTGATTCCCATTCTGTGTGCCTCTGCCACGGGTGATATCAGTGAGTACTGACATTCACTGGAGGCTCACTACACACCGCTTCTGGTCACCTACCTACACTACCAACCATCAGTGATTTTCAGTACTCATTGATACCAGCTGTTATCACCGACACCGACATAAAAGTGAAAGACGTTTATGGACGTTTTTTTTAAATCTTGTAACAGAACCTGTATACAATCATGGTTTAAATCGTTTTTTTTCCCCCAGAACCTCTACCTGGCCAAAGCAGGACAGACGACACTTCATATCTGAAATGGGTCCCAATTAAAGACAAACAAGTTCCAGATAACGCGGTCAGCATATTTAACACCTACACCTCTCGAAAAGACTTTGTCTGCAGAGCTAAAGACTACTGTACGTTTGGCTTCCTCAACGAAGGAAGAGGACTCCTCTGTTTCTTTCCATTCCGTGGGTACGAGCTTCAGACTGATCATTTCGATGTGCTGGTGAACATAGATAACTTTGAGCTGTTAGAGTGGAAGCCTGGCCCAGCAGTTTCTGACCCCGGCATTAGTTTCTGTGAGGAGAACTACGTGGGGAACAACACGTATGGCTTGGGAGACGTATTTAAGGGTTACTTCTATCTTCCTTGGGAAGGGAAGGAAATCTGGTACAGCTCCTATGACGTGCTCAGCATTAACCGTGACATCTTCGATGTGCATTTCTCAAACGTGACGTACAACGTTGACAAGGTCAACAGAACGCGCCATGCTCCGTACACCATCAAGACCTCACGTGTGGAGAACCACGATGACCAGGAGGTGGTAGAGACAGTCCACATGGAGGTGACGACGGTGAAAGCCAACTCCTGGCAGAGCAGTTTCTCCTCTTCCCTCTCCCAGGCCACCACCATTTCCGCAGGGATTCCAGACATTGCGAGTGCCAGCATCACCATCGGTGCTGTGGTGAGTCTGACGCTGACTGACGGGCACCTGGAGAGCGAGTCCATCACCCAGGCCCAGGACGTGCAGGTGCGCGTGCCCCCAGGACACTACTGTGTGGTGCGCATGGAGGGCAGGAAGGTGGAGGCGGCCATTCCTTTCCGAGGGGGCGTCACCAAAATATACAAAGATGGCAAAAAGTTGAGCACCACTGTCACTGGCACGTACAGCGGCTCACTGACAGGGGAGATCAACTCAGAGGTGGAGCACTGCGAACCCATACCAACACCTCAGCCAACATTTGAACGAAGAGTAAGTGCAAGCACCTTGAGTGATGGGCCCGTGTCAGTGTTAGGTCTTGTATCTGGCCCTGTTGTGTTGTTTTCACTCTTGGTATTTGGTGTACTATGCAGTTGCAGAATGTATGGATTTAGCTTCAAGAACAAGCATTATTTTCCACTGAAGGAAGAACTGATCTGAATTGTCTCAGCTTCAACAGCTGTGGTACAGCCAATCCAGAGGCTACTAGCTTTAAAACACGCTTGAAAGGGTTTGTTTCCATGTGGTTAAGTTGGTAATGTGTGTCATGTTATGTTGTTCTGCCATGGTCCTTAAAACATTGCTTTTACTGTAAAAGACACCGTGTTTATATGTGAAGCCTGCAAAATAATTTATGCTTTGCGCTCATCCATCAACACCAAATAAAACACCTGAGTGGTCAGTGTAAATAATGGCTATTGCTGTCCTTTATGCTTTGACCAAGTCTTTTTTTATTGAAGCACTGGATATGACTGCCTGTTCCCTGGGATAACCTGTTTGACCTGTGCTGAACGGTTATTGTCAACATGCCATCGTCCATACAGGGTGTGGTATACTCTGTTGTGAAGTACACCTCCATTATGTAGGATCTTAGTCCTGAAAGAACAGTTTCATGTTGACCTCTTAAAAGTGTGCCACCCTACCTAATTACAACACACTTGTAAAAATCATCATTAACACATCATTAGCCAATACCTTGCTGACACAACACAGCTTTGGCTATTTTCCTTGGTACAAGGTCATGTCACTTTAGTACTTAGTGTATTTTTACTGTTAAAGAAGCACCACTATAAAGTTGGCCTAGGGTAACACATTCTCTTTGACAGTCAAATTAATGTTTTGGATTTAATCTTGTAGCAGAAGAATAATTGTGATTTCAAGACCAGAACTGGTAGGTGAGCTTATTTGATGATGCAAGGTTTCAGACTTGGGACTGTGAATTGCCCTCAGATGAACTCAGAACATATTCTTGTTCTAAGGACTGTCTCCTGTTCCTTAACCATTCAAGAATTAGTTCAAGAATCACTAATACCAATCATCTTTTTTTAACTGCACACTAACAGAAAGATGGCTGTGCCAGGCATCCTGGGGTGTAACATAAATTTCTTGTTGTCCTTGTTGAACTTTAATCCTTTGGCACCAAGACCTAGCCTGGTAAACCCGCCCCTCGTACTTCATTTCATTTTGTACAGAGGGTCTGGACCAGAATTTCTTGAGGGTCATGTAGTCGGCCCCAGCAATGCCGATCCAGTCAGCAAATAGAGGGTGTGTTTGTTAGCCATGACGTTGACCTTGTGTGTTACATTTGAATTGTAGTGCGTAGGTAGGCTAATTGCATACATGGCGACCAGGCGACCAGGCACCTCCACACCTCCAGGAAGAAATCGACGGTGTCTGGTCTAGACCCTCTGTACAAAATTAAATTAAGTATGAGGGTCTGGTTCATAGAGCTGCAGTAAAACACTAGAGCGCACACATGCGCACTGCTCATGGCAATCGTGGCCGCCATCTTGCGACTGTATTGCCGACCGGGAATCCTATCCCTCGCAGTGCTGAGTAAGGGACACAAATATCGTTTGATATTTTATATTAGCTCGAATATAGTCATTGTTGATCCGTACGTGTCATTTCATACTAATGACAGGTCATATTTTTTTCTGTGAAATGAAGCTAAAGTCAGCAAACTGTTATAAATTCCCTGTATAGATAGCCACATACTATAGCAGTAGGCCTATACTATAGCCAGTGATAGCTACATGTAGCATAGGCCTAGCATTATCGGATGAAAAAGCAGCAACTAAGTAGATCTAGCAGATCTGCAATACCTTTTTCAAAAATAAAATGTCGACTGATACCAAAGACTGCAACGGTTATACAGGGCCGAACGCAAACTGTAGTGCTCAGTGAAGTACGTTAAAATCCACTTTATTCGTCATTAACGTTGTAATTATCGTTTTCTTTGATACGATTTACGTACATATAGAGTCAGGCATATCAAATATTATCATTGTATAGTGTGTCAGTGGATATTTTCACAGAACAAAGCCGTTTTTTGACAGAGGTGGGTCCATTCTACGCTTATTTACATTGAGTGCCTAGCACATGATTCCCCTCGCAAGATGGCGGCCGCGTCGGACGTTTTCCGGTGTAGTCAGCCAATGCCGTGTCCGCTCTAGTGTTTTACTGTAGCTCTATGGTCTGGTTTACCAGGCTAACCAAGACCATGAACACATGCAACACCTCTGGCCTAGTCCCTCATATCTGCAAATAGTGTCCTCCTCCTTTACAATGACTAAACTTCCTCTGGAGCCACGCCACTTTTGTCTGAGGCTTATGCCGCGTTCCACTGAATGTCGGTAGTCGCTAAATCCGAGTCGGTCCTCCCGTCACCCATTAAAATGTGTTCCATTGCAACAGTTTGGGAAAATATGGATGCCCGTAAAAAAATATTTGTTAGCTTGTGAACATCATAAGCAAGCCATCCTTATCAAGCCATCCTTATCCTACATAAACTACTCCTGGACCATGACTGAACAGAAAAGGGGCATTATATGGTTTGCTTCCATACTACTGGTTACTGTGTGTGCTGACTTTTGTGCTGTGACGTAATTCCAACCGACTCGGTCTACACTGAACTAGCCCGCGTTTGTCATTCAGAACCCCGATTTGATTGCCCATTCCACTGCACTTTCCCGAGGTGGAGGTCATTTTTTCCCAGAATCCTGAGCACAATGGAACGCAGCATTACATTGGCCAGGTGTTCCTCCCCCTTCCGCTCCACAATCACTTCAGCAAGTATTGCACTTTCCACCGCCACCTTTTCCTGTCATACAAGTGTAGTATTGTCAGACTCACCAGGAGTAGGAGGAGGAGACACAGAGGTCAGTCAGCATTGTGGCTAAAATGATTAGGCTCAACACCCGTTTGGGTGTTGTTTACTGTGTTTGTGGTGGGAGTGATTGTTCACACAATGGCTTCGTAGAGGAAGGCCCCCAAAATGAAGTCATCTCTTTCTATAGCTTGTACAAGGACAGGGCTCAGTTGTACAGAATTCTCTCCATATGGTTCACCTCGTATGGCCTAGAACATTCACAAGGAAATCACATTGTAGTCTTACAAGATGTGTTATGCAGATGTCCTCTTTTTGCCTATGTAAAAGGCTGCTTGAAGACTACTGGTGTAACCAATATACAACAAGTACAACAAAGTATTAAAGCATAGAAAACAAATAATGGAAGTACAAGAATGTACCAGTAATACAGGTGAATACAGTTACAGTGAAGGAAGCAAACACTTATAAGACACACGCACACACACAAAACACACAGAAAAAGCATTGCGCAAAAATAATATTGCAAAATGTAGACGTGTGACTCAATGGGCAGCAATGGGCTACCACTGATTCATCCACATGATTAGTCATGGGCAGATTCATGTGAATGGAAAGTGACCTTGCCCTGATAAGAGAGTTTAGATGAAATACAGAACAGCCAGAGGGGGGGAGAGGGAGTTCAGCGTGTTTGGCAGTCCAGTGGAGCTAGCTTTAGAGGCCCTGATATATTTCACCAATGGCAGGATAGTGAAAGACGGTGGGGTTGTTTTATGATGCTGGTGGTTTTTCAGGCGAATGTTACAGGCTAGGTGCTGTAGATGGCCAGCAGGGGGCTGTAGTGAGCCACCAGGGACTTGTTCCCAGCAGCTCTGCCTGTGCCCTGCAGGCACTTACAGTTGGCAGCCAGAAGCTCCCATACAATACAGTGATGCTGCAGTTGGGCTGCTCCCAGTGGTGAACGTGACTTTCATGTGTCATTGTGATTACACTCAGAACACACAACGAACTTGCAACCTGCGTTTAACCCATCACACACATGAGCAGGCCGCAGCCACAAGAGGGGCCCGGGGAATAGTGTGTGGGCATGGTTCTATGCTCCGGTACTATGTTGACTCATCATATATCCATCCAGTGCAGTCTTTCTCACAATTACAAATGCCGAACAATGTACAATGTTCAAGAATATGTCTGGAATGTCTCTAGAATATACAGGTATGTTGAATGGGCTTTGCATAATTATGTGTGCTATACCAACTCCTGTTTTTTTTATTTGTCTTTGTCAGTTTTAAAAGCCAAAGTTAGTACAGCACACATTAGCTTGAGTAAAAACAAAATCTGTAACTGCCTACACTGTTTTCCCCTGTGAGCAGTTGCTAATGTGGAGCCTCACCACGCAGGGAATGTTTATGCATTTTTTCAACTTAAAAGGGGCTGCCTGGAAAGGCTGAAACCCAACATGTGGAACGTTGCCATGACATTGTCTACCGCTGGCTCTTGACTTGGAAAACTTGTGTAATCATGGCTTAATATCCTTCCTGGGCTATTCGACCTCAGAAGGGGCTGGGAGCTTCCTGCTGAAAGCTCCTTGATGCTGGGGCTACCACCAGACTTCAACTCGAGTGATTTGACAGTACGGTAAGAAAAGCATGTTTATCACTAATGTTAGGGAGAATCCTTGTTTTTTTGTGCAGGCTTGCTGCGGTTTATGTAACTACACCTCAAGTCATTTGAGCATTTGAGCAAGTGACTCCCTGGCGTGTGGCAGGGTTGTGTTTGCTGTTGCTTGTTGTTGTGTCCTGACCGGGCAGGTCATGCTGTGATTAACTGTACGTAAATATCTGTTTTAGATGGAGCTAGTGGACTTTATGATCCTGTGCCTCCTGCTGCACTCACCTCAGCATGTCAAGTCACAGGAGAACGACACCGTTCCAGAGGAACTAGACCGTAAGTTATCACACTAAAGACCGAACTATAACTGAATGTAGTTCCAGCAGAGAATGTTAAGCTGTCAAGGTATTAAATCATCCCAGTAGATTTGTAAATGCAGTAATACAAACACTATAGTGGACAGATCTCTCTCTCTCTCTACAGACAAGGAAAGCAGCTACAGACAACTCGAGACAGACATGCTGATGAAATAAGCAATGCTGGTGTATTTTTTAACATAAACTACATTTCATACCCAGAAATAATAGATAGTATTATATTAACATGTTAAAACTCTGTCCAATGACTTATCATTTGACTGTTTATGTGAAAGAGTTTCTGTGGAAAACTTGTAGTTTTAGAGGTGCTTATAGCCTGGTACTTTTCCATATATAGTTGTGCTTTAACACTGCCAAATGCGCTCATAAAACCAAAGAAGTAAATAAGGCCTAATTACTTAGAATGTTTCAACTGTCTTTACCAAAAGCCTCATGGTACATTTTTAGAATTTAAAACCATACTTTATCCTGTTCCTTCCATAAAACGGCAGTCTGGATACACGTGTTAGAGGAGAATTAAAAAAAAAATCGAAACGGAAAACTCCCACAGAAAAGTGCCCAGTGACTAATTTTAGGTCTTGCGCTTGGGCTGCAGTGCTCTGGGTGGAATACTTGTTATTATATCCCAGTTACATAGAAACGCAAATACAGACATACACAGTCTAGTCATTCATCTTTAACGTTTCAACCTGTTTTATTCTATCATATGAAATCACATTTCCACTGTATTGTAATAACTGGATAGTAATGATAGCACACAAGTGATGTGGTGGGTATTTGCAGAACACCATTTTTGATCCATTAATGTTTATCCAGGTAACACTTTTTTGCATTTGTGTTATGAACTGTGAGATCTATCTCGTTTTCAATACCCTGTGTATTAGTCTGTAACTGATCTACTGCCACAAGTGTTAAGATGATGATACACTGGGCAACTTATTCAGCAATGTTGCCGGGCAACGATACAAACAGATGTGATTTGGGCACTTTATCACTCATCTTAGGCAACACTTTTTTTTATCAGGGGAGCCTACATCAGCAGCAGCCAACCTTTGGTGATCATCCCACCTGAAAAGTAGGAGCCATTCATGTTGTTGCCCAGCAACATTGCTGAAAAAGCTGCCCCGTGTATCATTACCTTTAGAGTTGGCACAGTCATGTGGGTTTTGTGAAGTTGTTTTGCATTTTTTTTCTCCCCACCGATTTTCCATCATGGATTCCTGGAACACTGAAGGATGGAGAAACATGAAACTTTATGATGCTTTGGCCCTAAACAGCCTGATTAGGAATAGAAGCCTTTTAGCCTCCGTGAGCCACGCCCATTTGTGCTGTGTCCTAGGAAAGGCGACCAAAGCCTCTTTTGTAAACTAACTCACTAACCATTGCACCAAAGAAAACAAAATGATACGTTTGATGTGTTTCCAGGTGTATCTTCTTTTCCAGTAAATGCTTACTTGCACCCAGTGAAAAATTGTAAATGTAAACCCCGCTTACTCTTGCTTCAACAGGTGGACCGCTGGATCCCAAACTTATGGAGGTGAAGCCTTCTCTGGTAGTCAGTGTCCCTTTAGTGACTGAAACTGTGGACATTTCCACTCCGGGCGAGGTCACCAACCTGCGCTGGATCACAGCTTACAAAACCAAACCCCTAAAGGTCCCTCTCGACGCAGTCTGCATGTACAACAACTACACTTCTCGCCAAGAATGCGTATGTAGACCCAGGGACGTATGTGCCATAGGCTTCATGACTTGGGAAAGAGGCTTCTACTGCTACTATTCACTGCGAGGCCACCAGCTTCTGACCAACGATTTCCAGTTTTTGCAAAACAGGAAGAATTACGAGCTGCTGGAGTGGAAAGCAGGCCAAAATGGAAGCGTGCCAATGTACGGCATTAAAAACTGCCAGCATAACTTTGTGGGGAGGAACCTCTACGGCCTTGGGAATGTTCACTCTGAGATGAAAGTGTTCTACCTTCCTTGGGAAGGCCAGGAATACTGGTATAAGGAATACGAAGTTTTAACTGTTAACCGCGACCCGTATCACCTGCTGGTCTTTAAAATGTCCTACGACACGAAGAAGATGAACGTGACCACCCATCCTACCGAGGAGCTGATGGAGTCTATTTGCATGGCCAACAACAACAGCAGCAGTGAGTTGGTCAAGGAGGTGTACATGCAGACAAAGCATGAAAAACTGAACGTTTGGGAGCCTGGTCTGAGCATGACTCACATGCTGACCATTAACTTCTCGGTCAAAGTCCCGGAAGTCGTCCTGGGGAAGGACGACGGCTCCAGGCTCGTAGAGGACGTGTCGGTGTGGAGCGGGCTGAAGCTCCGGGAGAACGTTTCCCTGACAACGCACCACACCGCCGTCATCCAGCCGGGCCACTGCTGTAAGGTCAAAATGATGGGTAAGAAGACAGCGGTCGCTATGCCCTTCTGGGCGCAGGTCAAAAAGATCTACCTGAACGGGGTGACGCACAGCACATCGATCGTGGGCAACTACAGGAGCGAGGAGATGGGCGGAATCCAGGGACAGCCTAGTAGCTGTGTGCCCATCGAGGAAAAGGAAATCACCCCAGAGCACTTCAAGCCGGTAGAAGCTACAAAACCAACGGAGAAAGGAGGTGCCAGCACTATATTCCCTGGACTGCGTGTCTATGCAAGCCTTGCACTAAGTCTGGCAGCATTCTGTGTTGCTGTGTATTAATGGGGTGGGTGTTGCATGGTTTGGCAAAGGTTATCCCAGTCTGCCACTCTTGTCATTTTGGTGGAGGGACTGCACATGACATGAATGAGTGTGTATAATGTTGTTGAGCTGAGCTTCCACTGCCACTTTTGCCTTAGACTTCTAAAACTCACATTTCAACTTGGATGAATGCTCTCTCTCTCTCTCTCTCTCTCTCTCTCTCTCTCTCTCTCTCTCTCTCTCTCTCTCTCTCTCTCTCTCTCCTCTCTCTCTCTCACACACACACACACACACAGTATTTTATAGAAATGGCACGTATAGAATTGCATTACCAATGCTGACATGGCATGCGTACAGTGTTATTGCATAAGTACAGATTTTGTAGTTGAATCTTTGGTCGAGTGTCAGAGCCAGAGCTAGTGTTGTTTACCTGCTGAATGCACACCTGGTATTTAATGTTTGCTGTTTTTAGACAGAGATAAGGAAATATTATTTGTATTGTTTGCATGGTGTTGCAGCTGTCTAGCCTTCCTTTTATGCCTTCCCACGTTTTACACAAAGACAAGGACATACTATTAGTGTTTTTTATGGTTGTGCAGCTCCGTCTAGCCTTCTTTTCATAGTTTCTGCCTCTTGTGTTTATCTTTTTCCGCTCTTCCTGTCTGTCATTGAGTTTCCTTCCTGCCATTTCACCTCCCTTAGCCCCTGACCAATCTCCACTACTGATCTTTCAGCGCAGCCAGCTGTGCTCTCTCTCCCCTGGCATCAGAGGTGATTCTGCTACACTTTACACTTTGTTGGGGCCTTAAGCAAGAAACCCAGCATTCTCACTGAAAACTGCATTGCCACTGCTGTAGGTCAAAGGTTGTTAGCCCTCTGAGGCCCATGGGGACCCCAAAGTTGCCAGCTGCCTGTTTGCTGTGGGCTTGCACTTATTGGATGATTAGGTCTTTGCATCTGTAAAGGGAGTTTTACTGACTACTCATACAGTTGGAAAATTATGAATATAATTGTTTTAAAATTCAGTAGGTGATCCAACAACAAAGTTTACAGAAATCATGGACTTAAATCCATTGCTTCTTTTCCCTTCATTTGTCTACAGTTATTTTTAAAGACCCAGTAAAGTGAAAAGCATATATTTTTTGTTCCATGAAATATATCAGAAGACCGTGTATGACAACGTGGAAATGGCTTGTGGATTTTAGCAGTTTAACAGCTTTTCATCACTTGTTGTGGTTAGTGTCAGTAGGCCGGGACTAAAACCAATCCTGCTTACATCACGAGGTTATATTTCACACAGCACAGCAGTGCATTGACAACCCTTTAAGAAGGCACTCCTACAGCAACTAGGCACAACCTACATGTGTCTAATTTGTCTCATTTTTACCTGCGTCCCCAGAGGGGATTGACCAGGTATTGCAATGACCCTGTCGTCTGTGTGTGTGTGTGTGTCTGTGTGTGTGTCTGTCCGCTCGTATTGCAATGAGCTTGTCCGTCCACATCAAAATTGATGAGGTGATTACTGACAACACTTCCCTTGGTGTGACAAAATTAGAGACTATATTATTTAGACTTTACTGGGTCTTTAAAATTTGTTCATACATGACTGTATTAACTAATGTGCCATCACAACTGTACAGTGTATTATCAACATCAGAGAATAAAATGTGCTGTCGATGCTGTAGAAAATGTGTTTTGTTAATACATTAAAAAGCCACACAATATCGTATCTTTGCGGCAGTTTATTGATTTCCACATCAGCTGTATCAACAGGCAAGCATTAAAAGGGTTGAGGACACACACAAACCTGGAGAGAGCAATGAATGATAATCTGAGAGACACAAACAACAGTGGTTGGCGATGGCGATGACCATGGCAACAAGTACCAGAGTGCCGCCATTTTAATGTTTGCCACAGACATGAAGTAAAATAATCACACTAGAAACAAAAAAGGGAACAGTTTTATGGACAGGAAAAAATATTTTTCTTAACAGACAAATGAGAGAGTGGTTACACGGCTGCCTACTACATTGCTCCAGTCACAGCTCCTTAACATACCCATTGAAAGCGCTTACCACTATGTTAAGGTAATACACAGGGTAACTTTATAAACAGTGTTGCTTGGCAACAACATGACTGGCTCCTAATTTTCTGGTGGGATGATCGTGAAAAGTAGCCTGCTGCTGATCTAAGTTCTCCTCATAAATACGTGTGGCCTAACATCAGTGCGAAAGTGCCCAAACAACATCTGTCAGTAATGTTGCCTGGCAACGTTGCTAAATTGTTGCCCGGTGTGTCGCCATTAGTTATTGAAGTGTGTCAAAAGCCGTTCTATACTGCTAAGACACATCAAGACCACTGATAAACACAACTGTGATCAAGATTTCTAGGTGCTGGTCCACCTCACACACTTCAGCACATATCATACTCTATATACAGCTTGCATAACTTTCACAGGATAGAATAATTCAGTGATTAACAGGACCACAGCAAAATCTCTACTTCTTTCCTTTCCTTATTTCACAATTCTTTACAATGGTCTAATCATGGTATCTCTTTTGCCTTATTGTAAGCCATTGCTACTCTGATTTTGAAGTTAGACTGACATTCTGTCCACAACAGACACTGTAAATAGCCCAATTACTGCATTTTGTGTGCTACAATTAGTCAGTACATAGCCTACTGCATATTGCATGGCCTACTACCTGTATTCCATCAGAATGTTTTAGCACCAAGACACAAGCACATTGCATAATCTTAATTTACAGGATGACATACTTTTATTCCAACAAACAAAGAAAATAATGACAAAACAACAGCAATTTATTCATGTCATTAAACACTAGTCTAGCTAAGAAAATAGTTATACTGCATGGCTGAACTCCTGTATTCTTGCTTGTTTTGTTTTCTACAAAATAGTCTCTCTGCACAAAAATATTTCCCAAGTCTGACCTGTATGAACTTCTACTAAAGATAATGTTCTCCATTACAATTACAAAAATATAGATTTTGATAGATACTTGGGAGGTGCTTCGTGGATTAACACAATGCATGTATTTCAGAGCGTGTGTATGTATGTGTGTGCACTTATGAGATATAGGAAAATGATGTGTGTGTGTGTGTACATGTGTGTTTGTGTGTATGTGTGTGTTTGTGTGTATATGTGTGTGCGCGCGTGTGTGTATGTGTGCTTGTGTGTGTGTGTGTACATGTGTGAGTGTGTGTGTACTTGTGCGTGTGTGTGTGCATGAGTGTGTGTGTGTGTGTGTGTGTGTGTATGGGTGTGTGTGAGTATTGCATAGGGGGCCTGGGTCTCAGGATGAGGGCAGAGGGGGCATGTCGGAGTCCGAGCCGAAGAGCTCCTTGTAGAGGGGGGGGAAGTGGGTGTGGACGGTGAGCGGGTAGAGCTGCCTGAACCAGTGGAGCTTGTCAATGTGCAGCGAGCACAGGCCCTTTAGCACCGGCACTTTCTGGTACAGCTGCGAATTACAACACACAGATTCACACACACACACACACACACACACACACACACACACACATACATACACACAGGAACAGACACACACAGAAACACACACACACACACACACACACACATACACACACACACACACACACACACACACAGGAACAGACAAACACACATGTGCACACACGCACACACACACACACACGCACAAACACACATACATACATACATACACACACACACACAGGAACAGACAAACACACATGTGCACACACGCACACACACACACACACACACACACACACACGCACACACACACATGCACACACACACACACACAAACAGACACACACCCAACACAAGATGGTGAGTCACACAACCCTGCTGACTCATGGGAAGGTTGACTGTCAGGTATCACTTGGAGGCTCTAAACTCTGTGTTCACTTCACTCTGTGTTCACTTTTCAGTGAACTTTGTTGAAGCTTTCTTTCTAGTCCCTTATGTCTCATTAAAATAATCACTCTTTTACTTAAAAAACACACCTTTAAATTCAAATGTTACCTGCTTTAAATAGAAAAAATATTAGACTCCCTCTGTGCTTTGCCTATAGTCTCTCTCTTTCTTCAACAACCACACTTTTACATTTATTTTATCTGCTTTTTAAAATCTTATGAAATAGTTTCGCTTCTGTGCCCT
>CM050218.1:7017500-7025000 GCA_027475355.1 Coilia nasus | reverse complement strand
GAGAGAGGGAGAGAGAGAGAGGGAGAGAGAGAGAGAGAGACAGAGAGGGAGAGAGAGAGAGACAGAGAGGGGGAGAGAGAAAGAGAGAGAGAGAGAGAGAGAATGGTAAGCGTTAGACCATAGATGATTAAGAGTAAATCTGAAATATTTTTCATTCATAAATGACCATGTAGTAGTAGTAGAGTTATTTTATTGATCCCGATGGAAATTACGGTAAATACAAAGCTGAACTGCTGCCCAAAAGGGAGAACTCCAGGAAGAAAAATACTGGTCGAGAAGTTGTTGTTATATATTAGCTATGTGTCACTTTTTATGAACTAATATTTTTTTTGGTATTTTGGCTGGCTGGTATTTGGATGGCTTCAACACTGATGGTCGAGATAATAAAAAGCAGCAACAAGTGTGAAACTAAAACAGAAGAATAAATGATCAGAATAAGAAAGATAAAAAGGGAGAAAGAGAGAGAGAAAGAGAGAAAGAGAGGGTCCTCACCTTGCATCCCTCACATGTGATGACTCCATAATGAACTCCTGATGACTTATCCCCACAGATCTTACAGGGGATCACCTCAATTTGAGCTGTGTACACACATAAGAAGACAAGAGTAAGATAGATGAATAAATAGAGAGAGAGGAGAAGACACAAACATACAACATATATATATATATATATATATATATATATATATATATATATATATATATTGGCAAGGACATTACGATATGATCACGAAATATTTGTCACAATACGATTCTATCACGATACATTGCGATACTGGGTATATTGCAATATGTAAAAATAGAGCTGAATAATAATTAAAAATAGAGCTGAATTATCACTTGCTCTTTAAGATCTGGGCAGTCTTACATCTTATCAAAACTGTTACAAGTTACTGAACTCGAAATAAAGTGCATAGGATTTAAAAAATAAACTACTGGAGGACAGAGCTGTAATATAAGTTTAAACAATGTTTTTAATTTTGTGGAGTCAGAAATTGATATAGTATATTGTGAGAGAGAGAGAGAGGGAGCGACAGAGAGAGAGAAGGAGAGCGGGCAAGAGAGCAAGAGAGAGAGAGAGAGAGAGAGAGAGAGGAAGAGAGAGATCAGTCAACATGTGTCTGTACACAAGGGGGCAGCACTGAGCTGGTATAACATGGTCCTAACTTCTCAGTCACACACTTGCAAATCTCTCCTCTGAACTGAATCAGACATAAAACATCACTCACTAAAACTAGGCCATTCTAGAAATAACAACAGTCACGAGAGGACTCTTAAGACCCAGTCCAGGCAACTGTGATGCTGTTTTAAACTTCAGCCTACTAAAACAGGGATAACGGACGATGAGGTGACCAGTTCCATGGAAATAATGCTGATGTGGAGGCGAAGAACTCCGCTTCACGTCACGGAGTTGCCTCCGTCAAGTCATTATTTCCACCGAACAGGTCACCTTGAAGGCCATTATCCCTTTTATCTTTCATTTGTATTTATGATATCATTTTCTACGCATGAACTACCGAAATAAATAGTCGATTTCCTACTTTATATCATCCGTTAAGAAAAAGTACAGCATGGAATAGTCATTTAACTGTTAATTTGGCGACTAGATTTGTCATGGTTAGCATTCATAGGCGCATTGATATGGAACAGTGATTCAAATTTTTAGATATCTTCTTCAAAAGTAGCCAGGTATACAAAGTTAATTCCCACGTCATCAGCCAATGAAAAAAGAGAATTGCATTGTTAAGAGAGAGAAAGAGCAATTATCTGTCAGAATCCCACAGTAAATGACTTGGGTGCATTTAAATAGCTACTGAGCAGCAGTGACTGACTGCTATTGTAGGAGTTTGTAAGTTTTAACTGTCTTAAAAATGATATTACATAATGCAATTATGTAATGAACTGTAATGAGACCACCAATAAATAGTGTGTCCATTTTTCACAATACTCAATGTTGAAGTGCAATCTAATGAGGAGACCACATCCATCAGTACTTCAAAGGGGGCACCCAAACAAACATGCCCCTTATAAATATATTTGTAGGGTTTCCCATATTCACACACTAGTTGCAAATGCACATTTACATCTGCGACTTTACACACATATGCACACGGACACACACACACACACACACTCATATACACAAGCACACACAACATACACAAACAGTCTGCACTTGTTTTGTAACAGACTAAGGAGATAATCCATTAAGCCCTGTTTAGTAATCTTAATGTGATAGAGGGAAAGCCGCGAGCGGTGTATGTGTGTATGTGTGTGTGTGGGTGTGGGGTGTGTGTGTGTGGGGTGGGGGGGTCGTAGAGAGCAGAGTGGAAAAGTGAAGGGCTAAAAAAGTTTAGCCCGTCAAAAGCACACACACACACACAGACAGACAAATGGACAGAAAGACACATGGATAGATATGTTATCTCTATTTCTGTAAGTGTCCATACTATTTAAAAAATAATAATAAATATATATATATAAATATATATACATATGTTGTGTATGTTGTGCTGTGATAAGGTGTAGCACTTTAATTACTCCCCTTGTGTGGAGAAGGGGTTTGTATTGGGTGAATGTTGCCAGGGGGACGAGAATAAGGGAAACACATGAGTTGATGGAGTTCTTCATGCATTCTTCTTGCATGACAGTTGATACAAATAGATATTATAGATAGATAGAAAGAAAGAAGGATAAATAGATAGAAAGAAAGAAGAATAGACAGACAGACAGACAGACAGACAGATAGATAGATAGATAGATAGATAGATAGATAGATAGATAGATAGATAGATAGATAGATAGATAGATAGATAGATAGATAGATAGATAGATAGATAGATAGATAGATAGATAGATAGATAGATAGATAGATAGATAGATAGATAGGTAGATGACACATGACGTGTTTAGCTCAGCCTGATGGTAGTACTCCTGTAGGTGAGTCAATAAGAAGCCTGGCTAATTTGTAAACGGGTGTTTTTACTACACAGTTGTGATGTGTGTGTGATAATTAGATGCATTAATCTGACCACAACAAAGAGAGGGGACAGTTTCAGGTGACTGCACAGACTCTTCTGATCTTAGGTGGCAGTCACGTCACCCAGCAATTGCTACATGCTAGCAATGCCTATGACTAAGTGTTCCACAGAATACCACCAGGGGCAGTCAGGACGGGCGCGTTCATGTGTATTTGTGTGTGTGTGTTTGTGTTTGTGTGTGTGTGTGTGTGTGTGTGTGTGTGTGTGGGTGGGTGTGGGTCTGTGGGTGTGTGCATGCACCTGTGTGTGTGTCTGTGTGTGTGTGCGTTTTTTTTGTTTGTGAGCACACAGACTTCTTGGAAGCCAGCTGCGGCTATGTGGTTTGGTCAGTCAGAGCTCTACAGAGGAAAAAAAAGTGCTGACACAGAGCTATAGTTGTGGCTTCAATACAAATCCAAATAGGTGGCTGGTCAGTTCAGCCCAGAGGGCCCTGTGAGGCCCCATGTGTGTGAGAGACTGTGACAGATCAACAACAAGGCAGGTGTGTTCTCCTTGGCCAGAACAAACTAATGTTTTTTGTGTGTTTTCAGTAAGAAATCCCCTTGTGTTTGTGTTTCTCATGGGGCACGCATGATCTCTCTCTCTCTCTCTCTCTCACACACACACACACACATACACACACACACGAGCACATAAAATGAATCACAGAGAGATCTGAGGTGGAAAAGACATGGTTTTTGAACAAACCATGATTTTCCTGCTTTGACGACTTTAAAGGGAGTCCTGAAACCCCTTTGGTTCCACAGAGAAACACGCTAACCCCTCTCCCTTCTTCTTATTCTTCTCTCTCTCTCTCTCTCTCTGTCTCTCAAAAAACAACAGACTTAAAAGGGCACTGGAGTCAGAAACGGCAGAATAACAGCCAACACAGTGGCCGAGACAGGGGAGAGAGCGAGACACATGGCGGGGGAATATCTGCGAGGGGAAGAGAGGAGGTGGACTCAGAGGTGTCAACCTCAGACCTTTTTAAGTGGTTTACTGACTTCTCTTTCGCTCTGACTATCCCTCTTTCAAGTGATTGCTCTCTCTCTCTCTCCTTCCCTCTCTGTCTCACTCACAAAGGATGCGGCTGCCAGTAACACGCTCTTTCATCTGTGGCTGCCAGGAACCTCCATCTCCTTTTGCCCCACCTCCATCTCTCTCTCTCTCTCCCTCCATCATCTCTTTACATACAAACTCCTACTCCACCCACCTCCATCTCTCTCTCTCTCTCTCTCTCCCTCCATCATCTCTTTACATATGAACACCTCCTCCTCCCACCACCATCTCTCTCTCTCTCTCTCTCTCTCTCCCTCCATCATCGCTTTACATGCAAACTCCTACTCCTCCCACCTGCATCTCATCTCTCCATCCATTTGTCCATTTGTGTCCCCGTACATCCTTAGATGTGTCCCTCTCTCATGTAGGGCTCTGGGTGTTTGATGACGCTCCCTAACCCCACCGCCTCCAGGTCAACCCCAACTCCCCAACTACACCGGCAATTGCCTACATGTGACAACTGCCTGAGAGAAGGTAATTTCTCAGTTAAATGATCAGTCATGCTGAGTTAAATAAGGTAAAATACAGTTTGATTCAAGTGGCTTTATTAGCTTGATTGCATGGTTGCTAGTTTAGATGAAAAAATATTGAATGCAATGTGGATGTGGTAATGTGGATTAAGCTGTAAATTATATTATCACATTTATATTGTATTAGAAGACTCTGCATGAGTTTGATGGCTTTGATGGCTTTTTTTCCCGTTTGGTGGGCTTCTTCACTCAGCTGTTCACTTAGACAAAACACCCCTGCATCCACTAATTTAATACATTACTCTGTACACTTATTTGATAGGCTGGGAGGATGGATTTTTTTTTTTATATTTCTGAGGCAACACATTACATGGCAGGTATTCTGAGGTTAAAGGAGAATTTCGGTGTAAAATGAAAATTGGCATGTTAAAACATCATACCGAGTTGGTATGTGTACTGAGGAGCAAAATTGATTTAGCCTGTTGCATTCAGAGTTTAACTATTTTTTATCATTTATCCCAGAAGGCTAACAATGGAAGTGGTAGGTGCCCTTAGACGAAGCATGACGACTACGCTATTTTGAAACCATTAAAACAGCTTGAAGAAACTCCACACTCCATCGGTGGTACAACAAAGGCTCTAGCATTCAAAACAAAGCACTGAGAATATTGTAAATGTATTTAAAATTATTTAAAAAACTGTTCTTACATTCAGTAGTTTGCAGTTGTTTCATGTTCGCCGCCATGATGAAAGTCCAAACAAGTCGACTGTACTACCTCTCCTCCTACTCTTCCTGCTGGTTCGTGTTCATCTGTCTACTTGTGCGGACTTTCATCATGGCGGCGACGAGAAACTACAGCAAGGTACTGCCTGTCAAAACTGTTTTATTAATAAATGTTGTGTACACTTACAAAGTTCTCAGTGCCTCGTTTTTAATGTCAGGGCCTTTGTTGTACTACCGATGGAGTGTGGAGTTTCTTCGAGCTGTTTTAATGGTTTAAAAATAGCGTAGTCGTCATGCTTCGTCTAAGGGCATCTACCACTTCCATTGTTAGCCTTCTGGGACAAATTATAAAAAATAGGTAAACTCTGAAAGCAACAGGCTAAATCAATTTTGCTCCTCAGTACACATACCAACTCGGTATGGTGTTTTAACATGCCAATTTTCATTTTACACCAAAGTTCTCCTTTAACTAATGACAATTAACCATTATCACCTGCAGGTGCGAGCAAGAAACCACATGAAGCTGTATGTGTGTCAGTGTGTGTAGAAGTTAGTGTGTCAGTCACGAGTTTGTGTGCGTGTGTGCCCTGATTTTGGGCATCAGGCGGAGCACTCACGTTCTCTTGCGGCTAAAAATACCTAAAATGAGGTGCAGGGGAGCGAAAGCTGGCTCGAAATACCATCACTGTATCGCCCAGTTGTGTGTGTGTGTGTGTGTGTCTGTGTGTGTGTGCGTAAGCAGGAGTAGAAGTGTAAGCGCAACCATGCACAAGGTCACCTGGCCTGGGACTTAGCCCTCATGGAGGAATGACAGACAACACAGCGTGCATAACTGTCTAGGGATGATGCAACTACCTCACTCACCTATGAGAGGAGTCGTGTTTTGTTCGTGCAAAAGAGGAAACCATTGTGGTAACTGCATCGTCGATCCATAGTGGGCTATGCCTTCGCATGCATCATGTTCTCTGTCTCTGTCAATCTTTAGCGTATGTGCGTCATAGACAACTATCATAATACATGCTGATGGTGTCCTGAGCATACTGTATCTTTATGTGCAATGTGTTTACTGTGTTAGATCTTTACAGCCAGCATAACATATGTTAGTAGTAAACTACTCAGTCTTCAAGCAGGCCACTGGTTTTGTTACAACATTTGAGACAGAGAGAGTGATTAGACACTGATTAAAGCAGGACTGCAATTTGTATATTGTAGGTACAGTTTGTATTATATTGTATGCTATTTTTTGTGACGACCTGTGGTTAGATCAACATTGTAGCCAATGAAAAATGCTGCAATTCCTATAATGCTTTTAATGCTAGGCCTAGGGTATGTAGGTGACAAGGTGAAAGAGAGTTCTCACACTTGTGTGCACCTGAGAACCTGCATGTGTGTGTGCACCTGAGAACCTGCGTGTGTGTGTGCACCTGAGAACCTGCGTGTGTGTGTGCACGGTGACCAAGTGTGTGACTGCATGCGTGTGTGAGAGTGCATGCGGTGGTAGTTGCGGGGGATTATTTATCGTAGGCCTTGTGAGAACATGAAGTATTAGTTTGTGAGAATGTGGGAGCGTTTGTGTTTGTGTGTAGATAGGTGTGTGTGTGTGTGTGTGTGTTTGTGGCCTCGGTTGGTTTCCTGTGTCTGAGGTTGTTAATTAGAATTCACAGTGAGTGAGAAGCCATTGACCACTTTTATTTTCGTAGTCTCTCGTTCTTTCCCTTTCCCTTGTCTCTCTCTCTCTCTCTATTTCTCTCTCTCCCTCTATTTCTCTCTCTCCCTCTCTTTCTTTCTCTCCCTCTCTCTCTCTTTCTCTCTCCCTCTGTTTCTCTCTCTCCCTCTGTTTCTCTCACTCTATCCCCTCTCTCTTTTTCTCTCACTCCCTCTCTTTCTCTCTCTCCCTCTCTTTCTCTCACTCCCTCTCTTTCTCTCTCTCCCTCTCTTTCTCTCACTCCCTCTCTTTCTCTCTCTCCCTCTCTTTCTCTCACTCCCTCTCTTTCTCTCTCTCCCTCTCTTTCTCTCTCTCCCTCTCTTTCTCTCTCTCCCTCTCTTTCTCTCTCTCCCTCTCTTTCTCTCACTCCACCCCCCCTCATCTCACTTTCTATGGCTCTGCATCCTTTTTTGTCAAAGCTGTGAAAGTGTTGCCACTTCCCATCACACACATGAAAACAGTCATGAGGGCACAGACACACACACACACACACACACACAAACATACACACACACACACTCAC
>CM050218.1:7005000-7015000 GCA_027475355.1 Coilia nasus | reverse complement strand
CAAGATGCAGCTCAGAGTGCGTTACAGTTTGGCAAGAACACCACAAGAGCTGTAAGAGAGATGTAAGAGAGATGTAAGAGATAAGAATGACACAACAAGTCACTTTCTGGAACTTTCTAGTGTCGTGTGCTGTTGGCCTAAATGCGACCGATAGTATCACTTAAGACGTGGGCCGTCCGCAGAAGATAAAGCATCTAAAGATCAAATGGAGATAAAGCGAAATACCCACAGCGGCGTTAACTGTTCTTTCATGAGTGGACACAGAGGAATGGCGATTCAAAACAGAGTGGGTAAGTGCCGCTGTTACGCATCATCTCCCTAGAGGTTACCTCCGTCTATTCATCTTATACACGTCTATTTTTTTCTTTACCAAAAGATAAATAGATAAATAATGCAGGACAGAAAGAAAGAAAGAAAGAAAGAAAGAAAGAAAGAAAGAAAGAAAGAAAGAAAGAAAGAAAGAAAGAAAGAAAGAAAGAAAGAAAGAAAGAAAGAAAGGTGGAAAGAAAGCGAGGGAAATCGAAATGATTTTGGAAAGAGTACAAAATGACCATGGGACAGGATACTATAAAACCGTATTAAACCTAACATCACTGTTATTACTGAAAACATGGTTGTCCATAAGCATTTGGTAGATCATAAATGTACACAATCAAATACACTCACACACATGCATGGCATTTCGCTGAGTTTTCCTAAATCTCAGTGGTATTCAGTTAGATGATTCTATCTCAAGTACTGAAATCCCCCCTTCACCCCTCAAGAAAAAAAAAACTAGACAAAAGTGCCCATGTCAATGGATGTGTGGTCGCTGCCGTATTCTCTGAATTCAGCATTTTTCCATTGTGCTTTGTGCACAAGGCTTTCTTCCCCTTCGTCAGCAATTTGCAGAGTAACAGGGTAAAAAACCTCAAGCTTCCATCACAGGAAGAAAAAAAAAAAACAAGCACACCACGACCACACACGAACACGTAGGTATGATAATTGCTTATTGGTCATAAAAAACACCCCATACTGCTGGAATAAGCAGACCATTACAAGAGATATTCTTACAATCCGATTTCGCCTTTGGATGTTACCAGACATAACATAATGTAAATTATGTCCGGCTTATGATTAAAACACAACAGATATTTCTTTTTTTCCACAGGTAAACACGTGCGAAAAATATTCTCTGTGTTATTATCATAAAATTGACTAGGGTCTAACAGAATTAGAATATATGACAGAGATACTTAATATGTATCTCTTAGTTGCATTGTGGAGTACAGAGGTTTTATAAAGGTCATTCAGTGGAGAATGCAAAAGAAGCGTAACATGCTAACTTCTGAACCACATTATGAATTCTAAACAAGCTTTTTTTTTTTCTTTTAGATAAACCAGTTTCCCTATTATTTACAAAATAATTATTTTAAAAACATTAATACAAACAAAGTACAATGTCACCACCAGCACAGAATAATACACCAAAAAAAAAACTTAATTCATTTTCAATTCATTCAATTACGCATTACAAAGATTTTTATAAAGTTCCTTTTGGTTAAAATGTAACATTTGGTGTACCACCAATACAATATATACAATCTAATATCTTTATGAAATATAAATTTATTTCATGAACTGAACTTGTGCCACAGTTACAACAATTGTCTGGAAAACACTATTTTGTCTTGAACCTTTAGTATACGGTTTTATATCATTACATAATGATTTCGTATACATGGTCTACAATCTAGAAACATTAACCCAATTGCCACGTTAAGAAAACAATAAATCAAATAGAGCTGAAATTGCAACAGAAAACATGACTGTGGCCACTTACCAAAAGCATACACCAAATGTGTTCATCAAAGACATGACACATAACCCCTCAGTCTAATATGTGACATGTTTGTCTGACTCTTGAGTCGAGGGTTTTGTCACTTTTGGGGTGAATGTGTCACTTCTGTTTTCAGTGATAGCCTTTTGTAGATTAATAGGGGATGTTTCATCACTTTGATGTCACAAACCTGAACCGACACTGGTTCAAAGATCCCAAAAGCATGTGGGTTTACTGCTATGATGATCAAAAATATGCCATTGTGTTCACATGACAAAGAAAGCCAGGAAACGTCCACTAAACAACCGTCTGAATTTGTGCACTGGAGAGTCAAACGGAACGACTCTCAGAACTTTCACAGTGTTTTTCAGATCCGCTGAAATGCCCAAAATGTGTTTGCTGAATTTTTGCAACGAGACAAACAAACAACCACATACACTTAAACACCTGCAAATACCACTCGTTACAAAATAAGCATGCAAGCACATCTGTATACACACACACACAC
This sequence comes from Coilia nasus, assembly GCA_027475355.1. Taxonomy (NCBI): domain Eukaryota; kingdom Metazoa; phylum Chordata; class Actinopteri; order Clupeiformes; family Engraulidae; genus Coilia; species Coilia nasus. The sequence goes on along the minus strand of CM050218.1, from coordinate 7,012,673 downwards.
ACACACACACACACACACACACACAAAGGGAGATAGGCAAGCAGACAGAAAAACAGACAAAACAACAAACAGGCGCAGACACAGACACACACATGCACATAGACACACACACACACACACACACACACACACACACACACACACACACACACACACACACACACACACGCACACACACACACACACACACACACACATATAGAATACGGAGTACATGGCATCGAACAGACCACAGATCAGTGTGAATGCGCAGCTGGCAGACGGTGAAACTGGTGCATCTCTTCCCTCCACTCATCCTCCTCTTCTTCCTCTCTCTACATCTTTACCCCATGTCTCCTTTCCCTTCCCGCCTCATCTCTCCCCCTTTTCTTTATTCATTTATTTCTTTCTTCTCCCCTTTCTTCCTCATGTCCTCTCCAAACTTGCTTTATTGGCACGTCCAAAGTAAAATCACATTCGCTCCACCTGACTTGTCAAGTCGGACGGTTTTTCTTTTCTAACCTATGAACGGTATGAAATCCTTACTTGAATTTTGCTGTGAAGAAGGATCTTTTAGTTGGGTTAATGTTAACATTTTATGTAGCTTATAACTGTCACACTTTGTTGAAAATGCTGTTATGCTGTATGAAGTATTTTATTTTGGTCACTTCCGAGGCGCGAGGTGCAGATAAGTGCTTTTTGAGACTTTTTCATTCGACAGGGAGACAATCACAACCTTTTCCACTGAAGTAGAAAAATTTTGCAAAAGCAACATGAGTCTTAAGAAATCACAATATACTAAATGTTTTTCCAAAATCACCACATATATTAAGAGAAATAAATTAGCAAAAGAATCGACCTACGGCAGTATAATGTTTTCTCGAGGCCCTTGACATTCGTCTTCACTACTAGTTTGCAAAGACACACACCTCTACAGCTCTACTGACACATATCGTACTTGCTTGTATGCTTACTATTTAGGTAAATCATATGTAAAACAATATAAACAAAAACACAATATTACTGGATGCCAGTTTATCATGTATATTTTTAATTTATTTGTGTTTCTCTTACTAATTTGTCTCTCGCTCTCTCTCTTTCTCTCTCTCTCACACAGTACTGTCATGTGTACATGTATGTATAATGCAGATTTTTTATTTATTTGTCTTTCACTAATCTGCTGCTCTCTTCTCTCTCTCTCTCTCTCTCTCTCTTTGTCAGAGTACTTCAGTCTGCTGCCGTCTGGGCCCACTTCCTGTTCAGACGTGCCATCCACGTCCTGTGCGCTCTCTGGCCGTTTGAGTGCCACTGATTGAACACTTTGATCGCCTGCACACACACACACACACACACACACACAGCACACACTTACACATACACGTGCACACATACACAGACACACACACACATAGCACACACTTACACACACACGCGTGCGTGCACACACACAGCACACACACACACACACACACATATATCAACCTGTGCACACACTCGCACTCGCACACTGAGCACACGGTGCAACTATCTCCTGGGCTGCCTGCTGTGAGATGGAAATAGTGGCTTTGCATTCTCAGGAGAAGGTACAATAATAAACACTTCAGTGAGGTGTTCAGTGAGGTTTCACAACAGCAGCGTAGCCACCACAAATCTAATGATGCATGCTGATGCACTGTTGCACAGTCACGTACTTCAACAACTAATTCTGACATTCTAATGTCTCAGTGACACTCACACCATCAGGATAATGTTTGCCATGTCAATAATAATAATAATTGATTTAAGATCATACTGGTGTGTGTCATAACTTTAGTGTCTTTAGTGTCAGCATCTGCATAAAAAGGCCTCTGAAATCTTGAGGGATGCTGAGACAGTACATTTACAGATGGCGACTGTTTTTTGTAGGAGACGTCAGTGTCAAATTGCTTAACGCATGTCAAGGAATGACTGTGATCAAAATGATCGATTTCAGGAGTGCTTGCTTGCAGCACCGGTGGAGGCAATCGCCTCGATGAGTTCTAAGAGACGTTTTGAAGAGTTACGGCAAATAATGATATGTCAAATACACAGTGTATGTGTGTCAGTCAGGAACCAAAGGCCGCAATATATTCTTGACTTGGTCCCACTTTGGACATGTTTGTGTATGGGGGTATGTGTGTGTGTGTGTGTATGTATGGGTGTGTGTGTGTGTAGGTGTGTGTGTGTGTGTGTGTGTGTGTGTGTGTGTGTGTGTGAGAGTGAGTGTGTGTGTGTGTGGGTGTGTGTATGTGTGAGTGAGTGTGTGTGTGTGTGAGTGAGTGTGTGTGTGTGTGGGTGTGTGTATGTGTGAGTGTGTGTGTGTGAGTGTGTGTGTGTGTGGGTGTGTGTGTATGTGTGCATTTGTGTGAGTGTGTGTGTGTGTGTGTGTGTGTACGTGGAAAGTTTGGGTTCCAGGGGACTACCACAGACAGAGTCATCTCCAGAGCACCTTCACAGCCACTGAGAGAACTGACTCACCTCTCGACAAGCCAACCATACAACAACACGAACCCTGAAATCCCTGAGGTCAAATTAACATCATAAACACCGGCACCACCATCGAGATTTTTCTCAGATCTTCTGATGTCTACCGATGACCTAATGCTCTCTTTGTGCATCACTGACCGACTCTCTAAAAGGAAGGATACTGCTGTCTTGTCACGAACCACCATAGTGTCAGAAAACAAACAAGGCCCACACACAGACAGGTTTGCTGAACATACTGCCCCAAGTCATCTGGGTAATATCTGATCTGTTATTAGCCACAGGAGGTCTCATACTCCAACAATTGTTATTAAGACGTACATTTGGTAAGAATCTCTGTCACTGTACAGCATGTTCAGTGATCATGTTTGCCTTTGATCACTACGGGGAATCGGATCAGTTTTGGCTAAAGAAATGAACAACGACATAGCGACGGTTACAACCAATGGATGATCGAGGCCTGTACATCTCACACATTTTCTCTTTTTCCGTCACTCTGCTGCCCACTTGATTCTCATGAATTGTCCACTGACAGAGCATCCGCAGAATCATCTCGATCGAACGCAATCCAATAGTTAACATGTCGACAGATAATCACTTGTACATTTTAAACATTAGCAAATATAAATGCAGATTTTGACGTCTAAAAATGTGACATTTCAGGTCAAACCTGGTCGCAATAAAATACAATTGCCGTAAAAGGATAAAACAAAATGAAAACTTCTACGTCAATAGAGACTGGTCTCTTCATATACCCACTTCAACGCACATAACTATGAGCCTCAGTCCATCTTTCTCCATCAAAAGCTCAATCAAACAGATGCACAGAAACAGACGTAAAGAAAGCAGTCTTGGCTCTTTGGTTGCAATTTGGAGTTAACCGATGACTTCAATTCAGAAAACGCGTATCTGGGATGTCTGACTTTCAGCGCTGAACTGAGAGATATTTTTTAGGGCACGGTGAATGAAACTACGGAAAGTGGGACGAATGATCAAAGTGGGCTCGCACTCAGCGACACTCACACGCATACACACACATACACTTAAGAGCACATATAAACATGAACGCAAAACAGATGTGGTTGTAGACAGTGGACTATTAGCTGAAACGCATCACGCCAGATTCTTGTGTCAGCTTCAGAATAACACACGCGTTACGTACTTGTGATGGACAATGGAAACAGCAGGTGAGTGTCAGTCTTTCCGCAAACTACTACTATGGACGGCACAATGCAATATGTCAATTTCACAATCACAGTGGTCACATTTGAAAAACCTTGTGGCGTGATACTAGCACGAAACATATACCTTTTACAAAACAATCCACATTTCTGAAAGCTTTTTACATGCACAAGTATAAATGAAAATGGACATACGTGTACAAATTCTACATATAAGGCAAATTGGTCGTCCTACCTCGCATCATTGTTGGTGTTCTTTCTTGTCCTTCTTCCTTTCTATAGGTATGTTGTACCCTTTGACTAATGTTTTCTCTCCCTCTCTCTCTCTCTCTCTCTCTCTCTCTCTCTCTCACACACACTCTCTTTCTCTGTCACTCAATCACAATCCCTCCCTCTTCAGCTTGGACTGACAGGTAAGAGAGACTGTCCTCAGAGTTGATTTGTGAACTCACAGGTTATGCCTGTCTGTCTGTCTGTCTGTCTGTCTGTCTGTCTGTCTGTCTGTCTGTGACTTCTGTGTCTCGCTGTCTACACAGCAGGGAGCACTGACTCAACCACATGCCCACACACACACACGGGCACACACACACACACACACACACACACACACACACACACACACAGTGTGAAGATGGGCCTGTCCCTAACACAGCGAAGCACAACACACAGGTATGTCTGGTCTCTGCTGCCGTCTCTCTCTCTATCGAAATTCTCTGGCTTACCCACACACACAACTTACTGTAGTCCTTCCCTTAACCTTAGCAAGCTACTCGGCAGGGCAGCACTATATTTAAACTTTCTCTTTTCTTTTACTGTTCTGTCTCCCTCCTTCTTTTCTTTTACTGTTCTTTTCCTGTCTGTCTCCCTCCTCCTTTCATTGCCTCATTCTATTTTTTCATTCATCTGTTATCTTGACACCTGACTTGTTAAATTTTACCCCAACCGCACTTCACCGATAAGACACCTGTTATACTCCTTCTCTCTCCCCCTCCCTCCTTTCTCTTCTCTAGCTCTCTCTCTCTCTCGTACGTTTTCTTCGAGTCTGTTTCTCGCCTCTGCACTGTCTCACCACACCTGCAGCTGATGCATACAGTGGGGAGCGCTGCCTAACCCTGCCCACCTTTGCACCCGCATGCTGAATAGCTACATGGCATCATACGCTGGCAGCTGTGATGGACAGCTTCATCAGCCAATAAGAGGGACTAAAGCAACTAGACTACTAGCAGATGTTGCCAAGTGATTGTACATATGTAAAAGTACCTTCTGTGAGTATTACAAGATGTGGTAAATTTAGTTTGTGTGTTGTATGTTTAACTATACTAGTTAGTTAGTAAGCAGCTGCTGAAATAAACTAGACTGCAAGGAAACAAAAATATATGAAGCACTAGAATACAATAATGACCTTTGACCTAAGAACGTCAGAAAATGCAAGAAAAAAACCTTCAGCAATATAACCTGTGAGTGTTTAGAACTCTGTTGTTTTTCTCCCAAAGGCACAGCAGAATGTTATTTGCCACATAATGTCTGGATGCTTGTGATTTGGTGTGATAAAAACACAGGTTCAAATGCTACTGGGAAACTAATGTTTCTCTCCTCAACACAAACCAACTAAAATATAACCCATACCAAATACACACATCCACAAACATGTACCCTCTAAAAAATAACAATAATACAAATGATAAAACATAGTACACACAAAGAAATGCAAAGGCACACACACCTCCACATACACACACTTACAAAGACATCTGCATAACAAACATACACAAACATAGCCACAAATATACACACATACACCGCCATATATACACACAACAGACACACACACCCACACACACACACACACACACACACACACACCAGCAGGGGCACGTGAATGCAGACATTTGGGCACACGCATTTACCAATGAGGCTGTCACTTCAGCCGCTGACACAAATAGGTAGAGATGTTATCAGAGTTCAGATGGTAAGCACCCGTACCTCTCTCTCACTCTCTCTCTCTGTCTCTCACTCTCTCTCTCTTCCTTTCTCTCTCTGTCTCTGTCTTCCCCCCACCCTCTCTCTTTCTTCCCTTTAGTATGAGAGGTACACTCATGTTGTATAGACAAACAGGTGCAGACAATCTTTGTGCGTGTGTTTGTATGTGCTGTGTGTGTGTGTGTGTGTGTGTGTTTCTCTGTGTGTACACATGCATCATGCACACATGAAAACTGCGGGTTTATGTGTTTATGTGTGTGTTTGTGTGTGTTTGTGTGTGCGTATTGAACAGGTGTACTAAGACGGAATGAACCACAGCTCAAAGCATTAACCTTCATAAACATACACTAAGCTACACATACTATGAAATGAGCTTACACACACACACACACACACACACACACACACACACACACACACACACACACACACACACACACACACACACACACACACACACACACACACACACACACACACACAGCTCCACCACCAGCACACACACACTTGTTTCTCATTAAAACAGGTACAGCCACAAAACCTCTTTAGGTTTCAGCGTAATGGTCCCCATACGCATGAGACAGGAAATGCTGAGAAATCAGCACGCAATCAAAAACAAGAAAAAAAAAAAACTATTTCACTCACTTATACAAACACTCACACAGACACACACAAATGCTCTCAAGTTGTGTCACTTACTCAAATGAGTCTTCTTGGGTGCTGAATTATCTGCAGAAATAGTAAGAAAAATATATTAGTTAACATTAAAACTCAAACCATGCAATGTATGGTTTCCCACTATGGAGGTTTGATATTTATTCATATTGACCACCACTGAAAAAAATGACCACCATACAGTGTGTGTTTGTGCCATGATTTTAATACCGAAAATTACACCAGTCTGTTGCAGTGTGCACTGACAGGTTTAAAGTCGACTACATGCATGCATGGGCATACACACACACGCACACACACACAGTAGCATAGATAGAGAGATGTGGGGGTGAACAGAACAACACACCCTGCACAAACAAACTAACAAAAAAAAACACACACACACACAACCACACCTTTTTCTGACATTTGACCGCACTTCTAAAAAAGTTCAGATTTACGCCTTTAAATACATTTCCGATATTTATTTTTAGAGCGAGCTTGTGTGTCTGGAGAGCTTGCGATACACATCAGTGGGCTGAGGCCTGTGTAACTCTCCCTCCTTTTGTCTCTTTCGCTCTGTCTTTCTTCTCTCTTCCTTTCTTCCTCCCTCTCATGCTCTTTCTATCAAGGGTTCTGTGGCTTCACACTCTCTCTGTCTCTGTCTCCTCTGTCTCTTACTCTCCCTTTCATAAAAATCACTTTTTGCTTAGGTAGCGGAATGCAAAAGGCAAGGGGGGGGCGACTTGCTAACGTACTCAGAAACAGTGTCACGCACATGCAGTTGCACGCACACACACAAGCACACACACACACACACACACACACACACACACACACACACACACACACACACAGACCATGCCACACAAAGCCATGTACACTTGAACACACAGTCACACACAATACATGTTTTATTGCAAACATATGCATACTCACACGACACAAAGACGCACGCGATCAAATCTTTTCACTTCCGCACATTGCACATATTAACACACAGACTTAAAACCACACAGAGGACGGAGAAGACTTCCTCAGCGTATAACACTGGCCTCCGCCATATTTACGTCTGCTTTATCCAGACATCACCGACGGTCTTTAGGAAATCAGCCCACACACCAACCCTTCCCTTACATCTTTTTGTCACAGTTTCAAACATGGTTGACACTTCTGCCGACACCTGAGGTGAGAGGACCGGATGCCTCCTACTGTAGGAAAAGTCTTTAGCTATGCAGTCGGGCCTAAACCATGGTGCAACTACTTCTTAAGAGAAGCAAGCCAGTTCAGAATGGAAAAGAGCTGCTATTAATTGAAATTAAAGCGGCAAAATATTAATTTTATCCGATTGGTCAAAGTAAGGGAACTAACGAGTCA
>CM050218.1:6825000-7002500 GCA_027475355.1 Coilia nasus | reverse complement strand
CGCAATCTCATTCCACAGATAACTCATACAGTGCTGTGCAATGTGTACAGTCTGCAACCGTGATAGGCAAACAGCTGTGCTGAAAACTCAGCTGACCTTTCCTCCTGCATAGCACTCAGTGTGCGATACTGGAAGTATTTCTCTTTTTGTGTCTGACTAGCTGTTATGTCTTTCTCGTCTCTCTGTAAATGAACACAGTGTTAATGTGTGTGTGCATGTCTCTCTGTAAATTAACAGTGTTAATGTGTGTGTGCATGTGTTGTGTGTAAGAGAGAGAGCGAGAAAGGGAGAGAGAGAGAGTGGGGGCGTGTTGTCTAAGTGTGTATGTTCATGTATATGTGTGTGTTTGTGAATGCATGTGTGTGTGTGCACTTCAAAGCGTGTTTGTGAGTGCTTGTGTGTGTCTATGTGTCAAGTATCTTTGACAGTGTACACCCAACTGACTCCTAAGTGCATATCAGATGGTGATAATGCATGAGTACGTGTCAGCGCTGTTTATCAGCATTGCTGTGCATGTATGTGTTTGTGTGTCCGTCTGTGTGTATGGGGTGGCAGCTGTGCTGAGTGACTGTTATATAATCCTCAGGACCCCTGTTGTTGCCACTCTAGGTGTCCATCCTGATTGCCTGGCTGTTAATCTGGTAGGAGTTCAGCCAACTGTCAGAGAGGGCAGTATCCCTGCATACTCTTTATGTGCAGGCACACTCTACCACTACTCTTAGCAGAAAATGTGGTTCCACCTGCCTGCCATCTTCATAAGACTTTATGTCGTCATAAAGCTTCTCAGCGAAGTGTTTTCTATTGCAGGTAGATAGCCTAGTAAGCCATCACCTTTACTCATCTTGTAAACCTGGATGTTTATGTCCAGGTGCTGTGGCTCATGTGATATTTCACAACAATAAAACAAACAGTTTCAAACTTCTGATCGTAGTTAAACTGACAAATCTAACACCCTAACTTGCTAACCTACAACTGCTTTGCATTGCTCAGTACCATCCCCTTTGCACCTTGCCTGGTAAACCAGCCCTTTGTACTTCATTTCATTTTCTACAGAGGGTCTGGCAGTGCTTCCATTGACATTGCTGTCTTAGGCAGAATTTTGCCAATCAGCAAACAGAGGCAGTGTTTGTGAGCGATGACGGTGACTTTGTGTGCTACATTTGACTTGTTGTGCGCAGGCAGGCTAATTGCGTATGTCATGACCAGACATTAGCGATTGGGTAAAGGCAGAGCCACTTGTTTCGGACTTCAGCAGAGTCCACACCTCCAGAAGAAATGTTTCTCAATACAGCACTGTGAGAAGGTGATTCTCCCCCCTTCTCACCGCGACGCTGGTGAACTCTTTTTATTAGTGGCGTTTGCTCGTTGCCTGCGCTGCCAGACCCTCTGTACAAAATGAAATGAAGTACGAGGGGCTGGTTTACCAGGCTACCTTGCACCTACCCTTCCAGGAAAAAAAATGCTGCGTACGACCAACTTTACAAAAAAGTAAGTCAGTAAATGAAATGTATAATTAGGTGTACGTAAAGAGATGTCCTCTTCTTGTCTCCCACAAGCACAATCATTTGTTGGATGTCACAGCTAATACAACGCCAATTCCGATGAAGTTGGGACGTTGTGTTAAATGTAAATAAAAAAGAAATGCTATACTTGTCAAATCATACAAGCAATATATGTGTTTGAGAATAATGTTGATATAATGGATTCTTGAGAATTATAGCATTTCTTTTTTATTTACATTTAACACAACGTCCCAACTTCATCGGAATAGGGGTTGTACTCAGATCTTCTCCAGTATTACAACTGTCTTTGAGGGCCTGTATAGAAAACATGCCATTTGTCTGTGGCGCAGTGGGTACAGCAACCGTACCATGAATGGGCAAAGTGCCCATGGGGGCCCAGGTTTGAATCCGGCCTGGGTCATTTCCCAACCCTACCCCATCTCTCTCTCTCCCATTCATTTCCTGTCTACTCTTCACTGCCCTTGATGCCCTCCCCTATAGAATAGGCTGCACACCATCTAGGGCCTAGTGATCAAGACAAAGCTGACAGACTTTAAAACTGTACATTAAACATCCAGGAAAAGTCGTCATACAGTCAGTATTTAAAAAATACCTCCGAAAAAATTGTATTTTCAAAATATCGCAGGCTAAATGTAAACCTTATCTGAACACCGATACAAAGTACACAGTTACTGAAAGGCACAAACTTTGGCAATGGGCAACTTACATTGATCATACACAAGGTAATGCATCTTACAGCAAGAGATGTATGGGCTATGTGTCTCAATGTCAGTGAGTGCTGGAATAATGTGTGCAGCAGGTTAAATAGGGTCAATCAGTGGATCTGAAATTAGCCAATGAGCTGCTAGAAATAGAGGTGAAGTCCAAACAGACACACTAACCCCTAATCCTAACTCTAATCCAGATTACTTAACTTTGACAACACACAGCACCATTCACAAAGATGGAGAGAGAGAGAGAGAGAGAGAGAGAGAGAGAGAGAGAGAGAGAGAGAGAGAGAGAGAGAGAGAGAGAGAGAGAGAGAGAGAGACCATAAATGTATGTGAAAGACAGTCTTTGCTCAAGAAATCATATTTTAAAAATGTTTCCGCAATGTGGATTATGTAGCTGGCTGAGCCTAAGATACATTTTCTTTCCTTTCAGTTTTCTCACACTTTGGTTTGTGTCTGGCACAACCTGGTCAAATTTTTGTCTGATCTTATGACTTGGTCAAAGCTCACTGAACAATGACCTGTTCATTAACAGATAACACAAAACTCTCCCTCCCTCATTCCTTGTACGTTTGCGATAGGGGGAACCTGGAAGAAAAAAAGAGCTAAAAAAAAATACTGTGTACATATATAGTGTAGTAATACGTTATAACGCCCCTGGTAATAAATTATGTGTGCATGTATCACTATACCAGTCTGGCTGAGTAGGCATATGGTCACACCTCAGTCAGTACACGACCATGTTCGAGAGAGAGTGCGCGCGCACACTCACATACAAAGCCAAACACCATAAGAACATGAGAGCAACCTACTTATATGAAGAGCTAGACTATTGCGCAATATCCAAACTCATAAAACATTAATTAAATACAGGGAGTTTCACGAATGAATACTCGGCACCTGTTAAAGATTTGTTCCTTACCAGATTTGGTTTGTACGTCGTTGCTATATCCCACAGGCGAATTAGGATAGTCATTTTCCATAACTTTCTCCCAACTTGACGTCTAATTCGTTCTCAGATCCTGCTTCGGCCACTGCTTCGGCCACTTGTTTACTAAGAAAGGTTTTTCTCCTATTTTTTTTAAATGATTAGAAAACAAAAACTTAACTTAATTCTGATTAAATGAAAATTAAATCCTGGTGGTATTGCAGGTGTAGTCTACTGACACCTGCAGCGCTAGCGCCCTGGGCGACGCAAGCGTTTAAGCAGGCACATCGCCATACCTCAGGAAGATAACGTTCCTATGCAAGTTATAACTACAATATCAATAAAAGTCAGAAGTTCCCGTTTAAGGCAATCCTGACGTTAAAGCAAAATATCGTTCCTTCTTGAAGTAACTTTGTTGCTACCGGTAAGTCTGCGGTTTGACAGGCACGCCACTGTTGTCATTTCGAAGAGGGGAAAGCAGCTGATTGCCGAGTGACCGGGACAGAGCACCGCTAACCGCGCGCTTGGAAAATCACCGGCTTGCGCGCTCTGGTCCCGTTTTACAGTGCTCTCGCGCCGTCCCCAGCTCACACTCGATTATGTCACCAGTGATTATGTAACGAGCTCTGACTGAGTCGCGCGGGTGATTATATAGATGACTTTATGACTCTACCAAACTCCCTTTTTGAAAGTGGGCCTTAATTACAGTTCAGCAAATCAAATCCAAACATCATGTCGCAAACCCCCATTGTTGTAGGCCTACTTCTGCAGATGTAACGGAGTTCATAAATTGGTCTTTAAATTTAGTGTTAAATCTTGCATAAATGATTTTAAACTTTTATTTCGTAATTTTGCTGTACAGTTTCTGCAGCAGGAAGAGCTCTTACTTCTACAGGTAGGTTGGGCTATCGGGTACTCAGTTAAAAGCCATTAAAAGTAATACTTGCATGTTGCATAAGTCCTAGATTTTCCCATTTAAGTGTAATGTATGAGGTCACCTTAATCGCACTTGTGCAAGGTTTTACACTGTATTGTTCCTTTTACTTCGCTTTTATTTTTGTTTGACCTTGAAACATGGTTGTATTGAAAAGTGCAACTTGTAATGTGACATTTGTTTTGCTTAGGCGGACCTCACGTATGTTTCCACCCTCGGTGTTGTGTTTCGCAAACCCATGTGCAGGAATAAATTGTTTCATTCACCTGGGAGTCTTCTTTCACAACACAAAGCAGAATCAACAAGACCAGCAACATTGGTGTGTAAAATAGGGGTCAGTAACACAGACAAGCAACGTACTGAAATATTTTTCTATGGGATCAATGCAATGGCAGTGTGGATATTTCATATTAACATTGGCACAAATATTTTTTTGCATCAGAGCAAAATGTTACATTGTTATGTTTTGTCGGCATTGAAACAGCACCTGCTAATCAAAATAGGCTAAATGTTTTGTTTATATCCGTTTTGCACACAGACAAGCCGGGGTGAGGTTGTGGTATGATAAAGCGGTTTTTAACATCACTGCTCCTGGAAATTTGTCCAGAGCAGTGTAAGGTCAGTCTTTTCCGCAGAAACCAATCTCCACCCGTTTGACCATGGGCCTCTCCTGTCTAAACCCGCCGAAATGTGGTGTCTGTTTTGCGACCTATTTTGGTCAGCATTTTACCCTAACAGTCAATCTTTGGGCAGGTTGAAATTGCGAGAGAGAGAGAGAGAGTCGTGCCAGCTAAAGACTATAGTGATGAACCGAATCAGCAACTGTCTTCACAGTAGCCTCCGACTTTTAGCTTGGCAGCTTTGTCAGGAAAAATAGGAGTGACTTCATTGACAAGAAGGCTTGGGACGCCTTTAACACACTTGTTATGCATTTATTTTATAATCAGACATGCATGCAGTAGGCCTAAGTTCCATTTGGGTCAGTGAGATGGGACTATGGGACTGGGTAGATCCACTTATGTTATGGCAAATCCTTCTGAAGTAATTACCTGGTCCCCGGAGGGAATGACCAGGTATTGCAATGACCCTGTCCGTCTCTGTGTCTGTCTGCCCATATAGGGGGCCAGGTTGCCATCTTTGATTGCGCTTGTTCATGTTGCCTTGGGAAGCATATAGTAGTAAGCACATTCATCAAAACAACAGTTGCCAAATACTTACTGGCCCCTAAAATGATGCCATAACTCGGACAATGTAAGAGGCATTACTATAAGATTAAGATTATGGTAATGAGCCACCATTGATTACTTAAAGATGTGCATACAGGAGTGTAAGCACAGAGTGGGTGTGGAGTGCAAAATTAATCATTTTATTTAGTTTTCCATGTCTGATTTCCATTCAGATTTCTGTAGAGAAAAAAAGTGTGTCTGAATCTCTAACAGAATAAAGTGTTTCAACTCATTGAGGTATTAAATCTAATTCGGTGTGGAATTAGGTTCACATTGAGGTAAATACCGTCAACGAAACTGACTTTTTTTCATTCCATAAATTCTATTCCAATGATTCATAGCTCTGTGACTCTGTTAGACTTGTGAAGCATGTTGTGGAAAGGTCAGAAAATCCTTAGTTTCATTGTCACACACCCTCACATGTCAAACTAGGTGGGGATCAAGACTCACCCTGCATGGTATTACTGTCCCTGGTGGAGGATGAGAGTCAAATATGTGAGAGACAAATGTCCATCTCCAACATAGAGGTATACTTGTAAAGAATTTCAAACACATCCAAATGACTGCAATTTCAATAATTAAGCCAAATGAAGACTGCACTGTGCATTTAAGCTTGTGTGCATGGCGCTGCCTAAAAGAAAACCCAATAAGCACATTCCTGGGAGAGAGAGAGAAAGTTACAAAAGACTTACAGGTATCTGGAAAGAAAGCAACCGTAAGATTTGATCCAAAGTTCAGTTTTAAAGGTTGTATCCATACATTGGTGACTCCTTTTGGTATCTCTCTATCACATCAAGCCAAAAGTGATAAAATGCCAATAGCTCAATATCAACACAATTTTCTTCACAAAAAGTTTTTTAAAAGAGCATTTATTGACACCTGAATGCAGTATTGATCATCAACTGTAAAACACCATCAGTTATGTGTTTTCAGGACAAGGCCTACTCAGAAATTATTTAAACATTTCAAAATAATTTAAATATATATGGTAAAATAATACTTATGTTGCTTAGAATACATTATTTTGTTGACAGATACACCATGATAACTAAATGGAGAGCAGCCTCATGTTCCTGGTAACATCCGAGTTAAAAGAAACAACAAAAGTTGTTGGAGAGACAAAATGGAGGAATAAATAAAACATGTAAAGGTGTCCAAGTGATCCGTCTAGGACACCAATAATGTTGTAATGAGACAGTGAGACCCAAAAAGGCAAAATTATATCATGTAATAAACCGTGTAATAAATTAAAGGAAGGCAACTCATGTTAATGTACTACAAGTATTTTGTAAAACAGCTTATGTTAATGAAGGCCATAGGCAGTCTCTGTGACACGCCAGGCATGTCTCTCACTAGTCAGAGGTAGTATGATAGTTAGCTGCATTGGTCAACTCTTCCCCTGCACCCAGGCATACTGGCACATGTTCTGATACTCACTGAGCTACATGCTCAGCCATGCTCTCCCCCAGACAAACCAACACTCCATCAGAAGGCTTCAGCTTCAGCTCATGATTGAGTTTTCACCGGTTGAGGCCACTGGTGTTCCCTTCTGTGGCAGAGGGCGTTGGGCTTGTACATCATGCTCCAAATAAGTGGCCCACATTAATGGACACGAATAACCCTGCAAACCGAATCACACACAGAAAAAGACACCTGAAAATAGAGCAAAATTTTACACAAAATGCTAAATACCTAACAGAAAAAAACCTCACTGAGCTAAGTGTCAGACCACTGGTTCCATATACCATGGATGGCTACAGATGTAGGCACAGCCACAGGCTAACTACCCCACAAAGTCCACATGTGTGGGGGCCTTGTCAGATAAACACATGAGAGCAGCATGATGATAACCACAGAAATGTTGTGTGTAAGGGAGTGCTTAGACATGATAAGTGGATATGTGTACTTGCGTTTTTGTGTGTATGTGAGTAGGGTGGTTTGCAAAAGTAGTCAATCCCTTTGAAATCCATGGCAGTTTTTGGTTAAAAGAAACACACATTTAATCAGTATTTTCATGATGAACACATATGCTGTGGGATATTGTTTGAGGCTAAATAAATTAATGATCTGTTAAAATAAAAAAAACATTTAAAATCAATATCAATATTCAAACCCATACATTAATGAAAAGAAACTCTTTGGTGGAAAAATGTATAAGACTTTTAACCCAAAGGAATTGCAGGGCTAAATAAAAAAAAAACATTTTGAAGGCCTCTGACTGGGCCCTTCTAGAATATTCTCCTTACTATTTCTGAGCCACTCCATTGTCTCCATCTTTAGCCCTTGGTCTTAGGTAAAGGCCACCGCACCCTAGCCTGGTAAACCAGCCCCTCATACTTCATTACATTTTGTACAGAGGGTCTGGAGCGGAGGCCGTAAGAAACGACTTCTTCCTGGAGGTGTGGACTCTGCTGAAGTTTAAAAGAAGTGGCTCTGCCTTTACCCAATAGCTAACGGCTGGTCGTCACATATGCAGTTAGCCTACCTACGCACTACAACTCAAATGTAGCACACAAAGTCAGCGTCATGGCTCACGAACACACCCTCTGTTTGCTGATTGGCTAGGAGTTGCTCGGTCCTCTTACATGAACTTCAACGACCTCCAGTCCACACTCTCTGTACAAAATTAAATGAAGTACGAGGGGCGGGTTTACCAGGCTATCTGACTGTGCCGTTCTAGAATATTCTCCTTACTATGTCTGGGCGACTCCAGTGGCTCCATCTTTAGCCCTTGGTCATAGTTAAAGGACACCACACACTGGCTTGGGCAAGGTGCATCACATTGTGCTTCTAAGGGCCCATTTCCACCGCACTCTCTGCGTGTTCAGTGCGTGGCCGTATTCTGTCCGTATTCATTTAGAACGCACGTTAGCAGATGAGACCATTCCCACCGCAAGCGTGTTCTGAGCGTATTTTGTCCCCATACAAACCTATTGTATACGCCCACGCGCTGAACACGGCTACGCGCTGAACAAGGCGGTGGAAATGAGCCCTAACATTTATATTATTTTAGACTATGTTGTTTTCAATTCAACCCTGCACACCGGTGTCAAACTGCTGCCGATGGCATGCCAAGTACGATATTCGAGTCTATTTTTGGCAGCACCACTCACTGAAATCCACTGCTTACAGCTGTAAATGGAAGACTATGTTCTCTGCACACACCGCCCAATTCAAAAGCGCGCTGCACTGCAGAGGCCTCAAGACTGCCACAACTTTATTTGTGAACTTGCGTAGAGTAAAGCAGCGTTTTGTCAATGAACCCAAATTTGGATCGTGGGATGTTCTGAAGTGTTACTGTTGGCCTGAAAATGTATGCTGATCATGTATTATTGTGTCACTACCAAAGTTGCCATATTTCAAATTAACCAGTTGTACTGTCCTGGTTAACACTTTCAGACCAAAGAGTGACCATGTGTGTGTGTGTGTGTTAGTGTGTATGTATGTGTGTCTGTGTGTGTGAGAGAGCGAAAGAGAAATGGTGTGTGTGTGTGTGTGTGTGTGTGTGTGAATGTGCGTGTGGGTGAAGAGTGTCATTCCGAGATGAGAAGAAATTGAACCGCATGCTCCATACCTGTGGCATCTGTGTGCAGCTTGCCTCCATCAGAGCTCGTTACTCGACAGGAAATGCTGGTTTTGCGGCCCTCAACCTTCTCCAGCGCACTGTGCACCAACACCACACTGCCCAGAGGGATGGGGCTTGAAAACAGAATAGAGAGAGAGAGAGAGAGAGAGAGAGAGAGAGAGAGTCAGAAAGAAAGATCATCTGACGAGAAAACCAACCACACAGAGAAGCACAAACAAGCAAGCAAAGTAGCAAAAACAAAAGCATGTTTACAAGAGAACTGGCGAAAAAAGCCCACCATTATATAGCTCATATACAGTACAAGCAGGGCTAAGGCTGTGATAATCCACAGTGAGAGAAAAACACAATGCTCTGGAGGGCAGTGAAGGCAGACCACCTGGAAATTACTGTGAACTTTTTTTCAATTTAATGGTAAAGCAGTTATTAGAATAATAGCCGAACGCAACACGAAATGAAAGAATGGCGAGTGCTTTAAATGTTTAAATACTGTTGACTATTAATCAGTAGTTACTCATTTGTTATGATATTATCAATAGCAATATTCTAAATAAAATAGGAAAATATTCTATAAAACATAAGAGTTCAATGATGAATGTAATTAAATGGCTATTCTCCAAAGGTTTACTTGAATAGAGCCTCTTCTGAAATTTTCTTTGGGCACCCACTGAATCTGTAGCCTATCTTGCAAGTTTAACACATAGTCACTTTAAAGCTCGGAGAAACACTAAGTTACTCAGTATGCAGGAGGTATGATGTCCAGATGGCTTTCATTAAAGACCAGAAAAACTAAATTGGGTGAAACGTGAGATGTCGCTTCTCACAGAACTCCACACATACGTACTTTGTTTAAAGTGACATGTTTTAATTCCCACTTACACAAAAAAAAACCACTGTATACATCACCACATTATTACCATATAATTGCTAAGATCACCCTTGGCACTATTAGCTCATATTCATAGTCTACACAGGATTTCATTCTGATTTGGGGTAAAGCTAAAAATTATATATTCAGATGATACGCAAAAAATCACCATGTGTTATTTGCTCATGCTACCACAACTGAAAGCAACATGGATAAAATCATTAAAAATGATTACTTAAACATACAAATAAAAGCCTCACACATTTTTGCAGCTTGTATGGTCATAGTAAAAGCAGAATTAAAACACCCACATTTCTATGGGCTTACAGGTACCTGCGATAATTGATGTTGAGGTTGGCTGTCATAACTGGTCCTGACAGGTAGGTGGCGAGAGTTCCCGTCACAGAGTCTATGATGGTGGCAATCGCTCCCCCGTGAACATGCCTTGTGAAATAATAATAGCAACCTCACACAGTCTTAGTCAAATGACCATGGCCATCACACTGCTCTGACATTCCACATCTTGCTTATAAGAAAGTTGTCTCAAAAAAGTTGTCTCATGAGAAATAAATCTTTTATTGACATCTTAATTGTTTCTAGGAGAACAGTGTGATAATAAGGTGAGATAAGAATATTAAGCAGAAAAAAAACTTCTGTCATATTAAAGCTAGATTTTAAAGCACAAAATAAAAACAGCTCACATCATCTATCCA
The DNA here is from genome assembly GCA_027475355.1 of Coilia nasus. Taxonomy (NCBI): domain Eukaryota; kingdom Metazoa; phylum Chordata; class Actinopteri; order Clupeiformes; family Engraulidae; genus Coilia; species Coilia nasus. Next base: position 6,992,015 of record CM050218.1, on the reverse strand, counting down.
CTACTGTAGCTGCTTACTGGTATACAGGGTATCCCTAAGAAAACATATAATTATTATACGTGTGTGTGTGTGTGTGTGTGTGTGTGTATTAAAATATGCATGTTGACTATGTGTCCAGACTTCAGGGACAAACTGTAGTATTGAACTTGGTTAAGTGTCTCCGATGCCTTGGCCCTTACCCTGGCGGTCCCTCCAGGAGATGCCCAGCCTGGAACACGCACACACAGCTCTTCTCTTGTTTGTTCAGGAACACCACATACTCAAAGCTTGCTCCTGGTTCCTCTATGTTCCGGGTAAAGAGTCGGGCCTTGGCCTGCAGAACCTTACTGAGACACCTGCCACCTGAAGGAGAAAGCAAGAGGAATAAGAGGCGACAGAAAACTTTGCACCATGGCGCGCACATAAATGTGTAAATTGTGAATTTTTAAAATGTACCACAACTTGAAAGGAAGCACTTCAGTCAATATTTGCACTAAATATCCTTGTTTTTTGGGGTTCAAACTAGTATGTTTTCTAGGTAATTACCTCGTCCAAGCAAGTTTGTTTATACTCAGGATTCCACAAGTTACTGGGTCAATTTTTGTAAAACTTTGAAGGTTAAACCGGGCAAAAACGTTTTGTAGTGGCCCCAGGTCAATGGCTAGATCCAGAACTTTTTTTTATTTACTGTGAGAAGGGCAGTGGGCTATGGCAGAGGTCTGATTTGCAACTTACCAGTAGCATATTTCAGGGTACGGTTGTAGCTGGGGAGCCTCCTCCAGGGCCCCCTCTTTTTCTCTTCTTCGGTCTCAGCTTCGCATAGTGCATTGTAATGGTCATATAACCTCTGCATTTCAGGAGTCCAAGACTCATTGGGCAGACTGTAGTCCCGTGGTGGAGAAGAGAAAGGCCACGACGACACCTGCCGGACAAAAGAGTGCATGACTCAGTGCCAAATGGTACACATTCAGATTCAGGATTACACTTAAATGTTATTTCAGTGAGTAGTCTAATATTAAAAATAGAGGCTATTGTGTTTCCATATATATGTCACTATAGTCAATGTCACGAGAACAAGAACGGGTAAAAGGTCAAGACAACCATAACCTCACACCCCAGAGTGTCGTTGAGTGGGGGTCGGGGCGAATGTTTTACTTACCGTAAGAGCACGAACAGGCTGCGGTGCAGGCAGCTGTGCCTGGCCAAGGGACTGTCGACCAGCGAGACCAGTCAATTTAAAGCCATCTCGATAAAGTGCTCGTACTAGATGTAAACCTTGTCGCAGCATCATGCTGACAAAAGTCAGTGCCTCTCTTTCGGAGCTTTAGAGACTGGCTTTTCCAAAACTACTTGTGATAAGCTTGAGATCAAACCAAGATAGCACAGTGTACACACTATACGTTAGTTAAATTGGTTAAAAAAAGCTATACTCTTATAGACTAAGAACATAGGATATTCGGTCACTGACACAATAAACAGCTAGCCTACCCAGGGTAGTGGTGATGTTGACCGACTCATCATAGACGACTGTGCTAGAATCTCTTGAATGTCAGTTTAAAGGCAGAGGTAGCCTTTAGCATGACCTACATAAATTTTTTTTCATTATAGAAGAATAATAGGAAAAACTGTAAATGTAAACATCTTTCTGATACGTTTTCAACACCGTATTTATCATATGACTTTCAAAAATGACATAACATGTATGACATATGCCGGTGTTCCGGAGTGCGAGCAACCAGAGTCACGTGGTTTAAATGGGTTGCTTTGATTGGTGCTTTCCAACATTATTTGATGATGTTTTCCGGTCACTGTAACTGTTGTTATGACAACACAAATTATTGCTGCTACAGCCCCATTCATGATAACTTTATTTCGTTTTAAAGAAACTAAATAAACATTTAGTTGAGAGGTTTAGTCGTATAGGCTATAGGAGGCCTAAAACTGACCGAAGCAAGTATGTTTGGAACACAGCGTCGTTCTAAAAACAAACTTGTGCAACGCGAAAGGGACCGAATTAAGGTGCTACAACTTGTGAACATTTTTGGGCAAATGGTGCATCGAAAATGTGTTAAATAGTTTTGCTAAAATTATTTTGGGACATTTAATTTAGTGAGTGGAAATAGTCAGATGTTGTAGCTTCTCAATAGACCTGTTCTCTCTTTTTTTTTTTTAAATCTAGAAAGATGAAGAAATGGTGGAGAGAATTGCAGTATTGGAGAGGTGAGTGCCCACTGTTGCCAAAGAGCACGTTAAGGGTAATGAAAACGAGCATGTTAACTTCCTTACCAGTCAGTTATTATTGGCCTCCTGTAGTTTGCAGAATTCCCCTTGCTTACTCGTGAATACTCTTGCTTAGGCCCACTGCACCATCCTGGCTACCATTTCTTGCCACTTTCAAACCCTTAACCTACCTGTTCAAGTCTTGTCATAGTTTAATTTTTTGACTGATAGCCTACTGTAGATAATAATATGATGCCGGTAATAGCAATAACATTATTATTACTGTTGTTGTTATTATATTTAGTACTGTTAGTGTGCTAGTAGTAGAAGGCCTAGACCTAGTAGTTTCAGTAAAAAAAAAACCTAGGCCTACATCATGTTGCTACGTTAATGAGAAGACAAGGCACTGATGCGTGGATGAACATGTCAGAGTCGGGTGCCTGTGAGTAGCCTAGGTGTCCAGATTAGTGTTGCCACCTGCCTCAGTTTTACCTGATTGTCCTGGTTTTTAATGGTCTGTCCCAGGGGAAAAATATTCTCCCGGGACACTGACACCCGGGTCACCCGGATTGTTCTACGAATTTAAAAAAGGACCTTAAGTTATTTGTATTTTTTTTATACTTTTTTACATGGCTCTAGTGGGCTTTTTTTAAACGCGGAAACTCTATCATGGTTACATAGGGTGTGGCATTATCTGTTAAATAAATACATGGCCATTGTGTTGATTGAGTTCACAAAGTGGTTCCTGCACACTACATAACAGCAGGAAGAATAGACATTCCCATCAAAGTTAAATACATGTGCAAACATTTGATAACTGATTGCCAGGTAGTAGAAAGACGTAATATAGCTGTGTGGAAGTCATTAACATGTAAGCCTTTAAGTTGCTTGATTTTAGATGGCTTTTCTCCATAACCATTTTAACCCTATATGAGTTTTTGACTTAAATGTGCAGTCTGACAAGTTAAAATAATCTGTTCATAACAGTTAGCATTAGCAACCAGTTTTAGGAATATTGGTCCAAAGTTATTTGTCAAAAAGTGACAGAAGTCTGTTGACTTTTTTTGACAGACGTCTGTGAATTCACCAATGCAGAGTTTCTAATTTACACGTGCTAGTAATTTTCCATAATCTGTTTTGCTCTCAGCATCAGGAATGTGACGCAGAAAGCTGAGTTTGAGTGCTCCGCCCAGGCGTCCTCCGTCAAAGCCCTGGAGCTGTGGCAGAGCAACCAGCGCAGAGAGGCCCAGCTGGCTCAACAAGCTCTCATCCTGGTGAGACGGAAGAGGATCAGTTAAGCTTGCCTCCGTTTCTGTCCCATGATTCCGATCCTGTTGTGTGCAGCTCGCGTGTGTAGCTTTGGGCTTGTTGGACCACTCATGTTGAGCACAGCATGACATTTAACCTCAGTGCTTTTCTGGAATGTCTTTTCTGTAGAGGCGATGAATTTTGTGTGCTCTTGCCTGACACGCTAGACTTATAGTCAAGACCACCTAAACCAAGACACTACCAACACCAGAGGTTATCGAGACCAAGACAAGACCAATGAGACCAAGGCAGACCAAGTCAATACCAAGACCGCAACCGAGACCGAAAAAAAACACAGACTAGTGTTGAAGTTACACCATAACTTGCATGAATTGAAGAACAGCAGCATACTGAGGTTCAATCACAGTTTACAGTCAGTAGTCATGTCAGTCCTCAACAGCACACAAAAGTTAAGTGAGTCTCCTCTAATAGTGCAGTAACAGCCGTCATGCAATTGCTACACATAATTTATCTCACCGAAAACATTATAGTGAGTGAGATAAGACTATAGACCGTTGAGCCTGTGACAACACCAAGACCACGTAAAAGTGGTCTCGAGACCGGTCTGAAGAACAACAACGGTCTCGAGACATGTAGCTCTACAACACCCTGCACTTGATGGCTTATTTTGATTGATTTAGGCCTATGCAAGTCTATAAAATCAACAATACTCAAGGAAGGCCATGAGGGCATTTCCACGTTATGGATGTGACAGAACATGAGCAAATTCAATATTATTTGTTTTATAGTTACTATAGTTTTTCTTTTTCATCTAAATTTTACAGGCAAAATGTTCAAATTTCATGTAATCACTCATGGCATTTTATTGACGTTATGTATGTGGCAAAAAGTCCATGACAAAGATCTGTTTGCTCTGTGGAAAGCTGTGTGCGTGCCCATAAAACCTACATTGCTAAATTGTTAACATCCTGCTCATCCTGTGTGTCAGTCAGGCTACCACCTGCTTATGTTGACCACTTTTTTATGGTGCTCTCTGGATGCTTCTCTCCTCTCTAAGCTATAGTGTGTGCGTGTGTGTGTGCACTCATATACACACATACATACGCACACACACACACACACACACACACACACACACACACACACTCACACACGGACGCACACACACACACTAGACGGGGGAAAAACGTGTATCATTAGAGTTACTGAATGCACAGGGTGGGGAATATGCTGAGTCGTAGTGCCTGTTTTGTTGTGTCCACTGTGCTAGAAAGCACCCTGGCATTGTCACTATTACCACCGTCACAATTCAACTGTCCTTTGGTCAACACCAAGTGATTATGGGTGTGATGATTTGAGAGCACAATACATACAGTATTTACAGTGCAGAAGCATGATGCAACAGCATTAACTCTTTTTGCCTAAAAATTACCAGCCGCGAATAAGCCTTGTTAGCACTCATAGCAGCTTTGGCAACTTTTGGGAATGCTGTTGAGGTGACGGGCCTTACCATGTGCTTTGATGATGGAGTTGACATTATTTACAGCCACTGTGGGTTCTTAAAAATGCTCTCTGTTGGCACTGAAAAATGCTGTCAGAATTTAAGGCTTTTTTGCATGATAAAATGCATCAAAACATTTTGACATAGTGTCTCACCAGAGGTTTTAGATATTTGGTTTGGGATTGAGGCACTTTTGGGAAGAAATGTTTGTAAATGGCTTAAAAACGGTCATTGAACACAGGAGGTTTTGTGTAGTTCCCAGGGTCATGTATCATGTGTTTGGGCCTAACTCCAAGAAGAGGGGTCCTGCCGGGTGGGCAGTTTTCCATGCCTGGAAAAGTCATTGAAATTTGTAAATTCACTGCAAGTTTTGGAAAAGTCATGGAATTTTAATTTCTCCCAGAACGCAACTACAGCATTCTGTTAAGTAGTCATTAGGCTTTTAGAGTTGACAATAAACGCAGTGACAGTATTTTGAATGTTAAACATTTCATATTTAGACCTTTTTAAAAGTATGCTAAATTGTACGCCCTTAAAGGAGAACTTCGGTGTAAAATGAAAATTGGCATGTTAAAACATCATACCGAGTTGGTATGTGTACTGAGGAGTAAAACTGATTTAGCCTGTTGCATTCAGAGTTTAACTATTTTTTATCGTTTGTCCCAGAAGGCTAACAATGGAAGTGGTAGGTGCCCTTAGACGAAGCACGACGACTACGCTATTTTTAAACCATTAAAGCAGCTCGAAAAAACTCCACACTCCATCGTTAGTACAACAAAGGCCCTGACATTAAAAACGAGGCACTGAGAACTTTGTAAGTGTACACAACATTTATTAATAAAACAGTTTTGACAGACAGTACCTTGCTGTAGTTTCTCGTCACTGCCATGATGAAAGTCCGCACAAGTAGACTGACGAACACGAACCAGCAGGAAGAATAGGAGGAGAGGTAGTACAATCGACTTGTTTGGACTTTCATCATGGCGGCGACGAGAAACAACTGCAAACTACTGCATGTAAGAACAGTTTTTTAAATAAACATTGTGTACATTTACAATATTCTCAATGCTTTGTTTTGAATGCCAGAGCCTTTGTTGTACTGCCGATGGAGTGTAGAGTTTCTTCGAGCTGCTTTAATGGTTTAAAAATAGCGTAGTCGTCATGCTTCGTCTAAGGGCACCTACCACTTCCATTGTTAGCCTTCTGGGACAAACGATAAAAAATAGTTAAACTCTGAAAGCAACAGGCTACATCAATTTTGCTCCTCAGTACACATACCAACTCGGTATGATGTTTTAACATGCCAATTTTCATTTTACACCGAAGTTCTCCTTTAAGGTGCCGTGAAGTCATGGAAAATGCACTTTAGGTCATGAAAGAGTCATGGAAAAATGTTTTGAAATGTTGTCAGTGAAAAAGAGTGGCAACCCCTGTGTGTGGCTGTCCCCCTGCAGGTGCGGCGTACCACTCTAGCCGCTCTTCTGAAGCAGGAGGAGGAGCAGTACAGACGGGAGCTCCAGCACTGGGGCCTGGCCATGTACAAGCAGAGAGTCTAAGAACACAGACACACACACACACACACACACACACACATGCTCCCACCACCACATGCACACACACACATAGACACATTTACATATACACACAGACACAGACACACACACACACACACACACACACACACACACACACACACACACACACACACACACACACGCGCGCTCCCACCACCACATGCACACACACGTAGACACATCTGTGTCACATATGTCTGTGTGTATATCTAAAATTTACACACACACACACACACATAGACACACACACTTATGCATATGCATAACCCACCCACGCATACACACACACAAAAGCACATGATGGGCCTTCAGATGTTGGAGCATCAGACACTAGAAAGTGTGCACACGTTTACTTTGGGACAAGCTTGTTCACATCGGTGAACAAAGGGCCAGTCATGCAAGTTTCATTTTAGCTGTTTGCATAAATACTGTATCATGTTTGAACTTTGCCTACTTTGAATGGAAGGGGTTGTGTTGGCTAACATGCTAGTTGCACACTGGCGTTTGTTCAAAGAATGCATTGCGGTGTGTTGAACATGTCACGAGACTGAGGACGTGAAAAGCTGTTAGCCTCCAACCAGAAGTGTACAAACAGTGAGTGCAAGATATACCTATTCAAAGAGTAAATTAATTAAGTAATAATAGCACATGACGTCAGCATCATCGCTCACCGACACTCCCTCTGTTCGCTGTTTGGCAGCACGGCCAGATCCTCTGTACAAAATGAAATGAAGGACGAGGGGCGGGTTTACCAGGCTAGTGCACTAGCGCTTCTGTAAAAATGTATTTATGATTTTTGACACAGGCACTGACAGACAGTCTGCTTTTCATTCTTTGAGTTTTGTGAGGGTTCCACTTGAGAAACAGAATTTAGCAAAGAGAGACCCAAACCACTCAGAGGCCAAGTCAGATATGTACAGTAGGGTGTGTCTTTTTGGCGAAGTCAGTCCTGTTGTTCTTCGGGGGCGAGGCAAACCTGTGATACCACTATTGTCACCCTTGGGCACAATTCCACCAACAAAAAGAAATGTAACCACCATCGCCCGTGTGCCCTTGAGTTATGTGCACTGCCTTATAGAGAGTCCCCACCCTACAGCACTCATACCAGCTCCCAGGAATGGCCAGTCGCAGTGTGGTAAGCATTGCGGTAAACTGTCGTCTATACCTATTGATTCATCTTGTCTTGGTGTGTGTGGGTAGAAGTCATCAAAGGAGCTAAGTTGCTAAGCTAAGTTTCATGAAAAGTGAAATGTCTTTAGGCTCTAAAAAGAAGTCCAGTTGCTTACAACTTAGCTCCTTTGACTACCATGACCTGGATGAATGAGAATCTACCCACACATCATGGGTAGAAGTCCTAACCTGTGAATGACTTTTTTACAAATGTATTACAAATTACAACTATTACAATTAATTACAAATTACAACTATTACAAATTCACCATTCTATTCACCCAAGAAGCTTTGCCTATTGAAGATTATGGGGTGTGGGAGATATCAACTTATTAGACTCATATAGGGTGTATCAAAGTTCATGTCACTAACTGTAGACATGCAAAGGATCATGTGGTCTGTTTACATAAATGATGACAAACAGGAGTTGGGTATTGAGTAATGAAATAATATGAACAAATATTGAATCAGATTTTTCTATACTTGCCCATTGTATGCACATGTATTGGCATTCCAACACAGTCCACTGCTACAGGTCGTGATATCTATGATATTTATTTCAGCATGAAATTGTATTCTCTTTTCCTTCATTTAATAATAATAATAACAACAACAACAACAACAATAATAATAATAATAATAATAATAATTTTTGTCAGTTGCATATGCTGGATAACAGTGTCTCTTTTATGGAAGTTACTGGTATTTTATTATATTTAAATCACTCATGGAAGATCACATGATTGTTCTCTACAATGCTTCTTAGCCTCATAGCCACACAGACCTTCATAAGTGCTCTGACACTTTAATCTATAGACGGATATACAGTTACACTTAACTTTACTGTCCCTGTTACATCAATTTGTTACAGTGTAACAAAGTCTGTAACAATATGTAACATTATGTACTTGTACCATGGTTAGGGTTAGTGTTAGACATGTACAATGTAAGTACATAACACATGTGGATACACTGAAAAATGAACTGCAAAATTAGGTGTTACCAGTGTCATTATTATTACTTTTTTAAACAGTCCTTGGTGTCAGTGGACCACGTTTTTCACTGCACATTATACTATGTATAATTTGTATGTGACAAATAAATTTTTATTGTGAATTTGAATAGTATGTGGTTATTGTACACCACAAGCTGAGAGACATTTGGCTAGAGAGTAACATGGATATCTAATCATCTGTTTGTAGAATGAATTCAACTTGTTTGGGAACCTAGTGTCCTCAGTTTTAGTATTTGGATAGAAGAACCTTACAAAGGAGTCTCGGTCACAGACATCTAACAACTCTTCATCAAGGAAGTGGAGGAACTTAATCACTTATCATTTATGTGCTAAAGGCTATCATCAGTAAAACAGTACTACTATATTTGAAACAACTGAGTTAAACATGATGTTTGACTCGACTGAGGAGAGCTCTTTTATGCTGAGCCATCTGAAGAGGCAAGTAGACATGAAACCACATATTTGTACAATACATTTAAATTTGTTTGGAACTATTGTCTTCATCTGTGTCATTTCTGAGAGGGACCTGAAATAGTGATCAGGGTATAACATCTACAGCTGTGCACTTAGAAAGAAAGGCATAGGGGATTCTTATTAATTGTCATTTGCCAGTTTATGCTAACTTTTTTTTATTTTTAGATGCTGCCTGTCAGACACCTAGGCTGTGTTTGTGTTGCTGATGTCACTAGCTATTGAACAAGTGAACAAGAGACATGTCATAGTGTCATATGTTAGAGTTAATCGTTCTCTGTGTATGTGTTAAGTGTAAAGTTATCACTGGGCAAATGTTATCATTAGTGAGGGTACGTTTTGCATGACACATGGTGATGGTCTGCTGGCCTGGTCTACTTTACGTCTGTGTCGTGTCCTGTGTGTTTTCTGTGTCTTGTAGGCCTGGCTGCAGCCCATCAGCATTGCTGGTGATGCCTGGGCTCGGTGTCTATTAGGCCGTCCCCTTTTCTCCAGTGGAGCTTTCTTTTCTCCCATTTGATTTCTGGCATGCAACACACTACATTGCATTCTTCACGCATCCATACACCCAACCTACACTACTGACTTTCCACACTCTACCTCCCTTTTTGTAATGTTTGTCTGTTTGTGTTTGTTGGTTATCAATAAATTATCTATATTTTGGCCTTAAACACAGGGTCCTTATTTTTGTCATGGTCATTAAGCCAGGTCATGACAACATGTATAACACTATTTAGACACAACAATTCCCTATCGGAGACAGCTGTGCTTAGAAATAGTTTTAGGATTGACCACACTGTTTCTAAATACAAAAGTATGAAACGGAGGTACTTTGGGCATTTGTTTTATTTTCCTGAGAAATAATACAATAAAATGTATGGGTGTGTATGGTCGTGTGTGTGTGTGTGTGTGTGTGTGTGTGTGTGTGTGTGTGTGTGTGTGTGTGTGTGTGTGTGTGTGTGTGTGTAATTACTGGTGTATGCAGCAGATGATTTTGTAGTGTGATATCTACAATCCACACAATTTCCTGAAAAAAAACAAACATAAAATACACATTAGCACTACAGGCATTACAATATGTTGACCAACACCTTCACTGCACATAAGACTTATACTACTGCATTCTGTTCAAATTGAAAAGACCTGCAAAAGGCTTGTACACGTCAACACAAGCACTTTCACATAGCATTTCTGTTGCTAAAGACGCAAATGTTTCATAACAGCAACAAACAAATAGCTATTCTACACACACACACACACACACACACACACACACACACCAAAATGCAGTAGTAAAAGTCCTTACTTTCCCTCTTCTTTGGCTGTGTCCACGAAAGCACAGATTGCCTTGTCTCTATCCAACAGCTGCTGTTTTAGCGTCTGAACTTCTTCCTGGGCTTTGTTCTTCTCTGCCTCTTGGGCTTCTGCAGAGGGATGAAAAAAAGAGAGTGGTCTCTATTGAAGGCCCCATTCTATCCTGCCTGTATGTTGTGTTCATGACAGTTACAGAATGCCTTGATTTTCATAATTTACAAAAAAAAAAGGTTGAGTTGCACTTGGGAGTTTTAGTCACAGCAGTGTGTTTCTCTCTAACTTGTTTACATGGTAGTTGTCATGAAATTCAACAGGTGACACAGCTGTCACACACACAAACACACACACACACACACACACACACACACACACACACACACACACACACACACACACACACAGGCATTACACACACACACACACACACACACACACCCCCACAGAGCTGACTACAGAAAAGAAACAGCATTGGATTCAAAATGTTTGACAGTGCCATTGCTAAGCATAGCAGAGCGTTAAAGAGATCAAAGGCTACCTTTCAGTTTAGCCAAAGTGTCTGAGAGCTCTGTCTTCTTCCTCTCTTTGTCCTCCTGTAATCAAAAAAGAGATTTTTTATTTGAATGAAACTGCTAGGAAAGCAGCAGGAGTACACCAGTAAAAATATCCTTATGTCAACACTATCTTTCTGTTACAACCTGCCTCTGGGCATAGCTATTCTCTTTCTGTCCTATTATTTAATTTACTCTCACCTTTCAACACTGCCAGGCAACCCTTTGTACACAAGCTTTCAGCTGAAACTATAGCTGCCAATCACTGCCTTTGAATAGCCTTAAAGCAGTGTCTCAAAACACTGACATACAAATAAGGGTTTTGTGGAACGGGATTAACAATGGTCAGACTTTAAATAGTATTGACTAAATAAATTGCCTTTTAAGTGTGAAACTAGAACATTATGATGATACATTGTGGTAATACAGTATGTTATAAAAAAATAGATAGATAGATAGATAGATAGATAGATAGATAGATAGATAGATAGATAGATAGATAGATAGATAAATAGATAGATAGATAGATAGATAGATAGATAGATAGATAGATAGATAGATAGATAGACAGATAGATAGATAGATAGATAGATAGATAGATAGATAGATAGATAGATAGATAGATAGATATAATAATAATATTAATAGTCCATGTTGCACTACCTCCGAGGTTTTTTTGCATTATCATGTGCACATTATCATGTACTGTCAGAAATCCAAGGCCGCTAAATGCCCCCAGACAAGACTATCAGAACAATGTGTATCATGGTCATGACCTTGTCTTCTAGAAAGGGGCAAGAATATCTCAGTGTTGAATAAAAATCAGTCAGTAAGTCTGTCATATTTCAACGTCACAGCACTATCTTAAGCCAAAATGACACCATGTGGTAAAATAGGTCAAGATGACATCGTAGGTCCTTTCATGTGTCTGTCTTCATACACTAACTGTAACTTAATCTGATAAAGTCTAATATTAAATTTCATTTCCTCTTCACCTGGCAGTCAGGTTCAGCACTCTACAGTATAAAACAAAGGTTGGTAATAAACAGAGGTTTTTCACCTTTGACTCTCATTACTGATGCAAAACAGGTGTGGTAAGTATCGTCATATTTGCACAGGTAAGCATGCAGGCATGTTAAACAGAAAACAAGTAAAGCTTGGTACCTTCTCTGCTTTGCAGGTCTGTATGGCTTTTCCTGAGTCCTCCGTGGTCTTTTTCGCCTCTAACATTTGCTTGTTCAGGTTGACTTCGCTCTGCCTCAGTGTGTTCAGCTCATTCTCGACGCCCTGCAGCTTCACCTTGATCTCCACGATCTGGCTTTCCTTTATTTGCTCCTGCTGCCTGGCCCTCTGGATACGGGTGACGTAGGAGCGGATGGCCAGCTCCTGTCTGGCAGCCAGGTACACCATGAAGAGCAGCAGGCCCAGGGACAAAATACCACCAGCCACGACAACCTTCATCGTCAACAAACAGTAGACAGGAGGGAGACTAGAGTATGAGGGAAGGGAGGGAAAGAGAGAGGGCTGAGAAAGAGATAGCCCCCAGAGAGGCCCTGCGATGTTCAATCCAGAAGTGATTTGGCTGTAAGACTGATTGTCAACAGCTCTCTCTGTCTCTCTCTCTCTCTCCTCCCTTTTGTCTATCTCTCACGACCACACTTTGCCTTCTTTATAGTATAAAAGCTCTCCTCTCTCTGTTTGTGCACTCTGCTCCACTGCTCTGCCTCCCCTATCATGGCAGTCCACTTAGCCTGTTCCACCTGCCAGACAGGTAAGTAATGCCAAGCCACTTCCTCATTGCAACACGTCATTTATTTACCAGCAAAAACCTCCCTCCCCCGAATCCCGAGAGAGAGAGAGTATAAAATGAATATTAAACAAAGAAAATTTCCAATATAAAAGTGCAAAACCTGTCAAATAAGTATGGTTCAGTAGAGACACTAGTGGAGTAGAGTAAAGAAGCAATATTTCCCTAAATGTAGTGGAGTGGAATTTTAAAATGGATGGCCTTTTAAAAGAAGTAGCACCTGCTCTTTATATACACAAGATGGCGGAGAAGCTGCTCCCTAAGGCACCTCCAACAGCCAACAACCTGCAATTTTAAATAAATGTAGCCCAACTAGTTTCCCATCTAAGTTGTTCCACACTAGCATGCTGCTCAACAGGACAGACCTGTGCTTGGCATTCAGGTGTTCTTTTTACCCTGAAGTAATCCTTATCCCTATTGTCCATGAATGTAATTAAATATAACCTTTATGACAGAATGTCCGTGCCCTTTTAATTTTAATAATTAAAACACAATCGTTACAGATTTGAAGAAAAAGTCCTCAGTCAATTTGAAATGAAGTTCATTTAAGATTAATAGGATTTATTAATCATTAAAAATGTGGTATGTCGAAATGTATTTGTAGGCTTATTAAAAGACTAGAAAACTGTCGTCATGAATGCTGCAAAATTGAAGCCCATTATAGCCTATCTAATAAATGTCTTTGTGGTACTGGAATGGTACTGTTACTGTAGAGGGGAAAAAAACTTGTTTACCTTTTGAGTATATTACAGGCTAAACAATTATAGGCGACTTTTTTATTTGATACAGAGCGAGCGATGGGCGAAAGGGCGGTGACAGGTACATGAAGGTGACGCCTACTATGCTTTCTCCGCAGGTCACATCTGTCATTTGTCGGTTTTCACGACACAGAACGACAGCAGCTTGGGTACAGCTTGCCTATAGGCATTAGCACCGAAAGAAGTTGTCTTGTGAATCACAGCGTCTTTGTAGGAGAAGCTAAATCAAAACTTCGCTACCTTCTCGCAAAACTTCGGAGGTGTAGTGGCGGCCAGTTCCAGCAAAGTATTTCTGCATGAAGACACACCTGACAGAACACCGAGTGGTCGCTTTCCCGGTGAATGAGAGGAATAGCCTTATTGAACGTTCCGCACATAGCCATATCAAATCAAAGTGAAGAAACCACAAGGTCTGGTCGCCTTTCTTTTCGATACCATGAGGTGCTCAGTTTTTTCCATTTGTGTGATGATGACAGGCAGTGTGTGCCTGGCTATCTTCATCCACAAGAAAAAAATTCAAGAGGCCGAACTGGCCAAAGGAGCCAACTTTGAAGACATCAAGAATACAGTAACCAAAGATTTCTTAAGTGAGGTCACGGAAAACCTGTCCAGAGACCAAGGTAACCTGGAGGCGATGAAAAAACAGATCGAGGAACTCAAAACAACTTTTCAGACCCAGCAGAACACGGCAGCAGCCGCCAAGCGCGACGCAGATGAATGCCAAGGAGATGCGGTAAGTGGACTAGCAGGTCTGAGCTGAATAAATTTAGGATAGTAAACGAGAGCAACAGGCAGAAAGATGGATTGATGTTCTTGGTGAGAAGTGGTTGATTATTACAGTTACTTAAGTTAATTAACTTAATTATTATTTATTTATTAAGTTATTTCATAGGCAACTAAAAGGTAATAACGGGTTTACAATGCGAGATTTACAAGGGTGGCGCGTTGTAGCCTAGGCTAGCCTACTCTAAAAGTTATGGCTATACCCACAAGACCAGCCTGTAAACCAGCCCCCTTGACTTCCTGCGTTGAACTGTCAGATGACATGCTATGGATATGAAATATAGCCCATAGTCATAGGGATCATTTCCACCGCCTTGTTCAGCGCGTAGCCGTGTTCAGCGCGTGGGCGTATACAATAGGTTTGTATAGGGACAGAATACGCTCAGAACACGCTTGCGGTGGAAATGGTCTAATCTGTTAACGTGCATTCTAAACGAATACGGCCACGCGCTGAACACGCAGAGAGTGCGGTGGAAATGAGCCCATAGGTGACAGATTTTAACACCACGAACAAGAGAAGACACCAAAAGAGAAGAGAAACCATCGACATCTCTGTAATGGCTGTATTTTTTTTATGTCTTTGATGTTCATTATAGTTTAGTGTTTGGTTGTAGCCTACTTTCTCAGTGATTCTAATTCTGGTTCATTGTTTTGTCCTTTAATTTGTGTGTTTTTTCTCAACAGAAAAAAACAAGCGATGAACTTGCCAACCTAGAAGCTGAACAGAACAATCTAAAGAGTACGTTTGAAATTATGTGCACATTATTGTGAATAAAACAACATTTATCTTAATGTGATGTGCCAATAATTGTAAGACAGTCAGATAGCCTATAAAGTAACTTACTTATCTTAAACACAGGAGGGCGCTGTTTGCCAAATATTAGCAACGCCGGTACACGTAAGAAAGGGGACTCGTAGCTGAACAAACATTGTATTAACAATCAAATATAACCTCACTCTTGATAGGACAGTTATATAAAGTATTATATATATAATATATATAAACTAAGGCAAATATTTTAACAAATCAATGTTATTTCTTTCAATCTCAGGTGAAAAAGAGGCCTGGACCAAAGACGTAGCATCCTTACAACAACAGGTTACTCAGAGGAGCAAAGTGTGTGACTACATCCTCAAGGACTCTAAGGAGGGGAAGTAAGTTAGTCTATGGTCTTAGTAATTGCTGCTTAAACCCTTTTGTTCTTTTGGCAAAATGAGGCGCTAGACTGGTGGAGTAACGCGGTTATGTTCCAGTGTAATGGAGGAAACACATATACCGTTAAAACACAAACATACAGTTAAGGCTAAAATGTTCAACCATTTTACAGCCATGGGCTACAATACTGCAAAATGCACGAGGTTAGAGTCTGTTATTTTTAATGTCTCTTAATGGAATTAATGTCTGAAATATCCTTAGAGTTGAAATTCTAGGTTGAATAGTTTATCAGATGTCTCAAAAAATGTCAAGTTTGTGAGAAGAAGACAGAAAGAAAGAAAGAAAGAAAGAAAGAAAGAAAGAAAGAAAGTTCTCACAGCCAAGTATAGCAAATGGTTAAATTTTGTGTTATCATTCACATCATACAAAAAATGCATTTTATTGGCGTTATGGCATTCTAGTGGCATTCAAGTCCACTTTCTGTGGAATTCCCCCTACATACTGTAATCCCACTTACATAATAAGAGATTGCATGTCTGTGTGGGGATGAGCTGGGCAGCGGTCAATCTCTGTTACACTGGACACCTTTGCAGGGAACTCTGTGGGGAGGAAGTGCCGCAGGAAGTGCCAAAACAGGAAGTGCCGCAGGAAGTGCCAAAACAGGAAGCACCAAAAGCCGGACCGCCAGCGGGGGAAGGAGACAAGCCACCTGCAGAGCCCCCCAAGACAAGATAAGTGAGTGTGTGTGTGTGTGTGTGTGGGGGGGGGGGGGGTTACCATGAATGTAGTGAATGTAGCGGGGGGGGGGGGGGGGGGGGGGGGCGGGGTCAGCTGTGGTCTAGTGGTTAGGGAGTTGGTTTTGGGATTGGAGAGTCACAGGTTCGAATCCCACCCTACCCATGGCTGAAATGAGCAAGGCATCTAACCCCACACTGCTCCAGGGACTGTAACTGAAACCCTGTACATAAATGTAAATAAATGTAGGTTGCTCTGGGTAAGAGGGTCAGCAAAATGTAATGAATAATAATAATAATAGTGAGACATATGAGTGTTAGTCCCCACCTAAATGGCTGAATGCATTGATCTCTATTACCTCTATTACTGGATTGGACATCACGTGACTTTTGGCGTGCCAACCACGCCTCCATTTCAAAAAGTGCTACTTTCGTGTGCAAGCATGCAAGGAGATGCCAAGGCAAGGAAATTATCACTCTAAAGACATCCAGTGTTTTGCTTTTGGCTGCTATAGTTATGTCAAGGTGTACTTCAGACAGCAGGGCATATCCTGTCACAAGTAAGAAAAAAAAACATGTTTGATGATATGTAGATATGATACCACATAGTGCTTCAGTAATGCAAAATTGAATCAGTTTGAGCACCCATCGCCTACAATGCTAGCCAATAGGATCTGTCCATTACATTACATTACACTTAGCTGACGCTCTTGTCCAGAGCGACTTACAGATATTTACAGGGTTTCAGTTACAGTCCCTGGAGCAGTGTGGGGTTAGATGCCTTGCTCAAGGGCATCTCAAAGGATTCGAACCAGCAACCTTCCGATTGCAAGTCCAACTCCCTAACCACTAGGCCACAGTTGCACACGATGTCCTGTCCAATCCAGGAATAAAGGTCAATGGCTGAATGGCAAGGATAAATGTAGGGAAACATGAATATCCAGGTTACCATGATGTACTTTGGGGCAGGTGTGCGGACATTCCACGTTGTTTCACATACATATATTTTGTTGCCCAGCACCTATGGTTTGGATGTGTGCACCACTATCCTCTTTCCACCCTGTATGTGTCTCATATCTTTTAACTATGACTCTGACGAAGAAACAGGGTGCTACAACCAGAGACTTTATATACATTTTAGACTTTATATAGTCCTCGTTTGAAACGTTAGTCTGGTTGTTTGCACAAATAAAAGCCTGCTGTATTTATGAGTGTGCCCCAGACTGCCGCTTGTGTTATGTTCTCAGTCCTACTGACAAGCACCTGATTCTTCAGACCACAGGGACTGATGTGTGCGGTGCCCATCTTCATGAGATCACTGCAGTATTTGTAGGCCACTGTGTGACTGCTGTGCTCTGTCCCTTTTCTGTCTTTGTAGGTAGAGAGCAGATAAAAAGGCTATGTGGCTATGTGGCTATGGATGGACTGACACAGGAAGTGCTACTGGGTGTGGGACTTCAGATGGTCACGTATCAACACTGTACAAGAGAAGTCTAGCTTACTTGAGAAATCGTTGGAAACTCAAATCAGTTAAGTAACTATTCTATTTGAAATGATGTGAAGTCGTAAGTAAACATTACTTACATTAGAATAGTTAAATTTACTGTACTTTACTCTAGAGGCATCAGGTTTCCGCAATTTTTTTCAAGTAAGCTGGACTTTTTTTGTTACACTTTGACTTAAGGCGTTGCGCTTTGGGAGAAACTATAGAAATGCACGTCTCCACTCATTAAAACATTAAAAGAAGTTAACAAAATTAAAATAAAATTGAAAAAAGCTTGATTACATGTTTGCGTGCTTTGTGTGTGAGTCACAATCTGCAGATAGTTAATGAAGTGCTCTTAGTCATTACCCAGTGGCCTGATGACGATGATGATGATATATCTCTGTCAGAGTATATCTGCCTGTGGTGTGTGTTGTTTTTTTAGGGGGTTACTGATGTTTAATTTTTTTTTTTTTTTGTAGTAGTAGTAGTAGTTTTACGTTTTTGGTGTTTGGCAATAAAACACTGCACACTAATGATTTTGTGAATTTGTATGTATTTTTAAATAAACCAATGGCTGTTGTTTTTTTTAAATGGTTCTTGACCCTGTAATTACCATGGTCAGTTTATACATCTGTTTGACATATGTTCCCTGAGACTTTGCAATTTGCATCCCCTTTCTTCTAGACCTGCACTGGAAATGGCTACTTTTTTTCTTTTGTTTTTTTTTTTACAAGTTACTGACCTCCAACTGCTGGTAGAATTAGTCTCAATAAGTTTGTGCTACTTAAGTTTTGCCAGTTCAGCACCAGCTGGTTCTCTCTCTCTCTCTCTCTCTCTCTCTCTCTCCCTCCCTCCCTCCCATACACACACATTCACTCATATCGACAAATCATAGGCCTTGACCTTCACCCTGTCATTGCTCATCATCCTCGCACTGTTGCCTCGGTGACCATTGGTGTGTAGTCAAGGCGACACAATGGCTGACCAATCAGGAAGCCAGTGGAAGACAAAAGCACTTGGATGCTGTTTGCCAAGAAGGGAAAACTCTAGCAGTCTCTTGTGTTGGAAGAGGTGCCAGTAAACTCGATATGAGTACTTTGTTCTCAGTAATTACTGTACAACCCAAGACAAATGTGGAGACACTACAAATAAAGTATGCGCATAAATACCTATGTATGTGGATGTATGTGCATAACAAATAACATTTGTTAATCACCAAATGCCTCATTAAACATGTTTTCAGTGCTTTCATATTAAGTGCACCCATTGTCCTGCTAAGACATGTCTTATGTCTTCTCCTGTTATTCATTTTACGAATTGTATGCTCTGCCTTTTAAAGAGTGTGCTGAGGTCATGATGAGTGCATGTTAAAATTACGTCATGTTAATATAACTAAATTCAGTTTTTTTTTGTTGATTTAGCATTTTTATAACGCTGTTTGCATGCTTTTCCCAGTATGAGCAGCATGAATACATCTCTGCAGTGTAACTTTTGCATTTGTAATTTTTAAGCATCATTCAGTTGACAGAAGATTTCACCCAGAGCATTGTACAGAATAGTACGCACATATGCTCAATTATCTTCCAAATTCAAATCCAGACAGTAGAAATGCCTAGTTTGTTACTTTAAATTATATTTTTTCTAGGGCAAATGCACTGAATTTGTGTGTGTGTGTGTGTGTGTGTTAGTGTGGGTGTGGGGGTGTGATACAGAGAGATAGACCGAGAGAGTAAGTGTGTGCGTATCTGTGTGTGTGTGTGTGTCCTCAGCCTATTCCATTCTACTCTTGTTCCTACCCCATCCCAGCCCATTTCCCCCCCCTGCCCGATGACAACGCTTCCCCCAGGCTGGCAATTAGGCCCTGGATCACAGGCACAGTCTTCCGCCCCAGCACACCCAGAAGGTCACCCATAGCGCTGGGATTATGGGTCCAGGGCAGAGGGAGGGACAGAGACAGAGAGAGAGGTGGGGGGGGGGGGGGGGGGGGGGGGGGGGGGGGAGAGTGAGGAAGAGGTGGAGGCTTACAGTCAGAAAGTATAAGGTAGAGGAAGTTAAAGCCATCACTGTTTTGTTTTTTGTTTTTTTCACAATGAGAAAGTTGTTATATAATGGAGTTGCCTGAAATTACCTAATTATTGTGATTTTATAAAGTGAATCTGAAGTGAAAACCGTGTTATAGTTATGAGTAATTCAAGTTAGACGTCCCTGAGGTGATGCTTAAAATTGCTTTGAGAGACTGATGCCTGTCGAAAGTGTATTCTGGTAAACTAAGGTGAAGTAAAATTGCCATTTGACCTGGAGAATAATTCTGGGAAAGCATGAAAGGATGGCTGTCTTCAAACACCCCTCTTCCTTTTCTCAGTTTGGACATTTTGATGAGATGAGGCAAAAGTACAGTTTCACAAACTTTCAGATTTTAATGTGTGTGTGTGAGAAATATGCCTTCCATGTCAAAATAAGGATTTCGCACACTGCCTGAGTAACGGTTCTGTACACAATCATGGAGGAGTGTTTGGACTGAGGTAAAGGATGTCACCTTGTCATAATAATGACATCTTTGCAATGGAAATCTTTCCAAAAAGAGAAACTGTACTAAATACCCGGCCACAGATAAAGCGACAGGCAACAGTGTCCCAAAGATTGTGGATTGTAGATCATTAATGGCTGATACAACAACATGGTAACACTTTAGAATAACGCCTTCCGATGAATCATGTATAAATGTATTTGTTAACTCTTAATTAACACTTTATTCATAATTTGTTCACCATTATTTTGTTTTACATTATTTCACATCAATAAGTCTTTTGTAATCATATTTATATTCTGTCTGCTGGTCTGTTGGCTGTCTGTCTGTAAAAAAAAAGAAGAAACGTGGTGTGCACATCCCAAAAACTATAATCACAGGTGCTAGACAATGTTCACAAGAGGTGGTCTGCACACTGTTTTGCTCCAGAAAAAGATTTTATTTACAAAAACAAAGCAATGTTTCAAAATTTTGCCTTATTTCTTTTACATAAAATTATAAAATAGTGTGCAGACCACCTCTTGTGAAATACCTGCTAAACTTCTTTAGCATATTTTCATTTGATGGTGCGTAGCTCTTTTTCTTTTATACAGACAGCCAACAGACACACAGACAGAATATAAATATGTTTATAAATGATTTATTGATAAGAAATAATGTGACAATAATGGTTAACAAATGATGAATGAAGTGTTAACAGTTAACAAATACATTTCTACATGATTTAGAGGGAGTAGTTATTCTAAAGTGTTACCAACAACAATTCCCACAACACAGCAGTGTTGCTGGAAGTAGCTGTTTAAAGTAAAATCATGGATTTGGGTTCACCCTGATAGTCTTAGTTGAGATTTGATTCAGTCCTTGTGATTGTATGGATGTTGCACAACTCAATATATGCATGTGTATCAACCTTTAAACCTAAAACATTTTTATCTTCTATGCTTTTACGTATTGCTCTTTGCATTCATTATTGTAAAGCACATAGAACTACCTGTGTGAATGAAATGCGCTATACAAATACACTTGATTTCATTCCTGTATTTAAATTATAAATGATACATACAAAAAAGTTACTGCGATGAGTTGAACAAAGTCTTACTTTGCCTTGCAGACTAATATGAGTTTCCTGTTAGTCATTATGTGAACTGTTCAAAAATGGTGCAACACTGTGTTTCCAGGCTTCATCATAGATCTCAGAACCTTGTAGTGAGGAATATTGTACCAAGCATAGAAAAATGTCTTGTTTTACAGCTATAAGCACCTATATGATTCTAACATTTTAACCATTTACATATTCTTTTCAGGTATGATTTATAGTATGTTTCTGGAAATGAATGACACTGAATTTAAAACCAGAATGTTGTAATTAATAAAATCATATTTTCACTCTGTGTGAATTGTATATTATTGTGTGCGGTCTGTGTGTGTGTGTGTGTGTGCGTGTGCGTGTGCGTGTGCGTGTGCGTGTGTGTGTGTGTGTGTGCGTGTGTGCTTGAAGTTGTCCATTTACCCCAAATGGGAGCTGGAGCAGATGTGAATACAAGGGTCACCTTCAAAGCTTGCAGGCACTTCATGTCTGTATGAATATGTGTGTGTGTGCACGCGTGCACATGTGTGTCTGTATCTTTGTGTTTGTCTGTGAGTGTCTTTTTTGGGGTGGATTCATTTGGGGCAGATTTTGTAACTGAAATTCTTTTGAATTCTTTTGAAGTGGAAAATAAGGTTGCCTCTTTGTGCTCTGACATTTGGCAAAACTGCATTTACGTTTTCTGTCCCACCTTTGATGGTGAAATATGAAAAAAGAAAAGAAACATGTGACCAGAGGGTTGCAGGTTTTAATCCACTATGTGAGGTAATAGACTTGTGATCAAGTCCACCAACTGCCAGAAGTGCCACTGAGGTAGGCTGAGCATGGCACTGGCACACTGCTCCCTGGGCTGTCCCATGCTCACATGTGTGATGGCTTAAGGTGCTTCCACACTGCCCCAACAAACGCCAACCAACTCCAACATTCTAAAGTTGGCAGTTGTTGGCACCTGGCAGCTGGCAGTCTTTAGAATGTTCAGAAAACCAACTGCCAGTCCACACTGCCCAGACTAAAAACTGACAAGACTAACTTTTGTCACCATCTGTTTTTGATCTTCAACATTTTTTTAACATGGGCAAAGTTGAAAGTGTACTGAATGTGGCCAAAGTAATTTTTGGTCTACATTGGTCAGACATTGTACAACTCCACCAGACCGGGCCAAACATGTTGAACTCTTCCAACTCCATCCAACAAGAACAAACTAACACAGACTGGGGGTCCACACTGCCCCAACTGTTGGCGTTTGTTGGAGTTGGTTGGTGTTGGTTGGTGTTTGTTGGGGCAGTGTAAAAGCACCTTTAAATGCAGAGCTAAAATGTCATTGTGCCCTGTGTAATCACAATGACAAGTGGGAATCACTGTCACTTTCCTGTCCCAACACCTCACCTGCAGTCTTTCAGAGCACAGTCATCGCCAGTAGGCCTACTGGTCAGTGTATTGTCCTCACATGCTGAAATCTATAGAAATGAGGAATGCGTTTGAGGGCTACGTCCAAGGATTCCTAACTTTAGGACAACCTTCTGGCCAACAAACGCAGCCTACCACGACCGTATCTGAGGTTTTTTGACACATGTCAGAGTCAATGACAGGGGTCTGATGGTCTTCTGAATCTGTGATCCAAATTCTTGCTTTCCTATATGATTGTCTTTCCATTTACTCAGTCGTGTTATGATGCATACACATGTTTATAAGTATACTGTAATGCATGCATGTATAGAGTGTCTCTAAAGTCTGGACGCATAGGAGGTGTAATTACTATATACTATATATATATAACTATATAATACTATACTTCTATTAAACAAAATTTTGATTGTTTAATCAAAGATTTGCATTTTGCCTCTGTGTCCAGCTTTTAGGTATGTGTATGCATGAACAAGGACGGTCTTCCTCGCACATGTTTTGCATGGGGTAGCTATACATTGCTTTAATGTTTTAATATAATATACTATTGCTATACTATTGCTATATAATATACTATTGCTATATTTTAATACAGTAATATATATTTTACTATTGCTATATTTTAATACAGTAATATATATTTTAATACAGTAATATACTATTGCTATATTTTAATACAGTAACAAATTGATCAATGCAGAAAATGCTGCTTATTGTGATGATGATGAGTATATCAAAACACAAATATACTAAGAAACATGCTTTTTCTGGGACCACATTTACAAGAACTACAGTTGTGTTGGTACAGTACGACACTGACATGACATAGCGGTGTACACACAGACAGTGTTAACGGAGTGTGACGAGTGACCAACCCCACACTTTCCCTCAGAGCATGGGAGAGTGTCAAATCAGTTGTATTGATCTGCCTAATGCAAGAGGAAGGGCTCCGGGCACAGTGATCAATACTTTCTTAATTAGCCCATAGCCTGTGTGTGTGTGTGCGTGCGTGTGTGTGTGTGTGTATTTGAGGTTCAGGAGTTACCACTGACAGGGGTGTATATATAACCCTGTCCCGTCTCAAACTCTTCACACACTTACATGCTCAGACTTCTTCGAACACACTGATGCATGATCACACACACACACTCACACACACACACTCACACTCACACACATACAAACGCACACAAACACACACACACACCTTAAAACAGTGTGTTTCATAATTCAAACACACACACACTCTGCACACATACATCAGTGTTCACATGCTCTTTCGTGGTGAAAAGATGACAACCTAGACTAGTCTGACTGACTGGCTGTATCAGGCTCTGCATATCTGATTATCAGCCTAAGCATCTGATCATCTGATTTGTAACTCAGCTTTACAGCAAGGGTGATTGAATCACAGTCACATGGACACACCAGAGTCAGCAGTGTGGAGGCCCGAACCAGCTGTAAGTCTTTACGTTTTTGCCTTGCTATGTTTTAATCTGACAGTGCTTTGTAAATCTCAGAGAGACTGAGCCGTAGTACATTTTAGTTGTGTTTCTGTAAGAAGTGGTGGTCTTGGTCTTTGTCTTTTTTTCTCTCCTTCAACAAGTTATACAGAAGCTGTTTGTCATTTCAAGTTTTTAAGGGTATTTCTGAGGCAGTGGACACAGCCTTCCAATCTTCTGTTCCACAGCATTACTTTTTGCATTGTGCGATCACTTCTTGTGTTCTCCCAGAGCACCTGTTTCCACACTTGTTCTAATAGGCCTACTCTTGTCTTTCAGGTACAGCCGTAGCCTACGCCTGCACACCTGTGTGTTCCTGTGGGGTCCATCAAACTAGCTGGGCGCTGTGTGATATGTTTGATATTCGGTTGTGCTCCTGCATATAAAGTCAACTAAATATCAAACATATTCCTACAGAGCCAAGCATCTATCTGCAAACCCCAACAACAAGGAAGAGACAGCGTGAGAGTGAGTGAGTGTGTGTGAGAGAGAGCGAGAGAGAGAGTATGAGTGTGTGTGTGTTTATCGCTTAATCTACTAATCAAATGTCTGTAAAAAAAATACAAACGTTAATTTTATGTAGCATTTCAAACCCTTTGTTTTAAGCGCATACACAGAAATTACAGCCAACATGACGTAAAACCAATTCACCAGTTTAAATGAACCCAGAACTGTAGTTTAGACCCATGGGCTAGATGTGGTCTTGTGGAACAGGTTAACACTAATGTGATGGCTGAATGCACAGACTTCTGATGGAGACATACTTTCAAATGACTTCAGATGAGGTCTAGCTTGCTTGACTAGAACGTCTGGAATGGAAATCTAACCTTACCCTAAATCTTGTTTTACTGTTGCTTACCTTTTAACAAGTTGCTTTTTAATGTTTTAACAGCTCATAGACAAAAAAACATGGTGGTTTAAACATCTTATCTGAATTTGTTATTAAATGTGAGCAATAAAGTGCATGTATGCATCATTTTATCTTATTGTTTTTTACTATACTGTAAATAAACAAAAATGCTAAATTAAAAAAAATATCTCAAACATACTCTTCATGACACATGCATATGAAGACTATTTCTATGGTTGTTTGAGCCCGGAATACACACAAACACACACACACACACACACACACACACACACACACACACACACACACACACACACACACACACACACACACTCCTTTTCCTTGAAAAAACAGACATGTAAGGACACCATTATGAAGTCATCATAAAGTCCATTGTTAGTGTATATCTATAGAATATACAATACACATTAATATATAAATCTACAGTCATTTGCATGACTTCCATTAAACATTACTGACAAGTACAGCACCTATGACGTCAGCGTTGCTCAAATAGCCCCAGTGCCATGAATAGGAGAAGCATGTAGCCTAAGCCCTGCATGACCTTGCTGTCCCTGTCTCACTTTTTTATTTTTGCCATTTACTTTCTGTCTGTCTGTCTGTCTCTCTCTCTTTCTCTGTCTCTCTCTCTCTCTCCCCATGTCTGACTCTCTCTGACTCACCTCATTTCCAATGTCCCATAGTCTACCTTAAAGCAGATGGAATATCTACTGAAAATGACCATGCTTACACACACACACACACAGAGTCGTGCTGCTGTTGTTTTGTTGCATAAAGGCGCAAGATGTAAACTGTAGAGATGTAAAGATGTAAATTTTACAATGCAAGACACCTTTAGATGAGTATAGTGAGCGTGCAGTCTTATGGTGAAATGGTTTATGTGAATTCTTAAGACGAGTGTGTGTGTTTGTCTGAGTGTGTGTTTTGTTGTGTTTGTGTTTGTGTGTGAACGAGAGAGAAAAAGAGAGAGAGAGAGAGAGAGAGTGTGAGAGAGAGAGAAAGAGAGAGAGAAAGGGGGAGAGAGAGATAGAGAGAAAAAGAGAGAGACAGAGATGGCTTATTAAAAGTGTTATGATCCCAGGGGGTGCCATAACTGATGCATGGAATCTGAATGGCTCTTAGACTCTTAGAGTCTTATCATCACCCACAAGGAAGAGTTTACAAGTAATCAACACCATATGACGGGCATGCAAACACACATACAAACTATACTCTGCATGGCAATGCAAACACACAGCTGATGGTCAGATAACCTTTTTTCTTTTACGTAAACAGTGTTTATTTACACACACATACAGGCATGCACACACACACACACACACACACACACCACCTGAGACAATGGGCACATCAGCAAAGAGCGCAAAAAAGAGGAGGAGAGATTAAAGGGCAAAGCACACACTCTGCAGATACTTTGATAAGCAGTGATTACGCACATTTCACTGTCATAAACACAGTTGCGCTACTGAATAAACACACAGACGAGCACAGACAGACAGACACACACACTCACACACACACACACACACACACACACACACACACACACACACACACACACACACAAAACACTTAAACATTTTGCTAATGAAATAATAAAATAAAAAATATATGTTAACTGGTTTTAGCAGATTGGACAATCCTTTTACCATTCTGGTCATGCACAAATAATATATCGTCTTTAATTAGCTGAACATGGACATAATGCTAATTTAGAACATAACATAACATAATGTTATGTAACCAAATCAAGCCACATATACCATTCTTTTGATTTGTCTGATTTTGTGAAGACATGTAATTGGCACAGTTGCAGAAAACAACACAACACACACAGGCACAGATACAGAGACAGTCAGTCATACATACACACACACACACACAAAGACAGACAGAGAGAGAGAGAGAGAGAGAGAGAGAGAGAGAGGAGCAAAAAGCAGGTGCAATATAGGGCCATTCAGCCATTTAACCCATTCATGGCATGATGCTTACATTATCACTTCCAAACACACTGTGTACGCATGCACACACAAAACAACACAATAGCATGCCACTCTTTAATGGCTGGAGTGGTGGTGTGTGTGTGTGTGTGTGTGTGTGTGTGTGTGTGTGTGTGTGTGTGTGTGTGTGTGTGTGTATGTGTGTGTGTGTGTGTGTGTGTTTGGTGAGAAGGGGGTCCAAGTAAGGGAGGGGGAAGATGAGACACAAGGGTATAAATATAGAAGGTTCTGGACAAAATCATCACATCACTGCAAGAGAAGGAAAAGAGCAGAAGTGTTCCTGAGAAGGAAGCAAAGAAAAGGACTGACCTTTGAAGGACAAGCAAGCGACTGAGTAGAGGGAAAGACGAGAGAAGAGACAAGAGACAAGAAGAGAAGGGGTATTTTCTGAAAGAGAAACTACGCCTAACCCAAATCCATCTTGACTTCAAGACTTTATCCATCACCCAAATCCATCTTGAGGTGAGTAATGACATTAACACCTCAACTTTTGTGAGAAAAAAAGAAAATACATGACATATGGCACAAGTGAATGGTGAGGAAAAGAAATCAATTAAACATGTTGCTCAGATTACTGAAAGAAACCTAAAATTAGAGTTTTCCATTTCCAAATCTAACCTGGGTCAGCCTTTTCCTTCTATTTGTGTTGTTGAGAGTTCCTTAATTTATGATTTTTGTATTTGTGTTTTTAAGTGCTGAATAATGTGTCCTGTTTTGCTAGGTCAACATGTTTGGAGCTCACATCCACACGGCAGAAAAGATTCTCCTCTGTGGTGCATTTCTTGTTAGTGTACTTACTCCATGCCTGTCTGTCTACAGAGGAGGAGAGTGTTACTTCAACGCCAAAGGTATGCATACTCACATGCAAACAGATGCCCACTCCACCTACAGTGCAAGGCAGTTTGTGTGTCTACAATGTGATGTACCAAGACAAAATCTTCAGGTTGAATTTTTATTGTGATGATGCCTTGATGAAAGTGTATGTGCTTGCTGCCGGTGGTACAGGCAGAGACAAAGAGAAACAGAGACAGAGACAGAGACAGAGAGAGATGATGAAGATGATAATGATGATGATGATGATGATGATGATGATGATGATGATGATGATGACAGATTTGCTGAATACCTTTAACGTTTAAAGGTATTGTACATACAATTGTACATACAATTAAGCCCATTGTACATACAATTAAGCACAACAACGCAGAGTCGTACGACCGGTTACACACACACTATTTGCATTTGTTCTGCAGGAAGCTGTGAGGACAAAGGCCAGGTGTACGGTATAGGAGAAAGCTGGATAACATCAGAATGCTACCAGTGTGTATGCATGGAACCGTTTGGAGTTGGCTGTTGTGAACAGTGAGTCCTCAGCATACACACATGCATGCAAAGACACAAATACAAATCAGTCCACACAGACGCTTTTACAAACACGTGCACTACATTTGGTGTTAGTATACAGAATGATGAACAACAGTGCAAAAATGTAATTGGCGGATATTGCATGCCTATTTCCATCACTGTAAAATAATGCATTGGCTCTGTTAGCCAAGTGCAGAATAAACTTTTCTCTTCTTTCCTCTCCCACACAGCTCCTCCCAACCTGTAGATTACCCTGACTGGTGTGAGGTCATTAAGAAGCCAGACTCCTGCATCAGCGTAGCGGTCATGAGGGCCAATCACAAGCTTCCCTGCCTCTACGGGAAGTGGGGGAGACTGCGACCCGAGACCTGGAAGTCAGACAACGACCCCCTGTTCTGATAATTCACTGCTGCCTGGTGATGCCTGCTTGTGATGCGGCCAATATGTGCTGTTGAAAAAAAAGAAAGTGATATGTGCTGTTGAAAAAAAAAAAAACAATTGAACAAACAACTGCAGCTGTCTGTATATTAGCCTATTTATTGGTAAAAATCATGTTTTCAGTTTAACAATTCATAAACCACTATGGAAACCCTATGTATCTGAATTAAATGACTGGTTAAATAAAAAGCTCTTTAGTTACTGAAAAAATGCTGGTCGTTTTCTCTTTTGCTTTCATTTTGTAATGAGCTATTTCAAGATTAACACTGGGACTTTTACTTTGACAAATTTGCAAGATCAGAAAGTCCCAGACTGCTGATTGAAACGGTATCCTTGGTAGCCTCAGTGTGTTGTGAAGTTACAACTAATACCTATTTGGTCTACACTGTTCTAAATGTTCCCATTCTACGGCTAGTAGAGTAGCCTGTTTGTCAAGACCCCATGTTGGCTAGCCTACTTGTTGGCTAGCACAGTTTACACAACTACAATCTCATTCACGTCAATTAGGATTATATTTGAGGTATACAAGCCTCTTGTAGTTTTTCTGTGCCTACCTCTATCAGACGTCTGAGAGAAAACAATAGCTGTTAATATGGTTTTAATATGTCAGCTTAAGGAACAATTGGTTGAGGCTGAGCTGATCAGTACGAAGGAATTTATAACAGTAAAGAAAAAAACACTCCTTTAATCAAAACAGGTATATTGGCGGTACACCACTGGTCAGTAGTCACATGAACTGACTTGTGTCACGTGTCAGTATTCAGGTTTCAGGAAACTTTTCTCTCGGCGAACGAAAAGAACATGCCCCTCTGCCCGCCTTCGTTTGCTTGCCATTGGAGGCTGTCAAGAAGATTTTCACTGGGATAGGACATACTCGTTGTCACTTACTTTTCTGCTCACATGCCACACCCCCTTCTTTAACCTGGTTAGAGTAATTGATATCTTCTGTGAAGTGGAAGTTTCTAAGGGACATTTTTCCAGTTCAAACTAACCAAACTAACAAAAGTATGTGACCAGAAAGCAGAGCAACTCAAAGGTGAGTTGACACATTCAATAAGCTATGGACGTTTAAAAAAACCCGAAGCTCATTCTCAAGAAGGCTAACGTAACTGGGCAGTCAAATGTGTTTCAGGTGTCAGTTAACGTCAGTCTACAAAAGTTATATCGGCTTCTCGGTTTCACTCGTTGTGTCTATGTGCAAGTTGGCAGTTTTGTGCAAAAATAGCAAGTGGACGCCATTCTGTCAAAGCCCTGTTGAGACGGGGATTGTTGTACGCTTGCTGCCCAAGGCAGTGTCACAGAAGAATTGCTGAAACACCATGTAAATTTAGCCTGCAATATGATATGGTCACCAATTACATTATTTA
This sequence comes from Coilia nasus, assembly GCA_027475355.1. Lineage (NCBI taxonomy): Eukaryota > Metazoa > Chordata > Actinopteri > Clupeiformes > Engraulidae > Coilia > Coilia nasus. The sequence continues at coordinate 6,961,669 of CM050218.1, read as the reverse complement.
CCGAAAGGGAAACGTACGTGGTATCCAGTTGGTCTTGCCCTTAGTTTACCTACTTTTCAACCAAATATGTGGCAACTGCAAGTATGTATCTTTTTGCTCTTGCATAATGAGGTAGATTTGCACAGACCTGCATCGTCCGAGCTATGTCTGAGTGAATGCTAAGTAAGACTACAAGGAGAATGATTAATGAAGCCTTAACTGCCATATTCGCCAGAAAGTAGGTGGTATTTTGCGTGTAGATAGAGCTTGGGCATCTAGTCTAATCCTCCGTTGACATTTGTTTCTGGACCTCACATTGGACGGATTAAAAGGTCACATTACACTGCGTGTGTACCCCATGTTGAACCTGTAGTGAAAGTAGCTTTGGGTGGAGTGGAAAGGCTCCCAGGGTAGCCTAGAAAAAAACAATTCCAATCCTAACTAAAGAATTATGTCACATCAATAGGGCATTCCTCAGGAATAGCTTGTCCAAAGTGTTAAGATATTTACTCTCAGCTGGAAGTTTTAAGACTGACTGATGATTTTCAATCTAATAGGCTATGTTTTAAAGCCACAATTTCTGTTTTGTTTTTCAGAATGAATATTGAAACACCCCCAAACATCAGTTAGATGTCACTGACAGCTTCTTCTTCTGAGTCAGTCATGTAAGAGACAAAAATGGCTGAACTAGTAATAGGCAGACAAGAGAAAGAGGCAGTGGTGTTGCCTGGATAGGTATTCAACGATAAGAGGAGGCCTGTTTAGACATACACACACACACACACACTGATCAATTGCAAAAGTTATTGAGGTAGTGACCTCAAGTCAAGATGGAGTGTGGCGAAAGTGTTTTCTGTGGAGGGGGTGAGCAGGAGCTTGACCCAGACATTGTAAGTGAAGAGGCAGGCAAACTCTACTCGGAACTCCAGGTAATCTGCTATTCATGCCCGCGGTGGTTAAATTTGATTCACCATCCTCTTTCCCTCGAACTTGCTTTTTACACATGGTTGGTGCTGAACTTCCTCTTTTTTATAAATAATTTGATCTCATTTCCTGTTTGCCTGTGTGTGTATCTTGTAGTTTGCCCAAACATAGACTAATTACACCACTCTGTGATGTTAGTGGCTTTTGCAATAAGCACTGAAATTTGTGGTGTTGTCATACACCGTATGTTGGCTATGTTAACATCACCTTTTGTTCCTATTATTTTCTGTCTGTCACTTACTACTCCTCTGTTTTTTTGTACAGTCTCACACACTTTGCTTACATTTTCTTTTCCATACTCAATCTGCTTTTAAGTTTGTTGCAACATTGCCTATTTTTGTTGAAGCCTGTTGAAGCTGTCTTTCAGCCTCCAGTACACTCTAAAGTGCTTCTTATGGACAGGAGTTTCAGGTCTTCTTTTGTATTTTTGGACTACTAAGTAAGATTGTAACCTTTATTTTTAAATGTTACTTGAGAAGTACCCAGCATTTCTTCCTCATAAAGGTGGAGATCTTGGCTTCAGAAAGGGATTATCCCTGCCATGTATTATTTCGGTATGTGCTAGCTGATCTACCTGTCTGGTGAGATCAGATGGTTCACAAAATGGTTGAATCAAATATGTGGCAGGGATTTTACTTTTTAAACCAGGGATTTCCACCGCTGCCCTCCCTCTTCCACCTCATCTCTCACCACTCCCCCTTTCCCCGCTCTCCTGTCCCAGACTGTGTTGGAGACATATGTGGCAGGGTTTTTTACTTTCTGTATTAAAGGAGAACTTCGGTGTAAAATGAAAATTGGCATGTTAAAACATCAGAACGAGTTGGTATGTGTACTGAGGAGCAAAATGGATTTAGCCCGTTGCATTCAGAGTTTAGCTATTTTTTATCGTTTGTCCCAGAAGGCTAACAATGGAAGTGGTAGGTGCCCTTAGACGAAGCATGAAGACTACGCTATTTTTAAACCATTAAAACAGCTCGAAGAAACTCCACACTCCATCGGTAGTACAACAAAGGCCCTGACATTAAAAACGAAGCACTGAGAACTTTGTAAGTGTGCACAACATTTATTAATAAAATAGTTTTGACAGGCAGTACCTTGCTGTAGTTTCTCGTCGCCACCATGATGAAAGTCCGCACAAGTTGATTAACGAACACGAACCAGCAGGAAGAATAGGAGGAGAGGTAGTACAATCGACTCGTTTGGACTTGGCGGCGGCGAGAAACAACTGCAAACTACTGCATGTAAGAACAGTTTTTAAAATAAACGTTGTGTACATTTACAATATTCTCAGTGCTTTGTTTTGAATGTCAGAGCCTTTGTTATACTACTAGTGTGGAGTTTCTTCGAGCTGTTTTAACGGTTTAAAAATAGCGTAGTCGTCATGCTTCGTCTAAGGGCACCTACCACTTCCATTAATAGCCTTCTGGGACAAACGATAAAAAATAGTTAAACTCTGAATGCAACAGGCTAAATCAATTTTGCTCCTCAGTACACATACCAACTCGGTATGATGTTTTAACATGCCAATTTTCATTTTACACCGAAGTTCTCCTTTAAGGTCCGTTCACACCAAGAACTATAACAATAACGACAACTATAATTACAACAATATGGGCGTCCACAATGAAGAATGACCTTTTAGCAGCAACATTCTAGTTGTGATTTGAACATCTTAATAGAACACAACGTCCTGTGAATTCTTCGGAATTCTGATTGGCTGACAGTACTATTACAGTTCATAAAATCGCTAACGATATCGTTCAGCCTGTCGTTGTCATTATAATTTATATGTGAACGGCACCAATCACTAAAGTTAAAACGATTTTTACAAAGTTATAGTTCTAATTATCTTAATAGTTATTGTTGTAGGTGTAAACGGGCCTTTAGGGATGTCCACCCCTGCTGCCTCCCTCTCCTATCCCTTCCCATCTCTCACCTCTCCTGCCTGCTCTCTCCCTGTCCCAGACGGTGGTGGAGACCCATGGTGCTGGTGTGGTGGAGTCTCTGGTACCGGTGATGGTGTGGGTGCTGGAGGGCCTGGCCAGCAGCCGGGCTCAGCTGCGAGAGAGGGAGGAGGAGGCAGAGAGAGAGAAGGTGGAGCGGGATGAGCTGATGGACAGATACCAGAGTGAGAAAACTCTCAGGAGAGAGAGCCAGGAGGTGAGGGCTTTGCCGTCACCATCACAGCGATGCTAAATAAATGAACTGAATGTGTAGTAGATTGGTATTTTCCTGTCAGTGATAAATGGTTCACAAACCATATGTAGTCATCATGCTATGTTTCTGAATGTGACATCATGTGTGTTTGAATTGTTTATTTATTAATGTTTATTTGACAGGGACAATGCACAATATATAATTAAGCGAGATTATAGCCACAAGGCTGTTGTGTGAAATCATTTCTGTTTGGTATCTGAATCCTGAATTCATCCACTGAATGAATAAAAATAATGTAAAAGGACAGCACACTTACCCTATGACTGCCTAGAAGACATGGGAAAATACGCTATTGGTGGATTGGTGGATTAACAATTTTGAAGTTATTTTTGGGTCTTCTTGGCTCAATTTATCAGATAAGTGGGGAGAGACAGAAAATGAGTGGGAGAGAGAGTGTAGGAAAATGACATTGGGTTCCTAGTATGGACGTCTTAGCAAATCATGCCCCCCAGATTAGCAAAATTAAAAATAAACAAACAAAAGCTTTATACAGCGATACTTATTAGTACAGATATCTTGAGTTTTATGAGATAAAATGGTTAATTAATTATATCAGAGACCACTGCATGATATTATTATATAATTGGGCCACCCAACACAGTCTTTCTGCTTGCGTGGGTTTATTAGAACATAGCCATTAACAGTAATCTCTAGCCTCTGGTTATTTGTGCATTTCCACACGATGGACACCGTTGTCGGATACTCTTAGAGCACAGTTTAATAGGGGATAATCTTAGAGCAGTGGACCTGACTATCAAATGCTGGAATATCGAATACTTCTGTCAAATCATAACAGCATGAATTTGAGTTACATAAAAAGCAGTCGTGACACATGTTAAGTATTTAAGTATTAGGTAGGCCTATTTAAGATTATAAATAATTTATTTAAAAACTAGATTTGACCTCTCACATGTTGGGGATTCTTTTTCATATTTAGGCTTTATAAATGCAATGTATAAGAGGTTTTAATTCATGCTGGCACCAAAGTGTTCAGACCAGTTTGCATTGCAGCTGTATTTCGAGTGTAATTGTACATCTTTAACCTTTACTGCTTTGGTTCTGTTTGGGGACATAAGTGAAGTGATTCATTTGGATTGTCTCCCATCAGTGATTTATTTCACCATAAAAGTTTATGGCAGTGCTATGTGGTGTTATATCATGCTTGCTCTGTTAATTTCGCTTTAGTTGTGCACTGTATTTGGTAATTTAAGGCTAGCCAGGATTCCACCAATGAACTACAGTCTCTTCTGTTTCTCTTGCAGAACCTGTCTTTGCTGATGCAAGCGTACTTGTTTGTGCTGAATTAGTCTTGTATAAATAATTGGCTGTAATTACAGTCCCTGTTGCGTCAACCCCACCACCCTCCACCTCCACCTCCACAAACAGACACAAACAACACAATCACTACCTAACACTCAGAAGAAAATGACAGGTTACGCTCGGCTCAGACTGACTGTACCAGCAGTCCTAGCTACCTTGGTGCTTTGCCAGATGGGTAATTGAAGGCTGGCCTGGAGTAAGGAAGTAAATGGCTTTCTCATTCAAACGGCGGTGTGTGTGCCCTGCAATGTTGACGGCAGTAATTTGGTTGCATCAATGAGTCGTAAATGTTTATGAGTGTAATGTTGTCCCCCCCCTTAACAGAAATATTTAGAGTTGGACGACCAGTTTGAGCAGGAGCGAAGGGCCATGAGAGGAAGGGAAAAAGAGAGAGAGAGGAGAGAGAGAGAACTGGAGAAGAAAGCAAGGGAACAAGCTGACCAGTGTGAGACTTCCTAGACAGACTTTCCCTCCTACGGCAACCTCTCACCCCACCACCCCTCCACATTTGACACTATCCTACACCATCTTACACACACACACAGACACTCACACACTCACAGATGCAAACACGCTCACTGAAGCAAACACACGCTTGCACATTTTGTTGTTTTCACTTCAAAACACCACTTTTCTTGTTATTCCAATCCATCTTACACCCTTTTAATGTGTTGTTTAGAGTGTGTTTAAGTGTGTTGTGTGTTCCGTGTTCATAAAGTGGTTGTGTGGGTCTGATTTGGTACAGTGGTGGCCTTGGAGGAGCAGAAGACTAGCCTGTCTAGAGAGCTAAACACGCTGAGACACACGCACAACAAGGTGAGTCGAGCCTTTATGTGCCTTTTAGAGGATGACAGTGAACTTAAAGGTCTCATTACATCATTTTTTTTATTGATTTTGTGGTGGTCTCTAGTATTAATGAATGCCCTGTGAGTTGGTTTCGGTGAAAAAAATGCTTTAGTGCTCCTGTTACAGGCTGTTCTAGTTTGGTGGAGGAGATGGAGCTGGGAGAATGACAGGTTCTCGGCTATGCTAGTCACAGGCTACAGTCATCCAAAGTTCTTAACAAACCCACATACTTACTGTAAGAAATTATAGTTGCCCTGCCTGAGATCATGATGAAGCAACCACTTTGATTACTAAGAATGTGGCTTCCTGAATGGTAATCCCATTATGGTAACAAGAACAGTCCACATTCACTCAACCCCCAGATACCTGTAGTGCGAAAACACCAATCAATTGTAGTATGGGTTGTGGAGGTGGTGAAGTGAGAACCAGCACAGACAATGTTTTAAGTTAATGTAATTATCGCACAGAGTGAGAAAAGGTCTCCAGACCTGTTTGAATGATCAACCTAGTTCATTTACATCACGGACATAGGAGGAGTCTGAACTGCATAAATGGCTAGATTTTGAGATGCTTGTGGTTCAGAGTTGCACCGCTGAATCCGGAGTATGTTACTGGAGTAAAATATGATTGCTGCATCAACCAAGAGACACACAATTACATTACCTATTTTTCTGTACGTGAATGTGTGCTGCAGCGAGACTCCTCTGGTAATCACAAATGTGGCATGCCTTTTTTTAAATAACAAACTTGCATCATTTTGTTTGCCTTTTTCTTAGTCGCTTAGTTTTTCCGTCTATTTTCTTTCATTGACTAATAGAGGCAATTGGGCTAGAAGAACATTTTGACGCGCAGCATTTGACGCGCGTATTTTAAGAAGAGCAAGTACTAAACAGTTTCTCACGGAATGAGACCTTTAAGGTTGTTCTCCGTATGTTTTTTCTATGTGGATCTCTCCCATTTTAGGTCCCACACCCAATTTTACATTTTTGGATGTGTTTGTCATTTTTTTCTGCTCCACTATGCTTTGTGGTCTCAGGGAGAGCATACTGGATGAAAGCATAGAGGTAGAAGAGAGAAATGAGAGAGAGGTAGGTGTTGAACAATCACAAAAATGAGGTCAGCTGTGGCCTAGTGGTTTGAGAGTTGGTCTTGGGATCGGAGGGTCGCAGGTTCGAATCCCGTTCCAGTAGGAAGAATGCGGATGGGGGAGTAAACAACCAGTGCTCTCCTGCACCCTCATCCATGGCTGAAGTGCCCTCCTTGAGCAAGGCATCTAACCCCACATTGCTCCAGGGACTGTAACTGAAACCCTGTACCTAAATAACTGTAAGTCGCTCTGGATAAGAGCGTCAGCTAAGTGTAATGTAATGTAGTAGCTCAACTCCTTCTGTTTCAGTTGATGCTGTCATACCGGGAGGTACTGGAGAAGAGGAAAGAGTCAGAGAGAGAGGGCTCCCCTGTGAGGTGGCTGGCAGTGTTTTTCTCTTCATTTCTTTTAGCGATAACATTGACATGACATTAATATCCACAAATAAAACGCTAATGAATCGTAGGTATCTGCAAATATTCTTTGATCATTTCTGCAGATATTATTAAAGTTGGCTCTCAGACTCCAGTTTACTCTACTTGTACGGTGAGAGTACTGAGTAAGGTTATAATTTTTGTTTGAAAATGTTGCTTAAAAGTTAATATTGCTTATCAACAATAAACTCATGGGTAAATATCCACATTTGTGAAATAATAAAGAGTAGAATTTAGAATTGTATGTCATCTCAATATAAGCAAAAGATTTATTTTACTAAAGAGGTCTTCTGTTTGTGAAATAGACCATAATGTGTACTGTCAAATAATACTATACCTGGCTATTTCAGCCGTTGCCTAATTCTGAAAAGAATAATTGTGCTTTTTTATTAATTTTTTTAGGAATCATGTTCGCACAAAGACTGTGGAACTTCATCCTATTAATGATCAGGTAAAATCCAGATTTGTAGAACAGCTACGCCCTTACGATGTTTCTCTTTTTATGCACTACATACAGCACACACAGACTAATAGTTTTTTTCTAACATGGTAGAATGAATCAAAATCCGATGCTCTTGCCATTCCCATCCTACTGGAGCCACCAGTAACCAGGGAAGACGAAGCGATCGACGATGACAAGATGAAGCCTATCAGTGATCCCTCCTTCATCAATGACATCATCAGTTCCACGCCAGAGTTGAGCCAGCTGGCCCATTATGTAGAGTCAAGGTGAAGCTCTCTATGCTTGCATCCGTGTATAGTGTAGTCAATCAGTTACTTTGTGTAAACTTTAAAAGAATGTAGGCTATGCAGCAGATTTCTGTTGTCAAAGCCATCCTGGAATGTGTGAATAACAATACACACACACACACACACACACACACACACACACACACACACACACACACACACACACACACATTTAAGCATTTTCATCATACGAAGGTCTGACCTAAGTAGTATATGTTAGTCTACTGATTTTTCAAAAACATACATGTACGTCCAGTAGAGGGACATGTTTGGGCAGACCTGACAATCTGACAGATAAACAAAAGTGACATGATAGTCCATGTTGCTTCTTAAAAGCTCTCTGTAGATCATTACTAATGCTCTACTTTTCAGGGGTTCGATTAAACAGTTAAGTGACAAGAAGTGGCACTTCCTATAACCTTAGAGATATTGGGTAATAAATCATGCAAATATTGATTCACTGCTTTATGGGTGAGAGGATCTCATAGGTGTGTGTGTGTGTGTGTGTGTGTGTGCAGTACCCCAGTGCACCGTGCTGCGGAGAGAAGCCCAGAGAACCATGACACCAGCCTGGAGGACGAGATGAGAGAGGCCGTGGACGAGGACACCACGAACGAGAAAAGAACGGATGATGAAGAGAATAACGATAGAGCAGCTGAAGGTGAAGAAAAAGAGGGAGGAGAAGAGGCCAGGAAGGAGGAAGAGGTGCTGGAGGAAGAGGATGAGGAGGAGGACTTGGAGAGTCTGGAGTGGGAGCTCAGGAACACGGACTCTGTCTTCTCTGAGCTGTCGGAGCTGAGCAGGGAGTACCTGGAGAGTGTGGACCAGGGGGCCAACGTCAGAGGTAGGGGACTGGGGGGCTGGTGTGAGATGGAAGGGGTAGAGATGCGCGGATGGGCTATTTTTCATCCACAACCACATCACAAAACTCTTCATCCGTCCGCTATCCATTTGCACCCACGATTTTTGACCAATATATTTAACACATATATTATTATCATATCATATCATACATTATCATTATCATACATATATTTAACAATGTAGGCTATATATTTTTTTATTTGAGTAGTTAAAGACACAGAGAGACATTAAAGCCTATACATTACCTATAAGCAAACTAACAAACAGGTTCACCACAACATTACATAATTATGTTAATCAGCAGAGACAGAGAGAGAGAGACAGAGAGACAGAGACAGAGAGAGACAGAGACAGAGAGAGAGAGACAGAGAGAGAGAGACAGAGAGAGAGAGACAGACAGAGAGAGACACAGACAGAGAGAGACAGAGAGACAGACAGACAGACAGACAGACAGAAACAATAATGCTGGTTATCATGAATAAAAAAGAAGAAGAAAAAAAGTAATGACAGTCTAGACAGTTGCCTCATGTTCTGTAAACTTGTCTATAGAGACCTTAGATGTCCATAAAAGAAGATATCCAGCGATATAGGATTTTAATTGACCTGTGGCGGTACTACAACAATGGCTGTTGCCACATTGTTACTACTGTAGATTTTTAACCCAAAGCAGGAAACCAAACCACATAGCGTCATCAGTTGGCTTTCACACTGACATGTCTAATACTGGCATCATATATCAGGTTTTGTTGATCTTGTCATCTCTCACTTGGTGTGTTTGTGTGTGTGTGTTTTCATTGCAGACAGCACTGACCAGTTTGATGAGATCCTTTCTCAGTATGAGGAACTTAAACGCACCCAGTAAGATTCTTGTGTTTGTCTTTGAATTTGATGGCTATCAAAACTTGTGTTTTGTGTGTCACAAGAGGTATTTAAGGAAGATTGTAGTAAAAAAAAGTAACACACCCACTACTTCATTTAGTGCCACGCAGAAATTCCTGATCTAGTATTGAAGAAGAATATATCACTCTGTATGTGCCTCTAGTGTTAAATCAGTGTACAGAAGGACCTATTTAAATTTAATCTTTATATGATTTTGGAGTGAAACACTGCTATTGTAGAGTTCTGGTCAAGCACCAACAAAAAAATATATTGTGTGTAACTCCATTACCTTGTGGACTTTGTCATTTACATTAAGCACCACATAATAATAATAATAATAATACGCTTTACTTGTATAGCACAATTCATACAAACAAGATACAGCTCAAAGTGCTTTACAGTTTAGCAGGGTCGTCACAGGACAACATTTCTTGCAGTCCAGTGGCGCCGGAGCAGATGAGCACAGTAAATACATACATACATACTGTATGTACTGCTGCTGCACATATGGCTGCTATGACTCTCTCTTCTTCCGCTGATTGTCTCAGCTTACTCCATTACCTATTCATTTGTCAACCCCATGTTCTCTCTCTCTCTCTCTCTCTCTCTCTCTCTCTCTCTCTCTTTCCCTCTCTCTCTCTCTCTCTCTCTCTCTCTCTCTCTCTCTCTCTCTCTCTGTCTTTCTCTCTGTCTTTGTCTCTCTCCCTCTTTCCCTCTCCCTCTTTCCCTCTCCTTCTTTCCCTCTCTCTCTCTCTCTCTCTCTCAGTGAAATGGTGGATGCTGCCAGGAAGGCTCTCATCTGTCGCGTGGAGGAGCTGACCAATGAGAGGTCAGCTCTTCACCTGGAGGTCAGCTCGTCTCAGGAAACCATCGCGCGATTGGAGGGCAGGATGAGGGAGATGGAGGAGGAGACGAAGCGGTAAGACCAGGAAGTGAAGCAGGAAGGAAGCAGTTTTGACAATGGTCTGATAAAACTGAGAATGTGAGAATCATCAGATTTAAGCACATCCTGATAGATCTTGGGTGTGAAGTGAGGTTTAAGCCTAAAACAGGAAGTGGAGGGCTGAGCACCACAAATTCTTGCTACTGGTCTGTAGTTTTCCAAGTCAGTTAATTTCCCCCAAGAGTAACAGCCCTGCACCAATCAGAACATAGACTTTGAGATCAGATCATCATATTTTGATAACCTTTTTTAAGACCACTGTATTTGTTTTTCCTATTATAAATGCTGTGTATTATCCAGTGTCCTAGAGATGTGTTCATGATGTTACCTCTGGCTGACTTCATGCATCATCCTGAGTGCATCATCATCTCATCACCTCATCTCGTGTGCCCATAGGACTTGTCTTTCATGTTCTCTGACGCTGTCGTGACCTTTATATGTTCTCTCTGCCCCCTAGTCTTCGCAAGGAGCTTGAAGCAGCACAGTCAGATGACCCTGAGGTAAATGACATGCATGTCTATGAGTTTGTGTGTGTGTGTGTGTGTGTGGGTGGGTGTGTGGGTTTGTGTGTGTCGGTGTGTGTCGGTGTGTGTCGGTGTGTGTCGGTGTGTGTCGGTGTGTGTGTGTGTGTGTGTGTGTGTGTGTGTGTGTGTGTGAAAGGCGTGTATCTGTGTGTGCGTTTGTGTACACTTTCAGTGATAAATCACACATGACTCAGTTGTGTCTTTATCTAAAACAACATATACATATTATGTAAACTCTGATTAATAGCTCTTTTATTCATTATGTAATGTAAATGTCTGTCTGACCCCTGGGTTGGCAGTCTGTGCCCGTGTCCCTGCGGCGGTTCTCCCGGTCGGAGATGGCGAGGGTGGTGATGGAGAAGAACCAGTACAAGGAGCGCCTCTTCGAGCTGCAGGAGGCCGTGCGCCGATCACAGTCTCTCAGGTGGGCTCGCTGTCACTCACAGTCTCTCAGGTGCGCTGAGGGGTCACTCACAGTCTCTTAGGTGCGCTGGCTGTCATTCACAGTCTCTCAGGTGGGCTGAGGGGTCACTCACAGTCTCTCAGGTGCGCTGAGGGGTCACTCACAGTCTCTCTGGTGCACTGGGTGGAGCTCACAGTCTCTCAGGTGCGCTGAGGGGTCACTCACAGTCTCTCAGGTGCGCTGAGGGGTCACTCACAGTCTCTCAGGTGGGCTGGGTGGAGCTCACAGTCTCTCGGGTGTGCCGCTCACAGACTCTCAGGTGCGCTGAGGAGTCACTCACAGTCTCTCAGGTGCGCTGGCTGTTAGTCACGGTCTCTCAGGTGCGCTGGCTGTCAGTCACAGTCTGTCAGGTGGGCTGGGTGGAGCTCACAGTCTCTCAGGTGCGCTGGCTGTCAGTCACGGTCCCTCAGGTGAGCTGGGTGGAGCTCACAGTCTCTCAGGTGCGCTGGCTGTCACTCACAGTCTGTCAGGTGGGCTGCCTGGAGCTTTGGCTGAGGGGTCACTCACAGTTTTTCAACCCTAGCATGGCCTTTACCAGTGTGTGTGTTTTTGTTGATTTTAGTTAATTACCTGGTCCCCCAGAGGGGATTGACCAGGTATTGCAATGACCCTGCCCGTCTGTGTGTCTGTGTGTGTGTGTCTGTCTGTCTGTCTGCCCAGAGGGAAGCCAAGTTGCCATCTCTGATTGCACTTGTTGTACCTGTCTCGACAGTGTGTGTTTTTTTGCCCACGAAGACAGCAATTTCTGAATACTGGAAACGACACACAAATAGTGTCTTTTGACCACGGATGGAACAGGTGTAATTGAATTGGCTGTGGCTCAGATATCTCAGTATGTGATCTTTTAGGTTGGCTTGAATATAATATGTATGTTTAGTCATTAAAGGGTTCCCTCAGAAGAGACTGAGGCAGTATGCTTTGGTTGTTGGACCAATTTCACATTGATCGTGATGGTGAACACAAGTAGAAGGTCTGCTCAACCAGATTTATGCTCCCAAAATTATTTTATTAAATACCGTAAATACCGTGACGTTTCGGGCTTCCTCACCCTTCCTCAGACGAACGGCTTTTCTTTTCTACTTATGTTATGGTCCTGCTCCCAGTGTTCATTTAGGATGTGCGTGCTTTGACTGAACTCTTTCGAAGTGATGGTGAACATCTCACCATTTATGCAGCCATGCTTTGTGCCTGTAGTCTACACACTGACTGTAGAGTTGAATGTAATGCAGTGGTGCCCTGTGCTGTGGTAATGGTGCCTGTGTTCTCTGTCTGTTTTAGAGTGGCCAAAGATGAGAGGCCTTCTGTTGAGGAGAGGAAGAGCAGTGTCTGGAAAAGGTGATGAGACATTTCCTTTTTTTTTTGTTAAATTTATTACTATTTATTACTTACAATTTGCTTTAATTGTCTGCATTGTTTGAATCTGTTCACACGCAGAAAACCTATGAATGTTTTTTTTTCCCCAACAACAAAAAACATCTTAGTAGAAATTCACTCTTTTTTTACATAGAAAAGTAGAGTCTCCTCCACGCTCCTGTTCTTTACTATCTGGTGCGTCACGGGAGAGGACTAAGTATCTCAGATGTGGAAGATAAACTTTATTTAGAGCAGTGCCAGACTAAGGCCTCATTTCCACCGACTTGAGCGTTTACAGCGCGTATCCGTGTACAATAGGTTTGTATAGGGACACAATACACTCAGATCACATGTGCAGTGGAAATGGTCTAATCTGTTAACGTGCATTCTAAACGAATACTGACAGAAAACGGGCATGCACTGTACACGCAGAGTGTTTGGTGGAAATGAGCCCTAACGTTTCGACGTTAGCACGTCTTCATCAGAGTCAACATCTGAGATGCTCCGGTGACTTTCCTTCTCACTCTTTTTTTTTTAGTTTGTGGAGGGTCATGCCCTGGAAATGTGCTTCTATGGTCATGTCCTAGAAATGTAGCCTGGTGAACCAGCCCCTTGTACTTCATTTAATTTTGTACAGAGGGTCTGGACCAGACACCGTCAGAAATGATTTCTTCCAGGAGGTGTAGACTCTGCTGAAGTTTAAAACAAGCCTCTGCCTTTACCCAATCGCTAACACCTGGTCATAATGTATGCAATTAGCCTATCTACACACTACAATTCAAATGTAGCACACAAGGTCAATGTTATGGCCTACGAACACACCCTCTGTTCGCTGATTGGATCCGTCTTGCTGGGGCCGACTAAATGACCCTCAAGAGATTCCGGTCCAGACCTCTGTACAAAATGAAATGAAGTACGAGGGGCGGATTTACCAGGCTACTAGAAATGTGTTTCTATAGGTCCTTCCTTAGAAATGTCATGCCCTAGAAATGTGTGATGAAAACTTTTGCAAGCGGGGATGAACACCCATTTTGTGTACACAACTATAGAGAAGTATTAAAGGCCACTGATGTCTGCAATGTCCTGCTGTATTTCAGGTTCAACCGTCTCTTTGGCTTGGCCAAGGACCCAATGGCTCCGCCCACATCTCTAGCGATCGGCGGGCCCAGGGTTACACCCCCACCCACCCGCTCGCCGACCACGTCTCCACAGCGACTGCCCGTCACTGATTCCCACACCGAGTGAGTGGCTTTGGGCAAAGCCGAAATTATTACCTGTTCACAAGGCTATATAGTATGTAGTGCATCAGCCAATGCAACTGACACAGTATGTAGTCGTGCATACTATATATAGTGAACGAGTGAACGTTTTTGGACAGAGCCTTTATCTTTCTGAATCTGGTTTGACCAACTGGCTGGCTGGGGCATCGGCATCACAAAATCTTGGCCCATCCAGGTGCAAGTAAATAGAATATAAACTCCCGACGACCCTGCAGCTGGCCTACTGGCAATGCCAGGCAGGAATACCCACCTGTGCTTATGTATTTAGAATAGAATAGAAAAGAATAAAATATCTTCACAGGTAGATATTTTGAATGCCTTGCATTCAGACACCCAATGAATGCCTGATATTCAGACACACATGCATTCATGTTTGAAGTACATTTCATATTTGAGTTTCAGACACACAGGCATACTTTCTAAAAAATAAAAACTTTTATCACTGAACAGGTTAACTTAAGCACATACTGTATCTGAAACGTCTAATGTTCAGACTCAAGGACAGGCACACTCAGACACAGGCAAGCCGTCTTACGTGGGCTTGTGATGAGGATAATAATGTTTTAGTTATTCAGAGACCTGCTTCTGGAGACAGTGTCATCTCCATATCTGACAGTCTGATAAAACACTAAAAAACATCGAAGGACAACATAAATAAAATATATTTTGCTCTTAGTTGCATTGACCATACTGAGATGTGTGCATTGTATAGAAATGCTTATTCACATAAATATACTGTACATGGTAACTGTGGTAAGTATGCATTACATTACATTACATTACACTTAGCTGACGCTCTTATCCAGAGCGACTTACAGATTTTTACAGGGTTTCAGTTACAGTCCCTGGAGCAGTGTGGGGTTAGATGCCTTGCTCAAGGACATCTCAACCTAGGACGGGATTCGAACCGGCAGCCTTCTGATCGCAAGACCAACTCCCTAACCACTAGGCCACAGCTGCCCTGAGCAAAATGCATAGTTATCGCAAGTGCTTGGGTGATGGCTGGTACCTCTGCTGTGTTTTCTGGGGAGAACACCAGTGATACCAGTTTGATAACATCACATTTCCACATCACACCCTTCACATTTCTTTCTTTCTTTCTTTCTTTCTTTCTTTCTTTCTGTCTGTCTGTCTGTGCCCCCCCCGTGTGTGTGTGTGTGTGTGTGATGCAGGAGCTGTCTCTCCCCGCGGCTGAGGCGGAGGGAGCTGTACAGGGAGATCCGCTCGCATGTGTGGGGGACCCTGGGCAAGCAGCAGGTCCATGGCTGGAGCATGCCTCTGTCCCACACCAATGTACAGGTGTGTACGCACACACACACCTACACTCTCTCTCTCTCTCTCTCTCACACACACACAGGTTGTCAGTTCTTACAGATGATTTATGGAATTCTTTTCTCTGCTTTCAAATATGTACACACACCAATGCACAGAAAATGCAACAAATGCAAATATCCAATAGCAGTTGAAATAATTTCTGTGTGTATACGTGTTTGTGTGTGTGTATGTGTGTGTGCAAAACGCACAGAAAATGCAAACAAATGTAAATATCCAATAGCAGTTGAAATAATTTGTGTGTGTGTGTGCGTGTGTATGTGTGTGTGCATGTACCCAGGACTCTTCCCTACCCACTCCTGAGCCCAAAAATGTGCCTGTCCTGGTGCAGCTGAGATTGCTGGACCAAAGAGACGCCACAGCTAAGGTACCTCTAGAGACCTGATGAGCAAGTTGAATAAGGACTTTGTTTGTGTAGCAGAAAGACTGAGCAACAGGAAGACCAGTGTTTTTTTCACGTTGTGTTTTTTTTGTGTCTCCCACGTACTGTACCGAGCCCCTAAAGGGACATGAGGAAAGAAAGAAACTGTAAATGTTTCCAGAAAGTCCTAGAAAGTTTTACGCGCACACCAGAACCTTTCTGGTCCTCACATGAAACAGGAAGCAGTCGGTAGTTATACTGCCCATGATGATTGCACAGTACTTGCAGCATGGCGGCAGAGGAGGAAGTTTGGTTTCCTTGGGAGTCAAAATATTGATGAGTGTTCTCAAACAACTGCAGGATGATAAGGTGAAGACAAACTGTTAACTTCAGTCATATAGTCTTAAAGTAAGCAGCCTAAAATGAACGATACATGCACAAAGTATAGGCTACATTGCTAGCGTTGTCTGTGTGGTGTATAGGCTACATTGCTAGCTTTCGGGTGAGCACCAAAACTTTGTGGTTTGGTACGCACCAGAAACATTTACATGTTCATTTCTTTCCCCATGTCCCTTTAGTAACTCCGTACCCATGTTATTAACAGATACACAAATTAAGACAAGATCTCTCAATCAATCTTTAGACCTGTCCTAACCACTCTCTTTCTCCATAGCTAACCAATGCTGTTGCTGTCATCCCTGAGGTTTCCAATGAGCAGACAGTAAGATCATTTGACATATTTCATCTATATGTATTTCATACATGTAGTGTACATTAACATTCCATCTCCATGTATTTTATACATACACATTTTTAAAAAACCTGCCTGTCACTCACACTGGCATTCCACTCTTACATTTAGTGTTCTGTCTGGGCCCTCTCTGGCCCCGCCTCCAGTAGTGATGTCACAATCATCGACCCGACTCGTTCTAACACCATCCTGGATCAGTTCAGCCTGCCGCCCACCTCTCCAGCTCTGTGCATCTGCGCAGTGCCCCCTACAGGTTAGTGCAGGCATCAGGGCAAATACTGTACATTCACAAAATGAGAACCATTGTGACCCCTTGAGTTTGTAACATGAGATGCAGTCCATACACCGTAACACTGATTATTTTTCATTTGACTCAGTTTTCAATACATTGAAAGAGGTTATGGATATGGAGAACATATGTAATCATATCAGTGGATGATGGTGTCAGTGTCCTATAACTATATTCCATTTTTGTGTACCTATTTGTTTTACACATAAACATCTGCTAATTATTTCAGGTATAATTTAATGCGGAAGTGAGGAGCACAGTATAAAGTTGATGGTTTAAGGTGTCGGGACACCTTCATTGATTTGTTTTTCTTCTTTTTTTTTTCATTTAGGAGAGACCCCTGGAACCGTATGGTTAGGAACTCAGGATGGGGGGTGAGGGCCTAAATTGAATTCAATTCACAAACACAACTCACATTCACGCTATCAAACTATGGAATTAATGGTGCATTGGGTCTGTGCTCTTCTCTAGTCTCCTGGTACACCCAGCCTCCACATCCAGACGGCGCTGCCTGCAGTCAGTCACTCTTGCCGAGGGTGTGCACTCTCTAACGTGAGTTTCTTTGTGCTTTTGTGGAATATAAATTTTTTTTCCGATGTAATTTTTTTTGTCCTCAGCTGTGCCTGCAACCTAATTTGACAACAGACGCTGCTCTCACGAAATTTGTGCTTTTGTGTGCATCTGTGGCTAATTGTTGTTTTAATCATGGGATGCATCCTCTTTCCTGCGATCAGGTATTCACAGGGTAAAGTGATCGCTGGATTAGCCAATGGGACGCTGGCCTTCTTCAGCCACAGCCCCACTGGCTGGGACCTCCAGTCGAAAGAGGAGATGTGTCTGGGTCTACCTCCCGTGCAGCCCATTCGCTGTTGCCTAGCGAAAGGGGAGGGCTTATGGGTCGGTTACTGGAATAAGGTTCATATGATCGATGTAGCGAGCCGAAAAGTAGAGGTGAGGCTTTAAGGCGAACGCATACACAGTATGCCTCTACATTAATGATGGCAGTGCAAATTGGCCAATAAATCTGAATCTGACTGCTATCAGATTCAGATTTATTGGCCAAGTTGCATGAAATTTGGTTTTTGTCACTGGGGTGTCTACCAGTACAAACAGAGCAGTATACATATTGTTTACAGGCAAGAAAATGTCATTACAGACTACATTTTATTCACTGGCAGGAGAGGTAGACGTCCTGAGTTCAGAAAGTAAAAGCCCTGCTGCATATTTGTCCTAACTATTCACTAAACCAGCTAATCCTTATTCAGGAAGGTAACTTAGGCAATTCATGAAATAATCTGTTTAATGCACATGAAGGATAAATACTTAACAGGATTTTTACTTTCTGAAGCCAGCATGTTTGCCCCACACAGTCTGTATACAAGTAATCTAGTTTGTATTTAAAAGACAAACAGACAGTGTGGTGGGTGTGCAGACGACAAACAGCATCCTGTGTATGGGATAGAGAGCGTGATGTATTCATGTAATGCAGTATCTGTAAGTGTGACATGACAAAAAGGTGCCTGTGCTTGTTGTTGCTAGCTGTTCTGTTGTTTTGTTATTCTGCTTATTTTTGTTTCTTTCTTTTTTCTCCTCCTTAAAAAGTGTTAAAACAACCGTTAAGTGTTAAATATGCTTTCTGTCGAGTATCTGGCCTCAGCTTTTACTCATGTACATGGTGCACAAACACAGATTTTTGTTTGGCTGTTATTTAGCCTACTACCATACCCTTCCTCTCCAGCTACCATGGTGTTGGTGTGTGTAGGACTGTGTTGGGAGTATTGGGCTGCAACAGTAGACTTTTTGTTTCAGTTGTTCAAATGATTTCGTAAAATTAAAAGTCCCTCTCCCTCCCTCCCTTCCAGAAAACGTTTACAGTGTCAGAACGCAGTGAGCAGCAGGTGCGTTTCCTGTGCGCAGCAGGAAGTGGCGTCTGGGCTTCCTGTCGGCTGGATCCCACCCTCAGGCTCTTCGACTGGACCACTGGGCGGCCCCTGCAGGAAGTCGATTTGTCACCCATGGTGACCAAAGCACTAGGTTAGGACCAAAAGGCAGTGCTTTTTGCCTTTACATACCCGGACATGTTGTACAGAAACAACCTCTCACTGAGGATCTTTGTTGTGGTCTTTGTTTTTTTTGTGAGCAATAATGACAGAGGTAGTTTTCTGCTGATAAGTATTTTGGTCACTCTGTAGTTCCTTATATTTATTTTAATGTTTTTTTTTATTATTTCAATTATTTATTTCTAACTTTATTTGTTTTTGTCTTTGTGTAATTTACAATGTTTTTTTACTTGTTTTTTTTTTTTTTTTACTTTCTATCATTTTCTTTTCTTTGCCTTTATTTTTTGTAAAGCACATGCACTACCTCTGTGTATGAAATACACTACATAAATAAATGTGCCTTTTCTTGCAGTGGAGTTGACCAGACTCCCACTCACATTCTTGTCCCCGGTGTCTTTCAGGTGCGGGCTTCCTGTCCCTGTCCCCTCTACAGGTGTCTGCGTTGGCTGTCATCTGCAGCCGCTTGTGGGTGGGCACTGCCAGTGGGGCCATTTTCTCAGTCCCTCTCAATATCAGTAAGTACAAGCATCCGCTGCCTTTTTCCCCATCTGTCCATGAGAAATGCTTTTCTCCCTAACTGAGAAATGGCTTTTTTCCCCATCTGTCTATGAGAAATGCCTTTTTCCCCATCTGTCCATGAGAAATGCTTTTTTCCTCATCTGTCTATGAGAAATGCTTTTTTCCCCATCTGTCTATGAGAAATGCTTTTTTCCTCATCTGTCTATGAGAAATGCTTTTTTCCCCATCTGTCTATGAGAAATGCCTTTTTCCTCATCTGTCTATGAGAAATGCTTTTCTCCCTAACTGAGAAATGCCTTTTTCCTCATCTGTCTATGAGAAATGCCTTTTTCCCCATCTGTCCATGAGAAATGTCTTTTTCCCCATCTGTCCATGAGAAATGCCTTTTTCCCTAACTGAGAAATGCCTTTTTCCCCATCTGTCTATGAGAAATGCCTTTTTCCCTAACTGAGAAATGCCTTTTTCCCCATCTGTCTATGAGAAATGCCTTTTTCCCTAACTGAGAAATGCCTTTTTCCTCATCTGTCTATGAGAAATGCTTTTTTCCCTAAATGAGAAATGCCTTTTTCCTCATCTGTCTATGAGAAATGCTTTTCTCCCTAACTGAGAAATGCCTTTTTCCTCATCTGTCTATGAGAAATGCCTTTTTCCCCATCTGTCCATGAGAAATGCTTTTCTCCCTAACTGAGAAATGCCTTTTTCCCCATCTGTCCATGAGAAATGCCTTTTTCCCTAACTGAGAAATGCCTTTTTCCCCATCTGTCTATGAGAAATGCCTTTTTCCCTAACTGAGAAATGCCTTTTTCCCCATCTTTCTATGAGAAATGCCTTTTTCCCTAACTGAGAAATGCCTTTTTCCTCATCTGTCTATGAGAAATGCTGACATTGATGCATACATACAAGGAGGTTCACAGTACCTTATCAGTTTTTTCAATTACAAACTGGAATGGGGGATATTGGCAAGGTAGGTTGTTTTTTGGTAGCTAATGACTAGCCTGGTAAACCTGCCCCTCGTACTTCATTTCATTTTGTACAGAGGGTCTGGACCGGAATCTCTTGAGGGTCGTGTAGTCGGCCCCAGCAAGACCTATCCAATCAGCGAACACAGGGTGTGTTCGTTAGCTATGACTTTGACCTTGTGTGCTACATTTGTTATGTCTCTGGGGTATCAAAGAGTTTTTGGGTATAAAGTGTTTTAAACCATGATAATGATAACCCTAGCTGCCTTGTCTGTTGGTGGGACTGCCAGTAAAATAGAAGATAAGTTTTTAAAGGTCAGTAAATAAAGTTACTCTGTCCTCCATGTTAGGCTCCGAGTCATCAATCCCATACTGCACTCTGGCCTTGGCGCAGCTGTGTTACCATGGCCACAGACAAGCGGTCAAGTTTATCATCTCTGCACCTGGTGAGTGACTGTCACCTATGCATACAGCACTTCTGATGTACGTCTACATGAATAGACAGCAACTGTGCTGTATCTCCTTATCAAACTCTCGTTTGCAATCTCTCTCTCTCATCCCATTTTCTCTGTCAGGCTGTCATACCTCGTCCTCAACACCAGAGGGTGCTGATTCAACATCTCAGCTTATTTTGAGTGGAGGAGAGGGCTACATCAACTTTCGTATTGGTAAGTCACCATTAAAGTCCAACCATCTTCTCTCATGGATGCTACAAGTCAGATCTTCTCTTATTGTCTTACACTCAGATTAGTCAGTCATAGTTAATGACCGAGATTTTTCCCCCCCTCTCCACAGGGGATGACGCGAGCGACGGAACAAACGAGAATTCTCCTCAGCGTTCTGAGCGCAGTCACATGATCATTTGGCAAAGCGCGAGCCCCTCTGTACCCAACCCTTCCCTCTGACTTGTTCCCCCTTCTTGAACTTTGGGTTTCGGGGGAGACGACATCTCAACCTTACTGTTCCTTTTGCCCTGAGGTGGTGGGAAGGAGTGTTAGGACCTCCTAGCCACACAGTATGCAGGGTCACTGCCTCAGACTATCAAATGGGGACTCTGTCATGAATATGCAGTAAACTTACATTTCTCTGTTTAATATCTTACCGATGGAGCCTTAAAAAAGCACTATTCATGACTTTCTTGGTTATGGGAGGTAATTTCTTTCTAAATGAAACATTTATTTGAATATGTATTATCCATGTTGGCCTTACACTGTCACCAAAGTGTGTAGGATGGATACAGGCTTCAGGTGCCCTGTGCCTTCCAATGGTTCTAATATTGGTAGCCCTGTCGTGTGACTTTGTCGTGTTGTGATGCAAGTTGCTGTGAATTGGTCAGTATTTAATTTTGTTTTTGCTCTCACTGACAACAAATCTTCATCTGACCTCATGTACGACAATCAATGTAGTTTTCTGATCTGATGTTTGCGACTGCCAGGGATGTTTACCACCATCATCATCACCATCACCACCATCATCATTATCAGCCTTGTGATATCTCTCGCAATGCCCTGCCTTTGTCAGTTAAAGTATGTAAACATCTCTTAGCCTCTCAGGTCGTATTGGTTAACAGTGACAGGTGCGCTGTCCAGAGATTGCCCCACCCATCCATCCCTCCTTAGTGTGCGTACCTCATTATAAGTAACTGAGCCAGCAATGATCGCAGGCATATGGAGAGACTAGAAAGGCACTGCTGGGGCCAGCAAATGAGGTGTGTCCGTCTCTCTGTCTGAGATAGAAGCTGGTGTGTATGCTTGTCTGTCTAAGAGGGAAACTAATGTGTGTGTGTGTGGAGAGCGAGGGAGGAAGGCTGATGAGGTAGGACAAGAGTGCTGTTGTTCACTGAATTTCCATGCAAATGTTCATGAAATCCAGCCATCTCTCTGCTTTGCATGCTGTACAGCTGGGTAAAGGCACTTTATTCTCGTCATGCATGTGATGTGACCCATTGGGCTTTGCAGTGTATGATTTCTCCTGTCAAACTGCCAGTCGTCACTGTAGAAACAAGCTCAGCACTTGTCACGGTTTGTGTTAGGAGCCTCAGTGTATCGTTCATTTTTGCATATCTGAAACCAATGATCAATGTCGTATTTAATCGTGTGTCTGGTCTGATTTGTGTTCTGCATTGATGTAAGAGATTTGATGAGGTGAACCTTTGATTTCGCAGTATTTGCCAGTGTGTGTGGAGACAGAGAGTGTGTGAAGATGGTGAGCCTCATCTTTTGTGATCCTAATTTATCAAGCTATGAATTACAGTATGAAAACTACAAAAACATTTAGGGTCAAAATTTGTTTCTGTATATACTCTTAAGCCCTTTTGTCTTAAGGTGAGCAGAATGATTAAGAAGCAGAAAACTGTGACAACAGTTTTTCTTTAATAAACATACAACTCTAAAGTCTGCGTTTTGTGTACATCGAAAATAAAATCCATTTTACAAAAATGCAAACATGCATGAATCTGAAATAATTAGGCAGTAAGTAGGCTATTTGGACAGGCACTGACAAAGATTTCACACACCATAGCTGACGCTTATAACTTTCAATGATTTAAGGTACTTGTCATCATTGTTTAGTGAAAGTTGTGATATCGAAAATATCCCAAATGGGATCCTGGTCCATCTCCCCATGCCACAAGTCTCGTGAAGATTTTGTTTTGACACAGTGCGCACACGTTCATGTTCATAGGAGAGGGTTGTCCGTCTGAGGAAGTTTAGAACACCCTTCACCTCGCTCAGGGTTCGCTGTGACTCCTGTGGGGTCTGCGAATGCGACGGCTGAGGGAACGAGCAAGGCGATCCACGGCGCTTCGTTTGTAAGTGAGTTCTTTGCCAACAGCCAGACCTTCGATATTACCGCTATACCACATCACCCATCCAGCCATGGAGAAAAGAATCAACAGTGCGCCAGAGTACACCAGCAGGTCGCCAAAATCTCTGCCCTTAATCTCCAGGGGGGCGAAGACGCCAGTCAGCAGAGAAGCAACGCCAAGGAAGTCCATAAGCACGGCGAAAACCAGTGCAAACTTGCAGTGGGTCAGCCCACTGCCATCCAACGATTGATCCTTTATGGAAGAGAAATCATAATAAAACAGTTGTTACGTTACATGGCCAGATTCAGGCAAATAACCTAATGACATGATGGAGATTACAGGTGGCGATAACGCACAGAGGACTTCAGCTAGCTGCCTGTTCACTGCCTGGACACTTGCCAAGAAGAATCTTGGGAATTGTAAACGGTGGCCTTTCAGTTCAAACGCGTTGACAGCCGCACCTTTGGGCGTGGAGGACTGTGCTCAAATTGTCTGAACGATGCTGATGCAACGAATGTAGTAAACACATTACAAAAAGGGAGTCTGTTTTGCATTCTCAGTCACAAGTCTACTTATTCCCACGATTTTTGTAGAAAAAATGGCACGATGACGTGGACTGTGTATTATGACAGAACTGTCTGTGTCTCATGTTATTTTATACGTTGTTGACAACAGCCTCAGGGAGTTTGGAGAAATTAACAAACACGAAAGAGACTGTATTGCGAAAGATCTGTATGGGTTACCATGCAGGTCATTTTCATCTCCAGAAGTGTTGACTACTAGTTAAAAACATTCGACTTACTTTGCTACTTGTGCTGAATTACAATGAACAACTTCACCTGAAAAGAAGTGACAAAACATTCCCATCCTGTCCCGAAAGACTGGTTCTAGCTGGCTAGATGTTGCGTAAATAGAGTGTTAATTTCGACTCACTTCTGAAGAACATTATTGTTTAGTGCAAGCCATATTGAGTTAAAAGTTAACTTAAAGTGTTGGTAATGTAACTCCGTGGAACGTCGAGCTGTTGTAGTAAAGGATAAACAGTTTAAAACACTTGTTAACAACTTCGACATGCAACCTTGTCTGGGCATAACGCGCTCATGAGAATTGAATAGAATCCACCTGTCCAAAACTGCACCTGCGCACGCCCAACAACTCGCTGCTCCACAGTCACACTGCTTTAAAACGCCACCTAAAACCGCCAGGAAAACATGTTAAGATTGGTCAAACTTACCCTCTTTTTGAGTTTAGCCATACTGACCGTCTACATTCCGGTTTGTCTTTAGCACACTGGGCAATGTTTTCCGGGTCAGCGTTTTTGTCTGTATAGTCGTCACAACTCATCCATGTTATTTGACACTCCCCCGAGGCAAACCCTTGTCTATTGTCCCGAATAATTAAAAGGGCATGTTTAACAAATAAATTATAGAAAAAAGTGGTGCAGTCGTGTGCACCGTGGCTTAGCCATAACTTTCAATACATGGATGCTTCTCGGGATGTGCTCCTTGGACATACCACCTCACACCATCATCCCAGGAGTGGAACAGTGGGGACTCCCCCATTTAGGGGCAAGATTTAGTGCTTTACATGTGTACAGTATAGAAGGCTAGATTTCACCGCGTGTTATATGTGTATAGCTAAGTAGGTAAAATAGCATTTTTTGTTGATGAGGATTATCCGATGAAGATCCACCTGCTTTGGCGGACAATATTTGCTACCTGGGTAGATTTGCATACAAATTCATGTGACCACCATCTCCACTGTATAGCTACTATTTATTTTTCCTTTATCGGTTTAGTATCTTTAGAGTACAACAATGTTGGCACTCACAGGCTGTCAGGGTACATGGGCTTGTGCACACCCCCTGCCATTTACCCCTCTAAGGCCAATTTCGAGAGGCGGGAGTAGTCTACTGCTCATATGTAGTGCGCTCATGCTACCACAAGTGGGGGTGCTAGTGAGACAAGGGACTGTAGCCAGTTTGCACAGAAGAAGATACACTTCCTGGAAAAAAACTCTTCTACGATAACCATAACCAGGGTTTTCTGTGAGCGCCGTCCAGGAATGAACGATGTTATATTAATGCTTTAAATCTGTCATAGAGCTGACTACGTTTCTGCGTTAACGCGACGCTATCGATTTGGTGCAGTAGGTCGACTGAAGATTGAGACTTTAGGTGAGTTTGGACAAAACTAACGTGAAAACGTTGTTACCTGTTATTGTTAGCATAGTTACGTGGGCTAGTCAATGAAAGTGTGCATAGAAGAAAAGGAGCTTAGTTTCCGAATGCAGTGCTGTTTGAGCTGCGAAGACGGCCAAGGTAATATGCCAATATGTGTCACAGGCAGGGTATAATCATACTTTGAGATGAATCTAGTAAATAAGCTTGGCTTGTAATGAAGGGAAATACTAACTAGGCTAGTTAGCATGCTACAGGAAGACATCATATGCGTTTAGCAGTTACTTGTTGTGGACTTGCTGTGATGCTTGTCGTTGCCAGTCTTGCTCAAGACTGCGCATTGTTAAGCTGTACATTCATGGGATTTCCCCTGTAATAGTTTTAGATATGCACCGCTTGCGTTTATCACCAAATAGCAGCTTCATGTTTGGCGGACGCCTCCGACATGGTCAGTTAGACATATTTAATTAACATCTGTTGGCTAGCCTAACATGGAGCAAAAAGCAACTGCCCATCGTTGTTTTTCCGCGTTGTCCCATGGCTGCCAGAGCGTGTGTTCTTGTTTTGGTTTCACGTAAAATCAAGCCGCACTCTTACTTGCAGGACTCGCCGTTATATGTTTTAGGTGTGTATCAACAGCAGGTTTTTTAAGTATCGTGCAACTAATGGCGAATGTAGTCCAGCCAAGTTGGTTATGTTGGGCACCTTGCTTATCAGTACTTTACCTATGTAAAGTGGATTTGGTTGTGACTGTGTTCTAACAGTGCACTACTAAGAACCATCTGCAGATAACTTTCATTCTAAAGGTCTGTGGATGTAATTATTTTAGCGGCAACGTCCATACACTAACTTTTTGCGTTTTGTTTAATATTCCCTCAGTGTAAGAAAAAACAAAAACGGAAACATGAACGATGCGGAAACCTCAACGACAAGGAAGCATGGAAGTTCCCGTGAACTCCAAGGTAAGTTGAAAGGAATTTTCTAAAATTGGATGCAGTGACATATTTAGTCTGTCGGGAAAAGTTATGTTATGCCTCTCTTGATCACATGCATGGGTTAAAAATAAACTTACCATACACAGGTTTGTATCAGACAACCGTGCAGTCAGTGCGGTTTTCATAACATCACAAAATTAAAATGACATTTGTCAGACTTGTGACTTGCTACATGCATAGCTTATAGTCGAGGATCAATACATTGTTAATTCAGTTTTGTGTTGTAACTTGAAATTGTACATGCTGCATCAGCCCCATTACGATTACAATCCTAAGTTGTGTTCTGTTTGTGGTGTTTCCCCCTGCAGCTCCTAAAAATGAAGACGCCTATGAAATCTCCATCCCGTTTGAGGAAAATAACTTTGAACAATCTGCCAGCTTTTACAATCAGAACGAGCAGAGCTTTGAAGGTGGGTAGGCTGAGGGCTCTGTGGTAATTTTGAGGTTGACTGAGGTGGTCAGAAGTTTAGGCAGGTGCTGGTTTTGACATTTTGTGATTTTTGTCATAGGATACTGTAAGCTTTTGCATCTGAAGTGCCAAACACATTTTGATGTTTCGTTTGATATTTTAAGCAATACCAAGTATCATAACCAGTAGGCAAGCCTACTGTCCAACTTCTACCAGCTCTGGTCAAACTGTGGTGATTATACAGCTTGAATGCATTTTGTATGTTGTGCGTAGGTGCTGAACCCCCGGCCCCTGGCAGCTCCTACCTGCTGATCACAAACCTGCGCACCCAGCTGCAGATCTCCCTGGAGAAGAACTCCTGGTTGCAGAAGCGCATCGAGGACCTGGAGGAGGAGAGAGACTTCCTGCGCTGCCAGCTCGACCGCTTCATCTCCTCCACCAAGACCCACGAGAGCAATGGTGAGAATGGGGGGGGGGTCAGGCCAGGCAGAGGATTGCGAAAGGGAAGGTTGGAGAAAGTAAAGGAGACTGCAAGAAGCAATTTAGCGAAGAAAATAAAGAGAAGAACTAGGAAGGTTTTTGATGAAAAGTCATAACAGTCCCATACTCTTGTTACAGTGTAGTTTCCTCAATTACCAGAAGACAACAGTAGTGTGAGAGTTTTTGGTCACTTTGTTGAATATTATATTTATTTATTATTATACACATTATTATACGTTAGGTGATAATGTTGTGTGGTGATGTGTTGGGCTTGTTTATGGGAGAGGTTATCAGGAAGGTTATTGCACATGTTCACTCAACTAAACCAGCTAAAGCTGGCTGCAAGATCACTTTCATGTGGCATGATCTGACTGACTACCCTTTTTTTTTTTTTTTTTTGGCAGGTAACGACTCCAGAAGTTTCTCCTGGAAGCGACGACGAGAGAGTGACCAAGGTAAAGATCGTGGTGAAAAACAAACTGGTTGTTTGGTCGAATGCACATAGATGATGTCGGACTTGTTCATCAACATCTAGGACACCTCCGCTCTGTTTTAATCCCACAGACCAGCAGTCTGATGGGCAACGTCCTGCCACCCGCCAATCATTCCAACAGAGGCCCGCCTCCCAGCCCTCAGCCAACTCCAAGTCTATGGGCGGTGGACCCGTCAATAACCAGATGAGCTCTATGTTTGGCTCCTCCGCTCAGTCCCTCAGCAGTAGCAGCAGTAACAACAGAACAATGAATGACTTATCAGGTAAGGGGTTTTGTGTATAGTGTTCTTAGCATCCTGGGGGATATTCAAGAAAGCAGGCCCAGTCATTTAACAGGGTTAAGTCAGAGCAAATGGTACATTTACTAGTAGTAGAGCACTATGGCTTTGTTTTGGTAGGAGATTAAAGCCATAAGACTCTTCTATTAGAAGAGTTGCCACTTACTTTGACTTAACTTTCTCCTTAAGTTAGTTTACCCCCACGGTTGTCTTGTAAATGGTTTTCTAACTAACTCACAGAGTCTCTTTCGCTCATCGGAGATGAGGAAGACGAGTTCCTGGATGATAATTACCTGGAGGAGGAGGTGATGATGCCGGGGTCGGATGTGATGCCGGAGGGCATGACCGTGCGCAGCATGGCAGGCGGGCGCAACAACAGCGGCCATCCCAGCATGAAGAGGAGACGGGTGTTCCGCATCTCCCGAGGAAGGGAGAGGCAGAGAGGTGAGAGCAGGTCTTTTAAGAAGGCACGAGGAGGGTTCTCTCTTATTTGTTATTTTTTATTATATATTTTATTTATTATTTTTTATTATCTCTTTTATTATTTATTATTCACAGTTACTAAAAGGAAACATGAGAGGTTTTAAATTAGCAGAGAGATGCATTTGGACATTCACATCTTTCCCACTAATTCACTGTGAACTGTAAACCTTTGCTTTTCTATCTCTACATTTGTGAAATACTTTGATTCCCAATGTGCATAAATTGTGTTATGCAACATGAATTAGTTGTGTCATGTTGCTCACATTTAAATATGCTATTTCAAATGAGTAAGGAGAGAAGTGGATATGTGTATTACAGTGTACATTTGCACAGTGTGTGAGGTTTTAGTAGAGAACATGTACTTAACTATTTAAATGTCAGCCTATAGTCACTATGATTACTATTAGTAGTAGGCTGGGTAGTATGTTGTATACAGATTATATGTGTTATATAATGCCATAATAATTATCTCCTCTTTGTCCGTTTTTACAGTTAAAGATCCCACAGGTGTTCTGTTCCGCTACAAGAAGATCCTGGTGACGTACCAGCGGCTGAAGAACATGTCCAAGGCCTTTCAGATCCACGGCGTGGACCGCAACACAGTGGCGTCCACCACCCCCATCGCAGAGCTGCTCCTGGTGG
This sequence comes from Coilia nasus, assembly GCA_027475355.1. NCBI lineage: Eukaryota > Metazoa > Chordata > Actinopteri > Clupeiformes > Engraulidae > Coilia > Coilia nasus. Next base: position 6,932,710 of record CM050218.1, on the reverse strand, counting down.
CCCCAGAGAAGGTGGCGGAGGTGGGCGAGTTCGACCCGTCCAAGGAGAAGCTGCTGGACTACGCCCGCCGCTGCTACATCGCCCTGGACCCGCAAACCCTCAGCAAAGTGCAAGCGCTGAAGAAGAACAACCTGCTCCTGCCCATCTCTTACAGGTGAGCTTACAGGTTGTTGCCCCACTGACACACACAAGCTCATTGGAGCTCTGGGCTGCCCATCTCCTACAGGTGAGACTAGAGGTCGTTTCCCCACTGACACACATGAGCTCATTGGAGCTCTGGGCTGCCCATCTCATACAGGTGAGACTCTGGGCTGCCCATCTCATACAGGTGAGACTCTGGGCTGCCCATCTCATACAGGTGAGACTAAAGCTTGTTGCCCCACTGACACACGTGAGCTCATTGGAGTTCTGGGCTGCCCATCTCTTACAGGTGAGAATGAGGTCGTTGGCCCATTGACACACATGAGCTCATTGGAGCTCTGGGCTGTGGGTTGAGTGTAACACCTGGACTGGATTGGAGTACACAGATAATCCAGTTCTCTGTCTAGTGTCCCCATTTTGTTTGCTTAAGTGTTGTATTCATGCATAGAATCGTGGGAAGCTATGAAGTAAATTCACTCTTGAATCTAACCTTGAAAACTAAACCATGTTGTTCTGTCTCTCTCCCTGTCTCTCTCTCCCTGTCTGTCTCTCTCCCTGTCTCTCTGTCTCTCTCTCTCTATCCAGGTTGAAAGGCACAGACCCACGGTAGTGGAATCCTGTCGGCCCTGTCCATCCTGCTGTATCCTATTGCATCACACTGTATTCTAATGTACCATCATGCACCTTTCCACTCATTCTCTCCACCATACTGATGATGCTACAACCCACAGCTGCGGAGGTATTCAGTTGGAGTCAGCTGCAGTGTTGGCCCAGCCCCCCTCTCCTGTGTACTGTGATGTACTCTCCCATTGACCCGTGCGTGTGTTGTATTTATGTACGTATCCTCAGCCGAAGCTCTCTCCCGTCCATAGCTTTTTACCAGTGGCCTCTGTTTGCAGTGGCAGTCCCCCCTGACACACTGCTTTAGCACACCAGGGCCTTTTGTCGTGGTGAATTTAGTAGGGGTAGATAGGCCTCTGGAAGAGCTTCCCAGGTCTGTTGTCATTGGCCGATAGAATGCCTAGTTTTTATTGTACCTATCCTTGAGACGGTAACAAGCTTAATGTTGAATGTATTGTCTCGAAGTCTCAAGTGAAGTTTTAATGTTTTTTTATTTTATTTTTTATCGTTTTTATGGTTTAATGCATTTTTAGGGACCTATGTTTAAAATGTTTTCAGTAGGCTGTACTGTGGGAGTCTAGATTTTAAGAGGGGTGATTTTTTTTTTTTTTAATAACTTCTGGATGAGCAGCCATTGGAAAACCACAAGACTAATAACACTTTGCATTAATTTAGCGCTTTTCCAGGCGTGCCAAGCGCTTTACAGTGAAGGGGGTACCCTGCTAAACACCACCACAACCACAACTAACACTGTATCGGCCATTTTTTTTAAATACCTCAATATTCATTCAGTTTTTAAGTTGAATTTGTGTTTTTCCACTGGGACCTTAATACAGGTATTTAAGTGATGGGATACAGTTTTACAATCTCTCTTTCTATCACACAAACAGGGAAGCATTACGACCTCAAACCTTTGTGATCTGTCCATGCTAGGACGACCAGTTGACGGTGCTGCAGTTTGTGTGATGTATATGTGTGTGTGTGTGTGTGTGTGTTTGTGTGACATGAGCCAACACAGATGGTCACCATGTAGAAACCTCAGATTTAGAAACCTCAGAGTACAGATGCGCAGCTAACTTCTTGGCTCTGGTCCGTGGCATTAAGGGTTAGCGAAACATGCTCAGGAGCTGTTTTTCCCTCAGTCATCAACACAACATGTGACGTCCCATAGACCTTATCTTTTCATGTGTCAGTTCTTCACACCCAGCAGTGGTACTGCCCCCCTGAGTTGGCCGTGTGTGAGAGAGAGAGAGAGAGAGAGAGAGAGAGAGAGACCGTGTGAAACGCAGCCTCAACTGGTGTTGAGTAGCTGGATGTTGTTTTAGTTTCACAGACTGTCTTGTATTTTTTTCTTCTTTTGAGAAAATGGAAGGAAGTTTTCTGGGGAACAAAATGGACAGCAAAGCTCAACTCCTAGCAAATCATGGACTGGTTTAACTGTTGCTGGGTGGGGGGGGGGGGTTGTCTTTTCACTGATGTATCTGCCATTATTGATTACGGGTCTGGTACTTTTTAAGTTTTCCTCAGGAACCAATGAATCTGTCATAATTGAAGCAGAAACACCAGAGTTTACTTTGATACTCCTATGCTAGTTGCAGCAGTAAACAAAGCTAGTTTTCATGCCCTCCCCCTCTCCCGATCACAATGAAGAAAAGGCAAATGGCAAAGCATTACAAATGTGTCAAACAGTTGTTAGATGAGGGAACCTTAAATCAAGTCAATAATAACGATCATTGTGACACTAAAGCGATTGATTTCCTACACAACCCAGTCTTTACTTGGCCTGGCTATCTTTTCCTCCTGACAATTATGTTTGTAATTACTTGTATGGTGGATGCTGTACTGAGAAGGACGGTATACTACAAAGGTGATAAAGTGATAAACCTGATTTATTTAACCCAGACAAGTAGCCGTAAACCTGATAGAAGAAGAGCTCGTTGCCATTTGTGTAGTGAAGAGAATGAGGCCTCGAGTTCCTCTAACAGGTTTACGACCTCTGAGTAAACTAAACCAGGTTTACCGCCTCTCTGGAATGTATGTATTGAAACATTCTGCTCATGTTGTGAATTTGTTGCCCCAGTGTGGTGATGACAAGTATCCATGTTCTACTGAATTTGCATTGAAAATTCCCGTTAATCCCATGAACTGAGCCAGCTCTCAGTGGCATTCAGGAGCTTGTTGTAAATAAAAATGCAATGAATGCAAAAACAGACCACTGAAGTGAAGCGATTTTCTTATGTTTCCTGTTTTGTTTTTAATAAGTTTCAGAAGTCGTGTCCAAGGAAAAGACATTGCAGCTCAACATTGTCAGCTGTTAACTTTATAAAAGCTTTGAAATACTGGAATAATTACAGTAAAACTATTTTAAGACTTGACAGCCGTACAATGCAGACTTATTACCATTTCCCCTGACTACAGTGAGGAACCTGACAAAGACCCAGGAAGGATGGCCATAAGCCCTGTACAGTTTATCAGTTAGTGAAAAAAAGAGGTTAAACGGAATTTTCCCAAACCATAGTCAGGATCAGTTTGGTGGGCTTGTACAGGTGTTTTGTTAAAAGCATATAGATAACAGTACATAGTTAATTACAGGTCAGATATTATACAAAGTTCACTCCAAAGAACCAGTTAAAAAACATTTTGCATTGCACCTCCCATTCCTCTTAAAACAAACCGCCTGACTTTTAAGTCATCATGCGAGGCCTGTTGGCGCTTTAAGGCTAAACTCTGCTCGGCACGGCTTGTCCACGTTTCCGGCAGCTGCCTCTGTGTTTGTTCCAGCTTATGAGTTCACGCTTATCCCTGCGTGAATTGGAGAGAGCCGGCAGGAGCCACTCTCTGCTGAGTCGAGTCTTTCCCAGCTGTGTGCGCTGCTCTCGCTGCCAGCAACCCTCAGCCAGTGTAACAGCGAGACAAACACACCAAACTCTGTAAGCCAGCTGTGGAAGCGCAGGTAGTCCACTGAGGCTCAGTCTCCCATAGGGTCCCAGCAATGGCCAGCTGGGCTGAGGAAGCCCTGACGTAATGCTCAGTGGCCTACAGTATATCCAGTCTGCGTGGCTGGAAGGTTGCGCGAGTGTGTATGTCCAATGGTGGAGCCGTCAAACCTCCTGAGTTCATTAGTGTGTGTGTGTGTATATGTCCACTGGTGGAGACGGCAAACCTCCTGAGTTCATTACTGTGTGTGTGTGTGTGTCTTTTGTGCGAGGGCTCTCAAAGAGCTGCTGTCGCCGTAGTGATCTTGTGTATGTCCATGAGATTGCGCTGCCGTGCTTTCTCGTTGGTGATGGTCTCCAGGTGGGATTCCGGAGCCCATCCTCGGTGTCTGTCCGACATCCGTGTCCCCTCCACCCAACCTGCAGGAAGGGGATAACGAGGTAGACAGATCAGATCTGGCATCGGGTAGAGCTTGCTTCGGCATGCATGCTTTGTGGTGCCTGCTTTACTGTAGTTTATATTTTGTGGTGTATTTGTGCAGGTAACTAACTACCTTAAATGTTATGACACCAGGCGACACTTAAGCAAAAAAACATGAGTAATATCTCTAGTCTTTGTGTTTGTTTTAAAGCTTGTGTTCTTAGTTGGCTGGGATTTCTTGTAGTTCAACTTACCATCACTACTGTGTTGATGGACCAATAGGACATCAGCTTTCTCCAGGCTGAGCTCGTCTGGTTGCTGGGCCACATAGGCGCGTACACACTGCATCTGAGGGAAATCTGTGTGCGTGTGTGAGAGAGAGAGAGGGAGGGAGAGAGGGAGAGATATAGAGGGAAGGGCTGTGGTCAGAAAAACTGAAACATTGTGTGTTTTGTCCTGTCAACAAGAGCCAGCATGCTTCCTCTAACATCTCTCTTTTGGGTTAAACAACCCTCTCTTTCAGACAGAAGTCTCTGTGGCGAATGCTCCAGTTTTTATTAAACACCTGGTGCTACTAATCTCGTGTCCCCGAGTGCCTTAGAATCATCATCTGATCTGTTTGTGTGTGTGTGGCTTGTGTTGAGGCCATCTCTCCTGCCCCAATACGTAAACAGCAGGGGGCGCCACTTGGTAAATGGCATGTATACAGCGCGTTAATATAATCAGCAGAGCACACACTGCACTTTACAGAGAGAATGCCTCACATTCACCCACTCACACACACACCGATGGAAATGCCACTCAAGGCGCCAACCAGCACACAGAGAGCAGGGTGTGATTCAGTGTATCATCTGACACGACTGCCCAAGAACACTTCAACCTAGCCAGGAGGTGGAGTCGAACCAGCGACGCTTCGGTTCCTGGACAACTCCTCTACCTCCTAAGCCACTGCTGCCCCACTTCCCCGCATGCCCCGCCCCACCCCACCCTCTAGTTTGCTTCGCATCTGATGGTGGTCGCTTCACTGGAACCAGCTGGGCTCTGGCATGTTTGCGACACAGCTTCCTGTGGTAAGAGCGGTATGTGTGTGTGTGTGTGTGTGTGTGTGTGTATGACTGTGTGTGTGACACATACCCTGTGCTGCTGTGAAGTCGATCTCCGGGTGGGGGCTGGAGACAGCAGAGATCCAGCGCAGTTTGTCGCTTCTGTACACACACACACACACACACACACACACACACACACAGACGGGAAGAGTTTATCTATTAGTAAACAGGAAGGAAAGTTATCTGTGTTTGTCATTTCACACTGACCAGAGTAATAGTGTGTGTGTGTGTGTGTGCTTGTGCGTGTGTGTGTGTGTGTGTGTGTGTGGCTCTAAGTTAGCAATGGCTTGTGATGCAAAATTATCAACATAGAAACTGAAACTGGAAAATAATGAACAAAGGTTGGGTTTGGGAAATAAACCTCCAAGAGGAAATCTATGTTCAAAAGAACAAAACAAAAAACAAAACAAAACAGAACTAGTACATTGACCAGCACACACACACACACACACACACACACACACCGACCCCCCACTTACAGTGTGTCCGTTCTCAGCAGCACAGATTTCCGGGCCAAGTGAAGGCGAAAGAGGTTCTTCTGCAGCGAGTGTAGCTTGACCCGGCAGTTTTCGGCACGCAGTTCCCCCACAGGACAATGATCGATCACGGTAAACCTCCCACCTCTGTCAAGAGAAGCCGAGAGTGTTTTCGACAAAAAGAACAACGGGGTTGAACAGATTAGCAAAATGTGGTGACAGGTACAACACTGCAGACACCTCTCTCTACTGAACAAACATGCTCAACAAAAGATACAAGAGTGAGTCACCCTTCTCCAGTTCAGACATGGGCTGTGGTACTAGTGCCGCAGTATGTGGACAGACTTGTCTGTTAGGGTCGTGGCACACCTGTACGAAAGGGGTACATGCCTCCAATGTTGTTGCTTCTCTGCCAAGCCAAACAAGCCTGTGTCACTGTTTAGAATTAACCTCAATGGGTTCCTGCTAATCGTTTGAATTCCTTCAAAACTCAAGGCCAGGTCCACGCAAAAAAGAAGATGTGGCCTAATTTGTGAAATAAATCAATTTCAGTGTATCCCTGAACATGATGAACTGTAGATGTCCTTTCCCACAGAATGAACAGGTCAAACAATGGGGTTGGTGATGGTTGAGTGACGCACATCACATGAACAGAAATCACCTCCTGAATGCCGTGGAACCCATTCTGGCAACATTTCCTTTAATCATGATTCATCAGTGATTGTGAAATATGGCTTCAAAGCTTTTGATAATTATCACAGAATTCCCATAATACAGCCTCACCCAACTGTTATTTACAAGAAGGGGGTTAACTGCAGTTAATAGTATAGTGCTGCCCAAATTTAAAATAATTATAGTCCAGTCAGATCAGATGAATAACAGGCCTGCGGTGTTTTCCTTGTTTATCAAGAGAACCCAATGATCTGTGTAAGAAATTATAGTTTCCTGCCTGCGATACCACTACAAATGTGGCTTCCTGAATGGTAATCCCATTATGGTAACAAAAATGGTCTACATTCACTAAGATACCTGAGGTGTGAAAACACCAATCAATTATAGTATGGGTTGTGGAAGTGATCAAGTGAGAACCAACACAGCCAATGTTTTAAGTTAATGTAATTACCATGCAGAGTGACAAAAGGTCTCCAGACCTGTTTGAATGATCAACCTAGCTCATTTACATCAAGGACATAGGAGGAGTCTTAACAGCATAAATGGCTAGAGTTTGAGATGCTTGTGATTCAGATTGACACCGCTGAATCCGGAGTATGTTCCCATGCTTCGTCACTGCTCATTACTGGAATAAAATATGATTGCTGCATCAACCAAGAGACACACGAACCTTTTTCTTACATCTGTCACTGTTCTGATTTCGTTTGTCAGTTTCTACCTTAACAAGACAAATGCTAACAATGTTTTGGTGCAGCCATATAATGTACAGATCGTGTTAAAATACCACAGCAACTGAACTATTAGGTGTGTGTGTGTGTGTGTGTGTGTGTGTGTGTGTGTGTGTGTGTGTGTGTGTGTGTGTGTGTGTGTGTGTGTGTGTGTGTGTGTGTGTGTGTGTGTGTGTGTGTGTGTGTGTGTGTGTTGCTCACTCTTTAGGCAGCGAAAGCAGCAGGTGGTCATTAAAGAGGTGCATGTAGACACTCCGCTCTGTCTCTTTCATGGAAAAGTCCATCAGCTCCGTCACCAGGCCCTCTCGGACCATACGCCTGGACTGACTGATCAGGGGCAAGGTCTGTCAAATAAATAAAACAAAACAATACTCAATACTTTAGTAACTAATCCTTCATGATGATTAAAATCCCATTATGTCTAAACTTTAATCAAAGGCCCTTTTTATGTAGTTGGGCAGAAGAGCTTTAGTCTTACCTTGCATTCAAAGTCTACCTTGGCACTTAAAGACACCAGGGATTCTATACTCTTCATCTGGGTGATGCTATCATTACTATCCTGAATCATCTGCAGAGATAAGAGAAGAGAGGTATTATTTCAGACTTAAGAGGAAAAAAAAAAACACACTCGCATGCTAAGTGCGATGCTAAATCAGATGCTGATTTAGATGCTAAATTATTTATTCTTTAAACCACCATGTCCACAAGCAGATGCGTTTTAGCCCTTAGGCCTTCATCAGTGCGTATTATTTCAGAGACAGTTCTAGAACTTTGGGTCCAGAGAGCAAGAATGTAACATTGGCTCAAGTCTTACCTTTTCTAGGAGCTTCATGGCTTTAATGGCTTGGGCTTCATCCTCTGATTTAGGGGCTGTTCTTTTCGCAATGTTCTAGAAAGGAAAAACAACAAAATGGTGAATAGATGGTAAGTATAAATGTTTAAAAGGGTTTACTGTGATTTGTCTCTGAGTATTTGGTTTTATGAAGTTTTGAAGTTTGAATTTGAAGCTTTCTTCAAAAACACCATACAAATGTATAACTAAATAAATGAGTAATACTATTTCTTTGAAGGAAAATAGTGACGGATGACCCAAAGGCAGTGAGGGGTGTGTGCAGTATGTTAAATGTTGTGTACCTGGATGAATAGTTTGAGGGGTATGTGCATTATGTATGAATAGTGTGTACCTGGACCGGTAGTTTGAGGCGTATGTGCAGTATGTATGAATGGCGTGTACCTGGACGAGTACTTTGAGGGGTTATGTGCAGTATGTATGAATGGCGTGTACCTGGACGAGTAGTTTGAGGGGTTATGTGCAGTATGTATGAATGGCGTGTACCTGGACGAGTAGTTTGAGACGGGTGATGCGCTGGAAAGGGAGGATGAGGAAGGAACGCAGAGGAAGTCTCTGACACACCGGGCTGCGTTCCAGCTGCTCCACAAGGCGCTTGAAGTGGTGGTTCTCATCCCTGATTACAGACACACACATACAAGAGGCAAACATTCACTGAATTTGCCTGTGTAATATCCAGTTTACCTTAGAACCAGCTTAAAAAAACTACAGCATTGTGCCACATGGATGTGTTGATATTGGTAAAACTTAACAATACAGTGTATTGTATGTTCATAATGTGCATGGCATTAGGTTAAACCAACCTAGAAAGAGCCATGCTGCGGATTTACTTTTTTTAATAGCTGGATCTGTGCTTAACTTACTAAGCACATTGTAGCTTTTTTTCTTTTTGTCTTTATTTAACTGCATCAAAAAGGCACTAGACCAAAGGTCCTTGGGCCTGCCCAACTTGATCTGTGTGTTTGCCATTTTCCCCAACACCTAACATCCTCAGATCCTCAGTAACGCTCACAATCAGATGAACACACAATTTAAGTTATCATCAGCATTTCATTTGCACTGGTTTTAACCAGATATGACTGGAATAGGCAGCTTTAGAGAGACTTCGGTAAGCGTGGGAGTGACGTGTTTGTATGAAGGGAGGTGGATAAGTCTTAAGAACCAGTGAACACCAGTATCCCATAGGATGACTGGGCAGATGTAAGGAGGACAGTATGTGGTGCTAGTAGGGTTGCCATCTACAGTATGTCTGACAAAAAAACCTGGACATTTCGGCAACCCAATCAACCTTTTTGCTCATAAGCAGCGACCCGGGTGTCAGTGTCCCAGGAGAATATTTTTTTCACCCGGGAAAGACCATTAAAAACCGGGACAGTCAGTTAAAACCGGGACAGGTGGCAACACTAGATGCTAGTAGGTAAGTGGATACATGTAACAGGCCACATCTAAACACTAAGCTTTAAGCACAGGAGTGGCTTTATGAAGCCTTTAACGGTTGCAAACTACTACTAATGTAGCATCTACATCACAGTTGAAATCGTTGATTCTGATGAACACACTGTGCATCGACACAGAAGTTGTCTGCACCGAATGAAAACTTTACAAAGCTGTCTGTATCTTACGGTCTGTCAGGTTAAGTCATTAGACATCGCTTGCTATACTTCGCAGATTCTACAGCGCTATTCTGTGCGCTCCAAAGAGCTGGAGCAGAAGTGTAATCCTTCACGTGGTAGTGAGAGGACGTCTATGTGGCACTAAAGACGCATGCACTCACATGAGCCGCTGGTAGGTCTTGTCCTGGTACGATTGGTTGGTGAGGTACGGCACGTACACCAGCTGGAACATCTGGCAGTGCCGTGTGATGATGTCACACACGTCAAAGTGCAAAGTGTCATTCTCCACCCGCTCCTCCAACTTGGTCAGGAAACTGGACATCGGCATGGAAACAAACGGCAGCCAATTCGTTAGTGGGGAACAATGATGCTGTTAAATTCATGGTTGCTTAATGATAACAATGTCAGGATTTTCTTGTTGTTTTAGCACTTTACACGTATTAAGTTAAACAGCTGAACAAGAGCAGAACACATCCAAGAATAACAATAAACTCTACTCATGTCAAACATGGGCTTTGACTTGTAATATTAAAAACTAATATTCCTTTCTCATAAATATTTCATTACATTAGAGTACACTGCAATTAGCAGATGCTTTTATCCAAAGCGATTTACAGTAGAAGAGAACAAGCTCAAGCTCAAGTAACAATATAATAATACGGTACATATTAGACATAGTAACTGAAAAATCAGCAGTGCACAGTAAGAGGGGGCCTAATAAACCTGGCCTCAGCCTGAGCCTGTGTTAAGGTCCGTTCACACCAAGATCTATAACGATAACGACAACTATAACTACAACTATATGGGTGTACACACTGAAGAACGACATTTTGACGGCAACATTCTACTCGTGATTTAAACATTTAATAGAACATGACGTCCTGTGAATTCTTATGAATTCTGATTGGCTGACAGTGCTTTTATAGTTCATAAAATTGCTCTGAAAGTGATCCCAATGATATCGTTCAGCCTGCCGTTGTCGTTATAGTTGATATAAAAGAGGGGCCTGATAAACCTGGCCTCAGCCTGAGCCTGTGTTACAGCAGACACAGCATGGTGTGCTCCAGGGAAAGAAATAATTTACCAGCCACCAGCTAGTAATATTTACAAAGTGGCTTGTAGACTCCAGACACAAAACAATGATTCACTTCACACTGAGTGCATGGAGAATTTTTTACCGTCAATTTGTCAGTGGCTGGTAGAGGTTCACATTTTGGGAGATAAATATCCAGTACTGACCTGTGGCTGATGGCCCTGACGTCGGGCAGCCGTGAGAAGAGCCAGTTCCTGTCCTGGGTGGTCAGCAGGGAGCCCAGCTCTTTGGACTTGACGAAGTGTTCGACCACGATGTCCAGGCTGCGGCTGTATGATGCCTCGCTGGTCACTACCTCAAATCGGACCTGTCAATCACACAGGAACGCTTAGCTTAGCTCGCGTGCATTTGGTGAACACAGACATTAACGGTCATGCTCAAATATAACAACACACCGCAAAACCACTAAACTATGATTTAAAGTATGTCATTATGCAATTACTAAGGTTCCCACAACATTGTTTGCTCATAGGTTAAAAATAACTGCTTTAGCTTAGGGACCAATTATGCGGCAGTGGGGCGCAACTGTCGTATACTTTGCCCAGAACAGCCTTGTCGACAGTTTGATGTGACATCTGAAAACTACTGTTCTCCCAAGAGTTTGTGGGCAAAACATTCCTCCTAGGCCCAATACTTTCCAATGCATGCTGTTGCTTATTTACAGCTGTAGAGGCTGGGCATATGGGGGTTATGGGAAATGTAGTTCATCTTTAGAAAAACAGGGAGTTTTCCTCACTGATTCCTGAGGTTTCTTCCTGAATTCACACAAATCAAACAAACAGGGAGTTTTTCCTCACCACTGTTGCTCCCTGAGGACACTAACAACCCGACTGCGCCTAAATGAACTTTCCTTGTTCTAGCGCCTTTGGTTTGCAAGGACTGCTGACCTGTGTTCACGCAAGAGCCCGCATCAACAGGGCATTGCATAGTTCCAGCACCTCTGGACTACAAAGACTGTTGACCGGGGCCTACAAGGACTGTCTACCCGTGTTCACTGCTTAACAAAACCAAATTCTACTAACCATCTCTTTACATAGGTACCTTCAATGTTCTCTACACATCTGTTTGCTATTATGTCCTCCTTTTGTAAGTCGCTTTGGATAAAAGCGTCTGCTAAGTGTAATGTAATGTAATGTAATGTTCACGCAAGAGTCATTTTGCTACTGTATTCATCCGCTACGGCGCCACTGGACTGCAAGAAATGTTGTCTTGTGGTGACCTTGCCAAACTGTAAAGCACTTTGAGCTGCATCTTGTATGTATGAATTGTGCTATACAAGTAAAGATTATTATTATTATTATTATTATTATTATTATCTCTACCTCCTGCAGCCTCCGCTGGTCCTCGGTCATGTCATCCAGCTCAGTGCTGTTCCTGACGCTGGGCAGGTCCTGCCACAGTGACTGGGTCTGTGCGGAGATGGAGACGCGGGGCGAGGGTGGCCGGGGGGGCGGTGGAGGGGGCACGGGCAGGGTCGAGGACTTGCCCGAGAAGGAGCCCGAGGAGTGCTGGAGGGAGTGGGGGTGGGGTGCGCTGGGTATCGGGGGCAGGGGCCGCTGGGCCGGGCTCGGGGTGGGCGGCACCAGCGAGGAAGATGATGATGATGATGCCGAGGTGGTGGTGCTGGAGGAAGAGGAGGGGTCTTCGTTCAGCGAGAGCGAGTCGGAGTGGGACTGGCGAAGGATCTCCCTGTTCAAAACCACCTCGCTGTACTGCTGATAGAGCTGAGAGTCTGCGAGATGCCCAAAAGAGAGAGAGAGAGAGAAAAAAAGAAACTTAGGGCTCATTTCCACCAAACACTCTGTGCGTGTACAGAGCGTGTCCGTTTTCTGTCCGTATTCGTTTAGAATGCACGTTAACAGATTAGACCATTTCCACCGCACGCGTGGAAATGAGCGTATTCTGTCCCTTTACAAACCTAATGTACACGGATACACGCTGTACACGCTCAAGTCGGTGGAAATGAGGCCTTAGTCACGGAAAGGCAAATATTAAATAAAAACGAAAGTAACTGACAAGGATTTATGGGAGAGGAGGGAAGAAATGACCGCAAAATTCCCGACAAAATGAATTCTATATAATCACGCAAAACAGGGCCAAACTGAACTTCCCTAGAGAGGAGCAGAGATGTTATTAGACAAATTCCTCACTCCTGCATACTTGTTTGAATGATAAAGAAGCGGCAGCAGCAGCTGTTTTTTCCACAGGCGTCAACTGCCTGCTCTAACCTGTTGAGAAGCCTCGAGCACACGTCAAAACAGCACAAGTCATCCTAACCACGCTTTGGTGAAAGCTACACTATTTTTTTTTTTTTTATAGAAAATGTTGCTCACTTCTACAGAACAGGGTGTTTTCTGTATGTCATTTGTGGTAGCTTAAAGTGAGCATTCAGCAGATTATACCTGATTAGCTGATTAGTCATTTCGATTTTTGGAATATCCTCAGAAAAAAAAAAAGGTTGTACAAGTAGAAAATGAGCGTAAGACGAGGTACAAAAAATTGAGTACGAAGGGGAACAGGAGTGGTTGTGAAAGGAGGAATTAGGGCACCTACTGAAGAATTTAGAGTTCCTTTTCTTCGTCCTCCCAATGGATTCCACCACTTTCCTGAGGGGGTGAATAAAAATGAAAAATGGGGAAGAGTGTGTGTGTGTGCGTGTGTGTGTGTGTGTGTGTGTGTGTGAGAGAGAGAGAGAGAGAGAGAGAGAGAGAGAGAGAGAAGCAAAATGTATGTTAAAGGTCGACGCTGAAATATTGTTATACCCATCTCATAACACTAAAGTCCGCACCAGCTGGTACAGGAATTGCTGATAGTATCTGTGCTTGGGCCTTTACATGCAGGCATAAAGCTGCCTGGCGTTTTCAGGAATGCACAGGATACACTTAGTCACATACACAACAGGAGCCCTTGAGTGGGGGAGTATTAACAAACCGTGACTGGAAACGAAGCACCATATCCTGTATAAACTAGAAAAGCCATTCCCATTTTTAGAAACCCATGTAATGCAACATCATAATGACTAGTAGTGACAACTGCTGTGACTTCACCTTTTCACCATGTGAAGTGGAATAAAACGTTAACATTGACCTTATTCAGATACATTTACTCAGGGTAACATTTTAGGCTCATCTTTAAACAGTCCTGACTTATTAAGACTCACAATAAAGGAGTGCCATTAGTGACAGGATAGACCCCACACTACCCATCTTTCTTACCGTAGCTCCACTTCATTCCAGCTAAGTTGCATGTCATCGTTTTCGTCTTCTGCAAACATGTACACACAGACACATAGAAACTCAGTGCCACAAGTCCTGCATGACTGCCACACAGATATCACACTTTCGTGCATAGTGACGGCATGGTACACACAGAGAGGCTGGGAAGCATTGTTGTTCCATATAGCTGTCACACACACAGTGATGGCAGACATGATTATCACCACACAAAACATGACAGTAGTGACTATGTGAGGGCCAAGGATATACCAACACACAGAAAAAATAGCTTAGAAACAGATCAACAGATTAGGTTAGAAACAGAAAAATCATTCGCAGGCACATATCCACACCCAAACACAGACCACATAACTTGAACCAAAATACAGTGAACAGTGCAAACATAACTAAATAGACTAAAACCAAACAAAAACAAAAGAACACCATACCATACCCAATATGTCGTGCTCGTGGCCCTATTTTGTGTGTGTATGTGTGAGAGAGAGAGAGCGAGAGAGAGAGAGGGAGGGAGGGAGAGAGAGAGACAAATAGAGAAGGACAGAGATAGTTAGATAGAAAGAAAGAAAGAAAGAAAGAAAGAAAGACAAAGAAAGAAAGAAAGAAAGAAAGAAAGAAAGAAAGAAAGAAAGAATTTGTGCATGTGCAGGTTTGGTTCAAACCTTTTGTTAACTTCTTGAAAAGTCCAAAAATCTCTCTGGTTGGGTGTATGCTGAGAAGAGCTTCCATTTAGTCTGAACACGTCTGAGCTACACCTACATCTAAGAGTCGTATGACAGAACGCAAACCCCACACCTCTCGAAGGTGGGAATTCCAGCTTTGCATAATCAAGAGGCAGTCCGAATGACATCCAACTTCCTAGCACTTTACACCTACGTGACATCCTTACCGACAGTGAACACTGTAAGCTGCAATACTGAAACTGAAATACTAACATTTTACAGAGTTGAGGAACCCAAAAAATATGACTTGACATTTATTTTTAACACTGGACCATGCGAGAATGCGGACCAGTAAACAAGTACATTATCTGCCTCAATCTGTCTGCCTCAGTCAACAGTCCTCTGTACAACCTGGTGATGTAAGCAATGTAATTCTTATCGCTGTTGTGACGTGTATCAGACAGACGATCACCGTCAAAACAGAAAAGGCTACCATGCTGGGCTGCAGGGAAAAAAGCAATCACTAAATATTGGCTTCAGAAAAACACTCCTACTGTGGGTACATTTGTTAGTATAGCTAAAGAGGTATACCTCCTTGAACAGATGACCTATTCTATACGGATTCAAAAAGAAATTGGAGAGAGAAGGTGGAAAAATGGTCCATTTACACGAATGACATAGAACTGTCAGCATAGGCTAACCAGACAGGTAATGATCATAACATGTACACTTTTTTATGACTTCATGTTTTGTGTTTTGTTTTCTGTTTCTTTTTCCCCTGTTTTTCCTGGTGTGTATTGTCTTGTGTAGCTCTACCCCCTCCCCTGTTGTTGTGACAAAAGTATCATAAATAAAAAGTTACAAAAAAACAGAAGGGGCTCTGAGCATTATGGAGCCAAGCGAGATGTATTACTGCCCAATGTCCTATAAACGATGACATTTATAGCATTCTCTGTGTCGGACACCCTGGCACAGCCAGGGTTGTAACAGGAATGAGGTTATAAATTACTAACAATTCCTGGATGATGCTCCAGGACACTGTGCCATAGGTTACACTTTTGCCTTATTAGGTTTGATTCAAGAGTCTAGTGCTCCTAATCTAATTTTTATACATTTCATTTGACAAAGTAACTGTGTGGTGATTCATGAAATGGATCTCTCTGATCTCGTATGCCCTCTTTCTGTTTCTGATTTGTTCTGTCCTGTCGTTCACTCACCAGTGCTAGTAAGACATCTAAATTATAATTTGAGGATCGTGACAAGTGAGTAGAATTAGGGCACAGAATTAGATCTCATGAAGTGAACTTGTTGAGTTGTATGACTGATTGTAGCCCTAAACCACCTATTTGAATGAACAGAGAAACCTAAGAGAGGATCCAAAGTATCAAATAAACTAAGTTAACTCTGATAAACACGGTGTTCTAGGTATGTTCAGACTCACTGGCATTTAGACTTCTTCTCCACATTATGCAACAGTATGCTACAGTGTGAGATATGTTTGCGGTAGGCAACTGTTTTTGATCATGTACAGTCATGTGAAGACAAACGCAGCTCTCATTCTCACTTGCCATCCAAGCTATGCATTACTACAGTTCTGTGTGTTTTGGCCTGCAATACCTCTCACAAAAATGTGAGAAACGCCTTCACCACATAATCAAAAGACACCTGTTTGCATATTAGCGAGCTTTTAGCAGAGCTGTTGGTGGTAATACTGTAGCTATGCTTTTAGCAGAGCTGTTGGTGGTAATACTGTAGCTATGCTTTTAGCAGAGCTGTTGGTGGTAATACTGTAGCTATGCTTTGTACGCAGGCAGCACACTTTGTTAGCAAAGTTTGTACAATTTTTCTTTGACCCTTCAAACAGCTGTGATACTGCCTGTGCTCCAAACCGAAACAAATACCGTATCAAAAGGCCTGATAAAGTATACAGTCCAAAGCACAGGCAAATCTGACCACCAAAACCAGAAAAGCTGGCAAAACACGAGATCAGTGATCTCCGATTTCCTTTTTTTTTTCACACACAGTGACAGTGAGTAATAAAGCGTTCAGCATCATGTTAGACCCTGGCTGGCCTTTCATCTTACCTGAGCTGGGGAATATTCTGGTCCTGCGGTCTCTACCCACTCCTTCTCCCTCTTCCTCATCCTCCTCCTCCTCCTCCTCAGGTTTGCCCTTGTCCACCGTCTTTCGAAACCCCCTCCTCCTCAGTCGCGCCCCGGTCCCTTGGTCTCGAAAGCTGTTGGTGCTCAGTAGCATGCATTTCGCCTTCTTTGTCGTCCTCATAACTGCCCCCGCCTTCCCCTCCCCTCCCGCTGGCTCCCTCTCCACAGACGAATCTCTGGACTGGGAAACGGGCTTGGCCTCCGCCTCTGCCTTCACCTCGGAGTCTGTGTTTACCCCTCGCACCGGTCCCTCCTTCTCTTTCCCTGCCTCCCCTCCTACTACGTATATCTGTATGCCCGCACTTGTTTGCACGCCAGTCTCAGTCTCAGTCTCTGTGCCTGTGCTTTTCTCTGCATGCCCACCCGTCTCTCCGCCTTCATGCACGGCTATCTGCTCTTCCCCATGCACGTGTACCTCCCCCTCAGCATGCGTGTCGTCGGTGTGTGTTAGGTCCCCAGCATGCTCCACGCTACCTCTCGGCTCCTTCCGGTCCCCGTCCCCGGGCTCGTCCCCTGGTGGTGGTGGCGGTGGCAGTGGCGTAGCCTCAGAGTCCCCGTCCTGCTCTTTAGGTCTCTTCTGGACCGTGGCGTAGACTGGCATTGGCCCAGGTGACGCCGGCGGTGGCGGTGGACCCTCTGTGCCCTCCGACGTCTGGCTCGCGTCGTGTCGTGCCTCGGCACGGGTCTCGGGCACCTCGCCCAGCGCTTGGTCTTCGGAGGAGCCGAGGATCTCTCGCACCACGTTCTTTGCCCACCTGAGGTGGGGCATCTGCGAGTGGCGCTTCAACTCCTCCGCCGTGGACCAGATCTCCTCGGACGGGTAGCCCTCCCCACGCTCCTCCTGCCCAGCTGGCTGATCTGAGGTGCTGCTGGGTTCCTGTATGACTGCGTACCCGTAGTCCTCAAAGTTGACAGCAGCTGGTGGGTGTCGATTGGCCTCTGGAGAAGAGTTTGCATGGGTTTGAATGTCCGATGACGATGTCACTTCCTCTTGCACAGGCTCATTAGCCCTCAGCTTGTCAGTTTGTCTGTCAGGCTCCCTCTCTGCCTCTTGCAGGTTTGGTGTTGCATAAGCAGCCTCATGTGCAAGCCTATCATCTTCATCCAGGTCTTTGGATGGAGGTGGCTGCGTTTTGGGTTTGCTGTCCCCAGTGAGGTCAAGGGACCTCCGGTTGCTAAGCGCTAGGTCAGAGTATTCAGTCTGGCCGCTGTGCACTGATTGTAAGTTGTCCAGATCAAGGTAGGCTCTTTTGTGTGACTCTTTTCTGGGAAGTTTGCTCCCAACCACGCAGAAGATACTTCCTGGTTTCTCTCTGTCTGACTTCATCCTCCTATCCTGCCATCCATCCATCCCTCTCTCCGTCTCATGAGCTCTCTGGGAATGCTTGGTCCCGTCATCTCTGGCACCGCTATCCCAGAATTCCGTGCAGTCCACAAACTTTTCCTCCTCCTCATCTCCCCCACTGGAGACAGTCACAAACCCGTCCTCTATGGAGGGTGACGTCCGCCACCCTCCCAAGATCTCCCTGTCGCTCAGCCCCTCACTTCCCAGATGATCGCCGCTGTTGCTCCCGCCCTCTCTTTCGAGGTCACTCTCCTCCGTCATGTTCGCCTCCCTCTCGTCTGCGCTCTCGGACTCAGACTCCTCCCCCCCTTCCCCTTCCCTCCCCCTTTCTCTGTTGCTGCTCCCCACAAACTCTCCAGCTCTCTCCAGTTTCCTGTACTTGTCCTCCCGGCTCTCGGCCAATGTCTCAGTCTCTCTGTGCGTCTCTGGCTGTCTTTGTGTCACCTCCTCCTCCTGTGAAGACTCCCTGGAGCTCCTTGTCCTCCCAGAGCCCGGCACCAGCCACATTCTCCTCATGGTCCTCGTTTCTGGCTTATCACCTCCTTTCTCATCTTGGTCAGCTGCCGTCTTGCTTATTTCTTTATCTCTCTGTCCGTCAGTGTCACCTGCCTCGCTCACCTCCCCCTCTTGCACACTCACTTTTTCACGCACAGATGCCTCGGTTTCTTCGTGGACTGAAGGGTGCTGTCTCCTCCTCTCTCGTTCCCTCTCTGGTGTGCTCTCTCTCCCTGACTCTCTGCCCTCCGTGCCCTCCCTCACTCCTCGTCTCCTGCGCTCGCTCTCCAGGTCACTCCCTGACATCCACTCCCCGCTGCTCTGAGCCCTGGGCTGTGTCCTGAACTGCGCGCTGCTCGGTGACTGGCTCCCTCTGTCCTCTTGCTCCCTTCCCCTCTCTCTTGGTCTCCTCTCCCTATCTCTCTCCCTCTCTGGGTATGTTTGTCTGTCGGCGAGACGCTCGCCCTCCCTGCATGGCCCCGTGATATCATCTCTGGGGTACGGCCGGCCCCCTTCCCTGTCTCTGTCTCTCCGCTCTGTCTCCCGGAAGTCTCTCTCTGTCCCCCTCTGTCTTTCTCGTGGTCTGTCCCGGTCATAATATCTGTCTCTATCCCTGCCCATTTCTCGCTCTCTTTCCCTGTCCCAGTCCCTCTGTCTGTAATATTCCACCTCTTTTTCCCTTTCTCTGTCTCTCTGTCTCTGTCTCACTCTGTCTCTTCTCCTCTCTCCTTCATCGTCTCCCTCGCTCCTGCTGTGCTTGTGTCCGGGTGTCGCCGAAGGGTCCTCTCTTACCCTCCCTTTCCCTCTGCCACCATCATTTTCACCCTCACTTCTTGTGTCCCTCTGTCCCTCGCTCATGTATTCCCTCCCGTCCCTCCCGTCCCTCCCGTCCCTCCCTCTAGTCCTGTCCCCTCCTCTCTCCTCCACTGTCCTCCCCTGTCTCTGGGGAGAGTAAAATCGAATTGGCGGTCTGTCGCTCGGCCTCAGTCTTCCCCTCTCTCTGTCTGTCTCCCTTCCCGCGCGTGGGTCACTGGCCTCTGTTTTCCTGTCCCGCCTTCTCTCGAGGCTGCTGGGGTCGTACTCCCTACCTTCCTCTCTCCTGCTCTCGCCCCTCTCCAGGCTCCTCTGCACGTTTCTGTTCCAGTCCTCTATCAGCTTGGCCCTCTCTCGCTCCCTCCGTCTCTCGTCCTCTCTGTACCTCTGCACGTCCTTGTCCATTTTCCGGGCCATCTCTCTGTCTCTGTCTCTGTCCCTGTCCCTGTCCCTGTCTCGGCTGTTGTCCCCGGGTTCCATCCTTCCCTCTCTCCCAGGAGCTCTGTCGGCCCCCCTTACCTCTCTCTCCCTGTCCCTCACCCTCCTCTCGCGCTCTGGAACAATGTCAGCTCTTCTGTCTGTTTCTCTGCTGGGTCGTCTCATCCTGGGAAAAGTGTCTCCTTTCGCCTTCTCTCCCTCCCATTCCATCGCGACAGGGCCTTGCTCCAGCATGGACACCACTCTGCCATTAGGCCTCTTCGGCCCCTCTCCTCTCCTCCTCTCTCTCTCCGTCGGCTCCGTCTCCCCTTCTCGTCCCTTGAAGGTAGTGAAGCTCACCTCCCTCTCTCTGGTCCAACCACGGGCGTCCATCTCTCGTCCGTCGCGCGGCCTTTCGCTCGCCTTGCCCGCGTCCCTCTCCCTCCTCCGCTCCTCTCTTCTTCTCGAGTGCCCCGAGTGTGGGCTGACGTCACGGCTGCCCCACTCGCCCACTCGCAGCGTGTCCACATAAGTCAGGTTGGTGCGTCTTGTTTCCATGGCTACATACTTTCCTACAACCTGTGGTGGCAGAGAGGTGCGACAGTAATTAGCTTCTTTCTCTGAGACGCCCCCCCTCACCCATTTTTTAATCAGTTCATGACAATTCAATTTAGTTCACTCATCACTGAAAATTGTCTTGGAGCAATATGTTCTTTAGGGGTTAATAAATATAGGTTTTTAATATCAATTAGCCTGCCACTTGGACAGAAGACTGAGACCAAACTGAAGCCAAAGCTCTTTTCTCCACTGCAGACAGTTTAAGTTCTTATCTTCCTTACAATCAGTAGAAGGCATGTGATCATGAAATGCAAGGAATACTGCATAGTATATTATGCTTTGCTAACATGAAAAGCAGCTCTTATAAAAGCAGACCTTTTGCACCAGGTCTTGATGGGCAAATGCAAATAAACACATTTATTGGCTGATGGAGTACTTTTACTGAATTACTGAAATGTGCAATTGAGGTATACTTTTGAAAATATCAAAACTAAACTAATTAATTAATTAAAAAACATGAAACGCCTGATAGCAGACCAGCAAGTTGCAACAGCACCAACTTGTGCATAGCAGATGGACTATAAGGCCTGCATACCTTTGCCATTACATGACAATGTTCTGGCACACACTTAACTGATGTTGATTACGTTCAACTCACTGCGTAAATGTCTGTCTTTCCCTCTCAGTCTTGTGTGTTTGAAAGCCTACTGCATTTCACTCTCCTTCACCAAATCCCAGCAACAGTGTTAAAGAAACAGTCCTAAAATGGCCGTTGAACTACAAGTGACTCTTGTACTTTCTCTAAGCATGCTTAGAAGTGAAGAATGCAAGCTGTCACACACAAGGCCCAAGAACTATGCAGAGAGGCAGGCGGTAACAGAAAGAAGAAGAAAGAGAGAGATTATTTCAACATGGTGCCTGACACCCAACTTGGTGAATCACAGGAAACAGACGTGTATGACCAGATTATGCCACATTAAATCACTTTTAGGGGAAATGGGCCCTTTGGTACGGTAACACTCAGTGGTCAGAAATGACAGCAGCAAACCCTCAACTCCACCACAAGTAACCTGAGAACGACATGTTGTGCTGCGCGCAGTTTTGGTGGTTAATGGAGGGCAGAGAAAGAGACATTTTAGCTAAGCTGAGGACTTACCTGAGTGATATTTGGGGAGATCACAGTCTCTCCCCCACCTCTGTCGCTGCTCTGTCTCAGGAGATTTCTCAGAGGCTAGCAGAAATTGCACAACACACACACATTCCACATAGCTCTCTCTCTCTCGCTCTCTCTCTCTTGCCGTGTGTGCTCGGAGGCTGGGCTCTTGTGTTCACGCTAAGGTGCGTTTCTCCTGGTTGAAAACTTTGATCCAGTGCCGTGCCCGCTCCTTTTTTGTCCTTTTTTGAACAAATTCTCACTCCAAAGAAACAAATGTTTACAGCAACACCACAGCCTCTCCACTTTCCTTTCCTCACTTTTTTCACTCTTTTTTTCTCTCTCTCTTTCCTTCTCCCTGTTTTTTTCTCTTTCTGTTTTTTCCCCTCCTACCTCCCTCCTCAAATTCCCAAACAAGTCTGAACAGATTGACACTTATCTCACTCCTCCTCTCCTCTCTCTCTCTCTCTTTCTCTCTCTGCCTCTCAGTGCTGTTTCACAGCTGAGTTCCTCTCATCCCCCTCCTCTTTCCTTCACTCGACCCTGTAGTGTTTAGTCAGCGTTGATCTGAGATTGCGCCAGAGCTCTCTCTCTCTCTCTCTTTGCCTTGGTCCTGGTTGCAAGTAACAGGAAGTCTACCTCCTGGGTGTCTTTGTCCCACACTCTGATTGGCTGCTGAGAAAGTGTCGGGTGTGTCTCAACACTCAGACAGGTAAAGGCAGTAATGTGGATCTGAATCTGTAGTGTGGTGTGGCAGGGAAAGACAGGGAGAAAGAGTTGGGGGAGGGGAGGCATAAGCTGTCACAGCACACACACACACACAAACACACACACAAACACACACAGCGACCCTGCCCGCAGCAAAAAGGTAATAAAACACTGATGGCATTCTCCGAAAAACACATTCTGGGGAAAACAGGGAATCTTCAGACTTAAGATAATAGGACTGACTTTCCCTAAGCTTGGCTTGAGCAGGACATAACACGCAACCTTTAGTTTTGTGAGTCAGGCTCGCTGTGCATATGCAGAGCAATCTCTTTCTTTTAACTTTCTCAATTTATTTAACAGACCCAGTCAAGATTTGGAAGAAAGAAAAATTACTTCATCTCCCTGTTAGTTGCCAGTGTACTGGCATATCCAGCCATTTGCTTCAAATTTGTGTTTAAAATGTGTCTTTTGAAAATATATCTTTCTGTATAGTGTAACTTCCAGTGCATGTAATAGGTGAGTATACATATTAAAAAGCAACCAACCACATCATAACACCAATTAAGAAGCTTATAAAAAGACTGCATGAATGATTACAGTGAAAGAAAAACAGATGAGCAGACTCAATCACCGGTCTCTTGACTGGGCGGAACTGGTTTTGGGCGTATGGGTGTATGTGTGTGTCTGGAGGCAATCAGGTCCTAATGGCTTCTCGTTCTCATATACTCAGGAGTACTCAGCTCTGGCGACCCCCCTCTGTATGGGTTGCAAGCACACCTGAATAGGACTGGGGAAAAGGGACCTACGTTGATTGTACACATTAACCCTGACAGAATGTGATGCTTCCCCAAAATGCGGTTCTTCAGAGTTTACATGCATTCTTCTTAAAACATCAATTCTTCCTAAAAAAATGTGATGCATTTTTAAAAAATGATTAGGTCTATGGCTAGCAGAATTGCTTGTAGAACACAGAGTAAACCGTGTGTAAGTAATAGTGAAAGACATGTTGGACTACTTGTGAATATATAGCTGCAACCTTGAAAGGTCTGTGTTTTTTCACACCGTCTAACAATGCAGCCTGAATGTTTCGTTTAGTTTTCATTCACTTTAATGTCTGGCACTGAGGCTCTAATCATGCATTGGCTTTTATTATCCAGTCGCCAATAACAGACATGGTCTAAGATGTCTAAAGGGTTTAATCTGGGGAATTCCATTTTCTAAGCCTGGAGAGGGCTTAGAAATGTTTAATTTTGTGTAATCGCATCATGGGTAACAAAGAGGTTTTGTTTTGTTTTTTTTTCCAAAGATGGTCAGAAGCTGCTATGGTCTGTGGAGTTGAGTGTTTGTTTGGGCTGTTTCGCAAGTAACAATATCAAAGGAATCCTGGTTAATCACGTTCATTGCGTATACAAACGTGATTAAATTAGAAATGCAGTCATCGGGTTGACATGTATGGTGTATTTTTTCTTATATGCAGTAAGCTAGTATGGATGTAGACTGGCTGGGACAGTAGAACAAAATACATTCTGCCTTAGACTCCCGAACTTCCTTAGACTATTTCAAAAACAATACACTGACATTTGTAGGCCTATGTATTAATGGTAAAGATGGCAAGAGCGCAACCAGCTTGACTGTATAATTTCAGTGTAAACTAAACGTTGCCAAATGTGCTGCAAAACTGGCTTAGACCTACTTTGTTACCATACCACTTTGTTTAGGTAAGGCACTTAACAGTGCGGCTGTCGTGGCAAGATTCCATATGCTTCCTCTATCTAAACTGATTTATGCAAAGTCAATGGCTTTATGTAAATTAATAAAATAAGCCAGGCTCCATTTTGCAACAGGCGCCAATAACGTCACATTCTCGCGGGGAACAACCTTGCACTGCTGTCAGCTTAGCTGTAGCCTGAAATGGAATAAGTTCCGCTTGTAACCGGACGCGCTTGATGCAGAGTCACATGTGCCTGAGAAGCGCGCAGTTGTTTAGTTTCCCTTCCGCATTTAGGGAATGACAAAGTAGGTTGCTGTAGTAAGCCTTTGGTAGGTAACATACATGCAACCAGTTGATGGAAACTAACCGTTTTAAAACAGATATTAATACTTTTGCGCAACGTTCACCGAACAGCCTCGACGGTTTTGGCATGAAGAATCATAATAACATTGTAACTTAATCACAAACGAAGTAACGGCTAAATTGGAGGCGTGTGGTCTCCGTTGTTACATTCTATTTCACATCATTGAATAACGGTGTCTACGACGGTGGAAGAAACGATCGTACGAGGTAGGACAGAAAAACGGTTTATGCAATGCATCTCTGAAAGCTCGGCGTCAAGAGTTCTTGCAAAATGGCAGACAACTAACGTTATTGTTAACCTGACACCTGTGTAAGAATGAATGAGAGGCTCTCTGTAAACCTCTATTTGGGAGGCTGTATTTGTTGAATAGCTGACAGTAGCCTACAAAACGGTGGTGGAGAGTTGTCCGATGATTGATTTGCAATACAGTGGGAAAAAAGAAACGAAGTGCCTTCAGTTTCCTGTTTCCTTCACCCTAGGTTTTCATGACCGCGTTTACAGTCATGTCACTTGTGGCAGTCGCCTTTCAATTAATGTTGTTGGTCGGTGGAGGACGAGCGAGCAATAATACGATGAACTGCAAGCTGACCACAGAGACCCCAAAGGAACGAGACGCACTTAAGCTTCTCGAGCCGCTCACAAATAAGACGTAAGAAAAGTCGCCTTTGAAACTCTGCCCAACGCATACTGTGTGGTTTCCATGCCAGTTAATCAAATGAGCAGATTCCATTATCACATGTATGCTCACTAGAAATTGATTCTCCGATTGTGCAGGTTTTCTGTTGTACAGAAAACGGAGAAAGATAAGACGTACACCTACGAGTTCCAGGTGTGTGGAGATGCTGGGGGAATAAAAGGCGGCGGACTTGTACAGAAAGAGGACGGTGGCAAAGCAGTTTTGGTTGGAAACTACACTTCCACACAGGCCATTCATGGAAGTAAGTAAGCCTTCAGCCACTCCATGCAAACGTAAACATGCTCTTTTTTGTCTCTTTGCACCTCAGAGGTGGTTAGTCAGATATGCTCTGGTTGCAGGTCTGCAAACCTGAACCTAGCATATACACTGCTGTGGCCGTCAGTGTTGTGGTACAAAGTCTATTATCAGTAGGTTGTCGGCATCCTTAAGAGTTGTTTTTAATGTTGTTCAGTAAAGTAGCCAAGGTCAAGCTTATAGAGCAATGCAAGAGCAAAAGTCTTAGGTCCCCCCACTGACCTCATACTCAATACTCATTGATGTAACAGCAGTGTAAAAAAAGGATTACCGTAGGTGTGAACGGCATACAGATGTGGGGTGAATATGTCCTCTGTTGCGTGGTTGAGTGTGTGGTGACGTGGCTATACTGACGAGAACATGGCTTTGGTCTGTGTGTTTTCCTCGCCACAGGTGACTGGGTGATGCTTATCTACGGAGACGGAGAAAAGTATGACCAGCACTGCTCGAAGGAGAAAAGGAGAGCCATCATTATGATATCCTGCGACAGAAGCACGGAAGCGGTAGGTCTTCATTGCGACTTAATAGGCGTAGAACGGTTTGGTGGTATGGGATTGTACTTATAACACATTTCTTTGCAGGTGGTAATGCTTGATAGATGAGTCAGGCGTGCATAGTGACACAAGTGTGGAGTGGTATGAGACAATTTTGCTTTGATGCTTTTTTGATAATCTAAGACTTGAGTCAAAGGAGCTAAGTTGTAAGCAACTGGACTTCTTTTTGGAGCTTGAAGACTCGAGTTTGTAACATGTAACAACTTGTGTAGCTGCAAACTGAGATCATATGTATCACTCTGGGTTCATTAAAGTGATCAGTCCGGTGCTGGTCAGACGGTCAGGGCTTTTCCTAGATTGGAGATCGGGCCCCGGTAGCCTGGAGTCGTCATTGTTGGCTTTCTATCAGAAAAAAGTATTCAGGAGATCATCTTTAGATCAGGGCTGCACATCAATAGGATGTAACTTGTGACATGTGTGACATGCGATCACACTGCTGAATGCCACAAGGATATGCCTGACATGAGTTAAAAATACATTGGTAATGCCTTTTGGTTTTGTGTTCACCTCTAGACATTGGCAGTGAGGCAGGGCGTTTAGGGTAGCAGGGCTTCATCTAATTGGCCAGATATTTTGATATGCATAGCCTGAAAGCATAGGTCATGAAACTGTACTATATCATTAATGGCATAATTGATGTATACTGTACATATAACAGTACATTGCATTATAGTGACATTTTCAATTCATCATGCAGCTCTTTTTTAAGGGAATTGCATTGTTCTGACTGTTTTGTCCTAGAAATGTCCATTTGCCTGTTAAATAATGTGAAAATGTAAAAAGAATACATCACAGTATGTAATCCTATTTGCAGAATGTTATTCCACAGCATTTAAAGCATGCAGAACGAACTGAGTTTTATCATGAGGCTTTTAGCCAATCATATCGCACAATGACTCATGGCATTTGTAGCCCAGAGTAGTAGCTCAGATAATGTTTCCCAGCACTGAAGATGACAACGCCCCTTTTGATGTTGTGTCAGGGCTAGACAGCCCCTCTCTTTTTTTCTGCCCCCCTCCTCTCTCTTTTTCTGTCTCTATCTCTGTCCCCCTCTCTCTCTCTCCTTCTCTCGCTCTTCCTCTACCTTGTCCTCTTTCTCCCTCTCTTTTTCTGCCAGTCTGTCTAACTTTTGCTTTCGTCCTCCCTGTTTCCCCTTCTCTCACACATACACACACTCCTTAAGTAATATTCTTCCACTCAAACTGTCATGATGAAATGAACAGAGGGGGAAAATCAGTTTCCATCTCTAAACTTGCTCACTTTCTATGCTCTCTCATTACCTTGTCCATCCTTCTCTCCCATTTGTTTTTTTCTGACTGCGATTCTCAGGGCCCCCTGAAGGCGGTGCTAGAGAACAGAGAGTGGGATAAGGACTGCTTCTACCTGTTTGAGCTGGATTCCAGTGCAGTCTGTCCGGTTCTGCCCTCCAAGCTAAGTGTTGGCTCAGTGTTGCTTCTGATGTAAGTGCTGACGTCACACTTGTGGAACATACATGCTTATTATAACTGCATCACCACAACAACCGGTTGTGTGGTATTTCTCTCTCACCTGAAATGTTTTTGTGTGCCTCCCTGCTTATGTCTTTTTTTTTATCTCAAACCTCTGATATTACTGGAATGTTTAATGTAATTGTACATAAGGGAAGTGATGTAATTACAAAACACAAGAGAATTGTGCACCTAGGAAGGGTACGTTGGGAGAAGAGATTTAAGTCGTCCTGACTACAAACTTATTTACAAACTATTTCCTGAGTCCTGTGTCAACCATCCTATTTTTGGATTTGTTTACTAAGTTGCAGGGACTAGTTAGTCTGTGAAAATTCCCATGACACTTCATCAGTAGTGCACTTCAGGGTCTCTTAGGCCTTTAGTCACTCCACACCCACCTCTGACGCGGTCCTGCTTAAGGTGATCAATTCTTAGTGTGTGTCCAGTATCCAATTAGTCAATATCGTCCTCTAAAAAGTCCTAATTTGGTGAATGTAAATTGGGTAATACTCTGTACAATACAGCAACAGCTACTGCTCCCAAATGGTTTTATACCTTTTTACTATCTAATACTATTTTACTTTTTACCACTCTCTGCTTTTCCGTGTTCCACACCACACAACTCCAGGGAGCAAGCTGCCAATAAATTCTACAGAAGAAGAAAAATTAGCTGCTAAGTGACAGCCAGAAAGGCTAGGTCTTAGCATGGTAAGCCCCCCGCCCCTCGTACTTTATTTCATTTTGTACAATTTCTCTCCTTCTGTAGAATTTATTGGCAGCTTGCAGACTATTTGTATTACCACCATGTACCAGACTGAGGTGTGACTGTCCCTGTTCTGCACCAATATCCTTTAGTTACACAAAATTTAAACTTTTCCTAACTACTCCAGAGACACTATTTTCAAATAATGGCTTGGTTTTAAAGAAGAGGCTTAACCTTAACCAACTTGTTTTGACCTACTACTGTTTGGATTACACCACATTGTAAATCCTATCTGGCCAGGTGTAACACGCACAGTTGGCAGCTGACTGCACCTATTCAAGCAACCACTAGTGAGCCGTACAGGCACTCAGCAAGGAGAAACATGGACCAGCTGGCTAAAGTTACATCCGTCTTGTCCACCATTACACCTCTAAATTCTAATTCTAAATCCTGTCTGCCCAGGTGTAACTTCATGCACAGCTAGCAGCTGGCTACAGCTATCGAAGCAACTACTTTCAGGCCGTGTAACTGCATAAGAATATGGAGCACAGTTGGAGTACAGGGGGTTGTCTCTCCTGTGCCCTGAGCTCCTCCGTTTTGCTGTTAAGCAGCGACCCAGGTGTCAGTGTCCCGGGAGAATGTTTTTTTTTCCCTCAGGACAGACCATTAAAAACCGGGACAGTCAGGTAAAACCGGGACAAGTGGCAACACTAACTCTGACAGGCAATTATAGTCAGGTGGCAGAGCAGGCAAATGTACATGATGTGTAGAAACAGGACCAAGGGCCTGATATTCACTGCTGTTTTAGTATGCTGATTACAGCACTATGTCGTTCATACTCAAACTCTCCATTCTTTCAGCGGCGTATGTTCTTTTGCGGCGTATCTGATTGGGGGATTCCTCTACATGCGATTGGTTGTTGGGGCCAAAGGGGTGGAACAGTTCCCACACTACGCCTTCTGGTCTGAGATTGGCAACCTGTCAGCGGTAAGTGTGTGTGGATGCAAAATTAGCTCATTATCTGAAATTGGAAGGCTTGTATCAAGTAAAATAACCCGTGCCATGTTTCCAACAAATTGTAATGTTTTACGGTATTCGTTTAATGAAATGTTCATAGATATGTGCAAAAGCCTCTGCTGAATACCAAAGCCATAAAATATAATGTGTGTAAATATGCACCTTGGCCTCTCACAGGATGGCTGTGATTTTGTTTGTCGTTCACGTGGCAACCGTCGTGAGCCACACACCCCAACTGCCGTGGCAACAGAACCTCTGGGGGAGGAGCCAGAGGAGAGGGATGATCACCTGCTCCCCATGTGAACACGTGGAATGGAAAGTACGTAAAACGGCAGTGCTTTTGCGGTGACTTTTTGTTCTTCCTTTTTTTTTTTTTTTTTTTGGTACCAAATCAGAAAACACAACAGGAGTGGCTAGACTGGGTTGTCAAGGGCCACCCTCGGCGACAGGCTCCCATCACTGCTCTGCAGTATTTGGGTTTCCTCATAACTTGGCGAGTGCAGTACCTTGTCACTAGTTTTGTGAACTGAGCGGGGAGAGATTGCACTGAGAAGAAGCACTTAGTTGAGCACTGAAAGCAG
Organism: Coilia nasus; assembly: GCA_027475355.1. NCBI lineage: Eukaryota > Metazoa > Chordata > Actinopteri > Clupeiformes > Engraulidae > Coilia > Coilia nasus. Next base: position 6,903,099 of record CM050218.1, on the reverse strand, counting down.
CTTCGTTGAGGGAGATGAAATGCAGAAAGGGCTCTGACCAAATGTTTTTTTTTTAACTGCTTTAAATATTGTGCAATTTAAATAAATCAGTTGTGTTTTGTGCAAGGTATAATCATTATGTTTGAAATTGAAGCTGTGGAAGTGGTTCAATCCAATGACCTCAACGTTATTCATCTTGGAAGTTGGAAACTGACTTAGCAGATGAAAGAAAACACACATTTACCCCACACTGTCCCGTACAGCTCTTTGCTTTGCAGCTCTTTTTTCCCCCAGAAACAAATACATGTACACGAATAGAAACATCTCTTGTACATTTAAAGAAATCCTTTTAGCACTTGTGCAGTCCCAGAGTGTCATCCTTGCCGTGAAGCACAGTACAGCAAAGCACAAGGACTACTGGATTGGGTGCTCTTAAGATGAGCATAACCTCCCTTGCGGTTACATTTCTGAGTGTAAACTGAATTCTGTGGTTTGGGTTTGGAGCCATGTAAACCAGGTAGAATTTCAAACTGACGCAGCTTGCAGTCTCTTTGTTTGTGTTCATGATTCTTGCAGAGAAAATGTGTGTGCTGTTTTGCTTTTGCATTTAAAAAATGGGTCATATGAAATAAAATCTGTTTGGATACAACGTCAAGAGAGCTGGCAGAGAAGAGTGTGTTTTGTGTTTTAAAAAGTTGTCTGGTGTGACTATATTCCGTGTACTTTATTTACATGGCATAACAGATGATAAAGAGCTTATACCTTAGAAGAAAAAACTACTGAAAAAAGAGCTTATACCTTAGAAGATGATAAAGAGCTTATACCTTAGAAGAAAAAACTACTGAAAAAAGGCTAATAAGTCTATGAATGTAAGGAAGGTATGCATACTATACAACCAGTGACATGGAAGAAATTATATGGAGAATACTCATACACATTGTTGGCTTTTGGTGTATTTCAGATCGACTTTACACCTGAAGTCTCTGCTCACCATAAATTGCATTGTGTTTTCTAAAAGCTAAAATAGATCTTTACTGAATAAAAGACTTGACGTTCCCATGCTTGGATCAGGGTCAGTGATTTGTTACATAAATGATGTAACAGGTTTTCAGTTAAAGTAAAATAAAAGAAAGTAAATGACAAAGAGTAAAGACTGACACTTTGGCTAAGTATCTTAAGTCTAACTCTAACTCAACAGCTGTCTCTTCTGCAAGGTTGAGACAGCGAGGCTTTCTCTTGGATGTTCTCTTAGATCCTTCTAGCATTCGGATCCTTTTCCACAATAGCAGGAAATCAGGAGCTAATTATATTTTAAGATTACACTGTAAATCTAGGGGGTGAAAAACAACAGGTTGGTGACTCTTAAGTCTAGAATCTGGTATAGATAGACCAAACACAGTTTCACATGAGCAACACACACATCTGCATATCCTGCTCCATGTCCCTGAGCAGGTCTCTGGTGTACTGATCATGTTGACCTTTTATCTTAAATCACACAACGCCTAACAGAGCGTCTCCTTGGAGTAACTCATGGAAAACACTTTTGTCTGGCATTCATTTAATGGGACAAAGAATTAACAGTTCTAAGAATCCACAGAAAATCATTAGAATTCTATAACATACATACATATGGTAATCTGTCAGGATATTTTGACACTTGATATGATACCCCATTACATGTTGGAGTTTCCAATCTTTCTTAATTGGTGCACAGAAAATTTCTTGTACCTTCATTGGTTAAAAGAAATATTTTTAAACACCTTGTTTTAGGTTTTTAAAAAGCCTGAAACATGGTGCAACCTTCACTCATCACCAGAATTGTGTCTTTATTAGCCCCTCAAAGGAGAAATGTAGAGGTGTGTTAGGCAGCTTATTTTAGAGGTATTTTTTGTTACTTCTGAAACCTGCCATTACATCCCAATTGACAAAAAATATATTAGATATGTCTAACAATAGCAAAACAAAACAGTTGTGCTGCAGTTGGTGCTGCCACAGGGCAATTGAAACCTTTTATAATTTTGTTTCGTCAGACTGATCGTCCTACCTGTCTGTCTACATATCTTCTTGCTTCCTCATTTCTTTTTGCGCATACTCCACTCAGAAGGAGAGGATTAAAGAAAGAAGAGAGTGGGGTATTTTTGTTTCATACCTTCTTAGAAAATGTTAGTCTTGCAAGATTTTCCATCAGTACCTAACCTGCTTTTAACTGTGTTGATGGTTAAGTCATTTCCTTCTGAAAGATAAGATCTAGCACTGCCAGGAAACGGGCCAACACTTCCCTCTGACAGTAGAGCATTAGGTCACTAATGTCTCTCTGGATTTTGTCATCCAGCTGGAGATAGCTCCAGTGGAAATCCCTTTGGTTGGCGCCGTCCCCGTGGTAATGTCTGATAACCATCACAGCTCTGTTTGAGACAGACCTTTTCAGCAGTCTGGCTTCTTGGTTCAAGATGTACATATAAGCCTGCGTCTGATAGCTGTACTCGTGGGATTTGACGAGGAGTGCACAATGCTCACCGCTCTTCGTGAAGAGCTTTCCCACCATGTCCCCAGTGGTGCCTTTGCACTCGATCACAAGCCTCTCGTCCGCAGTGCTTTTCTTCCCAGAGACTTTCTGGATCTGTGCTAAGAAGTCTAGTCGTCCTGACAGGAAGCCACACTCCACCTTGTTGCCTTTGGTGTACCGTACCCCAGCTTGACTGGAGTTGATCTCTCCCAGTTCATGAAAGAACTTCAAGCATTCCACCTCGTCTGTTTTGTTCTGGTGGTACCTCCCAAACCGATCTGTGCCAGATTTGTCAAGAAGTGACTCATCTGAGTACTCCATGTTTTCCAAATCTGTCACATTCACCCTTACACCGTCAGTCACTTTGGCCTTGTTATCCTTCTGCTCTGAAGAACTTAAACTCCGAGTAATCGCCGTGGAGTACACGGCAGGTGTGGAGATGGGTATCTTTCTGTATCTCTCCCTCAACCTGAACCCCTTGCCGGTGTTTGACGAGTTCTTTTTCCAGTTCTCCATCAGTGTTCCTCTGTCCTCTTTTTTTGAGATCTCAAAGAAGATGATGTTTGTGAGCTCGAGAACATCCTCATTTGTCTTCAGAGCCAACGCTCTCTTCACCTCTCTGCAGCCCAGTCGTGGCGTCATGGAGAACTGGAGCCTGAAGTTCTCCAGCTCAGTGGTGATGGAATGGGCGTCGGCGATGCACGTTTGTGTTTTTGATACTTTGATTATGTCGGCATTGAGGACCCCGTCTGGAAGGTGGATGCGCAGCAATTTCAGCAGGTAAAGATAGTCTTTCACATCCTGGCTCAGGTCGTCCCCGAGTCTGCCGGGGACATTGGCTGGATTGCCTTCTGTGTTCACCACTGTTGCTTCCTTACCTTTTGCTTTGTGTGTTGCTGTAGTGACACCTGCCACTGCATGTCCACGTCCATTCCTGTTTCCCACATTTGCTTCCTCTAGGCCCAGATCGTCCCCCGCTCTGCCGGGGGCATTGGCTGGCTTGCCTTCGGTGTTCACCACTGTTGCTTCCTTACCTTTTGCTTTGTGTGTTGCTGTAGTGACACCTGCCACTGCATGTCCACGTCCATTCCTGTTTCCCACATTTGCTTCCTCTAGGCCCAGATCGTCCCCCGCTCTGCCAGGGGCATTGGCTGGCTTGCCTTCGGTGTTCACCACTGTTGCTGCCTTACCTTTTGCTTTGTGTGTTGCTGTAGCAAAACCTGGCACTGCATGTCCACGTCCATTCCTGTTTCCCACAGTCACTTCCTCTGTCTTGGAGTCTCCTGCCTTTGTGTCAAGACTTCTGCTTTTGTTAAGCGCCACTGCCGCACTGCTCCCACGTCCTTCTCTTCCGACCTTTCCTGGTCTTTTATACCTTCCTGTGCTCTCTGCCGCCTTGTCTCCTCCCAAATGCTGATGAGGGTGCAGCGCACCCTCCACTCTCACCTGCAGTGTGAGCTGAAGATGATCATTCCCATTCGTTTCTGTGCCTCCCGTCTTGGCCTGGAGTTGCTGAGCATCTTTAGTGGTCCCCTGTCCTCTGGCCCTTCTAGGTAATGCCATGCCCTTTTTCGTCTCGCCAGGTCCCTTGGCTACCAGTCCATCTATTTTGACCCCTCTGCTGCCCCCTTGATGACCTCCTCCTCTTTTTCTCTCCTCCTCTTTACTGGGTGCTTTAGCCTTTGTTCCTCCCTGTGTGACTTCCTCCCTTCGGCTAGTGCAAGTCACGACATGTCTTTGTGTTGCCATCGCTCTTTAGCACAGCCTCTCTGCAACTGGTTATGCTGGTGTGTCAGCCTCCTTCCTTGTGTTGCGTGGACAATATGGAGGGACAAAAAGAAACATCAAAAGGTCTCATCTGACGAAGTTTAAATGCTTGTAATTACCCCAGGAGGCAGTTTGGTATGGGATAAAATGTTAATGTATTGTGTATTTTGTTCAACAGCATTGGGCTATTTATATACTGTACACACCCCTAGAGCTGTCATTGTGTAATCCATACTTTAATGCCCACAATTTTGTTAGGTGAAATCAATCGCCAGTATAAACACAACTATATAATGTCTGGGTAAAATAAAACATCAGGTAAAGCATGGTATGGAAATTCATTAAAACTTTTAAATCTGAAAATACTCACTGGAGCTTCCTTTCAGTTCCTGATATGTTTGTAAGAGTTCACTCAAATGCTTCCATTCAGGTATGTTTGATTGACGGGTGTGGACGTGCTAGGTGTGCCCAGGTAGGATGACACTGCCACACACACTTCTGCTGTCACTGGCTCTGTCACATGGTGCTAACATTCTCTCTCTCTCTCTCTCTCTCTCTCTCTCTCTCTCTTTCTCTCTCTCTCTCTCTCTCTCTCTCTCTTTCTCTCTTTCTTTCTTTCTTTCTCTCTCTCTCTCCCCCTTGTAGCACCAATGCAAATAAGGGGTAAACATTGACATTCTTATTTCATTTGATTATTTATTAATTAACCAAACATGTATCGCTTTTACAAAAGGGAAAACTACACAGGAAAGTCTGATTACTTGCCTTAAAATAGCATTGTCCCTGCGAACAGTACAAAAAACAGCAAACAGCTAAGCTGAAATCTATCTAGGTCTATCCCTAATTCATCTTCTTTGTATGATTCTATTGCCGTTATTATGTTTTGAAATAAAAATATTTTGCATGGCAAGCACATGAAAATGTAAGTATGTTTTGAGGAATGGCAAAGGACTCATGATCATTGTTTTAAGCTGTTTAATGCCCTATGTTGCACAAATGGTAAAGTGTATAATTAAATGAAAGTTGGCATTCAAACACTCATTTCTTATTTTATTCCTTTTCATGCATTTCACTAAGTCAGAGACAGTCAGGTGTTGGCACGTTTCCTGTTATTAAAGGTATTCTGTTGTAATAGAACAGGTTAAGTTTTCCTATTCAGAGCATTAGATGATGAGTGGCGTCTGGCCTTGAAGAACAATATTATGACCACTTGGGGGGGCTAAAGCTTGCTCTGTTTCACTGAAAGCTGGCTTTGGGCATGTACGGTCTCAGTAGACAGTGATTTGAAAACAATAACCTATCAAGTTGACGTTCTTTCTGAACAACACATAATATTAAGATTACTTTCAAAAATGTGATATTTGATTGTTGCAACGTTACATTATTTCTGCAATTCAGTGGCTGTAAAATATCTAACCTATTGTGACACTTTATTTGGATAGTCTGGCCACAGAGACTTTAGAGGTGGTTTGAACACATAGTTTACTAATGCTCTCAGCATCTGTAGGTAGTCTACTGAACTAACTATTGGACTGTCCAAATGAAGTGTGACCCAACAAATTCCAAATTATCCAAATTGTGCACAATTTCAAACATATTGCCAATTGTCGTTATTTTCCTGTTCATTGTCGTACTTTTTAGTTCAAGTAATAGTCATAATAATAAGGTGATGGTGCATTGGCAATAAGAAAACAGAGTTTAGTTCTACTAGTGATGAAGAATGGGCAATGAAAAATGAGTGATAATGCAAAAACACACTGATGGTGAGGGTGATCAGTCTGCCAATAAATGGCAGAGATGTTTATAAAACATTTTATTAAAAGTCACAGTTTTGTCACATTTGTCTTGCATTACACTAAACAAGCGTCTCCTGCACCCCATCCATGGCTTATGTGACCTTGAACAAGGCATCTAACCCCACAATGCTACGGGGGGACTGCCCCTGTACCTAATTCCTGGTAAGTCACTCGGAAAGTGTGTCAGCTACATGTAATGTAAAGGTAAATGCCATACTAGTACAAGTAGTCTATATTAGTACACATCTGCTGTGTACAGCAGGCTGTTAAAATATAAGACACTATGACCAGGGTATAGATATATTAGCTATTCAATGGGCTTGTTTTTGTACGGTGATTGTATATGGGTCTGCATTGTCATTAACATATTCTGAAGCAGTCAAGCCAGCGGGTAAATGCTAGTGTCTATTATTCAGCAGCTGCACCATTAACAGTCATGATGAAATTATGGAGTGCAAAGGTGTGGTTAAATATGCAGATCCTTTAGTTTTTCTCCCCAAGTGCCCTTTACACCATGTAAAAACCACAAAAGTTAGGTGATTCAGTTCTGAAGAACAACCAGAAACACCTGCAACCTGTAGTCATCACACACCCAAGAGGAACCACTACACCTGGATTGAAAGTCTGCTCAAATTTTGTAGAATGTAGATGAACCATTTGAAACTGTAAATCAGACACTGTGTTGTGGGGAACAGCCTTTATTTAGCCAGAATGTATTTTGCTGTTGTTCAAGTATGCAGATACAAAAGCACTGCAGCTGACTGTTAGCTAGAGCATACTGTGAGAATAGGAGCAGTTGGTGAAAAGACCCTCTTGCCTGCAGTGGATGAGGAGCATTTTTCTGGAGCTCCCACAGTCTGGGTTTAGGATAGCCTGGTAAACCCACCCCTTAGTTCATTTTGTACAAAAAAAAAAAAAAAAAGAAGCAATACAGGGGGCTGGTTTACCAGGCTAGGTTTACAGGTCCCTTGATCTAAATTTCTGGCCAAATCAAGGCCACTACTAGTCTAGAAATCAAGACACATCCTCACGTCAGCAACTGAAATTCCTATGGGCTGGCCTGTGAGGTTAGACCACAGCCAGACAGCCAATATCTTGGCTACGTAACTCTTTAGTAGTGTGTGCTCAGAAAGACACCAGAGAACTTCAAAACATGAAAATCTACTTCCACTTTGTGCATCCCCACCAGTAAAGCTGGTCAACTCCTTGCATTAATCACAACTGACAATGCAACTTAACCTAATACAATGGATTAAACATATTGAAAGCCAGACTTGACTACTTTTGAAGAAAAAGGGGGAAAACAAGATTATTTAAACCAAATTTATTAAATGGCAAGAATAGTGCACAATATACACATCCATGGAGATCTCCATCCAGGGCATAGGACACTCAGGGAAACTTAACCCTTCCTGCAATGGGGAAAAAGGTAAACATACAAACAAATAGAAAAATGACTTTAAAAGTAAAAGTTACAAATTTTACCTTGCAGGGAGGACATCATGGGCTTCCTGTTCAAGAGACGCAGGCGCAGGAATAGGTGGATTAGCAGGCTCACTTGGAGGAAAGTCCAGGGGGATGTAGGTGGTTTGGGAAAAGAGCCCTTTTCCTCGCACATGATTGAAAGACCTCACAATGTAGCGAGTTTGGAAACCTGATGGTGTGGTTATAGTGAGGTAGCGTTGTTGCCCTGATGAGGGACTGTGAACATCAGTAGAGCTGGCTGAAGTAGGCCTACACCGTTGGGAATCGATAGAAAACATCACTGAATGTGCACTTCAAAGTTATATCAAGCCATAACCAACTTCAGAAGCTTACAGCAGACAATCATTTACAATAAAAGACCACCAAGAGATATATATATATATATATATATAAACTATGTCTACCTGAAGATCATGGCCAGTCCAAAGCTTCTCATAAAAGTATGAAAGCAACAGTCTCCACTACACTCCACACAGCTCAGCTGGGCTTTTATGGGCACAGGTCCTCTGCTTGACTCTTAACTAAGTGGCCTCAGCTGATCGCAATAACTGTGTGTGTGCTTAGGAGTTAATGCCCAATCAACATTAAGGGAAGCTCTGGCATGGGCCACATCAGGGGTGACATCGATTACAGCCAGATGAAGCCTCAGTAAGCTTAAGTCATGTGACCGGCAGCCATATTGGTCCACCCAAAACATCAGCTTGTCAATGCTTACATGTGGGTGAAAATCAGTAATGATACACATTCTTTGAAGTGTTTTTTTTTTTTTTTTGACAAAATGCCAACCTGTGCAACATACGGCTGTACTAACAGAACTGACAATGCCAGAAGCCTATGAGCTACATTTCATAGGTAAATGCTGCTAATTCCAACATTTTGTCAATTTAAATGCACATTCTGTCTGTAGTACGTCTCAAGTCTGTTTCATTTCTTTCATTGTTTCTGTGAAAGAAATCCTCAAGACAAGGCATCATATGCTGAACAATGAGTGTTGTTTTCAGAGCAGTAACATGTTAGTTTAATCGTTTTCTTTTAGTTATCTACAGACTGTGATCTGTGATTTTGTAAGTGCAGTTATTTCAACTGTGACAGTGAGAGTATAACAGTGATGTTATGCAGGAATGTGAAGTAATGTATTTCTTTTTTGTGTTTCAGGCTGTAGTTGAAGAACAAAGACTGTTGTTTTGCACTTCATTACAGCGGTACAGTATTAATTTCTCTTTTGTATATTAATGAACCACAAACAGTGCTGTATAATTATTTTTCTAAATGCATGGTGAAGTCACCCCATTCTGAATCTTCTTGTTTTGTTTCTGAAAACAACCAACCCACATTTTTATTTATTAACATATTTCACAATAATAAAGTGTATGGTGTCCATTGACTTTGCATGCTGAACACCATTGTTTTGGGTGTACCAAGATGACGGACGGCCCCTGGCTGGAACTGGCTTCACTTTCAGTAGCTGGGGTGGATTTGTCGTGCCACCTCCAGTTATACTACATCTGTGGTACAGGCTATTATAAAATTCACATTCACCAAAGTAGGACTTCTTAGAGGACAGTTGCTGAAATAAAAGATTAAATTTTCAGTTTGCAAAATGGATTAATTAAACAGCCTGTCTATGTACATGTCAAGTCTAAATAAATCTATTGTTAGGGTTAAAGTAACGCGCCGACAAAATTTCTACAACCCGTCACATCGAGGTCAGGAGAAAGTGGTTCCATGTTTCTCTATGTGGACAACACAGGCGGTATGGTCCAACGTCATTTTTGGCGCCGGAAAGAGAATTGTAAACAGTTCAGGGGGCGGGGTTTCATAGCCTTTTCCTCAGCTCAAGCACCGTTGTTTGCAGATTTACAAAAAGTCTGCTCTGGAGACAATTAACAATATAAAAGATTCAACATTTCAAGTACGGCACCAAACAAAACGACGAATCTGTTAATACCAAGTGTCTGGAACGCAAAAACAAGACTGGGGTAAATCTTTTGCTCACCAGTGATCTTCTGCTCTGCACCCTGGTCAGCTAGCTAGCGTTGGGGACAGCTAACTTAAAGCTATCGTACCTAGCGAGAGAGTTGTTTTGCTAAAGTGAGGGCCCTCTGACGTTTTTATGGGCGCAGTAAATTAAGTAGATAACAGAGGTTTGTTGATTTCGAAGTTTGTAAATGGTGTATGTTCATGTTTTTCTCTGATTGGCTCACTGTCTAGAGAAACTTTATTCCTTCATACTGTTGCACCGTACCTTTACAGCACCCTCTCACCCTGTTTAGTCATCAATCGTCAGAACTTGACAGGTCGTTGGTGCTTAGGTTATTTTCCAGTTAAAACTTCGTTTACTGTAGGGAAATTGATCAACTTGGTTATGCATCTGTATAGTAACAGAATGTAATCGGCCATGCTTAAACACGATACTGACGACACTGCTTCATTTACAATTCATTTACAATTTAGTATACACTACATCTCTCTCTTTTATCATCTCGTTAAAACACGTGTAATATTGCATGTAACATTTTAGCAAAGAAATTGCAATGTTACCACCACTGTATTTGTGTGGCTTGTCTTCTGAACTTCGTGCATTTCCTTTACTTTGTGTTCATTACTCTAGTGACCATGGAGGCAGGGGAGGACCAAAACTCTGGCTCTGCCAATGGCAACACTCAGTCTGGGGGCAACTCCCGAGCCCCTCAGATTGCTCACATGTCTCTGTACGAGAGGCAAGCTGTACAGGTGAGATCACCTTTCGGTGAGGTGGAGTTCTTGTGTGTGCATGCAAGACTTGCAAGGGACATTGTGTTATAAACATAGCCCTAGTAGACATCATCAGAATCAAGAAAAACTGTACATGAAATAACATGACAACAGAAGTTTCTTCTGGGCATAAGTAAACAAAAATTGGTCATTACAAGTGTGGAGGGTTTCTTCCTTTGTAAGAAGGCCCCCTGTAGTAAATTGCATGCCTATAAAAAACAAAAAAAAAACTACTTTACTATACCACAGAGTATTCCTCATAACATTGAAATAGTAACGGTTTAGCACTGGGCGGTGTGGTGTAATCCTTGTCCTTGTCCTTGTTTAGGCCCTGCAGGCTCTGCAGAGACAACCAAATGCAGCCCAGTACTTCCAGCAGCTGATGCTGCAACAGCAGATCAACACCGCTCAGCTTCATAACCTCGCTGCTGTTCAACAGGTTTGACCAGCACACCCGTGCACACAGGCTCTGAGACGCGCACACAAACACACGCGCGCACACACACACACACACACACACACACACACACACATATATATATATATATATATATATATATATATATATATATATATATATATATATATATATATATCTATATATACACACACACACACGGTTGCATAATAATACTGATGCAACACTGGCACAGGCCAATTAAAACCTAAAATGTGAATTATCCTTGTTGGGAATTTTAAACTACCGTTAATGTGTCTGGCCAGAAAGTTATTGTCATACAAACCTGCTTAACTTGAATGAGATTTGGCATGTTCTAGTTGTAGTTTCAATAAATCAATGTTTTTTTTTACTGATGCAATATGTGCATTTGCGATGTCTACCAGAATACATTTAGTGAGCAATAGAGACACTTGGAGTGTACTTAAGAAGGCTCTAGTATACATCTCTAGCAACGTAACGTGCAGTAAGTGGGAGCTGAAATTTGAAAGTCATCATTAAGGCTCTTGGAGGCCTGTGTGTGTCTGCTAGATTTGCTAGATTGCTACATGCCATTTAGTGAGTTAAGGGCTCTGCACACTGCCTTCAACAAAGTGAGGTGCACTGTGTATCTGACATTTGTATTTGCTTAGATTCCATTTTTAATACAACCCCTCACACTAGCATCAAACTCTGCAGCTGACTACATGTCGCTTACATTTCGGGTCTGTTTTTGTTGGGGCCTATCATTGAATTCCATTGTTTATCTTAACAGCTATAGTTGAAATACTGTGATATTTACCACTCAGCCGCTGTGCAGGGCCAAATGAGGTTGTCGAATTTGAAAGTGCTTCGCAATAGAGTCAAAGACAGTGTGCGGAGGCCCTTACATTTGTGAGGGTAAGAGGTGTTCTTGGAACAGAACATGTTGTTTGTTGGGCAGCTGCGGTCTAGCGGTTAGGAAGTTGGTCTTGGGATCGGACAGTCGCAGGTTTGAATTCCACCCTATCCATGTCTGAAATGCCTTGAGCAAGGCATCTAACATCTAACCCCACACTGCTCCAGGGACTGTAACTGAAACCCTGGAACTAACTGTAAGTCACTTTGGATAAGAGGGTCAGCCAAGTGTAATGTAGTAATAATAATAATGTTGTTTAAAATGTCCTTGTGTTCTAAAACTGTAACTGCTTCCTTCATCTGCTCTGGCAGGCCACTCTCGCGGCCAGTCGTCAGTCCAGCTCTCCCAGCAACAGCGTCTCCCAGGCAACCAGCACCACCCACTGCACCGTGAGTACTGCAGAGTGACCGACACCGGGCATGAATTATTCAGACGCTGCTTTGCCTAGCTCTGCTACCTGGCTATGAAACCTGTGATGTTGCGGCCAACATCTCATTCCATCCCTCTACTGTTTGACCCAGTCTCCACTCTCCGCTGTTGCTCGTCATCTTGTTAGTATAACCAGCTTTAGAGGTGTCACTACTGTGCATAGAATTGCAAAGTGACAAAATCTGGTAGAGTTGTAGTAAGAGCTCTTAGCTTTGAGTTAGTGAAAATCAGACCTGTTTAGTGAAAATCATCAAGTCTTTAATTGTCAGTGAGGATCACATATACCAAGCGAGAAAATGACAAAAGTGTGTAGGCAAAAACGTCAGCATCTCAGAATCTTCCAGCATTTACAGAGTTGCTGTTGTTCAACCCCAAAAACAATCTGGAATGGAGCCAGGAGCCGTGTTTTCAATTGTGTCACTTTGCAGGGGGTAATACTACAAAGATGGTTAAATGATGAAGCTGGTTAAGCTCACCCAGATTTGTTTGTAGAAGAGCCCAGGGCCTGATTCTTCTAACAAAACGAATGGGAACGGGCTCTTCTTTTATCAGGTGTACGACTACCTCTGGCTTAAATAAACCAGGTTTGTCCGTTAACCGTCTTTGTCGGACACCCCATGAGGTCTATGCACAGATTCCTGCTAACTGTTTGTTTGCAACCACCAGGTAAACCTAAGCACCTCCTCCGGGGGCGGCACCATGACCAACCCGCGGCCCATTGGACCCGCTACCTCTGCCACCTCCTCGGCCCTCACACAGCCCGTGCTCCTGGGGGGCAGCTCTCCAGGACAGGGCCAGAACCTCTACCTGAGGGTGGGTCACTTGCTCATTTGTGAAGTTTTTTTGCTTTCTTAACAGAGGTTGTGAATTTCTGATGTGCAGATATTAAGTGCCCGTTGCTAAACGGTGACGCTCTCGCTGTCATAGGCATAACATTCTTGGATGCCGAATGAAGGTTTGAAGGAAAACAAAGCACTATAATTTTGTCAGAGCCAAAAAAAATCTGTTTGGATTATGCGTTCGGTGTACTCCTGTACTTTATCTCTTCTCTCGTCTCCCTCCCATTTCTTCTCACAGGTCAACCGACCTCTCAGGGCACCTCTGGCCTCCCAGCTCATCTTCATGCCTGGTGGCACGGCAACAGCTGCCGTGGCAACTGTTGCTCAGCAACAGCCACAGCAACAACAGCAGCAGCAGCAGCAGCAGCAACAACAACAACAACAACAGCAGCAACAACAACAGGAAGTCCCTCCTACCTCCATGGGCCAATCAGACAATGACCAGGTAAAATAACATTTGTAGGACCCAAAATTAATTTTCTCAATATTATAGCCAAATAAAGTGAGAACTGCAGTAATAACATGCTCTGCAAATGAAACATAACATTTTCACCACAAAAAGTGAGAATTGGTGTTTGTTCGTTGACATTACTTTAAGGAAGGTCTGTTAAGTAAAGGTTTTATGTACTATGGATTAGTTATGCCTGCAGTCCGCAGAAGAAATGTTCTTTCCCGCCCTTTTTCTGGCACCTTAGTAGAACTTGTGTTTATGAGTGCTGGGTGTTAGTTTCTTGAGAGAAGCTGGAGTTAGAATAGACTAGTAAGAGGATGAGATGACCGTTATAAAAGGGGCAGGTAAAAGAGAGTGGGAATGAATGTCACTGAAATAACAGTCAACATTACAGGTGCAGATAAGATTTTGTGGCACTCGGAGAAAGATATTGGGGGTTTCAAACATGTTTTTAAAAATAAAAATAAAAGGGCACTTTCGTAATTAAGAAAGGGATAAACATAAAATTCTTTGTAAATCATTGACGTAGCTAGTAAAGACATACAAAATGCCTCTCAGTGCTTAAAAATGCCAAACTCACTGGCAAAAGCATTTGGTTTATTAAGCATCCAATTTAACCCTTTGCTCTCCCTCTACCGCAGGTTCAGAACCTGGCCATGAGGTGTGTGTCCACGCCACGCGTGGCTGCAGTGAAGACGGAGTTCCCAGAGCGTAAGGATGCAGGTGTGTTAATTGAACACATTATTACTGACAGAGGCCGACATCCCGGGTTCAGAAAGTAAAAGTCCTGCCACATATTTGTTCCAGCCAATTCGCTGAACCAGCTGATCCCATTTAACACACCTCTTCAGCCAGATGGATGAGCTAATTAGTAAAATCAGCTTTCATAATAGCACAGGCAGAAAGAATTTATGGCAGGACTTTTACTTTCTCATGCTGGTTTGTCTACCTCTAATTATTGAGCATTGTACATAAAAATGACTATAGGTATCGATATGTTAAGCTTTTGTGTGATTAGATGTGTTGGATTGTTTTGCTCTTTAACCACTTTTTCAGTTTAAACTAGTCTTGACATGAAGCCTTAATTAGTTAGAACATTGTTTGCACATATCTCCTTAATGTTTTTGTTGTTTATGTGTCTTTTGTATTCTTCATTTTTGTTATTTTGTTGTTTTCATTCCTGGCTTCCTGTTTTCCTCTGTTTCTGCCCCCAGCCACGTACTCAATGGGGCAGCAGCAGCAGTTTTCCCAGACGGCGCACCAGGGCGGCGCCCCCCCCGCAGCTCCAGAGCGCCCCCCAGCAGCTGTCCACCGCCAAGCTGGCCTCCTACGCCCACCCCAACGCCCCCAACATGGCTGCCGGCATGGCCGTCAAGGGCGCCAGCCAGCCCAACATGGCCGCCAACCCCGCCGCGGGGGGCGCAGGCTCCGCTGCCGTGCCGCCCTCCACCTCCCCCTCCTCCTCCTTGCCCCTCTCCCAGCTGCTGCTCTCCCCGTCAGGTATTTGATGGTATTTCAGTAATAATAGTTAATCTCTTTATTATTATTTTACATTCTTCAGGAATCAGAGTCACAACTTTTTAAGAGTGATCCTGTCTGCTGCTATGCCGATATGTGTGTCTGTGTGAGATATAAGGTGTGAAGAGGTGCTAACTTGCATTGTATGTCTTTGCCACAGCCATTTGGTCATCTCAGGGGTTTAGGAAGTCTATTGATTAACGTACAGATGAAGTTTGGCACCCATTTGCTGTCCACAGCATTTAAGTTCAGAGTATTCACTGTTTCAGGTAGTCTTGTCTAGTCTCGTCTCATCTTATCTGTCATGAAGGTTAGTCTTTGTCTTCTCCTGTGTCTGGTGCTGTGTTGTCCTTATTGTTAAGAATAAACCTTGTTCCTGATTTTCAACCACTAAACTGACTGGGTCACCAAATTCACCTACAGTAATTTATTTACTCTTACAGGCCTGTGCCAGGCCCGCGCGGTCACCACGGTCACGCCGGCCGCCACCGTCACCCACATCCTGGTGCCCACCTCCAGCGTGCCCACGTCGTCGCAGGGCTACACGGTGGGTACGGTGGCCCCCAAGGCCAACCTGGGCGCCCAGACGCTGGTGGTGCAACCCATGCCACAGCAGCAGCAGCAGCAGCAACAGCAGCAGGGGGTGACCGCCACCGCGGCCGACAAGCTGTCCCACAGCTCCACTACGCCTGTGCCCATCCAGCCCAAGACCGTCCAGGGCCACCGCTTGCCCGTGCAGATGCCCCCACGCCACCCGCCTCCCATCCTCCCCGCTCCCCCCAGCAACGGCCAGCCCGCGGGGGCGCACCACCCGCCCCACGTCCCCGTGCAGCTGGTGGGAGCCAGGCAGGGTACTCTAGGAAACTCCCAGGCTGTGGCGCTGGCGCAGGCCCGAAGCTGCTTCGCCCAGGAGGCCGGGGCGGCCCTGGGCAACAGCAACGCCGCGTCCAACGGCAACGGGGGCGGCATGGTGGCCATGGTGACGTCCATGGAGACGGGGGTGGGGGGAATGTGCCTTAAGACGCCTCAAAGTGCCGTGCCGGTCAGCCAGCTGCCGGGGGGTCAGCCAGCAACGCTGAACCCCAACCACACCTCTTCCTCCTCCTCCACGTCCTCGCCGCCCGTCTCCATCCCACACTCCATGGATGGACATGGACACGGGCACAACCTGGTGTCTGTTGTGGCGCCCTCCAGTGGTGACTCTGTGTTCATGCAGTCTGGACCTACACCGGTGAGGATGGTTTGTCGAACAACCATTCTTCCCATCATTTGTACAGTAGTAGCTCTGTGTTCTTTGTTTACTTGATTCTTTGTTTCCCTCATAGTGGGACAAATTCAAATAAACTAAAGTAAAAATCTGTTAGCCCTTGATGACATCTTAAAAGAACAAAGATTGGCAAAGTCTTCCCAATTCTAATTGTGATAACAGTGGCAGCTGTGGACTAGTGGTTAGGGAGTTGGTCTTGCAATCAGAAGGTTGCCGGTTCGAATCCCGCCCTACCCATAGTTGAGATGCCCTTGAGCAAGGCATCTAACCCCACACTGCTCCAGGGACTGTAACTGAAACCCTGCAAATATCTGTAAGTCGCTCTGGATAAGAGCGTCAGCTAAGTGTAATGAAATGTAATGTAATGATATTTTGCCTTATTTTCTCTCCTTTCTGTCTGTCTCTTTGTATGGGAAACATGTTTGTATGCGTGGATGTATGCTCTCAGACGAAGCCTGTGACTGGCTCCTTAAAGAGGAAGGCGGAGTCAGATGTACCTAGCGACCTGTCAGGAGAGCCCCTCCCTCACTGCTGTCCGTCAGCGCGTGACTCCGCCCCTCCACTCTCACCAGCCCCCTCCCTTGACACAGGTTAGGCAGCACTCACACACAAGCACGTCACACACACACACACACACACACACACACCCATGGACTGTACCTTGTGTTTTCATTTGTTTATTTAAATGTACTATGCTAGATGATATATAGATTTTGTATGTGGTGTCAAAGCAGAAAATGTGATGGGTAATGTTCATTTTTTTCCTCATCTCTCTACGCCTCCTTTTTCCCACACATTCTCCTTTCTGTCCCCCTATACCCATCTATCTCTTCCCTTTGTTTACCATGTCACCCCCCTATCACACACACACACACACACACACTCACACTCACAGCTCCAGAGACAGCGTTTTCCTCTCCTCCCACTCTCCTGCCCCTGCCCCGAGGCGGTGGTTGCCAGGGCGACCGGGCGCCCCTCCCCCAAGCCGTGGTGAAGCCTCAGGTGCTTACTCACCTGATCGAGGGCTTCGTCATCCAGGAGGGCGCCGAGCCTTTCCCCGTAAGTCCCCCACCCTCCGCGTCCACCTCAGCCGCCCCCAGATGCAATTAACCTGCCCTCAGCTGGCCCCAGCCTCCAGACACTGGTTTTTGAGATAAACACAGCTTGTCCTGATGGATTAACTTCCTTCCGCTGACTTCAATTAGAGGTTTAGAAATGAATTTTCTTGTGTAGGTGAGCAGCATACATGCTGGGCATTTTCACACAAAAAAAAAAAACAAAAGTTACTTATTTGGGAACAGAGCCTTCTTTCTTCATATTTTGGTTTGTAATAATACAAGTTTACATTTGTTTTCCTCAAGTTTCAGATTTTTCTGCTTTTAGACACTAATCATATCATAGTTTTTTCAAGCCTACGTTGTTTTCACAAGATAAGCAGTCTTGGAAATCAAATGATCTCTACAGTCTTTTTGATGTTTTGACTGACAGGTGACAGGACCAGTAAAGGATCGAGCAGAGGGTTCCATGCCCGTGTCTGTCCCGCCTAATATCCAGTCAGATGTTCCGGCAGGTAAACTCATGTGGCCACTTGTGTGTGTATATAGAAAAACGAGAGAGAGACCCTCATATGAACCTATACACTATATTGTCCTGTCAGTATGTCATTTACAACATACATTGTACTGGACTAGTTACAGTGATGTGGGAAATCAAAGACGTAAATATAAAAATCTGTGGTAGTATTCCGTTTTGATGGGTTTCATTTTTTAAAAAGTAAATAAATGACCTCTAACGCAAACTGCAAAATTCCTATCTGTTTTAGTCTGTATGTCATGTACAGCATACTTTGTGCTCAACTAGTTGCAGTGTCATTGCTGTGCTTAAGATAGTGTCAATCGAATGGGAATGGGTCATGTTCTAGTTAGACACAGGATGGCGTTGGATATGCAGAGTTTTGTGTAAGTGTGTGTGTTATGCAGAGTAGTGTGTAACTGTGTTGTGTGTGTGTGTGTGTGTGTGTGTTTTTGTGTGTGTGTGTGTGTGTGTGTGTGTGTCTCTCTCTTCTTGGTGTTCCTTATCTGTGGCTCTGTGTCAGTGCTGAAGTGTGAGTACTGTCAGAACTATGCGCCTGCCAGCCAGTTCGGAGGGACCAAGCGCTTCTGCTCCAAGACTTGTGCAAAGAGGTATTCAAAACACTTTCTGATGGCTGCAGGTGGTTTCTGACATTTACTAACATCATAGAGAGGTGTAGTACAAAACCTGTGGTAGTATTTCGCTTTGAATCGGTTCGGTTTAAAATCACCTCTAATGTGATACAAAGTCTTCCCTGGTCCAGTAGTATGTCATGTACATTATACATTCTACTGTGTTTTTGCATTGAGCATTCATATATATCAAAAGCCATTGTCAGAGACGTTTTATTTCTGGTTGTGACATCACTTCCTGTGACAGGTACAACGTAAGCTGCAGTCACCACTTCCGCAGCAGCAGGGGAAGAGTGGGAGGCGGCGGCCCGCCCCCCGCACCCCCAGAGAAGGACCCTGTGGCACGACGGAGGGGTCCTCGAAGAAGCAGCTCGGAGATTGCCTGTGCCAAAATAGCAGGCAGGCATTTACCAATGAAGGTGAGTTCAGACTATGAGAAACATTTGTTGAGCCAGTGATGATACGGATGAATTGTTTCTGTTTTCAGAGCTATTTTTTAGTCACACTGCCAGATAGAGCTAGGTTTATACTTGTCGTGTCTGTCACGACAGTGTGACGTTAAAATGACGTCAGTGCACGTTGCACACCGTTTTTAGGTGTGCGTCACAAGGTTGTGCACCACATCATTTTCCTCATTTTGATCATAATCTATACCCTCTCTTTCTCTCTCTGTCTCTCTCCCTCCCTCCCTCCTTCTCTCTCTTTCCCTCTTTGTTTCTTTTCATCCCTTCATTGGCCGAAGAACATAACTATGTGAATGAGTATTGAAATGGTATGTTGTGAGACCGGCATTGTAGATTTTATACAGGAGTGTTAAAAACTTTTATCTCTCTCTCTCTTGCCCCCTCCCTCCCTCCCTCCCTCTCACCCTCCCTCTCCCCAGTGTCGCTCTGAATCCAGTCGCTCGGAAGACATCTCAAGCTGTGACGGGGAGGAAGAGGAGGAAGACTCTCTGTCCCTCTCCCCCAGCTCCTCCTTCTCCTGCCCCCCCACCGCCCACTGCGGGCCCCAATTGGAGGGCTCGACGCCTGGCGGCCTGCCATTGGACAGCTCGCACTTCCTGTCAGGCAGTCCCGCCCACTGGAGTGTGCAGGAAGTGTGTCGGTTCATTTCATCTCTGCAAGGTCAGTGCGATGGGGTGATCACACGTACTCATCTACTTGAATTCAAGTAAATTAAGAAATAAAACAGCTAGCACCCTACTAGGATTTGTATGCCTTCAGAGACGTTACAGATGGCTTGTTAAAATTCCCCTTTACAGTGGTCCCTCGTTATTCGCGGGAGTTACGTTCTAAAAATAACCCGCGATAGGCGAAATCCGCGAAGTAGTCAGCTTTATTTTTTACAATTATTATAGATGTTTCAAGGCTGTAAAACCCCTCGCTACACTTATACACTTTTCTCAGACAGGCAAAGTTCACACTTGCAGACATGCAGCACTTCAGAGTCACACAGCTAGTGGTGGAAGATTTATGTAAATTTCACAACCTGAGCGCATTCTGTGCTGTACAGGAGATTGCATGCACTAAAAAAATCCGCGAAACAGCGAGGCCGCGAAAGGTAAACCGCGATATAGCGAGGGACCACTGTAGTCTGTTATTCACAGACCATCACATTAACACAACACAACCCCAAATTCTAACCTTAAAGATGTAGTAGTCCACAGTAGTCGTCCAAGTTTTGACAGACATATTTATTTATAATCCGAGTATGTATAGTTCATAGGGATGTATCTGCCTAACTGAAACATCGTGCTAATTTACAGTCAGCTGATGTAGTCCCTAGATGGAACATACACACAGCAAGGCTTTTATACCCTCTGAACCTGTACTTTTCCACCTCTGGTTTTGGTTAGCAGGGGGAACACCGCAATTACATGCGTCACTCTCCTGTACTCCAAACTGATTTGAATGGGGAAATCTAGTGTAGTCAACAGGGATATTTATGCGCTGCGAACTGACTCATTTGACTGCTGCGTGTGTGCTTGCTTCCTGGTAGGCTGCGAGGACCTGGCCCCGCAGTTCCTGTCGCAGGAGATTGACGGACAGGCGCTG
Source organism: Coilia nasus (assembly GCA_027475355.1). Classification (NCBI taxonomy): domain Eukaryota; kingdom Metazoa; phylum Chordata; class Actinopteri; order Clupeiformes; family Engraulidae; genus Coilia; species Coilia nasus. The sequence continues at coordinate 6,882,716 of CM050218.1, read as the reverse complement.
CTGCTGCTGAAGGAAGAGCACCTCATGTCCACCATGAACATCAAACTGGGACCAGCACTTAAGATCTGTGCCTCCATCAACAACCTGAGAGACTAAAGGGAACGAGGAGGGAGAGGGGGGGTCAGTGGTCATAGTAGTGTGTGTGTGTGTTTGTGTGTGTGTGTGTGTGTGTGTGTGTGTGCGTGTGTGTGAAGGTTGTAGCCATCACCAACCTGAGAGACTGAAGGGAAGGGGGAGGGAGGGGGGGGGTCAGTGGTCATAGTAGTGTGTGTGTGTGTGTGTGTGTGTGTGTGTGTGTGTGTGTGAAGGTTGTAGCCATCACCAACCTGAGAGACTGAAGGGAAGGGGGAGGGGGGGGGGGGTCAGTGGTCATAGTAGTGATGTGTGTGTGTTTGTGTGTGTGTGCGTGTGTGTGAAGGTTGTAGCCATCACCAACCTGAGAGACTAAAGGGAAGGGGGAGGAAGAGGGGGGGGTCAGTGGTCATAGTAGTGTGTGTGTGTGTTTGTGTGTGTGTGAAGGTTGTAGGCATCACCAGCCTGAGAGACTGAAGGAATATACTGTGTGTGTGTGTGTGTGTGTGTTTGTGTGTGTGTGTGTGTGTGTGTGTGTTTGTGGAGGACGTTGGCTGGTGGTAAGATCAGTGAGGCGAGTGGAAGTGGACGTAGATATCTATATAGCCGGTAAATGGTGAGTGCACATTTTGAGTCGTTAGCATCCTGAGAGACAGATCCATGAAGGGAGTGGTGGTAATGGATGGGGTGGGGTGAGGTGGGGGGGGGGGGGGGGGGGGGTATTTAGGGTTGAGCCTTTGGCCATCTGAGAGACTGCAAATGGGGAGGGATTGGGGATGGGGGCGGAGGAGGGGTTGGGGTGGGGGCGGGACACAGGAGAGGGGGTGGGTGGGTTGGGATGTGCTACTTTGAGTCTTCAACAACCTAAAAGACTGAAGACATGACATCGGGGAGTGTGTAGAGGTTGGGGTGGGCGTGGGGATGCTCATTTGAGTGGCATCAGTGACCAGAATGACAGAACTGATGAAATAGGCTAGTGTGTGTGTGTGTGTGTGTGTGTGTGTGTGTGTGTGTGTGTGTGCGTGTGTGTCTGTGGAGAGACTGGGTCGGGCGGGGAATGGAGAGAGGAGATGGGCACACAGGTGAAAGAGCCTGAGCCGTCACCAGCAACCTGAGACTGCAGAAGAGAGCGGGAGGGAGGGGAAGGGTGAAGAGAACAAAGTGAATGTTAATCTTTAAGCATAGAGGGACACTCGGTCACGACAGGATTCGGTAATTACTGAGGAGACCCCAAAGTATTGAACAAGAGGGATGGGTAGGAGTGCCTAGGAACAGGGGAGGGATGGATGGTTTGGGGGGCGTAACGAGGAGAAAACGAGTGCTGCATGGCCTTAGGGTGGTCCCCATAGACTGTACATAAGAGAACTGGACAAACCCTCTGTGACGTCACACATAGACTTTCTCACAGACCGGATGAGGCTTAAATTGAGGGTTCCACGCGCGGCCATCTTTGCCAATTCATTCTAAAAATTTCAGTGAAATTATCTGGCAATTAAATTAATGGATTCTTAAAAAAAAAAAATCACTCCCCTCAGAGTTAACATGGACCCGAAAACTACCAAAACATACCAAAACTGTTTGAACCAGGCTGTAAATACGTTTATTTTTGCTGTGAAAATTGACTTTTTAACATGGGAGCCTATGGGAAGTTGCTTACCTCTGCAGCCAGCCCCTAATGGACAGGTGAGGTATTGCAACTTTACAACGTTCAGTTTGGGCTTCATTCTTTAGCCTAATGTTAAGTTTGGGCTTCATTCTTTAGCCTAACGTTGCTGTTTGGTGGTCCCCCAATATGACTGAATGGAGAAACAGATGTAAGGGGTGAGATCTGTGAAGAGCTTTGATTTTTTTTTATGTGGACATTGAATGTGCATCATGTGCAACCTTTTTTCTTTCTTTCTTTCTTTTTTTCTTTTTTTCTTTCTATTTCTTTGTGTTTCTTTTTCTTTTTTTCTTAGGGATTGTTATCATTGATGTGAAGTCCATCATAGCCGAATCATGGGCTGGAAATTGTTATAAAAAAAAAAAACAAGAAAAAGGTGTGTGATGTATGACTGTAAGAATGTCCAAGGGAGTGTGTCATTTAAGACATGTGCTCAAAACGTGCGAGTGTGTGTGTGCATATATGATTACATTAGGTAATCGTCAATACTCAAGTAGTTGGACAATTTAGCCGATAGTTTTGAGAAAAAAATGCATACGATGCCTTCTTCACTGCTCTGTAGTGTTACCGTTTTTTTTTACAGTAGAGACGGAGAGTGAAGACACGATCTGCAGTGACTTTCTTGCTTTTTCATTCCATCAGAATGTTTCAAAGACCGGCCTGGTTTGTTTATGAAATGGTCCACCTCTGTCAGTAGAAAAAAAAAATACAATCATAGAAGCAAAACTAAATCCCTTAGGTATTATTTTTTCTACCGTAGCTGTTAGGGGTGCTTTTTCATTTATACTCAAAAAAAAAAGATATTGAAAATATTTTTTGGAGGGCAGTTTACATGAAAGCTGTGTGTCGAGTAGCGTTGTTAGAAGCTTTACCCTGACTGAGTCGTGGATCTTGCACGTGTGCGTGTGGGAGAGAGTTTGAGATCATAGATGGATCATGAGAGTGCCTGTTGCTCTATATGCAGAAATATTAAATAAACAGAATCTGTTTTCTTGAACCTTTCTCTTCTGTATGTAAGTATGACCCCAGAATAGCTAACCATTTTACCAGTCTGTTGCTGGAAACACAATCTCCATCTGATTCAGTTACAGAGATAGATCCTTTCGCATGTGTTGGCATAAACCAAGAGTAAACGATCATTCTCATCCTTAGATTCTGCCTGATATAATGACACTATTTCTTTTTTTTTTTTTTTTTTTTTGAGGTACTGTTTATAATAATCTGCAGTGATAGGTTAAGCGTGATCAAATGTTAATGACTCCTCAGGGAAAGGATTGTCATTTTTATCAGACTACCTTCCCACCGATCTAAATGATGTAAAACGTTTTAATTTTCAGTTTGCCAAAGATGCAGTTCAGCATATCTTCTGTCACAGAGATTAGTCCGTTGTCACATTTTAGTTTTGTAATTGACAACAAAATAGACACATGTAAAAGCTTTATTGAACATTGGCAAGGAAAAAAAACACAAAGGATCATCACTTTATGGGACATAATGTGTGTCATCGCTGTACACAATAGGGCATATGGGAGCCACGCACACATATGTGCCATTTGTGTTGGCCTCTTGTCTCAAGTCCTCCATTAGGCAAACCAGTTAAGGCCCTTGCGGGTACTACAAGCAGGTGCAATAGTCACGAATCCAGGTCGTTAAACTCAGTCGTTAATGATAAACCTAACAGAAGAACCCTACGGCTTAATTCTCCAAGTGTAACAAAGCCACGCGGCTTCTGTTGGAGGATTTACAGCTTGCGCTTATTCACCGTACCATAAGTAATTGATTGAGTATACTGTCCTACAAAGGCAAAGTGCAGTAACTATGCATACACTGAAACTGAGAAAAATGCCTTGAAAGTTGTCGTACTGCCCAGTCCAGCATGTTGTAAGAATAGTAGTAGTGATGTAGTAGTGATGCTTTTACGTACTTTCTTAATAGGAAGAAACAAGATATTCAGTCACAAGACAAAGGAGGTGCTATAAAGTCAATTTCCAGTCTAAACTCAGTTTTGATAAAAATGTGTAGTTACTGCCTTTTGGCTTTGTAGGGCAGTATAACCTGCTGCCCTTTGCTGTCCGTCATAAATGACAGCCTACAAAACTGGAGTCTTAAAGAAAGGTGTCTCGGCGATTAAAACATATAGGAGCTTCCCCAATGTGGTCCACACTTCCAGGCAACCCTAATCAAGATGCCTCTTCCAGGCAACCATCATCAAGACATGCTGTATGACTAGGCTACATCTCCTAGTTCCCAGTTTATCTCAATAATTTACAGAGAAGACATGATGGACAAACCACCAGGAGTGTCTCTAAAATTATAAATTACATTGATTTTGATTGTATATATTACTCATCATATTGTAACACCTCTAAGTAAACAAGATATATTAAACATATTTTTACAGCTATTAGCCTATAGTGCTTTGCAAGTTCAAGTCTACTGCTATTGCATTTCCTCTTTTTTTTTTACCAGAATTTGATCTCAGCCCACACCTCCAGGCTCTCTGTATGCCACACAAGTCGATGCTGTGGTGCCTCTGTAGTTGGAGCAGTGAGACACTCACTGCCAACCCCTAGGACACATAATGCGCCTGCGGGTAAAGTGTTCATACACGGTAAGGAAGAATTCACTGCCACAGTCAAGCTGGGTAGCTTTCAACACACTGGATGAGCCAGAGTTCAGGGGAGAGGCGAAAGTAAGTAAGGGGGGAAAGTATTTTAGTTCAGGATTTCTCCAAGGGAATTGCCTTCTGCCAAAGGGGACAAACTTCTGACGGTTGTACGTCCCAGCACTGACGGGGCATTTTGAGCACAGTATTAATATTTTTATTAATGGAATGCTATTTATTAATGGCGGTGGGAGTCCAAAATGATATTTTCTCATGGGATGCAACATTTCTATTGGCACCACAGTTTTCTCATTTACTCCAGCATGCTAAATGCCACGCAAGGGTCCAGAAAACATCACTGTAACATCTGCTGTTCCTTTAATGTGAAGGAAAATGTGATCCTTCCCCAACACATGTTAAACACATATAGAAGTGGAAGGACTTGGAAAATGGCTCCTGCATCAGCCCTGTATGGATCCTTTTAGTGGGTTCTTTAGAAGACTGTGTAGCTATTAGAGTCTCCATATCCAGCCTCTTGGAGGTAACACTCGATGCTGATTGGCTTAGGCATGCGGAGGACGGTCTTGTCGTTGGCACTCTTCTCTCCGGATTGGAGCTTGCGGCTTACTTCAGCCAATGAGACGCGATCCTGCTCTTTCCACTGGCAGCAGGCTTTGATGATGGAGTAACTGCACGATATGGGATGGAGATTAACATGCAAACATGCTGAAGATTTTTATCTTTGCAGCTGCAGGCAATGAGGGCGTTACACACAAGAAACTGATGGGAACAATTGTGTTTGTGTATTAACTCTCTTACAGATGAGTGCATTAGAGATTAGAGCAGTTGGGAAAGTATGTGAATGTGTGTGTGTGTGTGTGTGTATGTGGTGTGCCTACAGTGTATAGAAACAGTTAGGGAAATATGTGTGTGTGTGGTGGGGGGGCTGAAACATGCTATTGTACTTACAGTGCATTAGAGCAGTTGTGAAAGGTGTGTGTCCGTCCGTCCTGGGATTTTCTACTGTACTTACAGTGCATTGGAGCAGTTGGGAAAGATTTGTGTGTGTGTGTGTGCGTGTGTCGTGGGACTCTCTATTGTACTTACAGTGCATTGGAGCAGTTGTGAACGATGTGTGTGCGTGTGTGTGTGTGTGTGTGTGTGTGTGTGTGTGTGTGTGTGTGTGTGCCGGGACTTTCTGCTGTACTTACAGTGCATTGGAGCAGTTGTGAAAGATTTGTGTGTGCGTGTGTGTGTGTGTGTGTGTGTGTGTGTGCTGGGACTCTCTACTGTACTTACAGTGCATTGGAGCAGTTGTGCGGCTTTTTAATGGTTTTGCCCCGCTGGTGATACTGCAGCAGTTCAGTCACTGGCACCTCGGCGAAAGGAGCTTCCCCTGATTGGTTGGAAGGAAGGTTAGCAACTCAGACCCAATCTGTTGCATTTCCGTTTACACAAATATTTCACTTCATTTCATTTCATTTTCATATCTGACCTAAATAACAGCTCAAAGTCAAACGAATATGTGGGAAGTTGCTTTTGAACAGCAAAAGCTGTTTTTGCTTTTGTAGACTGAGCATACATAACTGTCCTGTCATTTACGGATATGACAAGGGGCAGGGTGGTATGGCTATTAAACAGGGAACAGGCGTTACACATAGTGATGACAATTTTCCAAGCCTGCCCAAGTTGAATAAAAACATATTGTTTTTGTTCGCTCTGGGCTTTTGGTGTGGTCGGTGAGCAGAGGTAGGTAGTCCAGGTCCAGAGAGTAAAAAAAATCCATGCCGCATCTTTGTTTTAACCTTTCACAAAACCATCTGTTTCTAGTAAAGCCCCCCCTTTCCCTGGGCCCGGGACAAGAGACCTGTTTGCCCCCCCACCCCCATCAGCGGGCCTAGCCAGAATTACCCATTTTTGTCAGCGAAAAACACAAGCACGGAGACTCACCCAGTGTCGCCATCTCATACAGCATGAGGCCGAAAGACCAGCTGTCAAGACACAGGGGAGAATGTCACAAATTAAATATAGAAACACAGCTGTTAATAACGTGCAAAAACTTGTGAAGACACTCGGTAGAAAACCAGTGTTCAGGTCACTCACACATCACTTTTCTGAGACATTGGCTTTCTGACCAATAGTTCAGGTGCCTGCCACTTCTTGCCCGAGTCCTCTTGTGCGGTGGCTATTCCTGCCCCCCTGGCGTAGACCCCGTTGAGTCCCCACAGTTTGGCCGTGTACTGACGACTGACCAGCACGCTGCAAGCCTTTATGTTGCCGTGTATCAGGTCTTTGCTGTGGAGGTACTCCTATAGGTGAGGTGAAAAGCAGCAGGAATAAGATAAAGACACAGCATAACCTGTCTACCACAGACTTTCAAGTGTAACTACATTACATTACATGTCATTTAGCTGTCATTTTTATCCATGGTCACTAGTGAATTATGTATAGGGACAAGAGGGTTCCTCTTGAGCAGTGCAGAGTTAGATGCCTTGCTCAAGGGGACCTCCACTGGGCATGACCATAAAAGAGAGTGCTGGTTATTCACTTCCTCACCCACATTTTTACTACTGATAACCAACTCCCTAACCTTTAGGTTAACACAGCTGCCCCAAATTGTACAGGATTATATAAAACTATTCTATGGTTGTAATTGTGAAATAGAATCATTTCTTGCATCTGCACAATCGTGGCCTGAAGATAACAGCACCATTACCGATGTGAGTACTCACCAGGGCAGAGGCTACATGGAAGGCCATGGTGAAGATGCGCTTCTCTGTCATCTCACAAATAGCATCCAGGCCCACATTCTCCTGCAAGCACCATTTACACAAGAACCATTTTATATCAGGTGTTAACCAGGATCATGTCAGGATCTGTATGAGTATGTCTGACAGATTGCAGAAACAATTTCTGAATCTGTCTGAAGCATCTCAGATGCATGTTTAACTGAAGGTGCAGCTGGATGGCACTGCATCATGGGAGTTGTAGTCCAACTCTTAGCCTTCCTCACCTGCCGGCACCTCCAGAGGAAGCCCAGCATGTCCCTGTTCTCCATCTCCTCAATGACGGTGATGAGTGGCGCACGCAGAGACACCACCCCCAGCAGCTCCGGCAGGAAGGGGTGGGGCCCCAGCTGGGACAGGAAAGAGGCAAAGCCGAGGAATGATTGACACTCGGTGGCGTTGGCCGAGTCTGTGGGTAAAGAGGGGTGGAAGAAGGAAAGGGAATGTGAGCAGGAAGTATGTAGAATGGAATTCAAATCATGAAATGGGACACGCAGTGGATCAAAGGTATTTTCAGGTGTAGTGTCTCTGTACAAGGATGCAAAAATATGTATTTGTCACATGCATAGACATACTGGGTAGTAGGACATGCAGTGAAACTGCTGATTGTTAGTCTAAACTGTGCATTGGGAGGAGAGAGGAAAGTGCGATGGCTACCAGATGACGGGCAGAAGTAGAATATGTACTATAATACTATACACTACTTTATACTATAATATACACTGTCTACTATCTTCATAAAAAAATAGCTGGGACAATCTACCACATAGTAGTCAGTGTCTAAAAACATGCCCCAACATTGTCTGAAGAGGTCAGTGACCCCTGTCCAAGCAACTGTCTCTCTTCTTCACCTTTGAGCACTCTGAGAACCACGTTCCTGTTGTCCATGCGGGCTCGGTAGAGCGAGACCGTCTCGTCAGACTTGAGCGAGTAGGAGGAGGACAGCGGCGTGACCAGCTTGAACTTCTCGGGCAGGCGCTGGCGAGGCTCCCTTCCCATGATACCGAGCGTGCTGGGCATGTGGCTGATGGCGTAGGCGCCGTTGAAGGCCTCGTTGTCGGTGCTGAGCGACCCGCGGCCGCTGGAGTAGATGCTGGACACGCCACTGGAGGACGGAGGGGTGAAGGTGGAGTAGGAGGGCAGGTCCAGAGCGATGCTCTCGTGCTCCAGTGGGTTAATGCCCAGGGGGGCTGTGGGAGACGACAGAAAAGTGAAGAGTAATTCAGCGGCAGGGACTCCAGACCCTCTGTACTACGAAATGAAATGAAGTACAAGGGGCTGGTTTACTATGCTAATACACCATGGCAGATAACAATCAATAACTTAAAATGGTGACGGGAATAAATATGTAGTGGTATTGGATAAAGAGAAGAAGGAACAAAGATATGTCACTAGAAGGCTCAGAGTTGATGTCAGATGACCTGGCTCCTGGCAGTATTGCTTTTTTGTAATGCAGCTTTTTTATTATGTTAAAGAAAGGGAAAGCCACACTACAATATAACAGAAGTAAATATACCTTCAACTCCCCATCCCCCTGTTTCTCTACCCTACCCTATCCTTTTGCATCTGGCGCATTAATCACACATGGACATACTTTAATCTGCTATTTATTACATGTCCGCTGAGTGCTATACAGATTGCATACAGTTTACAACAGTATGTGCTTTTGGACAAAATAAGCAATGCATTCAACTTAGGTTTTCCAATCAGCATGCACATTTAGTGCACAAAACATGCACAGCTGTTACACATCAGCATCCGCGCCAGCACATTATACTATCAGCTGGGCCCAGCATTGACGGGGAACCCTATTTTTTTTATTTTGCTCCAAAATTTCTACAAACACCCCTGCCATCACCCCTGCTCCAGGGACTGTGACGTAAAATCTTGTAAATACAGCTGTGGAAAAAAATAAGTGACCTCTCCAAATTTTCCTAAAATCAGCATCTCTACATGTATGACAGCCATTCCTTTCCAGTGTCAGTTGAATTTGGAATTTGGAAGAAATGTTGTCAGTAGTTTACAGAATAAAACAAAAATGTTCACACTACTCAGACATATACCTGTAAATACTTAAATCAGAGAAACTGATCATTTTACAGTGGTCCCTTACTTTTACAGTGTTTTTTTCCAGAGCTGTAACTGTAAGTCGCTCTGGATAAGAGCGTCAGCTAAGTGTAACAACAACAACAATAATAGTAACAACAACAACAACAACAATAATAATAATAACAATAATAATCTCATCTGCACTCACCGTCGATGCCCTGTAGGTTTCTCCTGGGGTGTGGGGTGCGAGCACCATTTTTGCCTGCTTTGACCCGCAGACGGTCCACCCTCTCTGGGCAGTAGCGCAGCAGCAGCAGGAGTATCAGCGTGCCTAGAAAGGACGCCAACAGCAGCACCGGCACCACGATGACCTCTTGCTCATACACACGAACATCTGTATCGGTGACAAACACCAGAGTGAGTGAACTTGTAGTCTACACGCTGTGATTTCTGGGCAAACAGCCTACACAGCAAAATGACCATTGTTCAGTTGACTCCCACAGAGTTGATTTTAACACTTTTATGAGTTTATATAGCTCCACACTCTCCAGAGTTAAATTAACACTTTCAAAATATGAAGTAACACCAACTCTGGACATCATTTAAATCTGAAAATGTTAAAATTACAATGTAGGAGTTAAATCAACTTCAAAATGTTTAACCCTGAAATTTTAACACTTCAAATTTTGCTATGTAATGGTGCTGTGGGAACATGTACTAGACTTACAGGTTACGCTCCACAGTGAGTGAAAATGAAAGCAATGTGGCCTATACACTGATACTTAACCACACCTGTGAGCAAACAGCCTAATGTACATTGCGGTGTACAGTATAATTTTGTCAACAAAATGTGCTAGACAGGTACCGATGTACACTCCATAGGATGTTATGAAACAACATAACACTGCATGATTGCATAGGCAGAATTCAGGTGCAAAAACACTTAGGTCCTTTCTAAATATTTAAATGAATTTTCATAAATCATTTCTTTTTTTGTAATACATGTAATCATTCAAACTTCAGTTGAAGTGTTTTGATTTCATTGATTTCTACTTAATGCTAACAACCAAATTAGAGTTTGTACTATTTGGAAAGACAGTTTATGAATATTCATGAAACACCTTGTTATACATTAAAGCATGTCATTTGTTATGAGGCAGTGACAGGGGTGACTGTCAACAAAATTATGCTGTTTAAATCATCCGGATCTTGTGGTCTTTTATCGTGCATTTTCAACCCATGTGATAACAGGAGGCGACATGCTGGTTAATGTGTGGTTGCCTGAGTGCAGAGAAATAGAGCGAACTATTTCCTCCTCACACCCAGCATGACAAGGCAGGAAAATCTGGTCAAAAAGTTTGGCTCTCGGCATCCAGACCAGAGGCGTCACTTGACCTATTACTGTACTGGGGCACAGCTGGGGCACACATAATTAATGCGAGCGTGCAAAGCGCGCGAATAATTTTTTTTAGCACTTATTTATCATTAAAAAAAAACATAAACAGTGCTTTAAACTAAATAGACATATCAGATTATGTTGATATGCTCATCAAACATCGTAGATGTCAGATAGCAATCTCCAGAAACCGAGTGTGGGAGCTCACAGTGCTAGGCTAACTGTTACATGAATCAACAACGATAATAGGCATATGCCAGTTAGCTAAAAGACAGCAGCTAACGACTCCAGTAGGCTACTTCAATTTACAGCCAGAACAGCTTGCATGACAGCTGCCTCATACATTAAACGTAAAAAGTAACGTTGTAATATGTAAATCCACATGGAAATGGCGACACAGAGGTGAAAACAAACAACAATGATGAGCAATTTACCCGGTACTAACCTAAGACAGGTGGAAAGACATAGCGCTCAGACACCGTTGTTACACGTTATGTCACAGCCAAAGTCGCGTGAATAAATAACGATATTAAGTAGCCATGTGCACATTGTTTATGGAGTGAATAAAGTAGCAATGAGTTGCCATATTAAGTAGCTATGTGCGCATTCTGTAGATTATGTAGACCTAAAACTCGAAAGTGTTTTTTTTTTAACTGGTGAAATGTATACTGGGGCACTACAGACCAATACTGGGGCACGTGCCCCAGTAAAATATGTCTGGCGACGCCCCTGATCCAGACTGGATAGGGGTGTCTGTTGTATAACGTCACACTGAATAGAAGCCCAGGTGACCTACCAAAAATGACTACACATTACTACTACTACTACATTACATTTATAGAAGTTCAAGTTACCTCCTAGAATGCTGCTCATTTAGTGCAAGTACAATTCAAAATGTACAAGTATAACAAGTAAAATGACAACAAGTAATCTGTTTTAAACTTATTTTCACTACTTAAGTAATTAACTTTGATTACTTAAGTAATCGAAGTGAAAGTGCAAGTAAATGTTAATTAAAAAAAATAAATAGAACTTTGAATATTACAAAGTTAACTTAAAAAAAGACACCACTGATTCTATGCACAACAGATTCTATGCACCTCTGCTGATTGCTATCTTTAGACTACATGATGTGGAAAAACAAGGTATTTTACCTAACACAATAGGTTAAATGTGCAACTAAAACATTGCCCACTATTTCAAAAATAAGGTGAAAATCATAAAGATCATAACGAGTACTCACAGCAGAGGGTGTCCCCTGTCTGACAGAGAGAGTCGGACGACATCCTGGAGAGGAGACAGCAACAGAGACACACAGGTGAGTCTTACAGAGCATGAGAGAAGCTACAGCAGCCTTGCCGATATGGTAACAGCGTAAGTCGGTCGTGCTGAGGTGGCTGTTGATCAGGTTTGGGCACAGAGACAAGGAGCATGAGAGAAGCTACAGCAGCCTTGCCGATATGGTAACAGCGCAAGTCGGTATTGCTGAGGTGGCTGTTGATCAGGTTTGGGCACAGAGACGAGGACAGTTCAGTGGAGACTGAATCAGTGATGTCAGACGAGGAAGTTTTACTAAGACAAGATGAATATACCTGTCATCTCTCCTCCCACCCATCCACACACAAACACACACCAGTATTCTCAAATAAAGAGGCCTTTAAAGTCAGGCATATAGACACACACACACACACACACACACACACACACACACACACACAATGTTCTAAAAATAAAGAGCCCTGTCAGTCAGGCATAAGCACATACACACAAAGTTATCTAATAAAAAGACTTATAGGTCAGGCATACACACACACACACACACACATGCTCACACAGACAGACAAACAGACACAGACATACACAAAGCGCATTTCACACAGGGCAGACATGCAGACATCACAACAGCTTTTTTATTTAATAAAACTGAGCCAATGTGTCAAGTCATCATGCACCCTTGCCTCTCCAGACATGGATTAAATAAAATCCTCTAGTAATCCTCCTCCTTCAGGAGGTAGTGAGGTGGAGTGAGGGATGTTTTGCCTTGCTGCACTTGTATGTGTTTGGGGGTGTGCGTGTGTGTCTTGTGTAAGGTTAAGGTAGTTTCTCAACACATTTTAACTGATCACTTGTATGTGTTTGGGTGTGTGTGTGTGTGTGTGTCTTGTGTAAGGTTAAGGTAGTTTCTCAACACATTTTAACTGATCACTTGTATGTGTTTGGGGGTGTGTGTGTGTGTGTGTCTTGTGTAAGGTTAAGGTAGTTTCTCAACACATTTTAACTGATCACTTGGCAGCAGTAAATCAGTACAATGCGGTCAGCGAACAAGCGAATGGTTTCAATGTCCTCACAACGGAACACAGCCCACAGATGATCAAGTTTCCATTTGTCCTCTTTCAAAAATACCATCTGTGAGTCTTTGAGCTGAGCCTGTTGTAGATGTTACCTGGAAAATGTCTGGTGCATAGCAGGGCTTTGAATCTAGTGTAACTGCGGGCGATTAAGTAAGTTGCCGTGCCCTGGCTTTATGCTAGTAATATGATGTAATGAGAGATAAAGTAGGTGTACACTCACAGCCTGTAAAGCTCTTTTGGCGGACATAAAAGCGTGGCAATGAGTGCTTGTGACTGAAGTTTTCTGTTCTGCTGTTGTCTGTGAAGGTTCTCATTCATCCAGGTCATGATAGTTACTGTATAAGTGCTAAGTTGTAGGCAATCCGACTTCTATTTGGAGCTTGAACACATATCACTTTTCATCCAAAATGCTTCTTCAGGTCTGCGTTTCAGTTCAGAACTGAAGAAGCCCTTTGGACGAAAGGTGAAACGTCTTCAAGATAGGTGTACACTACCAGCCTGTGTGCCAACTCTGTGGGCCACCACAAAAGTGTGGCAGTGAGTGCTTAAGACTGAAGCAATCTGTTCTGCTGTCTTTCAAATTGTCTTACAACACAGTGTCTTATTAGGCTCTGATGATAGAAATGTGCCCATTTTCAATAATAGATTAATAATATATTCTAGAATAAGTTACAGTCATAAGCTTTGGATTATCTATAACAGGGCTCTGAAGTTTTGAACTTAGTTTTTCATGAGATTAGGGTGTGGGGGTGCTGAGTAATTCAGGGGCCTCATGATACTTAATGATAATTCAGCTTTCATGAGCAACAAAATAAAAGCCATTCCTATTGCCTTTCTTGGAACATTGCATTAACTCCATGCTTTCATGAAACACTTGAAGACCACACAAACAGCTAATCAGTAAATGATGCCTTCTTGGGTTTAGACAGCCAGAGGAAGTGTTTCTAACACGGCTAGACATTAGAGCTACATTGTCCAGCTCTCCTTACATCAGTAGTGTCTTTTCCAGGAATCAATAATGAAGCTACAGGACTGTAGCTCAGATAACCAGCTAGCGAAACATTTGTGGTTGCTTTTGTGTGACTTGTGAATTTCAAATAAATTAGATTTCAAGTGTTATGCCAACACGGTGGAGTGTCACTAAGTGACACTGTCACTGTCTACTTGCAGTGTAGCTGTAATGGCACATAATAGGCACATAATAGACAAATGCTGATGGGGAGCACTAAAAGGTCAGCCATGTTCCATACGTCACAACCTTTTCCATCACGAATGGCACATTACTCCCAAACAGTAGTAATTACAAGACGTCTCTGCTGTATGTATAAAACTGGTTTGGGAGAAGATATGATCTACACAAAGTATATATCCAGAATACATAGTATATGTCCAGAAAAGCTTCATTAAACCTATTGTCACTATTATAGAATATTTTGTAGAATGTGGGTATTTGACATTGCCTATATAAATTTTGGAACTGGGTGGATGTGTGTGAGGACAGAAGCATCATGTGAGCAATGTATCTTGCTTTGTCTAGGGTGCCATCCAAACGGCTTGACATTCCAATTTCCTCCTAGATAAATTGCAAAATAAACATTATGGTAACAGAGACATCCGTGTGACACCTTCAATGCAAACACCCCTCTCCACACATGTTCCTTGTGTGTGTGTGTGTGTGTGTGTGTGTGTGTGTGTGTGTGTGTGTAAGTGTTTAGTTTCACACATTAGTAATTATATAAACACACAAAGCTCTGAAGGAGTCTTGTCTCACACCCGGAACCCTTTTGTCTGTTTTCCCCAGCCTGCATCAAACCGTATGTGCGCTTAACCAGTCTAACAACATTTGTCAGCGTTCAGTGCTTACACAAATGCCTAAATATACACACACACACACAGAACACACACATGCACTCTGACTGTACAATACTACAGTTCCACACCAACATTGTACAGATCCTCTGTCGCCAACACGTGAGGTAATCAGGGACAGGTAAAAAATAGGGCTGTTACCTCACCTGTCTCCCTGTGTGAAGAATGTCAATCTGTAATCCTCTTGTGCTTTCTAAATAATCCAAGTTTTTTCAGCTGGATGTGTAGCTGAGGTCCTTCTTTTGAGATTCTACCCTGGAGGAGCCATGCCTATCCCACTCTCTTGCTCACACACATACACACTCAGTCACACACACACACACACACAAACACACAGCAGGTTGGGGTTATCGCTGGAAGGCGTTCCACTGCTCTGCTCGAGTCCAGCAATCACAGAGTGGAGTTATCTTCATTCTCGTCAAGCGCTGCTGTTTGTGTGCTTAGTGTTTTTTTCTTCCCCTGGCGTTACAGCTCTGTGTTTACCCAAGTCACACCCGCCTCAGCACGACCCTGGCCCCACCCTCTTCACCTACTCCCCATCCATCTTTGGTGCTCCCTCCTTCTCTTTCTCCTTCTCCCTCTGACTTGGCCTGTGATGTTTGTTTAATTGCTTGCGGGTAAACACGCAGACAAAGGACAGGGTGTTTGAAGTCCGTTCATGATCTACGAGATCCACCTCTCTTTTTTTTTTTGTACCTCGCAATTTGTAGTGTCTTTATTCTGCTGACTAGCTGGAGGTGATCGTTGCCGTCAGTTATAGACATCTGGACCCTCCCTTTCTTCTCTTTGTCTGAGACAAACTGGTCTTTCCACTTTGCTTCTGTCTTTCTCTCTCTTTCTTTCTCTCTCTCCTATTTCCTTTGTCATACATATTTGGCATTTTCTCCTTTCTTTCTAACCAACAGTGCAAAGCTGTACTTCTGGTTTGACTGTTTTTTCACCTACATTTCTTGAAAACAGGCCTAATAAAAACCTGGCCTTAGCCTTAGGTCTGTGATCCTCTGAACTGCTTTAAACGAGTGGAGTAAATGAATGCGTCTCTATTTTTGTTAGTTTTTTTGTTATGACTGGGTGTTCTTTCATAGAATGTCTGGCTTCTAACATCTGTTATGATGAACACCATGTGAATCATTCATTTATGATACTCTAACAGAGTGGAAATAATAAGCTATAATAAGCTATACATTGTCACAAAGTTGGATTTATAGGTTTTATTCCATATGAACAGAATTTTGGAATAAACCAAGTAAACTATAGTACTTCTGCTACCTAACGTTTTGTGCTTCATATATTTTCCCCTTTTGGAATATTATGCTATGGAGTATCTCTGTGATTCTATAGCTTTTGAGTCAATGAGCTCTTGTCTCCAATAGACCAGTAAGGCATTTGTCAATAGGTTTTGGCAACCACCTAGTGCAATGCCTCTAAACTTTCCACAGGGGGCGACAGTGCAAAACAAAAAAACTAGACCTTTAAGAGAAATAAAACATTGAGGGTACAACTTTTGTATTTACATTATTTATTTAAAAAATTAAAACTTCACCTTTTACAATCCTATGTATATCAGAAACACAGCACTACTTCTTAAGACACACACTGTTATTTAACATCAGGCACACTCAGCACAATCTGTTATTCTGCATAATGTGCATTAAACATTTTCCATGTGATTGCACAGTGAAAAACTAAACGATGGCACATACAACAATATGCCCAAATCATTTGTATAATAAACTATCTACAGTTAAATCCATGTGCTACTGCATTTCTTCATTATGATTCTGTAATCCAGGATATTTTACATTTTGGCAGTGGGTTTGTTTGGTTGTGGTCCCACCCACGTTTCTCCTAAAACAAAGACATAAGAAATGTATAAAAAATTATACCTGCACTACTGTGATGTGTGAAATACATCTGTGCCACTAATTTGTGATAAAGATACATTTGTACTCTACTACAATCATAAAAATTACTGCTATGTTTTTTTTTTTTCAGCTGTTCCTGTGAGGGGTCACCGCAGCGAAAAGCCTGCCGGCATTTTACTCTACCCTCTGCATCCCCTTCTGTCACACCAACTACACCAAATACTACATATTTACTTGTATGCTTTTACACTTGTTTTACCTTTTATGCTTCTACCACATATTGATTTTACTGGTATGCTTTTACACTTGTTTTACCTTTTATGCCTCTACAACTACTTTATCTGTTATGCCTTTATATATTGTCCATTGCTTTTATTTTTGTGAAGCACATTGGATTGCCGTTGTGTATGAAATGCGCTATACAAATAAACTTGCCTTGCCTTACCAACTAACTTCATGTTCTCTTTCGCTAGCCCCCCCCCCCCATAATAGTATCATTTATCTATGAAATTGTTAAAAGTTCCTCCCTGCATAATAACATTGTATCCTTATTAACATTAAAGGAAACAACAAAAAATAAAGAAATATAGATCAACTCATAACAGAGAATAACTTTATTAACATTGTTTTTTTGCCCCACTATTTGAGAACCACTGCTCTAGCCACAGCTATGTGACTCTTAACTTTTCAAAACCTTTTATAGAATCATGTCAGTGACTGCTGTAGGTATCTGTATGTGTGAGATGGTATGAAGACAAGTCAACACAAAACATTACATTTTTAAAAGACTGAAAATGTAGGGAATATTGCTGACCTATGCAGTGCGCCAGCAGCTCAAACCGGTCCGAGCCAAAGAATGGCTCAGGTTGCCCATCCACATGGCAGACGATCAGAGGAAAGCCAAAGGCCTACAACACAATAACACAATATGGTAAGTGAAGTTGAGGTGACATCAACACAATACGTGAAACTGTGTAGTTCAACACAGACATCACCACAGACATGGTACTGACCCCATACTCTAGTGCTTTCTGTGTGGTGCTCTTCAACTTGTCTTTGATTGGCTGGGACTTGGCCAACTTCAGCAGCTCCTCAATCTCATTGGCTGAGAGCCCAGCCTTTTGACCAGCCTTTTACAGAAACAATGAGTGCAGTTCACAGATCACAAGAGTATTGACAAAACAGTCATTAACAAATCTTCCCATGCTCCTATACCGTGGTAATATGGGCTCAAGTCATTAATCTGAATGGGCACTTGTAGTACTTAGGAGGGAGGGGGTCACTGAAACCAGGACTGAGAGGTATAGATTGGGTGTGGTTCTGTAAATACGGTACTTCGGAGAGTGAAGCAGGCTGGGTAATATCTTGATCATTGCTCCAGATTCTCATCCACAGCTCCCTGGACACCCTCTCCACCTTGGCATCTCCGTCTGACTCCGCCTTCTCCGCCACCGCAGTCACAAAGCGCATAGCTGCGAGAGATCCTGAGAGAGGCCGGGACGGGAGAGAGAGAAAGACAATGTGATTGCAGTGAAAACATAGATTTAGATAATGCAACACTAGACACTAGAGAACCAGTCAGTTAAATTATGGGCAAGAAGATGTTTCTAGGTGATATTATGGGATATGTTACATTTATGAACAAATGAGTGCGTGGAGATGAAGTACCTTTCTCAAACATGGCCTCAAAAGGATCTGAAGGAGCGCACAGTGGCACACTGAAATACTTAGCAAGACGGCCCAAGTCCTTTGTCATGTACATAAACTTATTTGGGATCACACCTGGCGGCTTGTTGCCTAACTCACCAACAAAACAAAAAAAACACAAAAAGGCACAGATTATTTTAAAAGAGCAGAAATTAGAAATAGACTCAGGTTCATTACTTTATCCTGCTTGATTTATCACGTGTGGAAAACCTAGCCAACGTGCAAATAAGTAACATATGTGTGTATTTAGATGTATTTCTGATAGCCTACCTGAACCTTGCATAACGCCTCCCAAAAAAGCGGGTCGCAACTTGAGATCAATGTTCCACACATTTCTGTAGCGACAAAGCACCTAGATCCACGGATAAACATGTTAGAAGCCGATGAGGGCTATATTAATGAACAAGCTTCGATACCTTTGCCCAGATTGTATAGGTTTTGCACTAACCTCGAATCCCAGCCAAGAGTAGGGAGACACAACGTCGTAGAACAATTCTAACACCTTTTTGGAGCTCGACATCTGGAATGTATGAATACGGTTAGATTAGGCTACTCTATTGGAGAATAAAGCACAGTCTTTACTGTCATCGTAACATTTTTGCAATTTGTACAACTCCAGTGACTTCTTGACGACCCTGAAGTCAAGTAGGTGAAAGTTCACCATCATCTATTGCTTTGACGGTGACAACTTTTTTCGGGATTCTGTTCCCTGATAGACAATTTCATTGTTAAGCTCTGGGCGATATAAGCGTGCAAATATAATTTATAGTATAATGTAATTTGTAACAGCAGCTGGAGCAGAAGCATTTGTAATTCAAGCTACCTTTTTAGAAGAAACATGCTCTAACAACAAACATCTGTCTTGGCAAAATGTCTCTACATAAAATTGAAATTGGACAGTCGCAAGAAGCCTGCACTGTGACTCCAAGCTGACACATAAGATAATAAATACTGTACTGTTACACATTCGAGAGTGAATAACCAACATATTTAGCCTACCCCCTCTTCTTCTTTTGATTTAATGGTGCATCTGTCATGGACTACTTTAAGTCACTACTGCCACCTACCGTGTAGAGGCAAACCATGAAGGAAAAGAGAAAGACGAGGAGGAGTCTGTTGCCTCTGCTCTGTAGACTGCGGTGGGTAGTGTAAATATCAGTAGCTGTAGATAAGAATACGTGGTCAATATTTCTAGTGATTATAAACCGTAGCAAAATAAAATATAGACAGACAAATAAATTGCCATTGCGCTGCAGAGCAAACACACCATCTCTCTCTGTGTAGCATTAACCTGTGTGATACTCCGTGGGTTTACATTTTGCCTTAAGCTTATTTAGCCTGCTATTTTTTTTTGCACACAAATATGAAAACCAGACATACCTTAAAAGGGGGATACCACATATTTGGACAAAGCACACCCATATATTAAACTTTATTACAATATATTACTTAGGTTGACTCTTCATGAAACATATATTTACCAACAGTATTTAGCCATATTGCACTTAAACAGTACTCAAAAAGCACTTCATTTTACAGTTTCAGTTTTAAGGAGGATGCTATTCACAGAGTGCAGGCAGGCTATTGAAAACAAGCAGACTGAGTTAGGCTACTAAAACAGATTTACAAACAGCTCTGCAGGTGACTTTCAGTCCAGTCTCCTTTCCAGTTCTCCTCTCTCTCTCTCTCTCTCTCTCTCTCTCTCTCTCTCTCTCTCTCTCTCTCTCTTTCTCTCTCTCTTTCTCTCAGACCACTACACATCTAAAATAGAGAAGAGCCATAGTCTCCAAGGCCAATGTGATCCATTCCTTCTATGACTCCTCCTGAGGGCTTGTCTGTCCTGGAGAGATGAGGCTGTCGGTGATCTGAAGACCAGGTCCAGTTGGCCTCTGGCTTGGCTCACTGTAATTAAGAGTTGCATGTTATATCATCTGTATTATGCTGAAACTGAATCAGCACTGGGGAGAGGTCACATACTGTACAAACATCTTACCTATCTGTGTCCCTTTCTGATGTGTTCATCTGTAAAAGAATGATACCATAATTATACATTTTCAGATGTGAATCCAATGTGCAATGCAACATTGTTTTTCTCATCAGTTCAATGAAATTACTGTGGCAAGGCAATTTAAGTAATCTTATAAATTACAACTTTCGGTCGACTTTGCGTGACTGCGTCCTTAATCTAATTTTTTCAGATTCTGTTATCCCATAGTTCCTGTTGAATTAAAGGCAGCAATACCTGAGGTTTAGCAATGCAAGCTGGTTACAAGGAATGCACCCATTTGATACTGATATTGGCTATAGGTCCAAATGGGTTAAACAGCTGGATCAGGTTTTATGGCAGTGATGCGTATCCTGGGGTTGATCTACTTAATTTAGCTCTGGGTCATTCTGCAATCCACATCACTGCATCAGCAGTGTGCTGGTAGACCTGTACATTTTTGCTAGAGAGCTAACATGGCATTCCCCACAGTAAAGCATACATCTCATCAGTCAAACACTGGCAGTGGATTGTTATTTTTATCAACAGGTACCCAGACCCAAGTATCAGTATCAGCGTTCGAGGACCACGAAAATATTGCAGGTTGGTGCATCCTTACTCGTTCCCACGACAACGAAAACCTCAACACCAACCACACAAACCGCCGCCACCACTGCTTCCTGCAGTCCCATCAAGCCACCAGTCACCTGTGTTCGCGAATTGGACTGGCATCCTGGCAGTTCACTCGCTGTCTTTGTGCTCCTCTGAGCCTGAGAGCGGTTAGGCCACGCCGGTCGAGGAGACACATCAGAGCACAGTGCCTCTGTAATGCTGCCCAGGTTGTTCAATTGAGCCTGGCTTTCGGAAACATTTTTGGATTGGGAAGTGCGAGTCCACGTTAAAATATACTTGTGATGCACATGTCATAACAACAACAACAACAACATCAACAAATAAACAAAAACAACACACACCAACATGCATGGCTTTTAACCAGAAGCCAGGTGCACTACCTTGTTTTTTGGGGCTCCCCCTCCTCCTCCGGCCTTCTTGGGTGCTCCGAGGGTGTCGAACGAGTGGCTGCGCACCCTAATCGCTCTCTGTGGGGGGAGGGGCAGATTAGCAGAGCGCGAGAGGGTGACATCCTGCTCTTAAGCGGCCTCCTCTCAATGTCACAGCGGCATTAGCTCACCAATTTAACACCAAAGGTCACGGAGGCTGTTTTTATATTAATGACAGGAAAATATTCTCTCTGCTGAGTTCTGAGTGTGCAAGGACTTTTGCTATTTGCTTTGTTGAATGTTTTGTTGTTGGTGAGCACCTCAGTAAAATGAGAATTTACCTCTCTGTTCCAAGGAAACTATTCTCTATCAAAATAATTTAATTTCAATGCAGATTTTCTTTAAATGAGTACGAGGGTGCTTTCACACTTACAGCATTTAGTGCGCACCAAACGTTCCATTCAAACCAAAATGTCTTAGTTCGGTTCGTTTTCCTTGGTGTAAATGCAGTCTCGGTACTTTGGTGTGCACCAAATCAACCGGTCTGAGACTAATATAAAAACGGGTGGTCTCAGACCGTTTTATCTGCCCTACTTTGGTACGGTTCCTCTGGTGTGAAAGCAACAAAGCCAAATTGGACAGAACAGTAGAGTTTAGTGCATTAATATTATCGAAAGTGGCGCGTTTTAGTCTGTTTCCAGTGGTGATGGTCTTCGTGGTCTATTTTGGTTCGTTTAGAACTATGCATATGTGAAAGCAAACCGTACCCATGTCTGTTTGCTACATTGTAACATTTTTCTGACTAGTGCGGACCAAAGCAATCAAACTATAGATCTGAAAGCTCCCTAAGAACTGTCATTAAAATGCTATTTAGATTTGGCACCCCTACTGCTGTCTTGTACAGCACATGAAAAACAGTTTTTACATTGAAAATGAATATTGAGTTATTGACCTTGAAGTTTTCGATGAAGCCCCCACCCCCTTCTGTTGGAAGCTTGCCCCCCTCACTTAGGGAGAGAGAGTAGGGTGGCGGCTCTCCCAGCATGCCTTGGGAGCGGGTGGACAGCTCCGAATACAACCCCTCCAGCAGTGAAGAACGCGTTCGCAGCTTAGAGCGAGAGAGGGAGGGTATGGGAGTGAGCATGAAGAAAACAGGAGAAAGGGAGGTAAGACATGTTAAGTAAAACAAACAGCTATAACACAGCACAATTATTCATTCATATGGCAGCAAAAATGAACACAGGGAATTTAAAATTCTGCATAATACACATAGAAGAGAAGCCACACACATTTACAATAATGAACCATTAAGATGAAACTATTTAAATCAGTTGTATATGTAACTAGAAAAGCACTTAGAGAGCACAGACCTCTACCAGGGCAGCTCAGATCACCACCAAAATCTAATCACTTTTAAGTTAGCTCATTTTTGACCTACCCTGAAAATTTAATCAAAATCCATCCATAGCTTTTTGAGTTATCTTGCGAACTAACAAACAAACTAACAAACGTTGATGATTACATAACATCTGCCTGGAGGAGGTAACAACTTTTTTTCAGAAGTGAAAAGTGCCTCTCATACTCACCACGAGCCCTCCATGACTATGCATATCTATGCGTTAGATGCACTGAGGATTGCTGTGATGGTTAGATCACTCTAGGGTATGGATTATGATTGTCCTTCCACAATGGAGTAATTACCTCTAGTTTGCTGAACCTGTCAGCCTTATAGCAGGATATCTCTGCATTGATGAGTTTGGTCAAAAGGAACTCCCTTAGAACAGAACCCTGAAGAGAGAGAAAGAAAGAGAGAGAGACAGAGGGGAGAGAGAAAGAGAGCGAGAAAGAGAGCAAGAAAGAGAGAAAGACAGAGAAAGACAGAGAGAGAGAGAGAGAGAGAGGAGGGAGGTAAGCAAATGAGTGAGTGAGTGAGTGAGTGGGTGAGTGAGTCATGTGTACCACCTGTATATATATATATTTTTTCCTTACTTTTACTTTTGCCTTTTTACTTTTACTTTTTTTGGGACTCTCTGAGCAGGGAAGTTTTTCATTGCACATGAATTCTAGAATTCATGTACACATGACAATAAAATATCTTGTATCTTGTATCTTGTATGTGTGTGCATTAGGGGTGTTGAAATTAATCATATAATCGATGCATCGCGATGCAGACATGAACGATTAATAAACGTTTTAATAGCAGATCATAATCGATTATAATGTATTTTCTTGTGAATTTTACTGTGCTGTTTAATTTGCCATGAATATTGGTGTCTGTTAAGTTTTATTAAATAAAAGAGGAGGGTAATAACTGACTGCTTGTGTTTGTTGATAAAATCAAAGCCATGTGAAGTAATATAGAAAATTGATGTGAAGAATCATGATGCATCGTGATGCATCGATATATCGAATCAAATCGAATCACTAGCTTAATAATCGTAATCGAATCGTATCGTCAGATGAGTGAAGATTCACACCTCTAGTGTGCATGTATTTCCATTACTTGTGTGTACCTTTGAAGAAAACAGTATTTGTCAGCCTCTCTGTTACCTCAGAGAAGATGGGAGGAGATGGAAGAGGGGGGCCGAAGGGGGGGACGTCCTCTCTGGCAGTAACTGCTACCTGTTGGCCAAACAAACACAGCCGAGCCAAAGAGCTTGAAATGATACAGACAAGCTGGCACGCAGTCAGTTCCATACCACAAGCCAATATGCAAATATCAAATAGCTGGCATGAATGCCGCTCTTTAGTAACCATAAACCCAACACAATGCTCACTCGCTCCTTTTGTTTGTTCTGTCTTTTCTCTGTTCATTCATTCATTCATTCATTCATTCATTCATTCATTCATTCATTCATTCATTCATATCACCTATGTTTCTTAACCAAACATCCCACTTCTGTGGAAAAGAGGATCAGCTCTTTTCCCGTCTCACCTGGAAACCTCCTCCATCTCCCTCCTCTCCGTCTGGCCCTCGCTTCACCCTCCTCACGGTGATGAAACAGTGCAGGAAGTGGGAGCTGATGACGTCAGGGATGAATGGCGTGTTTCCTTCTTGGTAAACCAGGGCCACAATATCATTCCCAATGTGCCTCTTTCTCTGTAGCTGAGAGAAAGAAAGAAAGAAAGAAAGAAAGAAAGAAAGAAAGAAAGAAAGAAAGAAAGAAAGAAAGAAAGAAAGAAAGAAAACACCCCTTTTTTCAACATGTCTCTCTGTTCATTGCATGGTTACACTTAAGTTTCCTAACTAGACCACAATTTGATAAAGAATTATCCATTAAATAACTCAAGAGATCAAACCAACAACAATTTGTTAAAGAAATATGCACAACAAAAGAAAAAATAGAATGGCAAGAAAGCAAAGAAAGAATCAACGAAAGAAAGAACAAAGAAAGGAAAGAATGAAAGAAGGACATAAAGACACATTCATCACTGTTCAAACACAGAGGTCGGACACATCACACACTGTGGCTGGCTGCTGTGAAGAGCTGGCCAACAGCCAGGAAGTATCGATGAGCTTCAAGCTACCTGCTGGGCATCTCCATTGGTGAACGGCAGTTTGGTGGCCACGTGAAACATGATCTCCCGTCCATGAAAGGAAGTAAACACGGCCTCACTTCCTGTCTGCCCATGACACACATCCAAACCTCCTCTGAAGCTAAACAGGTAAGGGTAAATAGACAGACAGACAGACAGACAGACAGACAGACAGACAGACAGACAGAGGGATGAAGGTGGGGGTGGTGGACAAAAGAGGAAGATGTATACTTGAAACCGTGTTAAAGGGTCAGTACTATCACAGCCTACATATGATGATTCAGACTTTGTCACCAATCTACGTTAATGCATTTCTGCAACACAAACAGCAACACAAGCTTGAGTAATGTTCCCGCTCACGGTGCAGTGCTCACCCTGTGAATCCTCGGAGCTTCACTGTCTGCCCGAGAACGGAGAGGAAGTCCAGAAACTCCTCACTCTCCTCGTTGTTACTCAAAATATCCTCCTCCGTCAGCTGAAAAAAATAAGAGGAACATGCGTGGAGGGAGAGAGGGAAAAAGGGAGAGAGACACAGAACGAGAGAGGAAGTTAAGATGCGAAAACAGAAGTATGGCATGATGTGTAGTGCTTGATGGTGAGATGAGAGAGAGAGAGTGAGGCGATTATGCACCTGCCCTTCTTTCTGGTACAAGACGCCAAACTTGAAGTTGTGAGACACTCTGTGTTCATCGAACGCAGCTATGAGTTCGGGAGCCTGTGGGTAGATGAGTAACCATCATGGGAAAATGAACACATGTCATTTGGGTCATCACACATTGCCAAAGTCACAATGTTTAGGGTTTGTATTTCACAACAGCATTTCCATACTCTGACCACGCCAATCCACGAAATAATAATGTCTTTATTAACAGAGGTTATAATGCAGTGACGCTTGGTATGGTAAAGAATTAAGTCATAGTTTAAGTTGTGTACCTTTAGGTAGCTGACTGTTTCAAATCTGGACACAGTCACATTCTCACAAAGCATCTGCAAATAAAAATTAGGACATAACATGGAATAAAATAGTAATAGTGGTGTTATAATATATTTTTATATTCTGTCAATATAAAAAAACACTGATACATTATTTTTGGTCACTGAGACATTATTTTTTACAGTTTACTTCTATGAAGAGCCTTGATGTGCTAAGCTCCTAAAGCACACAAAATCCACAGGCACCAAAAATGCTAGACTATATTTGTCTCGTTTCTGTCAAGTGTTTAATATAGCTACTCTGTGCAGTTTCTAGTTCCTAAATTAACACAAAATAACTAGCAGCTCTGGCACACATAACACTTGCCATTTGCCATCAGGTTAGCTCAAATAACATTTCCCATTAATTCAACCCTGTAGTAAGTAAATGAATTACCCTGGCAAGCTCTACAGCTGTGGGGAGCTGCTGGAACATTGACACCGAGAAGGTTCCATGCAAAGAGCATTCTTTCAGCCTGGGCATAAGGAGGACAAGACAGCTCTGTTGAAGTATCTAACAGGCCTCCTGTAATAAAGTTCTAACATCACAGGCAAATGATGTGGTGCTGTTAAGTCCACTCTTCTATACTGTATTCATATGATCAAGACTTAAAGTGCAAGCCTAAAACCTCAAAATGACTCTTAGTCTTTTCTCTTCCTCTTCCAAACAAACGGAGAGAACGAGAGGTCCCAAAGAACTGTCTGATGCCGTGAACGAATGATGGTACTAAGAGGAGAAATGACATAGTGTCAGGACATAGAAGAAACATACATCTGTGACGATTGTGTAAAACCATAGCACACTTTAACCCAATTCAAAAAATAAATAAACAGGTTGGAGAGGCTGCTCACTCTGTGTCTGAAAAACTGTTGGTAGATCTTTGCCTCACTGTCCCTCTCCATGATGTCATAGCTCTCCAGGCCAAATGCATGCTGGGAGCACGTGGGACTGGTCTCAGCACACTTCTGCAAAGGAGGGTCAACCCAGTAGCCACCGGACTTAGGGGGCAAGACGAGTGGTAGGGCACCTCCTATTTTCAGTAGCTGCAGTTAGAAAGACGCGAAAGGAATAATGACTTTAGGTTCTTGTACTTGTTTTGTAGAAACTTTTTTTCTGTCTGAAGAGCCCTTTGCACTTCAACATAAATGTACATTGTAATCTGAGGCACTGTAT
Organism: Coilia nasus; assembly: GCA_027475355.1. NCBI lineage: Eukaryota > Metazoa > Chordata > Actinopteri > Clupeiformes > Engraulidae > Coilia > Coilia nasus. Next base: position 6,855,685 of record CM050218.1, on the reverse strand, counting down.
GCGCACACAGGTCATACCCTTATCTTATACAGTACGCCACGTCAGATGGATTCACTATTGTTTGTCTGTTAGAGTCACAGAAGCAGAATACCTGACTGTTTATGTCTGTTGCATTCTGCAGGTAAGCAGGTGTCTGTGCAGGTAAGCAGGTGTCTGTGCAGGTATGCAGGTGTGTGTGTTTATGATACATGTTTTGTCCACAAAAGGCATTGTTCCGCCAAAAGATGAAACCATCATAAAAAACAGTGTCCACAGCAACCTCTCCTCTGCCACACATCAGTGTGTGTGTGTGTGTGTGTGTGTGTGTGTGTGTGTGTGTGTTTGTGTATGTGTATGTATGTGTGCATGTGAGAGTGTGTGTGTGTGTGTCTGCGTGTATGCCTGGTGTTTGTGCTCTGTCTGTCTTACACATGGTAGTCTGTGAAGCATGAAAGTCACACACAGTCTTTCGGGCGCATACCTGAGAAATACGAATCCGTGCTTGCTTACCCTAAGAGGAGGAGGAAACTCACACCGCTGTTCATCCAACCTACTGCCCTGCAACAGCACAGGGGAGAACGCTTGCATCAAATACACAAGCATACCTGTGTACTCACACACACACATACACCTGTTCATCCAACCTACTGCCCTGCAAGAGCTCAGGGGAGAACGCTTGCATCAAATACACAAACATACCTGTATACTCACACACACACATACACCCAGCACACATGCAAATACACATACGACCGCACTGGCATATTTACAAATACACTTGCAAATATGCACTATGTAAACCCAGTTGAATATTATGCTAAAAATTACCTGTAGCTTTGCAATGATCTCAAACAGTTCTGTCACCTTCAAGAGAGAAACATGGGATATAAATCATTAAACACACACACACCCCCACACAAATAAACAAAACAAAAAAAAGTAAGCACAGTGTTCAGCACTTTTTACCTTCTGTGTTGAAGTAGCTGCTAAATGTGGTTTGGTCTCATTAGGCGGTGAATCCAAGATATCCAAAATATTATGTTCCAAAGACTCTGGACTACTACAACAGGTGGATTTAGTTTTAAAAGAACTTTGCCTATACTCAAAATATAGATACAGTTCCATAAGCAACCAGCCTCAATTCACATATGACACAACCTTACTGTCAATAAATAATTATACACAACACAGGATTATATGAAATGGAATGGTACTTACCGGGACTCATTCTCACAAATAAATTTGTCCACCCTTCAAAAAAGTAGTGGAAAGAATACTACACTTGAATCTCTCTTATGGGAATGCTTCATACTACTGACCACAAACAACATTAAACAGATATTTGTTCATCCATTACAATGTTGTAATTACAATGACAACTCACCCTCCGTAAGCGCCGAATGTGAAACTTCTCTTTCTGGAGAACTTCTCATTCCTTCCATCTCTATCCATAACTTAGAGTAGTTGTGCGTGTGTGTGTATTCAAGTGTGTGTGTCTGCGTGTGTGTGTGTGTGTGTGTGTGTGTGTGTCAGTATTCAGTTAACTTGCCATTGAGTTGGATAACAATGACATCAAATTACCTTGCCTGTAAATACTGCCTGTTATGTTTTTCCCTCTGCCTCTGTCGATCTGACTCCTCTGTCTCCTTCCTCTCCCTGCGCTTGCCTCTCTCATTTAATCTCCCTCCACTTCCTTCCCTCTCTCATGCTGTATGAGCGACTGACAGGACATTTAACCTCTTCTTGGCCACACAAACGCACACATATGTGCACACCCACAAAAGCACACATGGGCTAGTGCCTGTGTACTGTATACGCATGGAGACTACATATATAACGCACTCTCATGCTTGGTGCATGCATGCAGTGAAGGCAACCTGACACAATGCACACACATTGTTCCACACACACACACACACACACACACACACACCTGAAACAAAATACTTACATTCAGAAATCTAACTGTGAGTTCAGATAAATGAAATGAGGAATCAGGTGCTCATTCACTGATAAAATATAGCATATGACATATAGGTTAGTACAAAACAAAGAAAATGTAAGAGATACATAAACAAGACACTGTTTTCAGCTGTAGACCTGTTACCCTTTAGTCAGTGTGGATCATCAATTATTGACAGCGCTTGCTGAGACAGGAGAGAGCAAGACAGCGGGAGAGAAAAGACGAGAGGAGAGTGAAGGAGGGAGGGCTGAAGACTATTAAAGTGCGATTTAAAAGAAATAAAAATAGATTGATAAAGCCTACATTTAAAATGTGAAATAGCCTATGGTAGGCTGCTTCAAAGACTTTCATTATGGAGTCCTGGAGTCTTTACTTTGTTTCACGTTGCACTGCCTTATCGAACTTGAACTCTAGAGTACATATTTTTTTCCCTCGTCCACAAAAAATGCCTAATTATACAATAATTGCTTAATTATCCCAAACTGTAGAGGTCGTTCAAATTTCAAAAGCCTAAATAAATAAATTTGATCGCCACGCCCTCTTCTGTAGGCGGGATAGTAGTGTAGTGGTTGTTGCACTTGGCATGCACATGCCAATCACTTCCTATCGCCAATACCATTCGCTCTGAAGTATGTTTCCAAACGCGCGGAAGTTATCAGTGAGAAGGGACGTGAACTAATGGGAAACATTTAATTTAGTTTGACGTCGGCTGTATTTTGGACTTTACATGTATTTTATTTCCAGTGGATGCAACAAAACAACAACTTAAGGATGAGCCGTACATTCCGAGTTCAGGTTTTGACAGCAAGCCAATTAGCCCTATTTTAGCTAACTGGCTAACAGGTTTCAAATCGTGTGATCTCGCTTTGATAATGCAATATTGAGGCTATGGTTAAAATTCTCAGATCAGTGTTAAATAGCAAGCACTAGTATATCACATAGCTCAACAGTAGTTGACAGTGTATTGCAGTATCCTAATCGATTACAATAACAGTTAGCAAGACCGAGTGCACCCAGCTCCCTTTGTTATGGTTATCGTACCAGAGTGCTAGCTAGCTAACATTAGCAAACTGTTGAACTTCACCGTGGGACTTCCAGAACTGTACCAGCGGAAATTGTGTTTCTACGACTGGCTTATTGTTACATTTCTGCTGCAAGTTCTTGTTAGATGCTTTGCTGAACAACTGGAGTACTAACATCGACAGCAAGGTAAGATTCATTACCTAGCGTGCTAAAGAAATTAGGTTAGCTTGCTTGAACAACCAATACAAGTAACATGCTTGTGGTCTCCAAAATAGTTGGATGACAGGTTCGGTTTGATGCATTGCAATAGTTAACTCTGTGAGTTGCAAACAATTTGTAAAGTTTTTGTTTGTTTGGGTCACGTTAAAAATAACACTACCTTAAACGCCTAAATCATTTCAGGACTCGCAAGCGTTTCCCTCATTCTCTCCACCTTATGCAACCTGTGAGTCTTTGACTCGAGGGTTTTTCGTTGTACTACTCCTCCGTGTGTGTCATGCCTACAGCACGATGTTGGGGGAATGTGGCATGAAAGAACGGGACAAGCAGGTGTTGAAGAAACGGTCCGTTGCTCTCTGCAAAGAGATGGTTGTGGACGAGCTTCTCATCCAGTTCCTTCAAGCAGAGAACATTCTGACTGACAGCATGGCTGAAAGTATTCTGGTGAGAATATTATGGTTGAGGCCTATTGTGAGTGTGCCAAAAGTCAACCTAGAAACCGTTAGAGGACATTTTCACACGTTTCTCAAGTTGTAAACTGCAGACAGCAGTTTAATGTTTACCAAATTATTAATAAAAAATATCCGTTAGAAACACAATAGTTGTGATATTCATAATCAGATAAAAATTGCAGCCCTGTACAGTCTATAGCCTACAGAATAATTCCAATCAGTGTGCATCTGTCCACATCTATACCTGTGTTTCTGTGCATTTGTCTTTAACCTTGAAGGCGAAGGACACCTCCCAAAAGCGCAGCTGGTATTTGCTCTCTATCCTGCCCAAACGAGGGCCCAAAGCATTCCGCAGCTTCTGCACAGCCCTCAGGGAAACAGAGCAGGATCACCTTTATGAACTGCTCACAAGCTACGCCGAAATAGAGGTTAAAACACGCATAGCACATGCACACATGCACACTCAACACGTTCACACGCACATTAACACACACATACACTCCTCTGCTGGCACTTCCGTGTGGAGGAATGTAAACACAGGGACCGACTAACCAATTAAACACACACACACACACACACACACACACACACACACACACACACACACACACACACACACACAGGCATACACAAGCTATGAGGAGACTATAACCCAGTGGTGAACATGCATTCTTACACAGAGCTACACACACATGAACACTGACAGTCCACACCCAAACCAGCAGCATTCTCTTGTTTGGTTGAGTCATAAAGCCATGGAAACAGTGTTCTGTATGGTAGTTGTTTTGCTTGCACATAGGTCTACTTCATATTTAGTGCTTCATAGTTAGGCTAGCAGACACTTTTACACTCTGGCATGCCCTTATTGTGGTTTTTGTCACACAGAGGTGTGTCGAGTCGCGCTTCCCCCTGCCCGTTCAGGAGTGCCCGGTACCTGCCAAGAGGCCCCGGTCTAATGGTAAGAGCAATACAGCCTGTGACATCATTGTTTGCTCGTGACACTATGACTTATTAGCCTGGGTGTGCCCATACTGCCTGTGACGCTGCATTTACATTTCGCGAGCAAGTCAGTCTGGCCAAGCTGCCTATCTAAACCATTTCTGCTCAGTCCTCAGATAGGGGGCCAATGAAAATCGAGCATTTCAAAAGGCAATGACGTGGTAGTTTGGCGACCGGAAATCTATCTCAGTCACTGTCTACATGGCGAACGTGGAGCAACCGTAAGATTTCAATGCATCTGTAGCTGCTGTTTAGGACGAATTCAAAGGGAAGTTCTATCTGAAAATAGAGCAAAGGGCAGCCCTCGAAGCATTTGTTGCGGGAAAGTGCGTTTTTGCAATGCTACCGACCGGCTTCGGTAAAAGTTTAATTTATCAGTTAGCCCCGCTGGTAGCAGAGTCCATGCTTTGCGCAGACGCTGTTGTTGTGGTCATGTCGCCTTTGATCGCACTGATTCGTTTTTCGAATCACCTCACAAGTCCGACAAAAATCATTTAACGCCATTGCTATATGACTACAGATTACTACTACTTTTTGTTTGGACCAAGCAGTTTCTTTCGCTACGTATACATTCAGAGGACAGAGGGGTGTGATTGGTTGAAGCTTCGTCCAGTAGCAAACAGAGGCATTTGAAAGAGGCGGGTTAAGCCCGCCTTCTGAGAAATGGATTTACAACACAGCTTGGCCAGACCAATGCTCTCAGAGCATTGACAAGTCGCGATAGCCAGGCTAATGACTTATCTATAAGGCTATTCATGTCTCTGTGTGCTAGTTGAATTATTATAGTATGGGGTACGCACAAGCCAGGGTTAAAATAAGGAAGTAGTGGTTTTACGTTGAGTCTAGTGCAGTGTTTAACCACAGTTGGGGAAATGCAGTTGTTTACACGAGTGATGCATTTGTAATAGGTTTGTGTGAATTGCTTTGGTATTAAAGGAAGTACAGTACTGTGCAAAAGTCCTAGGCAGGTGTGAAATGCTGTCAACTAGAAATGCCTTCAAAAATGGAATTGTTAATCATTTATGTTCATCAATTAACAAAATGCAGTTACTGAACAAAAGAGAAACCTAAATCAAATCAATATTTGGTGTGACCACCCTTTGCCTTTAAAGGAGCATCAATAATCCTGCAAAATCCCTGACTTTGTGTGTGTGTGTGTACACTTTGTGTGCACCTGCCTAACACTTGTCAAAAAACAACGTATGCCCATCTTATGCCTTAAGTCCTTTTAGCCTTATGGGTGTTTTAACATTAAACATGTGGATGGATAAAAAGATACAGTACTGTCCAAAGATTTAGGCAGGTTGCCTTCAAACCAGCATCAGTTCACACACAGGGGTACACACAAAATCAGGATTTTTCAGGATTATAGTCAGGTGTATGATCAACCAATTACACCAAATTGGTTGTATATGTCAGGAAGCATACATCCACAGAAGATCTGTGGTAGTTCTTCAAGATGTTTGGTGCAAGCTACCAGCCAAGTTCCTTCAAAAACTCTATTCAATAGACCTACAAGAATTGATGCTCTTTTAAAGGCAAAGGGTGGTCACACCAAATATTGATTTGATTTACGTTTCTCTTTTGTTCAGTAACTGCATTTTGTTAATTGATGAACATAAATGATTAACACTTCCATTTTTGAAGGCATTTCTAGTTGACAGCATTTTTTCACACCTGCCTAAGACTTTTGCACAGTACTGTACATGCCAAGGGACTGTATAGTCAGTCATTAGTGGATTTATTTATTTGTGTGTGTGCATGTGTCCATATTGATAGGAAGTTGCTGATGCTAATGCATGAGTTATTGCTGGTTAGGAAAAAAACCCTAGCATTAGGAGCATTCGATGTGTTTGTGCAGGAGAAATCCTTTACTGTAAGTGTGTGTGTGTGTGTGTGTGTGTGTGTGTGTGTGTGTGTGTGTGTGTGTGTGTGTGTAGGCACGTGTGAATGTGCACATGTGTATTTGAGTGAGACAGTGTGATTGAGTATGTGTGTCTGTTAGCAGACTATCCATCTGTTTTAGGAGATCCACTCATGAGATCAATGCGGAGCCTTAGTGGGCTGTTTGCTATTGATCGGGGCGATGAGAGACCAGTGTGCTGTCTTAAGGACTCCTGGAATGGGAATGGAAATGGAAATGATCGATTGTCTCATACACGCTGCAGAGCGTAACGGTGGACATTGATTCGGTGGCTTCGACTGTGTGTTTGTGTGTGTTTTAGGGCACCAACGCAAGTAAGGGAGAAGGGAGTTTTTGTATCACGGCGGTTTGTGTAATTTAAAAAGGATGATCAGAAATATTGATAAGCTGACAGGAGGTATTGATTTCAATGGTGGTTGATGTTATTGGGCAGATTTCATATACAGGATTATTCCAATTTCAAAAGCAAACACCACTGATAACACATGAGTCTAAAACTGAACTTGTGAAGGTTGGCAGGTATAGTTATGTTAAAAGGCTAATCATTTTATGCAGAGAATCTCATTGTTTTACTATTTGGGGTGTGACTTTGATTATGTTGTCTGTGTGTGTTTCAGAGTCCATGGAGATGTGTCTGGATGCTGACTGCCCTGTCACCACAGCCCTGCAGCCATGCACACCTGAGTTCTATGACATTCACTGCCAACAGGTAAGACCAGCCTTGTATTTCCTGTTGCTGACAAGAAGTATCTGAGGCCAAGGGCAAACATTTAATTACAAGCCGTTTTTTTTTGCTTTATTAGTATTGACCTGAGCATAAGCGTCTTGGTCCAGTCATCAGTCATCACCTCTTTCTTATTTTTCGCCATTACACTAAATATGTCATTAAACCATATAAAGCAGTATACAGCTCTAATCTTATGAAGTCCTATAGGTGACCAGTATGCCTGTTGCTGACAGCTGTCATCGTTCTCAGCAGCTATAGCTCCTGACATTGTTACACACCTGTTTGATATTACTGCTGTTTGAGCACGGTATCATGTAACTGACCTACTGGTGTTTCAGTTATATTATTTGACTATATTTGCATTTACCTCTCTCTCTCTCTCTCTCTCTCTCTCTCTCCCTCTCTCTCTCTCTCTCTCTCTCTCTCTCTCTCTCTCTCTCTCTCTCTGTCACACACACACACACACAAAAACACTCTCTCTTTCCTCTCTCCCCACCCCCCCCTCTCTCTCTCTCTCTCACACACACACACACTCTTCTCTCTCTCTCTCTCTCTCTCTCTCTCTCTGTCTCTCTCTCTCTCTCTCACACTCACACACACACACACACACACACACACAAACTCTCTCTCTCTCTCTCTCTCTCTCTCTCTCTCTCTCTCTCTCTCTCCCCCCCTCTCCCTTTCTCTGCCTCTGGCAAACAGGCGTACAGAATGCAGTCCTCCCCCAGAGGGCTGGCGCTGGTGCTAAGCAACGTGACCTTTGACCCGACGGCGTCTGAGTTTGATACTCGGCGGGGCGGCGAGGTCGACGAGGAGGTGCTCAGAAGACTCTTCATGGAGCTGGACTTCAGAGTCTTCATCTACAGGGACCTTACTGCACAGGTTGTTAATCCTCTCTTTCAGTCATTGTCACTGCTACTTGAATATGTACAGGGTTCCCACAGTCATGGAAATCCTGGAAAAGTCATGGAAATTGAAAATGTAATTTTCCAGGTCTGGAGCAGTCATGGAATTTTGTAAATTCACTGAAAGTTTTGGAAAAGTCATGGAATTTTAGTTTTTATTAGGCCTTTAGAGTTGACAATACATGCATTGACAATATTTTGAATGTTAAACATTTTATGTTTAGCCCTAAAAGTATGTTAAATTCTACACACTTAAGGTGCTGTGAAGTCATGGAAAATTCACTTTAGGTCATGAAAAAGTCATAGAAAAAATGTTGAAATTTTGTAATTAAAAAAGTGGGAACCCTGTATGTAAAAATGGAAGTGGAGCATCATCATGTGATAGCTTTATTTGTTTATGTTTGGACATGTTCAGGTGTTGTATTTCATAAATGCATGAAAGAGTATTATGTTGATAATAGTGCTGTGCTAAAAAAAAATCAATACAGCGATATATATTGAAATTTTTCAAAACGATATAATATTGATATTCTGGCTATTAACTCATTCGATGCCAATGACGCGAAAACGCGTCTTTTACGATAGTAACGCCCAGTGCCAATGACGCGTTATCGAGTCAATTGCGTTTTTTTACAGGGGAGGTGGGGTAATCATCTGATCTAGCTTGTGTACAAAAATCAAAGTTGTAATCACAAGGGAACCCATTCTGTGGGTAGTACCAGTATCAGTGTGGATATGTGATCATCTAACATTGTCCCAAAGAAGAGACACTGGACCTGGCTTGCTCAATTGCTCACAGTTTTGCACACTGCTAGCTTGATCAAAATAAATCCTGTCAGCACGTATGTTGAAGCTACTGTTTTCCTAGCAACATCTCACGTTTAACTTCTGCAAGCCACCATTAGATTAATTTCACTTTAGGTAATGCATAATGAGCAGCCTGTCGCGCTGTTTCATAGATAGCTACACCTGCACTTGACTGGCCCGTCTGCGCCGACAGCAAGTCACTGACGACCCAGCTCTCTACATTTGGTAAAGCGCACAGATTCACTGCACTCTCCCAACATCATAATTTTCTGTGCTATCATTCTCATGTGTTAATCTAGTTGTTCTGTGTGCGGATCCTGTGGAATACAATGTTATTTTGCTCTGAAGGCGTTGTATATTTGGTTCGGTTTCGGTTTGCCTATCCCCTCTCTGAGCCAAGTTCCCACACTAAAATGTTACAATGTTTTATATCGTGTTTGGTGACGTTCAGAAATATTACATTTATTACCGATACTAGATGTATGGACCGGTATTTTAGATCGTGTTTATAGGTCTTCTCTGCTGTACACACACATGCATACACACGCGCGCACACACAGGGGGAGAGCTAGAAGCACTACAGTTACAGTATAACATAGTTTGCTGTACATAAATAGCTGCTAAATAATGTTGCCAGCGTTATTTTTGGTGCAGTATACAATGGGATCACTTTTCATAATGTTTGAGATGTCTCTGAAGCAAAAACAATTGTAATCAAAGACATTTTCTGCTTGAAATGTTGCTCGTTACAAAAAGCCGTTTTTCTCAGTATTTTGGTCAGAAATCAGCATTTTTAGTTACACCCACCCATGTTCTCCAGACAATTGCTAAGGAATGGAAAGAGGTACAAACAAATTTTTTTTTTCTGATGATAAAGGAAAGTCTGGAGTTTCTTTTGGTATGTTTTTTGTTGACACAGACATAGAACTCAATTTTCTGTGGGTCTTGAAAAAACACTGAAATGTTCAAAAAATCCTGGCACTGGGACGTGACCAACTTTGATTTTCTGTGGGTCTTGAAAAAACACTGAAATGTTCAAAAAATCCTGGCACTGGGACGTGACCAACTTTGAAAATGGCTGGCACTGAATGAGTTAATGTCGATACACCCCCCAGTAGCTACTGCACAGAGAAATGCACTATTGATTCTAAACCAAAACGTAGTAAATGTACTTTGTTCAGTACAAATGTACATTAGCCATATTGTGTTCTTTTGCACAAATAGTTTTTATAAGTTGATTACAGGTACCTAGTGAGACTGGGCACCTTTTCTGTGACATGTTCAGTAAAAAGCATTGAAAAAATGCACTTTATTTTCCTGTTCAAAAAATCGAATCACCATGTCCTAAATGATACCCAGCCGTAGTTCATAACACTGTTGCAACTCAGTATGTGTTGTACGTCTGTATGTGTAAACACATAATGTATCATCATATCGATTTTTCTACTGTTTCATGTGTGTGTGTGTGTGTGTGTGTGTGTGTGTAGGCTATGCGTGTATATATATGCATATGTAACATCATTATGATTTTTCAACTTTTTCATATGTGTGTGTGTGTGTGTAGGCTATGCGTGATCGTATAGAGCAGTTTAGTCAGCGGGCGGAGCACCGTGAGCTGGACTGCTGCACTGTGTGTCTGCTGTCCCACGGGAAGGAGGGGGGTGTGTACGGGACGGACGGGCAGCTGCTGGAGGTAAGTGTGTGTGTGTGTGTGTGTGTGTGTGTTTGTGTGTGTGTGTGTGTGTGTGTGTGTGTGTGTGTGTGTTAGGGCTGTCAACGAATATTCGAAATTCGAATATATAGTCGAATAGTTTTTTTAAAAAGGAATTCGAAGGTGAAAGTTAATATTCGAATGTGAAAAAAACGTGCACTTGCGCTTTGGAATGTCGAAGGCAAAAGAAATACTCGCTGTCTGCTTAGTGAGAGTAAAAAAATCCGCCCACACGGTAAATTTCATGGCAAACCAATAAAAACGAGGACATTTACATCACTTTATAAAAAAAAACTTTGGGCTCTGGGAGATACCCTCACGTCGCCCAGATGGCGAAGAAATATCTTTCCATCCCCGGATCTTCAGTGCGCTCTGAACGCGTCTTTTCCTCCGCTGGGAATATAGTAAATAAAAAGAGATCGGCGCTGGCCCCTTCAAATGTGGACTATCTTGTGTTTTTGGCAAATAACCTGTAGGTCTTCAGGCCAATAAGACTCGACTGTGACAGTTTTTCTTTTTTATACAAGTACCAAGAATGTAAGTAGCCTTTTCGTTTTTAATAGCGCTTTATTTTTTATGAACCTGAATAAAAAGTTCTTTGTTGTCACATTTGTCGGAATTGTGTGCCTCGTTTTATTTAACGTTACAGTTTCATGCACTTCAGGTTTGCAATTGTTTATTTAAAGTTTCATGTCAGGGAAAAGTGTCATGTTTAGGCCTACCTCACTACAGCTCGCTCGGAGCATTCCAGGTTTAAAAAAAACGTGCGCAGAGAGCGTGAGGGTGCGGGCGAGAGAGAAAGAGCGTGTGTGAGTGTGAGTGAGCGAGCGGTCTTGGCAAATATTTTTTTGATTTACTTGTTTTGTGTAGGTAATGCATTCTTAAATATGTTTAAATAAACTACCTATACAAGTAGTTATGTCTCTTTGTATTAATTAGTCCTGTTATTGACGTAATGCGCGTCATTGACAAAATGTGCAACCTGTTGTTCGAATATTCGTGTTTTATTTGGAGCGAATATTCGAAAATCATTTTTGAGCAATGTTGACAGCCCTAGTGTGTGTGTGTGTGTGTGTGTGTGTGTGTGTGTGTGTGTGCATCCTTTATTGGCCTCTCAGACTGCACAGCGTTCCTGTTCAGTCAAGCACTGGTAGCAGATCGTTAAGGAAGATCCTAGCATCCTAGACTCACAGTAAGTCAGTCAGTCAACAAGATACTGAAACATAAACTATGGCTAGTCACTTGCTGCATGGTAGGTTCCGTTTCCAAACCAGGTGGTGACCAGCCTGGCTGTCGCACCAAGCCCGTAGACGGAACTTGGTCTGGCAAACCTCCCATAGACAGGAAGTTCTCAGAGGCGGAATCAACTGCGATTGGTTGGATTTATGCATTGCATTTATCATTTCTTTTTGTCTCCTCTCTCTCTCTTTCTGTCCTGTGTCAGCTGGACTGGGTGTTTGAGGCTTTTGATAATGCCCGCTGTCCTCAGCTGCAGAACAAACCAAAGATGTTTTTCATTCAAGCTTGCAGAGGAGGTGACTATACTTTACACCAGGGGTGTCAATCGCGGCTTCAGAAAGTAAAAACCCTGCCATGCATTCTTTCTACCTGATCACTCAGCACAGGTGATGTCACTAATTAGTGATCTACCTGTGTGATGATTCCTGCACTCATTAGGATGAGCTGGCTCAGCAAATGGTTTCGTGAAATATTTGGCAGGGTTTTTACTTTCTTCAGCTGGGATTGATACTTCTGCTTTACACAGAATGCATGTATGTGTGTGTGCTTGTGTGAGCATGCATGCAATTGTTGTCATTAAGACAAGGAATCTTGTATTTTGCTTTTTACTTGTATTTATGTGTGTGTATCAGGACTGCACAATATATATTAAAATATTGTTATATATAATAATCAGGATATACCTATCACAAAACATAACTGCTGCAATTAAAGGAGAACTTCGGTGTAAAATGAAGAATGTTAAAACGTCATACCGAGTTGGTATGTGTACTGAGGAGCAAAATTGATTTAGCCTGTTGCATTCAGAGTTTAACTATTTTTTATAGTTTGACCCAGAAGGCTAACAATGGAAGTGGTAGGTGCCCTTAGACGAAGCATGACGAGTACGCTATTTTTAAACCATTAAAACAGCTCGAAGAAACTCCACATTCCATTGGTAGTACAACAAAGGCTCTGGCATTCAAAACGAACCACTGAGAATATTGTAAATGTACACAACGTTTATTTAAAAAGCTGTTCTTACATGCAGTCGTTTGCAGTTGTTTCTCGTTGCCGCCATGATGAAAGTCCAAACAAGTTAATTGTACTACCTCTCCTCCTATTCTTCCTCCTGGTTCGTGTTCGTCAATCGACCTGTGCAGACTTTCATCATGGCGGCGATGAGAAACTACAGCAAGGTACTGCTTGTCAAAACTGTTTTATTAATAAATGTTGTGTACACTTACAAAGTTCTCAGTGCCTCATTTTTAATGTCAGGGCCTTTGTTGTACTACTGATGGAGTGTGGAGTTTCTTCGAGCTGTTTTAATGGTTTAAAAATAGCGTAGCCGTCATGCTTCGTCTAAGGGCACCTACCACTTCCATTGTTAGCCTTCTGGGACAAACGATAAAAAATAGTTAAACTCTGAATGCAACAGGCTAAATCAATTTTGCTCCTCCGTACACATACCAACTCGGTATGATGTTTTAACATGCCAATTTTCATTTTACACCGAAGTTCTCCTTTAATAGTATTTTTTCATAAGCTATGCGTTCCCACTCCACAATATTAGACACATCAGATGGAGCTCTGCTCCATTGAAACTGTATGTTTAAAGGTGTACTTCCATGAGAAACCGTTTAGTACTTGCTCTTTTAAAAATATGATGGGTCACCCCGAGTTGCATATGCATGCTGCATATCAAAATGTTTTTCTACCCCCATTTTCTATATCAGTCAAAAGAAGACAATAGGCGGTAAAAACGACCCAATGCGAAAAGGGCCTGCAGCGTGACGTAGACGTGTGCAAATGCATATAAGAGAAACTGACCGAATGGGCTTTAAATGATGTTAGCCTGTGACTGACTCGCATAAGATTAGCAGGCTAGTTGAATGACTGAACTGCATTTAGCCGGGCACTTGCACTGTTTTGTCATGCAAATATTACCGTTCTGAAACGTTCATTGACAAATGGTCAGGAAGCGACTGTGCTTGTGCCATCTCTCCTTCCTCTTCGGATTCAGGATCAAACACATAAGGCTGTATCTCTGAAGAGAACATTCTGTGTGCAGTTTTAGCGCTGTCAAGTTGACTTTTCCCCTTTACCTTACTCTGCTATCAAGTTGACTGTGGGGCAAAGGAAGCTGCAGGGAGCGTGTCACGCCTCCGGTGAAATCGTGTCGTTCTCCCGGCCCCACCCCCTCCACCAAACTAAAACAGCCTGAAACAGAAGCACTAGAACATTTTTTTCATCAAAACCAGCGCACAGGGCAATTGTTAATACTAGAGAACACCGAAAAAATTCATGAAAACACGATGGAAGTACACCTTTAAGTATTCCTTAATTATCACAATTTTCAGAAATGTTATCGCATGTTGAACATTTTCCTAATAGTTTGCATCCCTAGTATGTATGTGTACATGCACACACATGTTCTCCAATGACTGCTCATACCAATGCACCGCACCTGGGTTTGTAACTTCCCTACTTCCTGTTCCAGAGGAGATGGACAGTGGTGTAGACCAATCAGATGGTGCGGAGCGAACCCAGTCGCCTGGCTGCGAGCAGAGGGACGCAGGGAGGGATGAAGAGAGTGAGCGAGAGAACAGAGAGAGGGAGGAGAGGGAGAGAGAGAGGCACCGCATTAAACTACCCCAGCGCTCAGACATGATCTGCGGTTTCGCTACCCTCAAAGGTTGGGGTGTGTGCTGTTGGATTTTAACGCACATCAGACTATCACGTTTTCACTACCATCATCATTTTCTCTGTGTTTGTCAGAGTAGGTAATACAGTATGACAAGGTTGGTCTTGTGTTGATATGCAGGTGTGTGTGTGTTTGTGTGTGCATGTATTTGTGTAAGTGCATGTTCATGTTGATGTGTTTGCCATCAAAAGTGTAGAAAAAAAGGTAATATGCTGCTAAAAAGTAATGTGTGTGTGTGTGTGACTGTTTATTGACCAGCAGTGACCTTGACTGACCAGCAGTGACCTTGACTGACCTTGGTTTTGTGACCCCTGCTCTTTCTGTAGGCACAGCAGCCATGAGGAACACCAAGAAGGGGTCCTGGTACATCCAAGAACTCAACACGGCAGTCAGACAGAAGGCCAGAGACACACACCTGTCTGACATCCTGGTGCAGGTAACACTCTCTTCAGTGTACTCTGTGACTGCCTTGTTTTCAACCCACAGCCTGCACACATACTCGTTAGGGTGATGCGTAAAATACGGACAGCATTGTTAACTTCATCTAGTAAAGCACAAGTGACTCGCACACTGAAAAGGGAGACACAGGTCTACAAAGGAGTTTCTTTTATTAAAACGGTAGGAGCAGAGCAGTTTCAGCAGTGCTTTCCTCAATGCTCCCTGTGCTCGCTCCTTTGTAGACCTTTTTCCCTTCTCAGTGTGCGAGCCACTTGTACCTTACTTAGACTTCTTTTGGTTTCATGCACCTGCACTAACTGGATAAATCTAGAGCGCAGCAATGCTTCTCTGCATCTTAACTTCATCTAGTAAAGCAGAAATCACTGATACAGCAGCACAAAAGCACACACTATCTCTTTCCAACACGCGCACACACACACACCCATAGGGTACTGTAAGACCCGCACACACACAGTTTGTCTCTTAAGTTGCTCTTTTCTGAATCGCTGTTGGAAAAGTGTTCTAGTATGGGGCGATGGTGGCGCAGGTGGTAGGGGTGCCGTTCAGCAACTGGAAGGTTGCAGGTTCGGGCCCCGCTCTGCCTGACCCCATCAAAGTGTCCTTGAGCAAGACACTTAACCCCAAATTGCTCCCGGTGCCAGGGTGGCACCTTGCATGGCAGCCTCTGCCACCGGTGTGTGTGTGAATGGGTAAATGTGAGGCTTATACTGTAAAGAGCTTTGAATGCTCAGAGGAGTAGAAAAGCGCCATATTAATGCAGTCCATTTACCGTTCTATCTTCTTTTTGTGTGTGTCTCTCTCTCTCTCTCTCTCTCTCTCTCTCTCTCTCTCTCTCTCTCTCTCTCTCTCTCTCTCTCTCTCTCTCTCTCTCTCTCTCTCTCTCTCTCTGTCTGACTCCCCCCCCAGGTGAATGGGCGTATAAAGGAGAGGGAGGGCTATGCCCCAGGTTCTGCTCATCATCGCTGCAAAGAGATGTCAGAGTTCACCAGCTCCCTTTGCAAAGATCTCTTCCTGTTCCCCAAATACTACGCGCCCAACTGAACTCTCTTGCCACAGATGCATGCACGACGCATGCACGCTCAACCACACACACACACACACACACACACACACACACACACACACACACACACACACACACACAGAAATACCAGCAAAGCCAACACACACACACATTTTATTTCTTTATTTGTGTCAGCAAAGCCACACACACATACACATTTTATTTCTTTATTTGTGTCCGCAATTCAAAATTGACCACATA
This sequence comes from Coilia nasus, assembly GCA_027475355.1. Lineage (NCBI taxonomy): Eukaryota > Metazoa > Chordata > Actinopteri > Clupeiformes > Engraulidae > Coilia > Coilia nasus. Next base: position 6,839,331 of record CM050218.1, on the reverse strand, counting down.
CCCACACACACACACACACACACACACACTGAAATAGCAGCAGAGCCACATCTACGCTACATTCCACTTGAATTTGATTCCCACATACACTCCTAGAGCATGGACTATTCATTAAGGCTGACCATCTAGACATTCCACGATATCCGCATAGACCAACAAAAGCTTCATTCATAAATGCTTTTTGCTGTGCCAAAATTCGCACACATTTGCAAGCATGAGCACACACATACGTACACACATACACACACACATTTGTTTACCCACAGAGACGCCAAGGACCCCAGCGCTTACTCAAACACAGCAATGTGGTGTAGAAATGTCTCTTTTAAATGCAGCTTACAAAGAGTATGGTTAGGATAAATCGTGCAGATTTTAATCATTTCTGTTCATATGCCACTGTTCATTTCTTGGCAGTGAGAACAATGGTGCCAATCAGTCTATGGAAATATTATTTTCTAGTTTTTCTAAAGGAATTTTACACAGTTGTTTTTTAAATGTATTTTAAACAAACGTTTGTTACCGTGTATTTTACATCAGCTGTACTCTTTTGTACATTCGCTGTTTGTCCCTCTGCCAGCCGCCACTGCCAGTTTAACTGTGTGGCTGTCTTTTGAGTGTTGAACATCTCTCTCTCTCTCTCTCTCTCTTTCTCTCTCTCTCTCTCTCTCTCTCTCTCTCTCTCTCTCTCTCTCTCTCTCTCTCTCTCTCTCTCTCTCTTTCTCTCTCTCTCTCTCTCTCTCTCTCTCTCTCTCTCTCTCTTTCTCTCTCTGTCTTTCTATCTCTCTCACTTGTTCTCCCTCTCACACACACTCTTGTGCTCTTACACACACACACACACACACACACACACACACACACACACACACACAGTCTCGCCTATACATAGTGATGTTCTGTTCCTCTCTCTCCTGTCATGCCCCCCAACCCCCCCCCCCACTCACACACACACTCTCCACGTACATTCCTTGCACTGCCAGAAATGCTTGCACATTCACTCTGGTGTCACCAGCCTGCTTCTGTCCAACTCCACTGTATGAATTGGGAGTAATGGGAGGGCTTACACTGGTGAATGCTGGCCTGATCTATGTAACTCCACTGTATGAATAATAATGGGAGTAATGGGAGGGCTTACAGTGGTGAATGCTGGCCTGATCTATGTAACTCCACTGTATGAATGGGAGTAATGGGAGTAATGGGAGGGCTTACAGTGGTGAATGCTGGCCTGATCTATGTAACTCCACTGTATGGATGGTAATGGAGGGCTTATAGTGGTCGAATGTGGCCTGATCTATGTAACTCCACTGTATGAATGGTAATGGGAGTAATGGGAGGGCTTACAGTGGTGGATGCTGGATGCTGGATGCTGGTCTGATCTTGTGTTCCTCTCTATGCAGACTATGCCATTGAATATGCCAATATAAGCTCTGCACTGGTTTGGCTTTCAGAACCAGCAGCACAGTGGATTGATTTTATGAAAAGAAATGGAAAACTGTATTAGTGTGATAAGACACTTTAAATGGACCTAAACAAATTAGAACCATATATCTGTATTGAACATAGTATATATCCCTGGGTTGTAAATAAGATTGTATTCAGTCTTTGGGCTGATTGTCAAAATGGTTAATTTTTGCAAGAATTGTACTGCCCCAGTATTTGCTACAAATATTCCATGTACAGATCACTTCCACCCAGAACTTCCACTTTTATTTTATATCATTTTCTTTGCCTTTTTCTTTTTAAGATCTTAAACAAAACATGAATGATTTCTGAGCCCTTTTGTAAATAATGGTCTTTATTTCTTTGTCAGTTTATTTTTGTATTATGTTATTGTTAGTTTTGTGGACTTGTCCGTGACTAATGGGCATTTTCCTTTTCTGAAATGAAATATACAACATGAATTTGGTGTTTTAACCATAGTTTTGACTTGGTTTTTTTTTGAGAGAGAGAGGGAGAGAGAGAGAGCATGCATGCATGTGTGTATGTGTGTGTGCATACATGTTCATAAGTAAATTGTTCAGTGACTACCTCAGTTGTCTTTCACAGACATTCCCCTCTGCCATCATACATACATATGCAGATATGTCTGTGCCACTCGTACACATGCTCGTGTGCATGTAGTCGCACAGTGATGTGAGTGGACAGCTACATGTATCCATGTACAGACATACAGGAAAACACATTAATATTTTCTCACTGTCAGCACAGACATTCAAATGGATGTACCATCACTCCTACACACACACACACACAAAAGTCACTGTTAGTACTGGCATTCAAATGTGTATATCACTCCTACACACACTAATATTTTCTCACAGATTTTTAAATGCTCCTATACTCCTACACACATGCGCACGTGTCCACACACACACAGACAGATGACACCTGCTGTTTTGATGTAAAATCTCCTGACATCAGTCTGCCAGCAGGTCTCGCTACACTTCTCTGGCAGTCTGCATGTCAACCCCCTGCTCTTTCGGCTCCTCCTGCTGTTATCGCTGCTTCTGCCCTCTATTGTGTCATTTAACCTCCCACCAAAGCCTCTCACCACACATCACACACACACGCACACTTTCTGTCTTCTTCTTGATCTCTCTCTTTCTCTGTCTCTCTCTCTGTCTCTGTCTCTGTCTCTCTCTGTCTCTCTGTCTCTGTCTGTCTTTCTCTGTCTCTCTCTTTCTCAGACACACACACACGTGCACACAAATACACGTACGTACACTGACACACACACACACACACACACAGAACATCTTCTGCTTAGTCGCTTTTTTGTCACGGTCTCAATTTCTGTCTTCCTCTTGATCGCGCTCTCTCTCTCTCTCTCTCTCTCTCTCTATCTCTCTCTGTTTGTCTTTCTCTGTCTCTCTCTTTCTCAGACACACACACAGGTGCACACAAACACACGTGCACACAAATACACGTACGTACACTGACACACACACACACAGAACATCTTCTGCTTAGTCGCTTTTTCGTCACGGTCTCAATTTCTGTCTTCCTCTTGATCACGCTCTCTCTCTTTTTTTCTCTCTCTCTCTCGCTCTCTCTGTCTCTCTCTCCCTCTGTCTGTCTGTCTGTTTCTCTCTCACACTCTCATTCTCTCTCTGTCTCTGTCCCCCCCCCCACACACGCACACACATATGCACACACACATATGCACACAAACACACACACATATGCACACAAACACACACATGTCCACTGGCACACACACACACACTTCCTTTAGTAATAGTGAGTGAGTGGAGACAGTTGGCCTAACGCCTCAGCAGCAGTCGTCCCTCTGTGGTCCTCTGATTACTGCTCCGGTCTGTAATCTCCTGCCACTCAAACTCACTCTCTCTGCTTTCTCTTTGCCCTCTTTCTATTTTTCTCACTTACTCGTTCAGTCACTCTCTTTACCACCCCAACCACACTCTCTCTTATTTTTTCAACCCCCCCCCCCCCCCCCATCTCTGTCTCTGTCTGTCTCCCTTCCCTGACTCTCTTTGTCTTTTTCTCTGTGCTTGCTGGTACATGAGTATGTAAGAGAGAGTATTAAGTCAGAGAGAGGCCTGTAATTCTCTGTTTTGACTCAGGATGGCAGCAGAGACTGAAGTTGACACACCGACTAGGCCCTCAGAACCCTGCCTATGGTTCCTCTTTATGGGAAAGTACCCTTCTGCGCTCACAACCACCTATGACCTGGCTGCGCTGTACCAAAAGTTTGGTATGTGTACAGTATATACCTGTATGCACGTGTATACACTCTCTCTCTCTCTCTCTCTCGCACACACACACACACACACACACACACACACACACACACACACACACACACACACTTACACTAGTGTCATTGATTAAGTTATCTTTTCTTTTTCTCACACGCTATCGAACGCAATAGCAAATGGACTGCCTGTGCAGCACCAAGTTTGGTGTATGCGCTTGACCATGCTGACATGAGTTCGCAACCATGGCTATGTTTGCATGGTGTGAAGCCACGTCCAAAAAGCATATACTCACACACATGCAAACACACAAATACACACATGCACCCTAGTGTCATTGACTTAGTCAATTGTGAATTTGACTTAGTGAATTGTCTATTCTTTTTCTGTCTGGCTATTGGACGAGCTGGTCTTGTTCCTATTCTTGTTTGTTGTGTGAGCTGTTTGGACTGATAAGGTGCTGCTCTCGCCACAGCGCGGCTCTACTCCTCCGCTCTACTCTGCTCCGCTCTACTCCTCCGCTCATCATGCAGTCACCGGTGGGGAGCAGTAAAACGAGGGCATGAGGAAACGCTGATCTGGACACCAGTGATTGGTCATGTAGGGTGAATCCACTAATAGCATGCCATCGTTCATTTGCATAATTTACATTCTGTTTTCTAAAGGTGCAGTATCTCTGTTCTCCGACTTGGCACAAATTTGTTAATCGGAGACCACGTTTTAAAAGACAGTGTTTGCAAATAGTGCTATGGAGATCTTAATGTGTAGTTTTATGTTAATGTGGTTTGTGAAAAACAACTTAATGCATCAAAACCAACATTCTGCAAAATACAAACTTAATATTGGCACCATTAAGGAATCAATTATGATGGTCATTTACAGGATTGTGTGTGTATGTGTTTGTGTGCTTGTGTGCATCTTTATGCATTCACACATTTGTAGTGAACAGACATTAAAACTTGCCATACCTGCATAGTTCTGGTTGCAATAGGGTTTTACTGTCTCCTGGTCTGTGTGTATGTGGGGACCACTAGGAAATGACCCCTAGGGTTACGGTGGTGACCCTTGTGTACTCTTCCTGTGAGGTCTGCCCTGAGATCATGTCAGAGTCAAGGTCGTGACCTTTGACCTTAAGAGACTTGTTGAGGCGTTCTACATGTCATGTTGTTTTTTTTTTTTTTTATGTCCCAGATACCACTTAGTTCTTCCTAGTTGTTCATGTCTGGTGCTACTGGAGCAGTCTTGTGAGAATGAGGTCTGTTTTCCTAATGCGTGCTATTCTCAGAAATGTGTCTTGTAGTCCGGGACACTAGGCCATCAGACGCCTGCCTAGCTTTGACAGTTATGCTCATCTGAAGAGTCTGGCAGCGATATTTATAGAGAATCAGGGGTCCAACTTGTCTGCAATGAAGAAGTTCATGAAGAAGTTCTCAGAATTCAGATGGATGAATGGAAGAAATTGATCTAGCAGGCTCAAAGTCCACTTAACCTTTTAAGTATTCAGATTTAGCCCGGGCGGTGGGGGGTGATCATCCCAGGTGGTATTAAACAATTGCAGAGAGTTATTACCCTTGAGATAGGGCTGTGTGTGTGCATGCAATTTGTACACTAGCCGAGTGCATATGTGTCCTAAACTCACGCACGCGCGCGCAAGCTTATGTGGGTATCTGACTGGTTGAAGTATTTTAAGAACTGTTGTCTGTCTGTAAACACAGCTGTGAGATCTGCACTTCCCTGCTTATTTATCTGATGTGTTTACCAGGCAGGAGCCATCAGATGAGTTGGGTAAATGTATTTGAACATCCTTTCTGGCCTCTGTGAACCTGGATATTCCAGACAGTCGTTTAGCAGCAATTATATATTCTGCACCTGTACGGACTCCACAGCGAAGCAGTGGCACAGCAGAATTAGCGGTTTTCCACACAATTAACCTCCAAATTCTAAACCACCATGGCAACCATAATAATATTCTCAATTTGTCAGAGCATTCTATACTGAGCAGATATGGAGATGGGTGTCTGTCTGTCTGTCTGTCTGTCTCTCTCTGTCTCTCTCTCTACTTTCCTCTCTCTCCTTCTCTCTCCCTCTCTCTCTCTCCATTCCTCTCTCTCTCTCTCCATTCTTCTCTGTCTCCCTCTCTCTCTCCCTCTCTCTTCATTCCTCTCCCTCTTTTTCTCTCTCTCTGCATTCCTGTCTCTCCCTCTCTTTCTCAGGTGTGTGTTACTCGTTCTCACACACTCCTCACACTTCCTCTCTGCCCCGTGGTGCGTCCAGTCTGTCCTGGCGTCGCTGACTGCAGCCCTGGCCGCTGCACGGGTAATCCTGCTTTTATGAGACAGCCCCTGGCACTCTCGCATAGCTGTAGCGCCTGCCCTGAGCCAATGCCCACAGCCACTGGCTAATTCTTCACTGCCACCCGTCCTGATTCCTCACCACACTGTAGTAGCAACCAAAACACTAAAGACTGTACAGTTTGTAGTCTGTAAATATATATATTTTTGGAAAACAGTAATAAATGTTATATGTTGAAAATAAAGAATTACACATTTAAAGGTCTTATGTGATTCATTTCTATTTGTTGAAATGGAGTCTGGTGCGCTGTGTAGTGGAAGTGTGTAGTGTGCTGCATTGTGGGTATTATATTTACTCTGTTAACTATCTGCTGTGCAGAGCAGGATATTGTGTTTGTTTGCTGGTTGGTTAGTTTGGTGTGTGTGTGTGTGTGTGTGTGTGTGTGTGTGTGTGTGTGTGGTTGTTGACATACTGTACCTGTGTGTGTCTTGCACAGTGTGTTCCCCCAGCAGGATGGCAGAGTAATGTGACAGGGACACCCCCTCACTGACTGCAGGAATAAGTCTGCGTGGGCTGTACATCTCTCTTTCACTTTCTCTCTATCCCTCCTTTCACTCTCCCTCTTTTCCTCTCTCTCTCTTTTCCTCTCTCTCTCTCTTTTTTTCCTCTCTCTCTTTTTTTTCTCTCTCTCTCTTTCTCTCTCTCTCTCTCTCTTTCTCTCTCTTTATCTCTCTTTTTCTCTCTCCTTCTCTTTCTTTCTCCTATTTCTCTTTTTTACTCTCAACCTGTTCCTCTCTCTCTCTTTTCTCGCATCACACTATGTCTAGATGTCCCTTCCTACTTACCTCTACCTCTATCTCTTTTCCTCCCTTCTCTCTTATGTGCTCTGTCTCTCCCTCTGTCTTTCTGCCCGACTCTGTGTCTCTGTTTCGTTCCACCCACCTACCTCTCTCTATCTCTTCTTCCTTTTCTGTGTCTTTCTCTCTCATTCTCTCTCTCTTTCTCTCTCTTTCTCTCTCTCTCTGTCTCTCTCTCACTCTACCACCCACCTTCTCTCTCTCTTTCTCTCTCTCTCTGTCTCTCTCTCTCACTCTACCACCCACCCTCTCTCTCTCTTTCTCTCTCTCTCGGTCTGTCTCTCTCTCACCCTACCACCCACCTTCTCTCTCTCTCTTTCTTTCTTTCTCATCCTTTTTCTCTCCAGCTGTTGGAGCTCATTTCTTCTGCAGGCTGCGGCACATTTTTCCAGAGTTTTCCATCTGACTCACTCGGATTTCAGTGTCACACCAATACGTGTGCTCTGCAGCGCAATGCAGATCTGCCTGGGGGCCTCTTCACATTAGCTGTGTGTGTGTGTGTGTGTGTGTGTGTGTGAGAGAGATATCACATGTCGCCTATATCATCTACGACTCATGTATGAAACAGACTTTCATGTGAGTTGTGAAGCAGATTAGTCCTTTTGGTTTGTCGTTGCTCCCAGTGTCTCCCAGTTACGTAGAGAAGTAGGATGATCAGTGATTTAAAAACTATGTCAGCATGTGTGTTTGTGAGGAGCAGTATGTGTGTTTATGTGTGTGTGTGTGTGTCCTTCTGTAATGGGGGGGGTGGAGGAGGGGGTAACTGCTTGTTGAGCACAGGTGGTCTGGAGCAGGTCACCATGGATGCAGTGAGGGGCATTCTGGGACTGCGAGCCTGATGGGAATTGGGCGGCTGATGAGGTGTGACCTGTCATGGGGGGTTATATTTCCTCTTTTCCTCTGCAACCCCACCCCCCCACCCCCTCCTCTGGTAGACCCCTGGAGCAGGCCCTCATTGCACTGCAACGGGGCCCGCGGGGGGGGGGGGGACCTCTCCCCCAACCTAACCCTTCCAAAACCCCTGCCAACATTCACACACACACACACACATGCAGGCGCCCGGCGCAAAGCGGAAATCCGACCTAGTGGGTTGATGCAAGGCTATTGGTCGGACCTGTTGCAAGGGGTTATGCCTGGCTGCGTGTTTGTGTGTGTGTGTGTATGTATCATATGAACACCAAAGTCAGTGTGTGTGTACCTGTCGTGTTAATGTTGCAGGAGTGTGTGTGTGTGTATGAGGTTAACATATGGCGTTGTAAACGATAAGCCACATGCTCTATCCCAGTGATGAATATCCCATCCAGCATCAATTAGGCTGAAGATGACAGGGTGTCTTCCTTCCGTCCAACTGTCTCTCTTTCACCTGGTTTCTCTATACTCTCCATCCCTTTATCTTTCTCATTCTATTCTATTCTTCCATCCATCCATCCATCCATCCATCCATCCATCCATCCATCTCTCAGTCCTTTAGCACAGACTAAATTGAGGAGTGCTTTCCCGGGGCCTGATGGGGACATCACTATAATCATCATAATCAACTTGTAATCCTCTTGTGTGTGCATGTCTGTGTGTGTGTGTGCGTGCGTGTGTGTGTGTGTGTGTGTGTGTGTGAGAGAGAGAGAGAGAGAGAGAGAGAGAGAAAGATCGAGAGGGAGACCCACAAGTGTATGTTCTGGTGTGTGTTCTAGTGAGTGCATATATGTGTGTGTGTGAGAGACGGAGAGAAAAAGAGCACTTGTGTGTGTGTGTGTGAGAGAGAGAGAGAAAGAGAGAGGGAAAGATCGAGAGGGAGTCACACAAGTGTATGTTCTGGTGTGTGTTCTAGTGTGTGTATATGTTTGTGTGTGAGTGTGCATTTAGCCCTGCTGGTTAGACCGAGGTTGTGCAGCGGGTTTATTTTTGGGCCAGTGACTGCGTGTCCATGGCTGCAGATGCGTCGCAAAGAAAGGCTCTGAGATACCAGCAAACCCTGGTCAGTCTGTCCGTCCTGTTGTGCTATTGTCCGACCTTTTCTCTCGCTGTCTCGCCGCTTGTCTTGACCTTGTGGCTGCCACACAATGCCATAGCCGTGTCACAATGCCATAGCCGTGTCACAATGCCATAGTTGTGTGTTTCCATGGTGCACAGACAGCTTTAGAACTGCGAGACTCCGACTGTCGGAACCTTAGTCGTCGTTCTGTGGTTCTCAGTTTGATTCTGTTTTGTGTGTAGTAGAGGAAGGCACTGCCCTGGCCAATGATTGTTTTTTTTTTTTTTTCAAGACGTTGAGGAAGCAAGAGATTTGTTTCTTGCGATTATTTTGCTTTGATTAGTCATATGATCACACAGCAAAAAGAACATTGGGTTGAATTGGCTCATGTAAAGATCAGGTTATTGAACTTGTTTGATATTTCACATGTGTGCTGTTTGGTGAATATTGTTTTACATCTGCTTTCACAGTATACCTATGGTCATGAAAAACTGTTGTTGCTGAGCTGACTCAAATTGTAATCTCAAAATAGTTAGTTACTACAATTTTGTTGATATGACCACAGTCACATATCATGTTTTATAACAATAACCACTAACAATCACAACACCTTGTAGTAAATGAATACCTTATTTCACAAGTGCCTTGTAGTTACATTCTCATACAAGACTATTAACATTAAATTCACACTTTATCAAATTCACAAAAGGGTCTACCATCAATCAAGACTAAATTGACAGGGAATGTGTCAGTAATAAGATAGGGATTAAGGGAAATGTGCAATCTGTTGTTTTCCTTCTTTAAGTGCCTGTATTGGGAAGTCATTAGAACTTGAGTTGGACAGACGACAGATAAAAATACGTATTCATATAGACTGGTGCGGCATCGCCGTGGTAACCTGAGCGAAGTTAAATATACATATATCACCGCTCGTCTTACTCGTCTTCCCGCTGCGGCGTGGTTGACATAACTGCGTTTGCGTCCCTTAAAGAACACTAGTGTTTCACTTTGGCTCACGGTGTGGCCAATAACCCTCTTGGCTGTTATTGTGCGGAGCAGGAATGGAATGCCAAACCTGTGTGTGGTTGGAGGGGTGAGTAGCAGTATGCTAGAATATTGTGTTTCAGGTGCAAGTCTAAGGTTGAAGGTTCTTGTTTGTGTTTGTGTGTGTGTGCCTGTGTGTGTGTGTGTGTGTGTGTGTGTGTGTGTGTGTGGGTGTAAAGTTTAAGAGCAGTATGTGTGGAAGGTGGGTGTCTTGTGACAGCGTGAAAGTGAGAAGAAGAGGTGACACTCCGTCAATACTTTCACTCTTTCCTTCTTGCTCTTTTTCCATCTCTCTCTCTCTTTAGAAGGAAGACACACACACACACTAATGTGTCTCAAACACCTTCTATGTTTCAGAGAGTGCACACACACACTGTGCCTAGCCTGAGTTGCTGTCAGCAGCACTATTTATAAACCCAATAAGTAATATATTAAATTCATCTCTCTATTAGGGTAAGACGACTCTAGGAAAAACTTAATTGGTCTCTAGGCACATCAGATTTGCAGCATCATATGTTCTTATTAAGCGAGCAGTTCTGCCCCTTGTCCCACTTATTTTGTTTGTGTATGTGTTGTTTTCTTCTCCTCAAGAGAGCACTGCTGTGACTGTGAGCTGGTATCAAATAACGTGCTGCTGTGGCTGCTGGATGCATTGAAACTGCTTACCCAACTGTTGGACCTGGAAGTACTATGGACATGTTAATCATAGATATAACAAGTGCAGTCAGAAATGGCAACCTGGTCCCCCATATGGGCGGACAGACACACACACACACACAAACACACACACACACACACACACACACACACAGATGGACAGGGTCATTACAATACCTGGTCAATCCCTCCAGGTACCAGGTAAAGAAGAGTAGACGCTGCATCGACCACTGGTGCCTATTGTCGCTGACGAGCCGTGGGGCCGTCCCCATCTTGGACTGGTCACCTGCTTCACTCAGTGTAATCTGTTTGGCACAATGAAGTGCATTTAATCAATCGTAACTTGTCAAATACTAAACTGATTTTCAGGCATTTTTTGTTTTTTTTGCGGCAAACATCATATGTAGCTATGATACAAGACACATGGTTCGGCGTACTTTAATACTCATAGTGGGAGTACAAAAAAGCACCACGGCTTATATAGCTACATGTTTGACTGGGCAGTGTGACAGTGTGCATAAAGGCACCACTGCTAATATAGCTACATGTTTGACTGGGCAGTGTGACAACTTTAAGGGCATTTTTATCAGCTTAGAACTATGTTCACATAGTTACTGCACCTTGTAGAGCAGCATAGCTGGGTAAACACCGGCACTAAACACATAGCTAATGCTAGCTAGCTAAGATAGAGATGGCTACAGTAATATTCTATGTACAAAATGCAACCAATGTTAAAGTTAAATGTTATTTGTGAATAATGCCCTGAGCCCTGTTTTCAATAGTCCTTTATTATGTCTAAGATGGCCAGTCCAAGATGATGCCCAGGCCCGCTGTCCCCACAAACGGGTCTCTTGTCCCAGGCCCTGAGAAAGGGGGGGGCACAACTGGTCCCTCCTTAAGTTATGGAATATGGGAGTAGGGTTGCCACCTATGTCTGACAAAAAAATGGGACATTTCAGCAACCCAATCAGCCTTTTTGGTCATAAGCAGCGACCCGGGTGTCAGTGTCCCGGGAGAATATATTTTTTTCCCCGGCACAGACCATTAAAAACTGGGACAATCGGGTAAAACCGGGACAGGTGGCAACACTATATGGGGGTGGGGGGGTGGGGTGGGGGGGGGGGGCCTGATGACGGCTGCATTTCTTGTGCTGCAGCAGCCAATGCGGCGTCTACTCTTATTATGTCTGTGATGTAAATGGCCACTGATTAGTGATGTCTCTCTCTGGGTCATGCCCACTGCAGGCCCTGAGCAGGAGGACTGCCAGACAGGGGTTAGAGTGAAGGAGCGTTGTAAGTGTAGATCACACACTTGCGCTTGGGACATGCTAGTCAACAATATCAGTTATATTTATAATTTATAGAGGGTAGTGTACTCTAACGATGTCATTGGATCAGAAAGAAAGAAAGAAAGAAAGAAAGAAAGAAAGAAAGAAAGAAAGAAAGAAAAAGAAAAAAGAAAGAAAAAAAAGAAAGAAAGCAAGCAATCAAGAATGAAAAATAACAGAAAGAAAGAAAGAAAGAAAGAAAGAAAGAAAAAGAAAGAGAGAGAGAGGAAGGGAGGAAGGAAGGAAGGGGGGATTTATACTGTTGATTTTCTATAAGGTGAGACAGCTAGGGGGTCCTGTGGGAGATACAGTAGAGGGTGGAAAGAGAGGGATGTGAGGACATACAGATGTATGGAGCGGAAGGTATTTCCAGAAAGGCAGTAGGAGTCACCGGGTAGAAGCGTGTCAGAGGGCGTCAGGTCAGAGGGGATAAATTTAACCCCAGAGTTTAGTTACAGCTGGGGCTGAACGAGGAGAAGAGGAGAGGGCAACCGCGGCGTGAGCATGAACCGTGAACCATGAAAAAGTCAAGAGGTAAGGGAGGTAAAATTAGGACATCCAGAAAAATGAGGACAGTAACCTTACTGAATAAGTCTGTTCACTTCTCCAGTCTGTGAAATGTTCCCCATAGACCAAAGAGAAGATGATCATTTTACTGTAGTAACTTTTATTAATTTAACAGCAAAGTCTGTGACTTAGTAGCTATACAGGCAATCCAATTACACAGCTGGATTGGCTGGACTTCTAAATGGCTTCCTCTAAGCACCAGTGGTACTTATTTTCACACCTGAGCACACACACCTGACCGGACAGCTGGAGGACCTGCGGAGAGATATTTGCTGAATATGACAAAATGTTTACTGACTTAAAATCTTAGAATCTACCTTGAGCGCTGACTGATTTTAATGTGGATGCCATGGTGATCAGTGTCTGACCATGACTCAGCACTAACCCCAGTCTCCTTTTGAACTCACTGGGGGTGATTATGTCCTGCCATTTCAATAACATGCTTGGGGAGTTAGTGTTAGAAAACACCTACTAAATTTTACAAGAGCTGTGGGAAATGGTCAGTGGTAATAGGGCCACAGACGACATTAATCTGACTGCCTTCCCAGAATTGTGTCAGAATTGTGCATGTAGTTTGAAATGTTACTTAGTGGGAAAGCCTCATTAAAACTTCTACAAGAAAGCTACAGTGCAGGCAAATTTAACTTCTTTATACTTCACAGAATTATGCAAATACGTTTAAAATTATAGAACTCAGAATTAGGAGATTCTTTTTGTCAGTTAATAGGCCGTGTCTGTTCAAGTGGATGGCTCTTGGTTCTTGACCCTATGTAGATTCAGTGCATATCACACATCATAGCAAATTTATGCTACTCCTAGGACAGAAATGTAGATCACGAGACTACTGTATGAAAACTCCACTTAGACTAGACTGGCATACATTGTTTCTGCTTCCTAAATTTCAGTTATATATGATTTGTAGTTTATAGATGCATTTTATTGGCAGTGACCTTTAGTAAGGTCTGCCGTGATTCAGTCTCTTGAAATGTTTTGTGTACAGGGTTTTGGCATAAATACCTACTGCTCTGACTGCAGCTTTGGGGACATAGTGATAATGTCCAGGAAAACTGTGCTGTTGAGGATCCAAATCTGATTGGATCAGAACCCAACATTGGGTTCTCGTCAGTCCAGTTCAGGCGGGTGTCTACGTCAGAGTTGGCTTGGCATTGCTTTCCTCCAGGTGGATATACATTGTATGGTATACCTAATACTTAAGTTGCACTATACGTGGAATTATGTTTAACAAATTAAGGTATATGTATTAACAAAATGGCCCTAGCCAAACCTTTTATCCTGCAGCTTCTCTGTGTAGTAAATACTGCAGAAAATGGAGAGAGTGATTGAACACAGCAGACCATGTTCAATATAATTGACCATGCAGGACTACTTGCTGGGGTTATCGGGTTTGCTGCAGATATTGATGGCTCCAATCCTTTTATGAGGCCCAAAGCGAGGGATGCAGACAGTTAAATAAGGCGATGCCTGAGTGATTGTGATGGTAGAATACATTCCCCTCCTCCAAGAGCCTTAAAATCTTCTCAGACTCTGCAGTAAGATGACCAGCTCTGCATGAAATGACTGGAGTGTATGAATGCCGAAATATGCTTTCAAAAAGCAGGGAAGTAACCATGGCACGGGATGGAAGTGGCTTTGCATGTGTGGCTGAGACTGTGTTTGTGTTTGCGTGTATATGTGTGTGTGTTTGTGTGTGTACTGTTGTATTGTAGATGCAAGCATAAGCGTGAAGAGTTATAGCAAATGCTTGGTTCCAAAGGGCCTCTCAAGGTTCCTGTAAACCCATAAGAAATCTCAAGGTCGTCTCAGGTTGGAAAAGCCTTTGTCAGGGCCAGAAGGTCGGGTTCTGCACGTGCTCCGCACTGTCGTCTGTCTACAGGAGTAGCACAT